>CM029933.1:6148500-6819000 GCA_017639245.1 Myiopsitta monachus
TTTGGGGAGCATCACTCAAAGCCTTGACGCCTGCGCTTGGCCTCGTTGCTGCCTGTCTCCCTCCCATCCCCATAGCTTCCCAATGCTATAGGGTGGCTCACGGCAGAGCAGAGACAAGGGCTGTGCTGTCCCCATCCCCTTATTTAGTGCCATTGACCCAGGTGTCACCGGGGTGCTGCTACCATCTCCCAGCGAGAGCTGCGGCTCCCAGGGCCCCTCACACCAACCACAGTGCGCTTTGAAACTCACCTCCCTTTGCTTGCTCTTTCGACAAGGCAAAGCAGAAACAGGCACCGCTCACATCTCGTGGGCAAACAATAATAATGAGTGAGTTTCAAATCTCTTTCCCCCAAAATAGCCAAACCAGAACACGCACAGCCTTCCCGAGCTGCTGCCTGAAACAGATGTGCTGCCAGTGAGGTAGCTATTTATAATGTGCAGCATTCCCTTTTCAGCCGCTAGCGACTCCAGCCCTCGGCTCTCGCGCTCCGCAGCTCCTTTTGAAGCCTGTAGCTCTAATCCAGGGACTGTTCCTGGTGCTGCTAAAAGTCTCCTCATAAACCCGCCAGGATGCCAGAGAGCCGGAGCCCTGCCTGCTCCCTGCCTTCAGAGGGGAGTTATCAGCCCAGAGCCTGCCGGGACCATGGAATCATGGAATGGTTTGGTTTGGAAGGGACTTTAAAGCTCATGCCTTCTAGTGGAAGGGACAGCTGCCACTAGATCAGGTTTCTCCAACCTGGCCTTAATGGGACTGTCCCAAACCTGGATCTTGTTGGGTGGTGTGTCCCTGATGTCCCCATGGGCTTCAGGCTCTGCAGGCAGCTCCGCCACAGGGCCAGGGGCTCAAAGCCTTTCCCAACCCTTAATTTGAGAGATTTTGTCGTTCAGAGGACAAGGGAGACCAGGACCCTGTCACTGGGAGCAGGGGGAAAGGCTGACATGGGTTTGAGCCTAGTGGGTTTGGTCTGGTCCTCATTGGAAGAGAGACATGACACGAAGGACGTAGGGGATGTGGACAATGTGGGACAAAGAGGAAGACTGGGGATCCAACTAAAAGGAGATTCAAGGGGGGTTGCCAGCACTGGTGCCCACACTTAGGGTGGGTTTTGCTATCCTGGGGGTCCTGCAACAGCTCTGGACCTGTGACACAGCTGCAGAACGGGCACCTCGAGCTACCCACAGCCCCAGGGACCACGGGAGGCTCATGGGACCCCATCTCAGGAGGAGCGGCTCGTCAGACCACCCAGCGCCAAGTGCCCCAACACTGCTCCAGCCCTCAGCCATGTGCTGGGTAACTGCTGCTGTGTCAGGCAGTGCATATGGAAGCTGTTTGTTGCAGGAGCACTGCAGGCCCCACTCTGCCTCCCACAGCGCTGCTGCTGCCCCAACCCGCCTGGCCGGTGCTGCTGCTCCGCGGGGGGCCCAGCACTTAGAGGGAGATGGGCTGGTCAGGATGAGGCCTTTGCTTCTCTCACAGCCCTCTTTCTGCTCGTGTTTCTCCCAGGCAGGGGGTTTGGAGCTCGCTCAGTGCAAAGCTTTGGGGACAGCTTAAGCCCTGCTCTCTCTTCCTGGGTGGCACAGAGCATCATCCCCATCCTGGCACAACGCTGTGGCGATGTGGAAGGAGCTCCCTGCCCTTTGGAAAGGAACCTCCTGAAAACCACCCCCTGGAGTGACCTAACGTGGATCTTGGCTCCAGCTTTGCTGTTCTGTAGGTGCCAGGGGACAGGGATGTGCATTGGTGGGCAGAGACCACCCCTAAACTCTGTCCTTTAACCTCCAAATCCCATCTTGAGGGAGAGCATTAGCTTGTTCTGCTGCTTGGTGGGCTCACACCCAGGTCAGCCTCAACTAGAAGAGGGCGGTGATTATAAAATGTCCCAATGAGCTGTCCCTAACCCAGGGTGCGATTCTGGGAAGGAGCTCAGGATGAGCCTTGTCTCCCACAGCTCTATGGATTGGCTCAGCCTGGTGGGGATATGGAGATAGGTTCCCATGAGGACGGCATCCCTGGCCAACACTGGAGCCTTCCTGGTTTCCAGTGGTGACAGACAAACCTTTGCTCCTGGAAGAGGGACTGTAACACTGTCCATGGCAGCGAAGCCTCTTAAAAGCCGGTCTCATTGCAGTTGTGTTAATTATTAATAGGATGTGGGGAAGAAAACACTGGAAAACCCCAACTGCTGGAGGCAGGCTGCCGCTTCAGCTGCGTCCAGCAGCGTGCGCCTGGCTTCCCCCTGGCCTAAGGGGAGATCCATGGGTGCCTTTTCCGGTGGCTGTTGTCAGTGAGTACGGGTGGGGAGGGTTGACATCTCTCTGCGAACCACAGCACTCTGAAACCCAAGAGCTGAATGAGTTGTGTGGCTCTTAGCTTGCTCTTTAGCAATGGTTTCCACCCCCCGTGAAGGGATGAAGTCCATTGAGGCAGTGTTTCTGCCTGGGGAGGCACTGGGGGCTGCACCCATGTAGTGAGTTGGAGCTGGGGATCTCAGCAGGGCACTTGGCATGGAAAACAAGGAAATGGGGAATTTTCGCCCAAAAGCCTTATAGACCTTGAGGGTTTCTTCCCCCACATCTGATGGTGGGTACAAGGGATGCCAGTGTGGGGAGCTGGAAGGCGTTTCCATGGAAACCAGCAGTGTTGCTGCGGGGGGGGGACACCCCACAGCACAGATCTGGGGTCCTTGTCGGTGCTGCAGAGGCAATGCTCGATGTGGGAAGGCACCAACCTAGTGGGGGCTCATGGAGCAGCAGTGCCCTGGTCCCATGGTACACAGCCAGGAGAAGCCTTGCTCTGCAATCAGTATGGAAAGGAGATCTCAAACCTCAGAGGCAGGCAGTGGCCATAGGTGCCACCTTCCCACCACCCCCTTCAGGAGCCCCTGCCTCCCCCAGCACATTCCTCTCTCCCCTCTCCCTTCTCCTCCTTTCCATTCCCCATTCCCTTTCTCTCCCTTTCTTCCTCTTGCTCCACCCCCTTCCAGACTCCTCTGTGGGGCATTGATTTTTCCATCCGTCAGCGAAACGCTTGAGGAAAATGAAAGAGCATCTTCGTGATCGATCAGGAGAACTCTTCAGCCCGGGGTCAGGAAGGGTTTGAATCAGCTGCTCCCCTCTCAGTATAATTACCCCCTTTCTCCCAAGCCGGGGCTTGTCACATGCCTGCGGGAGCAGCCATCCCGCTGCAGGGCCAGGGCACGGCTCTGCACTGATGCCAGGAGGAATAGCCTGTGGATGTGTTGGGTTTTGTTGCTGCGCAAGCTCAGCTTTGGGCTGGGATCCGTGTGCTTGAGCTCGCTCTGTGCTGAGCAGCATGTGCCGAGTGGGTGCGAGCGTGTGTGTGCTTCTCCCTCGCCGGCATTGATCGCTCCATGGGTAGCTAATGCTGTGTGGTGCTTGGCAAGGGTGGGAGCTTTGAGGCTGCGAGCGTAAAGGAGCTGAAGGAAACCTAAATCCAATAGGAGTTGGGTGCCCAGCTCCCTTCTCGCTTTTGAGCATCTCATTTGCAAGGGAGCATTGTCTGGGGCATGCCGCACGTACGAACCGCGTTGGGAGCAGCCTGCAGATACCTGTGGAAATGCCAGACTTTGCCATCTGGTACCACGCTGGCCCCTGAGGTGCCACTGCTTGCTGCCTGCCCCCAGAGAGTCAGCAAGAGCTGAAGCAGCTTCTCATCCCACCGCGGGGTAGCTGCTGCATGCAAATGGTGCCTTCTTCACGGCAACCAGCGTGAGTCACGCCGGGGGCTGGAGGGGGACGTTGGTGCCTGGAGCTCCTGCTCTGCTTGTGGACTGTTGCCTGGATCCAATGGGTGCTGCATGGAGGAGTGGGCACAGTTCTCCCTGCAGCTCTTGCTGGAGCTCTGTCTCTGCTGGATGGGATGTGCTTGCTGCTGTACAAGATGAGGTTTGCAGTGCTGCTGGGTGCAGTGCTGGGGTTCAGTGTTTGGGGGGGTGCTGATGTGCTGGGTCTTATGACACAGCAGGGAAAAATTATCCTTTGGATTTGCTTGAAGGAGAGAGCCCCCGAGGTTCACTTCCCTACCAGCATGGCCCCGGAGCCAACACCAGGGCATTCCAGTGTACCACGGAGCTCATAGGTTTTTTGTTGCCCATCTCTACTGACCAGATTCCTCCTGTTTCCCACTGATGCTGGTCAGTCTGTTTCCTGAGCTGCATAGAGGGGTTTCAGACCTGGAGGTGGACAACACTTGGCTAGTTAGAGCTCGTTGAACCATGTGGAAGTCCCAGCGCTGGTCCCAGCCTCCCGTGGTGAATTGTGCATCTCAGCTAACACGTCTCTCTGAGCAGATGTAGAATGAAAGCATCCCCTGGGAGTGATCAGGAGCAGTAAGAGAGTGGGGGGAAATGCAAGCTGAGGCTCTTCTCCCTCATTTCTCCTGATTTCTGGCCCTGGAGAGCCTGGCTGTGGCTCCCACCTTCACCCTAACTGCCTCCACCAGTGTTTGCAGCCCTTCACCCCAGTCTGCAGAAGACCTGGTGGCTGGTTATTGCCCCTGTTACGAGGCAGCTTGCAGCCATTTGATTCCCATTGTGTTTCCATGCTGGCCTGGGAATGAGCACACATGGAAAGAGAGGAGTACACATGGAAAGAAATGGCAGGGTAAGAAACCGGAGCAACACGTTCCTGTTCCCACCACAGCCAGTTCAGTACCAGCCAGACCGGAGCACTGCAGAAGGACAATGCAGAGGCTCTGGCTTTCCCCCTCCACCACCAGCATGGATGCATTGCAGATGTGCTGATAGCAGTGAGCTGAGTGCTGACGCTGCTGGGGAGCCATAGGTGAGGCTGAACTGAATTTATCTGCTCCAAGGATAATGTCTTCTGCAGAAAGCAGCTGAAACAGCTCGTTCTGGCTTTGTTGGGAAGTTTATTTTACAACCTGTAATGAGGGCTTGTCCCATGCCCCTGGTAAAGGCTTGACATCAAGCCTCATCTGGGCAGGGTCTTTTCCCTGCTGGGATTTGGTATCAATGACAGTCAGGGGAACTTTGCTTAACCTGTGAGTGTTGCATCCCAATATAAATGTGGATCTAACCCAGTTTCCTCGAATCTGTGTCACTCTGTTGATAGCAAGGGAGAGAGGCTGATTTATGCAACTGGATAATATGGGATCTTCCTGTTATTCCTTGCAAACAGAATTCTTTGTAATGTCACTGCTGGGTTCGGTGCACGTCATATGGAAAGGAAGGACTCCATTTCTCCGCCACCTTCTTGCTGACCACCCTTGGTTCGTGTCCCTTGGTCTTCCCATTGCTTCCTCACTCTCAGGTCTGCAAGATGAGGATAAAATCCCACAGTGAGTTGCTGGGGGCTTGCAGCCCAATGAAGTGCATGCTCATTAAAGTGAGCTCCTCCTCTCCTGTTGATATCCCAAACCCATCAGTGGGGTGCTGGAAAGCTCTGGGATGCGGGAGTGTGAGGTTGTGACAAAGACAAAACAATAACGCTCTCAGGCTGCTGAACAGAAAGTGGATCCATGTGTTAATCTGGGAAAAGGAGTGTGAAAAGAGCTGCAAATCCTTCACGACTTTGTTGTAATTTCTCCCAGATAGGATGCAGGCAGGAAAAACGCTGTTCCATGCTCCAGCCTCCTTGGCTCCTGCGTGGTTACTGAGCTGAACCTGGGGCTGGTGCACGAGTAAACCCTGTCACTGGGCTTGCGGAAATGTGGTGAAAGGCTTCATTCTGTGGGGGCAACAGGGGGTGCCAATGGCTTCAGGGTCAGCCAGGTCTGCTCCCTGGTGCCTCTCTGCCCATTCCCGGCTGGATCAGCCTGGCAGCCGGAGGAACTGGAGGATGCTCTGATGGGTATGGTTGAGTGGCGCCCGTTGAGTGGGTGACTACAGGGTGCAGAAAGCCAGATCCCTCCCAGCTGCCTTCCTGCTAATGCTCATCTAATGAACAGCAGCCTGGAGCAGCGGAAAGCAGGGCAGTGGAGAGCAGAGGTTTGCACTCAATAGGTTCCCGTCTCCAGCTCAGGAACCAGCAGAAAACCCCTTTTCGTACCGACAGATCAATACACAGGTGGTGTTCCCCCTCCTTTTCCCTTCTCCAGCTCCCCTTTTCCCTCCTGGGCCAGGGATGCTTTTCAAAGCCAGAGCAGGGCTGCGATCTGGACACAATGGGTTTCCACCTCATTCCCCATCCTGGCTGCTGTGCATGGCGATCGCTTCGCCCATGTTCTCAGCAGGTATCTGAGAGAGTAAGTCTTGGCATGGTCTCTCCTTCAGGGAGAGCTTCCAATCACTAATGTCCCTGCAGAGCCACCGTGTCTTTGCTGAGACAATGAACAAAGGCCTGTGAACACGGGCAGGATTTGACCAGCATCTCTTGCACTGCTTGCTTTGGTACAGGCAAGAGTTAACAAGAAGCCATGTTTTATTTTGCTGCGCATCTTTGGTTCACTGGAAGGAAATGCTCTTCCCGGTGCTTTGGCTGTTGTAAATGCATTCTTCTTCCCAAGGTGTCTCCTGGAACTGAGCTCCAGCATGTTGTCACTGGTGGAGAGATGATTATGGAGCAGCAGCTGTCTGTCCCCTCCTGCCAGCTCCCAGCGAGGCAGCAGGAGGGGTGACTGGCTCCTCTGGGTGCCTGCTGCTGGCACCACATTCCAACGTGCATGGTGTAAACATGCAGCTTAAAGCTCCGGCCTTTCCCACCTCGTCCCGATGCACTGAGGCAAGAAGCCCTCGTGCAGTGCCCAGCTCTGTGCAACCTTCAACCATGGTGGGGTTTTTCACCAGAAGCTGTACAGATCTTCCTGCACATGTCAGCCTGGGAGGGGATGGTTTCAGCTCCGGTATTGTTTCTCCCTGCAGGAGAGAAATGAGTGTCCTATTTCTTCATGCAAAAATGAGGGATTGGAAACAGGCTGAAGGGGAGAGGAGCTGGATGGGTGCCCCAGAGCCCTCACCATCGCAGAGGACGGCAGCCTGGTCCTACGTTACCATCTCTCTGTCCCTCCCCTGCTCCCTCTGTCATTAACACAGAGCTGTTTATGGGGTTTATTATCTGTGCTTCAAACATTGCCCGGCAGCGTCTGAGCCCGCTGCTGGATCACAACCCACCTCAGGATGCTCCAGCCAGGAGGGAGGTGAGCTCCACAAGTGCTAGCAGGGGAGGGCCAGATGCAAGCTCTTCCCTGGTGTTTCCCCGCCTTCCCTTTGCCCTCGCCTTAGGCCAAGCAGGAAAAATCCTTCAGCAGACCCCAGCTGGGGCGGCTGGCTGCCGGCTTTCCATGGCAACGGTCCATCAGGGGGTCAGCAAGGAGGAATTCTGCCCCTCCTTCCCTCCTCTGGGCGTCCGGGTGCTATTCTGATTGCATTCCCGGGGCTGCAGATGTGGTCCCTTATCTCTGGGAGGTCTGAGTCAGTTTTTCCCTGTGTGACGTGATGGAGCAGGCAGCTGAGGGATGGAGGGAGCAATAAATAGCTCCTGAGGTATGCCGGGGATGTCCGCCCCTGGGGATGGATAAGGTGATGGGTCAGGAGCCTTCTACTACCCTCAGTCCTGGTCTTGTGGCGCCCATGTGGTACATGGCACATATGTGGGAGATGAGGGAGATGTCTCCACTGTGCAACCTTCACATATCCTTGACAGCTTGGCCAAGGGAAAAAGGGGAGGCCCAGAAGCACCCATGCTCCTGGGAAGACTCGAGGAATGGGTCCATGGGGAAGGAAGCACATTCACTCCACCAGTACCTATCCGGTACGTGTGTGCTTGCTGCTCCTCAACACACACTGATGTGTCAGTTCAGAACTGATTCCCTCCAGCTTTACAGAGGTGCAGCTGAGAGCAGGATCCAGCCTCATGGGCCAGATATATTGATTCATGGCCTCTGCTTGCTTCTTTGCTGAAGCTGGATGCTTCACCATGGAGATGCGATGTCTCCATGCCCAGCAAAGCTGGCAGGGAATGGTGAAGCCCTGGTGACCAGGTTTCATGCTGTAAGCTGAGCTCCTTTGATAAAGCAGGACTCGGCTTGCTAGGAGCTGAGAGAAGGTCTTGTGTACGGTGCTATTAACAGCCCAAAGCATTAACACCCCCAGAGCTCATGCAGTGAATAATCATCAGTCCTAACTTAAACCAAACCAAACCATATTCAGTGTTGGACACATGGCAAGTTTTCCTTCTGTTGGTGCAATCCTCAGATCAGCTTTTCCAACGTTTTCCCAAGGCTCCAGGAGCAGGCTGGGAAAGGAAAGACCCTTCAGTGACTGAGGGTGCAAAAGGCAGGGCCTGCAGGAGGACAGGACGTTGAGGCTGGGCACCACGGGATGTCCCAGTGCCATCGGGTCTGAGCTGGCTTCCAGGCTCTCATCTCAGAGCTGCAGGCGGGAGCCAGGGCTTGGGAGAGGGTTTCTATAGCAACAGCTGCCACTCACTCCCCATCTCCGATGTAAATTAGTTGGGATTTTATTAGCGTGCAGGATTCCAAGAGGCCGGAGCTGGTGATGAGGCCTGATGAGTTTGGGACAGGAGTGTGTGAGAGGAGCCGGCACCGGCACCAACAGACAGTGCTGGTTTAGGAGCATCTTTAGGAGTTTGGACCAAGGCAGGTTTGGCGGGGGGGATCTAAATGGATTTTCACCCACAGCCCTGTGTTTTCCAGGTCTCAGGAGGCTGAAGATGGGGCACAAAGGCAGAGAGGGCTGCACTGACCTCCAGAGGAGCAGATGGGGTAGACTGACCTGCCCCAAAGCCTGGCAAAGGGAGTGCTGTGGGGTGTGTGCCCTGTGCTGGATGTAACCCTGATGGTGACAACACTGTAAAAGTCCAAAGCCTCTCTTTTGCTTGGAAACTCCATTGGGAAGACCAATAAGGACACGTTGATGGTGACGAGTCTGAAAGTATTTATTAGAAACTCAGCCAGCTGCACTTTTGGCTGCAGGCAGCTGGACCAATGCATAAGATGCTCCTTGTCTCACAGATCTTGCCATCCAAACTAAAGCATCAGGTAAGGAGGGAATACACTCTCATGGGGCCACCAGCCTGCTCTCAGAAACCCTTTCAGGCCATGGGCAGCTCTGAGTCTCCAGGTGGGAATTTCCATACTCCTCAAGGGTGCTAATGGTGTGAGATCGTTCTGAGTGCCTGCAGCTGGTGCAGCACTGCCTCGAGAGGGGTTTCAGTTAAAAGCTTGATGGTGAAGCTATTTGATGGTTTGGCAGAGGTGTTGGTGGCCACCAGTGGTCTTCTGAGCTGAGGAGGTGAGGAACTGGGGCTTTGGGAGCCTTGGGAGCCTTGGGTAGGGCTGCAGAGGGATTTTTGCTTGGTCTAGGGGGCTGCTCAGTGTCTGATCTCCCTGGGCCATGGGGTTCCTTGCTAGTGGGAGCATGGCTGGTTGTTAGATGGGATCAGCTCCTGTCCTTGGTTTCTCCGTGGACATCCAGCTTTTTGCTGGAGCTGATTCAGTTTGGAAAAGAGCTCCTGGTTGTGGATGCTGCTGTGGTGGAACTATCGTCTTTGCATGCTCAGCTGTAAGCAAATAAGAGTGATTGTAATGCCAGTTGCTGCCCCCAGATCAAAAGTCTGCTTTAAACCCTGTGTGAAGAATCTCAATTTCCATGTCCTTCCCAGCTTCTGTGGCCAGGAGCTGCATTTCAAACCTTGTATATCCAACTGTTTGCCTCTAACCATGAGGGCGGTGAGTTTTCCTGTTTAATGAAAGAAGAGGTTTGGGTTTTTCCTGTGTTTTCTTCCATAACTTCATGGCTCTGGGATGAGGGGTTTTGTGGATGTCAAAAGGCTTTGCAACACCTTGTGACAGGTGCTGCGATACTTGCCAGCAACTGGGTTACAGCTGGATGGTGATGAGTAGGGTTTATGTATCTACTGTAGGTATAATATGAATGTGTTGTGTGCAGCAAAACAAGAGGGCTGGAAGAGCCCTTGAAATACTGCAAGTGTGGGGCTGGGCTGGTTGGTGTCTATTTGGTTTGGAAATGGATTAAAACCCCCGAAGTTTGATGTTTTGGGTGCTCGTCATGGTGTAAAACATGACAGAAAGGAGCATCTGATGCTCAGCTTGAGCTGGGATCAGAAAGGGAGTTCTGCCCCATCCTGTGCAAGTGGTTGCAGATAGACCCAGCCGCAGTTAGTGCCTGAGGGGACCGTCTTTGCCTAACTCATCAATTCTGATGTCTTAATTACTATTAAAACCTGGTGTTCACCCTCTGGCCTTAGGTACCACTTCAGGTTTTGATGTGCCCCTTCCTTCACCCTCCCCTTCCTTTTAATTCCTTGACACACCATAGAAACATCAATTAATATTCTAAGTTACAGTTATTATTCAGGAACCGATCTGCTCCTGTGGCTTGTGCTGGTGCAGTGCAAATAACCAGTGCAGGTTCTGAGAAATGTCGGTTATCAGTGGAGCTGGGGCTGTTGTTCCTTCCCTGGCTGTGTGATCCATGCCATAGGGTTCAGCAGGACCCTCCTCCCTACACAAAGGCTGTGTTGCCACCACTGCTGCCTGCTGTAAAGTGCAGCCTCAGAGGCAGGGGTTTGCTTTCAAGATACATTGGCCTTTTGTAGGGGACCGTGTCCTAAACATGATGGAAATGCCAAATGTGCTGATGATGCAACTTGAAACAGATCCACGGGGACCTGGCGCTGGTGTCTTGAATGTCATTGTGAGCAGGAAAGGAACTGGGTGATGCTCGGGGTGATTGGGTTGTGAGCCCTGGTGGGTCAGTGCCGATGTGGGAGGTGCAGCACTGGGGGTGCTGATCAGGGTTTTGGGGGGATTTGATCCCTGTGAGGTGCGGGAATGCAGAGCAGGCTCTGTCAGCCAGGACTCTGGGGCTCCTGGAGGCTCTATTTTGGTGCACTGAGGTTGAGTTTGGGCTCTGCATCTTGGGGTGAAATCACCCCAAAATGGTTGTGTCTGTTTCATTTGTGGGACAGAGCAGGAGCATGAGATGCAGCTGATAACTGAGGGAGACCACCTCTGAGTTCCCCATCCTGATGGCTTCCAAAATTAGACCATGACCTTGCTGGGCTGCAGAGCTGGGACTGTGTGCAGGCTCCACTCACTGACGGCCACAACACAAACCTGCTGCAGGAAGCAGGATGCTGCTCAATCGCTGCTGTTAGTTCGTGGTTTGAGGATGGTTGCCCTCAGGAGCAGGGAGTGTTGGCTGGATCTGCAGGAGGGGATGGAACAGCTCAGGGACACCCTGATGCCCTGCCTGGGGTTGGGAGAAGGGAGTCCTGAGCGAGCTCTGGATCAGAGAACTGACCTTTGCTGAAAGCAGCTCATCATGTGCTAACCCTCTAGCACGTCCTTCAGCTCCATTGAAGAAAACAGATTTTAAGTGCATGCTTGAATTTAAGTGCATGCTTAAGTGTGTTCCTATTCCTGGGCCTCAGATAGGCTAAGGATTGCTGGGGAGAAGATGGCTGGATAAACCAGGAGATAGCATGGCCATGAGCTTGTTCCTGTCTTGCACAAGGCTTTGGGGATTAGCACTGGGCTGCTAGTCTTGCAGCCTCAGGGATGGAGCACTGGATCTGTCCTCCCTCTTTGCCATCTCATGAAGCCTCGTGCATCCTCCTCCTCATCGCAGGCTCCATCCTCCCCTTCCTCCATGTGTCAGTCCCTCTCCCCAAGGCTCCATCATCCCATTGCTGCCATCCCTGCAGAGCAGAAGGTGGCCCAGATACTGTACTTCACATCAGCACAAACCCACTCCAGCCCTTTTGTGTGGGATGGCACGGATAGAGCTGGCACTGGGTGGTGTTGGGGACCCCCGCGGTGCCCCTGCCCCTTTCCAGGGCTGCAATTCCCTCTCTATGGCCGTGCATCCGGCTGCTCCCAGCTGGCCGGGAAGCTGGCTCCTGCCATCAGCTCAAAGGCAGCAACAGCAGCCTCTGCTTTTCCACACGTCGGTATTTTTAGCTCTGCTGTGCATTAGCGTGCAGGAGCTCAAACTGCGAAGCCTGGCTGAGGTTTTATCTGTTGTGACAGCCCTTAGGGCTGTAGTCAGACACTCGCTTGCTCCCTCGCTGCTTTTTTCTCTCTTTCTCTTTTTCCCCTCTAAGTTTGCAGCTCGGATCCGTGCTCTCCCTACGGAGGCACCGCACAACTGGCAAGACAAGGGACCGAAGGTGGGAAACAGGGTCCAAAGTGTGGTCTGAGCCCCTTTACAGTGGAGCTTTATCCACCTCCTCTCTGTGTTTTTCCATTCCTCCTTGCTGCTGCTGTCAGAGTGATGTCAGGATGAGGCGCTGGCTCACCCCTGCTGTCCTGCCCCAAAGGGTCTCCTGAAAGCTGTGCTGGGTGACAGCTACACAGCTATTGGGGACAGTAAAACGCGGAGCAAAGGTCAGCAGGCACCGCTATGTCAGGGCTTGGCAGTTCTAGTGCACTCACCGCTGCTTGTTCCAAACTCCTGCATCATCTGCAGCAGTGGTTTAGAGCACAAGTGCCTCTTGGGGCAGCTTTGGGTTCCAGGTACCCCGGAGCACTGGGGAGAAATGAGTCCCTTGCGAACCCTGCCGGGCTTCAACACAGAAGGTTTTAGCTGTGTCTGACCAACCTTGAGAGAACAGCGCTTGTGAATCCACCCTTGCTCTGTGCAAACACCCAGTGCTTTGGTTTGGCTTCTAAGGAGGGTTTGCTTTATTGCTTCTCTTACTGGATGACCCCCCTGAGCCCGTTCTGGAGGTGAAGGACTTTCCCTCCCAGGGAGCTGCATGCATGTGAAGCATCTCCTGCCCACCCCAGTACCTCTGAGCAATGGGGTAGCAGAAAGGCAGCAGTGGTGATGCCCTTCAAAAGGAGGAACCAAGGTGCTGACGAGGCTTTGGCTTTCCAGCCTGCTCAGCAACCTGCTCTGCTTGGGTAAATCTGGGCTTAAACAGGAGGAGAAGTTGCATGAAAACCTGGTGCCCCTGGAATTTGTCCAAGGTCATGGGGGAAGTGAGGGACAGAGCCAGGAATGGGATTGGGCTTCCTGTCCCATATGTCCAGCCTTCCTCTCTATCCATTAGCACACGCCTGCTTCATGTCTGTTCAGCTGGAGCTTCCTGAAATCCTGTATCAGGTCTTGGGAAGTCTGTGCCAGCCCTGATGCGTCCTGAAAGGGAGCACAGACCCCACACAGGGAGGCCTGGGTCCTCCTTTTCCTTCACGGGGAGGGCTTCTTTGGGATGCTCAACCAGAGAGCATTAGAAAAGTCTGTATTTAGGTAAAAGGTAATGATTTGGCACTCAGTGCCTCAGCACTGCAGTGGTTCCAAGGTGGACCAGGGCTGTGTGTCCCCCGGATGAGATGGGTGTGCTTGGACACTGAGGTGGCTGGAGGGAAGCAGAGAGAGGAGATATGTTTGTGATGGGTCACAAGCTCCTTTATGTAAGCCTGCCCACACCACTTCTCTTTCTGGAGCTGCACCATTTAAAGCACAACACTGGTGTGTGGCAGCTCCCACATCTTCATCCGAGTTGGTGCTGGTGGGGACTAAAAGGCTACGGAGTGGCCAGAACCAGCCTTGTCACCCACTTACCTGGGCACAAACCCAATGGGGAGCCCAGGATGTCTTCCTGGGTCCTCCTGTTCCATTTGCATTGGTGACACATGGATGCACCTCCCAAAGCTTGGCTTTTCTAACCAACTGTCCCCCCTCTGTGCTTGCTCTGTTCTCCCCCCTAATTCCTCCTCTTCTTTGCTGGCAGCAGCCAATGCTGTGAATCTGAGGCCAACTGCACAGGTGTTCCCAGCTCAACCGTGCAGCAGGGATCACTGGATATATCTGGAGTCTTTGCCCTTTTGCAGAGAGCACCTGAGGGTGAGGGGTTTGCAGCTCAGGTTGCGGCACAGGGCAGGGTGCTGGGGGTTTCTCTCAGCAGCATTTTCTTTGTGCAGGGTGTTTGTGTGATGTGCGAGTCCTTGGTGGCAGCCAGAGCATGGCAGGTACCTTTGCACACAGCCTTGGCATCCCCTGAGCAGCTCCATGGGGTTGGACTCATCCTCTTCCTCCTCCCCTCCCTGGGGAAACACCACTGAGGGCCCCAGGGGATGGATGCAGAGTCTGCACCAGCAAAGAAAACCTGTACAGCCTCACAGCCCAGGCTTGGAGCTGCTTAATCCTCTCTGTGCCCTTGCCCTTGCTGAAGGGAAACTGGTAACGGCAGCTAGAGCTGGATCCTGGTATGTGCAGGGGCTCCCTCCACCATTGAGGTGCGAGGCCAGAAGCCATCCTTCTTCCAGGGGCTCTGGCACCTCAGTAGCTGGATGAGGTCTAGGAGAAGTCAAACACTGCTGGGTTTATTTCTTAATCTGGGAGATTAAGGACTTTGAGAGGGGCCAGAGAAAGGTGGTACCAGTAGGAGCTTTTAAACTTGAAAACCACCCTGTGTTAACCCATGTTAACAGCAGTCCTTACAGGCTTCCAACCACTCTAAAAACTGGGTTCTAAAGTGCTGTCTGATGTCCCTGTGGAAGACAACAGAGAAGCAAGGGATGCCATGAAGGATGCCTGCTGCCACACAGCACTTTCCCTCCTTGATGGCGGAGCTGCTCCCATGCCGTCAGACCAGTCACTTGGGCACACTGGCTTTCCCTGTCCCACATCCAGGCAGGGGATGGACCCAGGCAGGTCTGTGTGAGGACAAACCCCAGTGACTCCTTGGTGCTATAAAACAGACTCCTTCCCCTGCCACTTTCTATCTTTCCCATGCTGCAAGTGGTTCTTCTGCTAGCACCCAAACCCTCCTGCTTTTCACTTATCCCACTGCTTTTCCTCCTTGCTCCAGAGCTGTTCTGGGCTCTCAGCATGGCTGATGCTTCAGTGCTGCCAGGAGTTTGATCTCCAACTGCTTCCTGGCCCCGCTGTGCATGTGAGCACTGTGAAGGGGGCTGAGAAAGTGGGGAAGAGATGAACAGCAGGAGAAGAAGTCTTCAGAGGGGATGGGGGAAAGATGAGGGAAGGAAGGAGGGGGGAGAGAAGTGAGAATGGGGAGGAGGGAGGAAGGAAAGATGCTGCCTCGTGTGTTCTCGGATTTATATTGGTTGAGTTGCACTGGATTAGCTAAAAGTGGTGCAGAGCTGCCTTCCCCTCCCCTTTCCTCCAGGCATTCACTCGCTCCTATTTGGGGTTGAACGCCTTAATTCACTTCACTTTCAACCTGCTCCTAATTGACTTAAACCGCATGGAAAAAAACCCTCAGCTTCCCCAGCAAGTGGCTGCAAAATTGCACCTTCACTTCAGTCAGCGTGATTCTGCATATAAAGAAACCTGGAGCCTGGCATGGATGTGCGCAGGGATAACGGTGCCAGGGGGCTGTGCAGAGCCACCCGGAGCCTCTCCAGCAGCATTTTGACCCTAAACAAGTTGGGATCTGGGGATGACGGGGGGGGCTTTGAGTCAGTGGGATTTGGCTGGTGGAAGAATTCGCTGTTTCTTCTCATTCCTTTTTCCTCGTCCTCCTGCTGCAGATGTCTGCTATAAAAGAGAGAAGGGAGGGGGGGAAAAAAACCCTTTCCAAATGTCGTGGTAACGCTTTCTGGAGGGCTGTTTCTGCTGCACGTCTGATATGTATGACAGGGTCAGATTAACTGAGCCTCTGATTTCCAACCACAGCTATTCTGAAGGCACCAAACCCAATGCAAAACACCCCAAAGGGACTCCGATGTCCTGGCGAGGAGCTGAGCAGGCAGGATGAGCTCATGGTGCTCTGGGGATGTGCCAGCCCGGTGCTGGGCAGGGCCAAACTCCAGGCAAGAAAGAGGAGATCGTACTTTGGAGATGGATCTGGGCTGCTCAAGGTCAGGATTTCAAGAGGACAGAGACTTTGCTTTGTATTTAAGGTTGGGGTTTTCAAAGAGCAAGAGGAGAGCAGTGTTGTTAAGTGGCAGAAGGTATCTAATGCCAGGGGATGCTCTCCAAACCCCTCTTTGCTTTTGGAGGGCTCTTTTGTCACACTGGAGCACATTGTCTGAACCAAAGGCAGGAAAGGCTGTGTTTTTCCTTCTTCCCACTCCCTCCCCTTCCAGCTCCTCCATCACCATTCTTGCCTTGATATGTTTCTCTCCCTCTGTTTAATTCTAAAACCACCGAGGTACCCATCGTTCTGTCTCAGTCAGCTTTTTGAGGACAGATTTAGCTATCTTGGGTCCTGGAACAAGGGGCTGGAAGGGACCTCTGGAGGCTGAGAAACGCTGGTGACAGGAGGAGTTACACCCAGACAGTGTTTAACTTCTCCCCAGCAGAGTCCCTCACCTGCAGAGGGCTTCTCCTGCGTGATGTCTGTATCCCAGGGCAGCACTGTTCCAGTGGGGTGGCTCAATGCCTGCCCTTTGCAATGGAAGGTGTTTGGAGCATTAGGGCTTAAGATATTGAAAGGAAGAACATTTCCCAGGGAAAGATAGGGAGAATGAGAGGCATGCAGGGCTCTGCTTCCAAGGCTGGGTGCCATCACCCCTCCATGGGAGCTGCTCAGGGGGGTCCTGCCAGTGATCTCTGCTTGTGCTGCACAAGCACCTTATGAATACCCCTAGAGTCCCTGGTCAGCAATGGCTGGGAGCCTCCCTGGGATGGGGCCTGAGCAGGAGACCAGGGTGAGAAGAAGGAATGGGGAAAAAAACAACCCCAAAAATCCCCATGGAGCGGGAAGCGGAGCCGGGAGCGGAGCCGCTCAGCTGATGGGGTTGCCATGGCGACGTGGCGGTGAGGAAGAGGAAAAGGCAGAAAATAGCCCGATGCCGGGCTGAGACCTGCAGCCCCTGCATCCCAGCCCTGCTTCTGTCCTTCCTTTCTCTCTCTGCTTTTCTCCCCTCATGCTATTTGATTCTCTCAAGCCAGAATCACCCCTCTCCAAAGAGCCATTGTGGAGGTGACCAGGGGGTTATTTCTCTGTACTACTGGGGTGGAGGACTGAAGGGAATGCAGCAAGGATGCTCTTCTGTAGGGCTGCATGTGGCCAGGTCTGTTTCCTTTGGGGCTGAAGGTTTGGAGGCAGCTCCACTGCCCACAGAGGACTGAAATGGGTCCAGGTTTAGTCATGTGGATGGTGGAGGATCTGGGTTGGTACCTGGAGATCCCAGGGGCTGGCACAGTGGAAATACTCCACAGCTCAAGCAAGCCAGATTTTGTTTCCCAGACCACATGTGCCTTGTGTCATCTGTTTTCTCCTGAAAGGTGCAGCCCAGTCTTAAGGAAGCAAAGAGGTTTTGTTTCATGTGCTGGATTGTTTTCCTCCTTGGGAAAGTGATGCTTCGTAACCACAGCGAGTCATTTCCCCTCCATGAGTCAGACTGGGGCCTCTTGCAGGGTTTATGTTGGGGCTAAACACTGAACCCAGGCTCTCTGCAAAGGAACAGAAACCTGGGCTGGCTACAAGGAGACAAGTGTCCTTGTGTTAGTCCTTCCAACTCATGGGGCCGCAGCAGAAAGCAATACAGGAAAACATGACCTCTCAAAGCATCAAAAAGCAGAAGATGCTTCGCAACCACCTCAACTGAACACTCTTCAGACACAAGCTCTCTTAGACCCTTCTCATAATTCTGTTTAGGGCTTGACAATGACAGGTGAATGCCTGAAGCAGTTGGTGCTGTGGATGGGGAGCTCATCCTGCTTCCTCCTCTGTTCCCTCTCCCCTTTTCTGCCTCTGGATACCAGCATTGTGCTGGGTATGAGCTCCCATGCACGGGGTTGTGAGTGCAGATGCACACCATACACACCAGCGTGTTTGTGTTGGTATCTGTGAGTGCCTGTGCTGTATCTAAGCGTGCATTTCCCTTTCTCCTTCCCCTAGCTGGGGTTTTCCTCCAGCAGAAAACATCCCAGAGCCTCCTACTTCGTCCTGCATGGGAAAAAGCTACCACAGCATCTCCCACTTCTCCCTGCCTTTGTGCCTGTAGGACACATCAGGCTGTGGTCTCTAACAACTCGTGCTGCTGCTTGGTATCCAGATGGCCCAGCTAATAGGGCTCAGAGCAGTAAATCTCCATTCCCATGGCCAGTCTCACCATCCCTCACTGTGGTCCTGACCCTCACCTTGCCCAGGCTCTCCTCCCTGGGAAGGAACAGGCACCCGTGGTGATGCTCCTGGCACACAGGGAAGCACTGGGTCCCCCTCACTCTTCAGCTGGAGGCTGGCTCCTCACAAGCCACTAGAGCTGTTCCTCCCTTCCCTGTAATTCCCAAGGGCTTTTCTCAGAGCTCTCCCTCCCAAAGGAGGTGCCTGGATATCTTTATCTGGAGATCTCACACCTGCATGAACCACTCCACTTAAACTGTCCCTTCTCCCCAAGAAAAGGACAGGAGGGAAGCACGCACAGGGAGGTTTCCAGGCATTGGGGGGTTTGAATGGGAAAACATCACATTGAGGAAGCAGAAAGCTGCTGGGATTGAAAAATTGCCTCAGAGCTGTGGCAAATGGTGCAGGATCAGCCCTTTCTATCGACTTCCCCTCCACAGCCTGGAGGTGTTTTGAACAAGAGCATTCTCTGCAGTCTACATATTAAGCATTGCTTGGCTCAGAGTTCGCTTAAACCAGGGATGGACAAACACCTGAAGGTCACAACCACCAGGCTCAGTAATCTTTTAGAGTGGTCTAAGAGATATAGCTGTGGATAAGGGATTGAAAGGAGGAGAGGAAAATGCAGCGTCGTTGTCGGCAAATTCTCCCCTATACCCTGCTTAGTGCTGCAGAGGGAAACACAGGTCCTTGATAAACCTGGAGGGGTGATTTATGGATTGATACATGAAATGATGATGTCCCCAAGGAGAAGTGGTAAACGGCCCATCTCCCGAGGCTCTGCACACTCAGCTTTGCAGGGCTGGTGGACAAGGGGACTCGGAGCAGCAGGGCGGGAGAGGAGCTGTTTCACTGATGGATATTGCTGGCTGGTGACCAAATGACCAGAAACTTAAACAAATAAGTCTAGGCTGAACACCGGGGAGCTGGTTTCTAGTGAAGAGAAGGATGAGGCTCTGGGCCAGCCCCTGGAGCAGGTAAAAGAGTTGATGGGTCTGGAGATGGGTCTGTGGGGCAGACCCAGCTGCTCACAGGTGATGGACACAGCAGCCTCCGTTCAGTCCTAGACTCCTGTATAATATGCTCTGTGAGGCCAGGTCCTCATGTCTCCACTATTGAGCTACTACTGATAATCCTCAGAGCTTTGGGAGAGCAGCAATCTTCCTTGGCAAACATCTGGATGCTCCCCAGTGCATCTGGAAAGCTGTTTCTACCTTTAGTGGATGATGCATCTTATAACGTTAGGGCTTATGTCTGTATTTTATGAAAATGAACATCCAAAAATTGCTGGAGTTGGTTTGAGGGATGGGTTGAGTTCCCTTTGTGGTCATTTCTACCTGGGCATCACTTGTCTTGGAGCTGGCTGCATACTCTGCATGGGTGAGGTGGGTACCAGGCACCAAGATGGGCTCTTCTGCTCTGCTCTGCCTTTCTTCCAAAAGTGTCCTCAAGGAAAATTAAAGCATGGTGCTGTTTTTAGAAGCTCTTTGCACAGCTGAGAGTGGTGCTTCCGGAGGATCCTCCCTTCCCTGCTGTGTCCCTCTCCTAATGCAGGATGGGAGATAGACAGTTGAAAGGCATCTTGAAAGGGCACGGGGAGATGAAGGGCTGCGAGTGTGAGGAGCAAGGCTGGGGCTGCCATGGTCCTTTTTGGTGTCGTGTTCAGCTTATCTTCCCTCAAGTAGGTGCGAGGGGGGATGCTCACAGCCCTGTGCCCCTGCCCACATGGGGGGACAAACCGCTTGAGACAGACAGACTTTGGGAAGCAAGGAAGGAGCAGAGAGGGATCCTGGGGGCTGCTGGTGAAGGTCTGGTGTGCCCCAAGCATCTGCAGTGTTGCCTTCCTGGGGGTCTTGGATCCTCGCTCCTGATGCCAGCAGGAGATGGCCTTGGCGCATGGCCATGCTCTGGCTTTCCGAACCTCCATCCCAGCAGGGTATTAATCATCCCACACTGGTTTGTGCCACTTAACTGTTTTCTTCTCCCCAGCAATGTTTTACATCTTGCCCAGTTCTTGGATTCCTTAAGCGCATCTCCTGTGGGGTTTTATTCAAAGCCTTTAGGACAATCCCAATACATTATATCTGCTGATTTCCCTTTATCCATTGTTCTGTTGAGTCCATCAGACATCCTCTCCCAGAGTGACCGCACAGGCTTTTGCCACAGGAGCCACCCCAGCTTGTTCCATTGCTATCTTTGCTATTTCATATTTCAATGAATTTTGAAATACTGAATTATTGTTCTCAATAGTCCTTGAAGGAACAACCTGAGAAGCAACACCGGCTTGTGTTGCACCTAGGATCTGCACATAGCAATCACGGCTTTGGTCTTGGGGATGCTTTTGGTGGGATGTCACAGAAGCAATGCTCATGTTGTCTGTCCCTGTTTCCAGGAGTTGGGAATCTCCCAGCAGCAAAGGGGTGCATCTGGTACAATCCACGCTCCAAGCCTCGCTCACCTCGGAGCACAAACACAGGAGGTTGCTCATTCCCTGTGATGTTGGCTGAGCTCTGCCTTGCTCCGCCTTTGTCCTTGAATCCCAAAGAGTGGGAGCCTCGGAGCAGGGAGGAGGAGGCGAAACCAGCCTGCGGAGGGTTAACGATTTCCATTGCAATTGTGTCATCCCTTTGGGGACCTCGGGCTCATCGTGTGAGCAAAGCCCAGGCGCGGGGGGCTCGTTCTTATTCAGCCGCACGCAGCTCCAGCAGCACGGGCCGGGCGCGCAGCTGGGCTCGGCCACCTCGGCCCTGCAGATGGATGGATGGAGAGAAAGGATTTGTGTGCCTGCGTGTGTGTGCCTGAAACCTAATTGTCTGCTGTCTAATCCGTCAGCCGGGGGGACAGCTTGCACAAGCCCCTTCCAGGCAGGCTGATAAATGCAGCGCTGCCAGGCCCCTCTGCAATGGAGCTTGGTTTAATTGGGATTGCTACGTGCATGGACTCTGCGCGCGTGGAAGGGATGCTGTGCGTGGGGAAGCGCGTGGCCAGGATCCTGAGCGATGGAGCCCTGCGTCCATCCAGGCTCCCGGTGGGGTGCTGGAAAACAGCGTTTGGCGAAGTGATGGGAGGGTGACCCAGTGCTGGGTGGGGTGAGGTTAAGGGTGGCCCTGTGTTGTGTTAATAGTGGCACTGCGTGATCCTGCTCTCATGGACTTTGTGTCCTGGGGAGGTTCAGCACCACCCAAGACTGGGCTGTAAACGCATCTGGCTGCTGGAACAGGTGATGCAGACTGGACTGACATCAGTGTGCTGGCTTGGAGATGCCCTCTGCCAGCTTCAGTGCTGTGTAAGGACCTGTGCAGACTGTCCCCTGCCTGTTCCCCTGATCAGCTCTTGATGCATCTCTCGAGCATCCCCCAGCCCCAAGCACAGAGCAGCTCAGGACTCCCTAAGCAAGTGGCATTTTGTCTTTAATACCCCTCAGTGGATTTCCCATGAATTGGTCTGGTTGATTTCTGTAAACACGTAAGCTGTAATCATCCCCAGAGAGCTGTGGCAAGGACTTCCACTCCTGAACCACACACCACGTGAGGAGCCATCTCCTCTTGTTTCTTTTGAACCTGCTGCCTCTTAACGTTATTGGATATCTCCTAATTCTTTTATTGGGAGATGCAGTGAGTAATCAATCTCTGCTCACCTTCTCGAGGCCACACATGCACCTCTTTAGCTGCTGCTTTTCCGAGCTGGGATCTTCCTTCTATGGACTAATAGTTTTGATGATCCTAGTCCAGCCCTTTTCCCAGCTCTGCTGGTGACATCAGGACTCTGCATGTGGTGACATTCTCATTCCTTATGTAATTAAAGGTGATGTCATGATTACAGCAAATGGTATTTGCATCAGCATTGGTTGCTTAGCGCGTGTTTGATGTCAGATCCCTGTTTCCTGCCCAGTCACAAGAACTTCTCATGAAGCTGCTGATCCTCAGCCTTGGGCTTTAATAATAATATTCAGCCTTTGTGTTCCCTGGCTGAAAGGACCTGGGCTCAGGTGCTATTTATCAGGAATCACTTGATGTGCTTTGCAAGATATTCCTGACTTAGAGAAGCGGTGTGTCTGTCATTTCATCCCGCAGATGCAGTCCCCTCCAGGTTGGTTACCTACCGTATCTTCCATCATAAATGTACATCTTGTGGTTTGAGGGGATTGCATTTGCAGGTGAGGGATTACAGGATGGCAGCCTGGCTACTTGCATGGCCATTGGACATCCTCCTCATGGCTGGAAAATCAGCTCTGTTGTTGGTTTATCCAAGACCACAGCAGGGTCCTGGCAGTGCTGGAGGGGTTGGGAAGCTGAAGGGCAGGAGCAGGGTGCTCAAGCCCGGGGTTGTCCTGGTCCAGGGTGGGTTGTGGTCTGGCACCTCCATCCCACTCACCCTGTGCTCCTCGCCTGGGGCAGTGGGAGCTGGACCATGGTGCACTGACCAACCCCAGCCCACACTGCTGCCCTCCTGCTGTTCTCTGCTTCCCTGTCCCTCCTCCTCTTCCCTCTCCCTTTCTCCCTTTGCCCTCTCTTTACTTCTCTTTCTCTCCACACCTGCTCCTCTCTTTCCCCTCCCTTTTCTCCTTCCTCCTCCTCCCCTCGCCTCTCTCTATCCTCTTATCTCATCCCCCTTGTTTTTCTCCTCTGCCTGTCCAGCTGATTTACATGCACGCTGCGTTGGAGCAGCTCAGCTGGATCTAATGCCTCCTGCCGTGAGGAGCAGAGCTGGACTCAGTGCGGCACTTCCCCGGGCAGGACAGGGAGATGCTCTGTGCACCCCACCACCTTGACCCACACCTTGGCCCCCTTCTGCACTGCCTCTTGCTCTTCATGCCCTCTCCTTCCCTCCTACATCCTTTATCCCATGCTGCTGCCCTCCTTGCTGTCTTCTCCATCTCTCCAGCCAGGCCCCTGACCCACGTGCCTGCACTGCTCACATCTCCTCCAACCTCCCTCCTGGGTGGGTGCAAGAGGATGGACCAAACCCCTGCAGCCAGCCCAAGAGCTGGGGGCTGGTTTGTTGTTACTGGTGGTGTTCCCATGGTCTTAGTGATAGTGTTGACCTGAAAACAGGATGCTGAATGTTCCCAGGTGGAGCCTGTGGCTCCCCCATGTCTCCAACTGGGTCCCCGGGCTGGTATGGGAGCCTGGGGCATCTCTCCTGCACCCTTGTGGAGCTGTGATCCAAATGCCTGCATTATTCCCTGGCTCTAATCATTCCCGTTCCCATTGTGCTGATTTGCATTTCCGTGAGAGGAAGATGCCCTGATTAATATCCCCTCAGAAGAGCTTTATTGCGATGGCTCCTGCCTCTCTAATTGGAAAGTGGTCTTAACCTTTCATGCAAGTGACTGGGCTGTTCCTGCCTGCCAGAAAGGGTCTTGCTTGTCCTGAATTTCAGGGCAGTGGCAGGGTTGGAGGATCCAGCTTGGTCTCTAAATGGGAGCAGGAACCCCCCCGCCCAAGGGGAGGGCACTCCTGGCCATTGTACTCCTGGTACTTGGGGATGAGACCACCCCCAGCACAGCAGGGAGGTTGAGGAGGGGGACATGCCAGGATGAGCAGCTTGGTGCTCCCCAGTTCACACCCATGTGCTAAAGATCCATTGAGGAGCATGTTGATGTGGTATTGACAGAGCTGTTCCCATTTACCTTCCTATAGGCTGGGCGGCAGGATCCAGCCCAGCAGCCTGCAGCTCTTGCTCCCCAGGGAGTCCCTGGCCCACCACTAACCCTCACTGGCAGCTTGAAAGCCTGCCTTGCACTTAGCTGCTTTCAGATCTTCAAAGGCTCTGGATGCCCAAGGAAATCAGACCTTGTGCCTTTTCTTCCCGGGCAGTCCCTAGATCCGGACTCTCATGTAATTTATTATCCCCAACATGTGCTGCTACCTTCCTGGCTGTGCGTGGGGTGGGAGCATCGCTCTACTGCTTGGGTACCAGAGCCTGGCTGTGGTGCGAAGCTGCTGCTCCCAGTGACTCCCACCCCATGATGTTGAAGGCAGCACCAGGGCGATGCGCCAGCCCAGGCACTGCTCACTCCGTCCTAGCTTCCCAGGGATGTGCTCCTCGGCTGAGGCTGGCAGGTCCCCTGGTCCACTGCCAGTGGGTTTTGCTGCTCCATCCCTCTGCCTGGGGATGTTGGTCCCTGCAGTGGTGGCTGTGGGGCCTGTTTTACCTGTGCCTATGGCTCTTTTACTAAGACCCTGACTTGCCTCCCGGGTGGTTTCAGCTCCCCTTCCCCAAGCCCCCTCCTCCTGAGGTTACAGAAAAGATTACTCTCTTTTTTTTAATTATTTTTTAATGTTGGTGTTTAAGCTGGTTTAGAGGCTGCAGCAGTGAGTGCTCCTGATAAACAGCCCAGGAGATCCAGAGAATAATCTCCCTGCTTGGTGACGGCAGAGGCGCCTATCGCAGCTGCTGCCAGCATCCTCATCCGCTGCCTCCTCTATCAGCCCAGGGAGGGGAGGAATTGCCTCCATCCTTAATCACAGAACTTGAAAGCCCAGCTACTCTGCACCTTTTATTCTTCAGGTTTTGCCATGTGGGCAGGGGGAGAAATAAGCAGCTCATAAGCAACAAAAAGGAGTTGGAGAAGGGGTTGGGAAGAGGTTGGACAAACAGCAGCTCCTCTCCCTGCGCCGGGTATCTGTCTCCTGGGCTTGTCACCCCACAACTCTTTCATGGCATCTCTCTTTTCAGGGAGGTGGGTTAAGGCTGTGTTTTTAATACAGAGTCACAAAATGCTGTCAGTATGGGCTGCCATGTTCTCTGAAGTTTGTATATCACTGCTGGGGTACGTGCACCGACAGACACCTTGCTGGAGCCACAGTGCTGGGGCAGGTACCTGACAGGCATCAGGGAAATGTAGCGAAAAGGATGGGAAACCACAGGGAAGAACTAAAGATGCCTTATTCTTGCCTCAAATAAACACCATTAAGAAAGATGCTCAAACTTATCCTAGGTCTAGTGAAGGAACTGGGTTTGTAGCATAGGAATAGCCCAGGTTTATACACCTCGTCCAGGGAAGGTGATCTGGTGGACTGCACCACACTGCAGCCAAGCAGGTAAAGAACCTCAGCCTAGAGGACGTGTGATGCTGAAGCCACAATATCTATCAGGGAGTAGTTCTGGGGTGCAGGATGGGACCTTGGTAGCCCCACAGTGACTGCACATGGGGGATGGAAGGTGCCTTTGCTCCATGCTCAGCACTGCAAAATGACAGTGGCACCCGTGCACATGGGTTGTCACTGCTGACAGTGCTCAACCAAACGGTGGAAACACAAGCACCCTCTATGTTAAAGACTGGTGTCGGAGTCGCTGGAGATGAGACAGATTGCCTTTAATGAGACAGGTAAAGCAAAGTGAAAAGCAAATTAAGATGCAGAGCTGCGGGAGCTGTTTTGAACACGGTGCTGTGACTTTCCTGGGGGGAAGCTGAGGCTGCAACCAGTGGCAGAGGTGCTGGAGAGGTGAATCTTAGGAGATGGTCATCTCATGCCAGAGAGCAGTTGAGTCTTTCCCAATGCCTTTTGCAGATATCCTCCTCCTCTGCATCCCACTGTGAGACATGAAGCAGGCACCCTGCATTGCATCTTCGGCCTTAAAGTCTTGTTATCATCCCTCCTCTGCTGCCCTGTCCTCCTGCCCTATCTCCAGTGCCTGGGGTGGGTTTGAAAGCCCTGCAGACGCAGGAGGCAACTTTCCAGCCACATCCCAGTGATGCTGATGTAAAGGAGCAGCTGAAGTGGGGCTGCTGTGGTCCGGGGCTGCCCAGGACATTGGCAGCACATCCCAAACCTTCCACTGTGCTGGGACAGGAGGCAGGAAAGGGGCTTTTGTTCCAGCCAGGTCTGTTCTGGAGCAGAGAGTGTTTAACACAAACCCCCTCCTGTTTGTGAGCAGCAAACACTCGGGCGTTGACTATCGACGTGAGCAGCATTGCTCAGGCAAATGGTGTTTACACCCCGAAGCCTTCAGACTTTCTCCATTTCACCTGCCTCTCTGCAGAACCCCCTTGAGAACACGTTATGGAACAAGGCAATACTTGGGTGGATAAATTGCCTGGAACAAACGAGCTGGAATTTGTACGATCCCATTCTTCATGTAAGGAAGATGTTGCTCCTCAGGGAAAGTGCCCACCTGGGGAGCATCACCTTGGGCTGCCCATGCTGGCCAGCCCCGGCTTTGGAGCTGGCGGAGTTTCCATTCACTGCAGTGCTTTTTGCCATCCCTTCCTGGGAATCCTAGGCTGGGGGGGGGGGGGATCACAAACAGCAGTCTTCTTCCCCTGGATTGGTGGGAAGAGGGATTTGGGGAATGCTTTAAGTCCAGCTGCTGAACTAGGGTGTGGAGAGGAGCGTTGGGGGCTGTATTTGCTGTGTTCTGCTGGTGCTGCAGCAGCTGATCCCTCCACCAAAGGCGTTCTGGGACACGTACCCTCCAGTTGTCATTGCTTGTCCCTCATGGTGCAGCTATTTCTGCCTCAACTTTCCAGGAAGCTGCCTCCAACGCTTCCCAGCCTAAATCCAGGCTGGTTTAGAAAGCCAGTTTCATCCCCTCTTCCATGTCTCATTTGCATGTATTTGCATAGCACACAGGTTTCTGGGAGGGGAGGAGGTGCTGGAGAGGCACATCCTTTATTCCTTGGTTTTTCCCACTTTTCCCCTTTCAGCAGAACTGTATTTATTTATTTAGTCCAAGGGGCTCCCCCTTCATAGGTCCCATGGGTGCCTTAATGGTGGACAGAGGGTGGTGCCGCCAGGCCCCATCCTGGCACCTTTGCTCTTCCCTCAGCCCCATTTCCAAAAGCTCCTCTGGTCCCCGCCCACTGTTATGTGTCCAAAGGTCCCCAATGGTGCTGGTCCAGTATCTTTCTGGGTTAGAGACCAGTGGGTTTTGGGGAAGGAGTTGGATTTTCAGGGCTGTATTTTTCCAGCTTTCCAGCCAAGCTGGAAATGCAAACAAACCCTCCTTCCATTCCCCAATCCAGGCAGGCGCAGCTCCCTGGTTTTTGGCACTGAATCTTCCCTTCCAGGGATGCTCTGTTTTCCCCAGCTTTTGCTGTGTTATCCCTCTCCTGTCTGGTCCCTCTCTAAGTTTATTGCCTCCTGCACTCCTGAAGGGAGCCTCCCTCCCATGGGATTTGCCACTCCTCTTGGGAAGTAGCAAACTCTCCCTTGGGATGGGTTTCATCAACCCCAGCAATGGCCATTCCCATCCTGAGAAGGGAGCCTCTCATTTTCCTCCTGCTGTGGCTCCCCTCACCTGGGGGTGCTGGGGAGGTGGGCAGTTGGGGTAGCATTAGCTCGGGGGATGTGGTGGCCCCTAAACTGCTCCATCACTGGTGTGAGCCTCCAGGAACCAGGCAATTGAACAGATCCATCTTGGTGTCTTGTTTTGCTGGTGGACCGGAGAGATTCAGGACTGGAAGTGGGGTTTGCCTTATGGGCCTTTGGTTTTGATCTTCCCAGTTACACTAGTGTGAACCCCACCAGGGATATTCAATGTGTGGAATTCAGTATGTGGTTTAACAGAGATTAACCTGATGTATCCCCAACCTTATGTGTTTGCTCCTTTCCATGTAAGCCATGTTTCCTCCCAGGTCCTTGTGCCGTGTGGGCTGTGTTGCACGGTGTGGGAGGGTTACAGGCTGGGTGGGATCCAGGCAGGCTGGCTGGGAAAGATGCACAGCGCCTGAATCCCTGGTGGGCAACCTCTTGCACTGTGGGGCTGTCCTGAACTGATCGGTCACAGTCATCAGACCATCCCTCACTGCTGGGGTACAGCTAATATTGCTTGCTATAATGACATTTATACAAGTGGGTACAACCAACTCCCCTGCCTGGTTCTCTGTCCTCCTTGGCCTCGGGCACATCCCTTCATGTCACTGCTACAATGTCCTTTGCTGTAAGACAGATGAGATCAAGGTACCTCTTTAATAGCCTACTGAGATAGGGCAAATCAGTAGGAGACTATCACATTGGGGGCTTGGTCTGTCACCAGTGGGGCTGTGCAGATGCTGAGCTCCCATCAGCTGGATTTCTTCTTCCCCAGGGTATGAGGAGGACGAGAGACCCCTCCTGCGCATGAATGGGGACAACAGGATGGGGAAGGTGAATGGGCATTGACACATGGAGTGAGGGGAGGTAAAGTGTGTGATTCCTGGAACAGCATGGAGAGGGGTGTTGGGATGGGAAAGGCCCAGCCCTGGGCATGTGGAACTGTGCCTGGAACATCTCATCCCTGGTTGGGATGAGCTCCTTATGTGGTAAGGAGCCAATGTGGTGTTGCGGTTACTGGTATTGCTGAGCATGGGGTGAGCTGCTGGAAGCTGCTCTATGCCAGCCAGGGGCAGCGCTGGCTGCCTGCACTGGCACAGCATGGCACAGCACAGCGAGGGCTCACCATCCCCACGTGCCATCATCTGAGTACATGAGATCTGGGCTTGGCACATCTCCGTGCTAGACACCATCTCCTTTAGGACCTGAACTCGGGTTATCAAACCCCAGAGCATCCCCTGGGGTGAGGGATGGGAATGGGGAGCAGGCTCTGGCTCCGCTCGCTGGCTCCTCATGCCCTGTTGTTCCCGGAGCTTTCCAAGCTGCCCTGCTCGGAGGCTGTTTGTCTTCAGCTTGACCGTTCCTCCGCCTCCCCCGCCTGTCTACTCTGCTTCCTCATTCCCGGTGTCGGGTTGAGCAAGAGCAGAGCAGAGCCTCCTTGGGATCAGGGGGAGGCCGGGGGGCGGGGGGGGGCTCCAGTTCCAAGTTCCTTTTTTTGCGTGTGTGGTTTTTTCTCCTCTCTGTTTTGCTCCCTCTGCTCTGCACACAAAGCGGGGCTATGATGAAACTCCAGCTCTCTCTTGCTTGCAGCGTTCATGCACGGCACACGCTGGAAATAATTGTCCTTGGTGGAGCTGTGTGAGCTGCAGTGATTTAACCGAAAAGAGGTGGAAAGGAGTTTTATTCCTACATGCTGTGTTTGAGACTTGCTGCAGCCCCGGCTTCATCTGCAAGGTGGATCGGAGCTTGGGCTGGATCTGCAAAGCCCTGTGACCGTGGCCATGTAGTGCCAAGCCTGATTTAAGATATCTTGCCATGCAGCAGCACTTATTACATTGGGCTTGACATGGCTTTGATCTGCTCAAGCAGAGCGAGCTGTGGCTGCCTGCAATGCCCTGTGTAGTGTAGGCACCCCTATGAGCTCCATGCAAACCCTCCTGTGGGTCTCTCCAAGTCTGGGGTCAGATGCTGCTGTGGGAATTTCTGTAGATGCCAAGTCATGCTGATAAGGGAATATGTTGGGTGCAGTATTCCTCCCAACCCGGTCTCTCCTTTATGTGCCTTAAATAAAACGCAGATGATTTTGTGAGCCTTGCCTTACATTTCCTAGCTGCACAAACTAGCTGCAGTGGGAATTCCTGCTAGGAATGTTCTGCCCTCTGCATTGTTTTGATGGGCAGCGGGGAGCGTGGTGAGCTGCAAGAGGAAGGTTGGCTTTAGGACCTTTTGGAGCAAAGATTTTTGTCTGAGCTGCCTTGAGGAAAGGGTCTGTCTTTGGTGCAGAAAGACATGGCAAGGACAGAGCCAAGGCCACCGTAATGCCTCTTTGAATGAGATTTCGTCTTATCCAACGAGAGCTTCCTGTCCTGAGCTCCATGCGTCAGCAGCAGTTGCATGTGGAGAGTGTGTGCTCAGCACCATTCAGGATATAGCTGGTTCTTCTTTGCTTTGCTCGTTAGTCGTAGCAAGCCCTCCTTCTCCTCCAGCTCACACACCAGTGCTGCAGTTTGTCAGGCTCTGCTGTGGAATATCTGCCCACCAAACCAGTTTGCTTTCTTCAAACTTCCTTTTCTTTCCGAATGGCCATCCCATTCTTCTGTGACACTCCACGGATTTCTGCTCTTGGTCACCAGGGATCTCCGTTATTGTCCATCCCGGCTCCCTTTAGTCCTTTGTGGTTGGTCAAGGTCAGATGGGACTGTTTTCTGATCCAACTGGAGAAAAACCCAACTCCTTTTACCATGGAAGCTTGGGACTGGCAGCACAGCGCACCCGTGGTGAGCAGGACCCTCCTCGCCCCTGCGGTGTTGGTTCCACCAGTTCCATTTGCTCAGTGTGAGGAGCAATGTGCAATCCCTGCACCGTTTGTCCCTACCGGGGCAGTACGATGCAGTCTCACATGTGCGGTGCAGAAAGAGGCTTTTGCATTATTTACACTGCTCTGGAGCCGGAGCCAGACCTGACCCTGGTCTTGCTCTGCCGAAGACGGAAGTGCTCCCCTCCCAGTAACACCATCAGAGCCACTGGAGCTGAGCTCAGGTTCCTTTCCATGCTCATTCTCCTGGCTCAGCAGTACCCAGCCATGCCCCCCCCCATTGCTGTAACGCTGACAGGGGATGTTTTAGCTCATCCTGGTGCAGCTCCCCCTGAGGTTCTGTGCTCTCAATCCAGGCTGACCCGGGGCTCACCAGCCCTTTGCAGGCACTCGCTGGTGGGGCAGAGCCAAATTCCTGACTTCTGGCCCTTCGGGGTGGCCGGGATCAGCGTGGGGTGAGGAGGAGGAGGGCTGTGGTGTCAGCCCCACTGGAGTCATCATCCCCTCCCCTCGCCCATGGACGCGGTCCCAGCGAGGCGCTTTGCCCGCTGGCAGTCAGCTTTGCCCCCATCCATCCTTTATAAGCGCAGAGCCAGGAGGGGGTACTCCAGTATCCCCCCGTTCCGCGCACGTTTTCCTCTCCCTATCCCACCACCCGCATCCCCCCAGTTCCCCTTCCAAAAATCTTGCATCGCCTAAAGAAAAAACCACCCCCCACATTCTCCTGTCTGCTTTTTCTCGCTAACCTCGGCTCGCTTCGCCTCTCCTCCCCTCCTTCCCTCCCTCCCTCCTCTCCATCTCCCTCCCTCCCTCTCTCTGGGGGGAAAAAAGGTCATTGCGCAAATGATTAGTCAGAGCTCAGTTGCTGTAGCAACCGGCTGCTGGAACTGGGACAGGCGTGCAGCGAGGACAACGGAGAGGTCGAGCATCAGCCAGGGCTGGGGGAGCCCAGCCTTTGTATTTGCTTTCAAGAGCAGGGGAGCCGGGTGGGTGCGAAGCCCCCAGCCCCACGCCATGCACGGGGCCCTTGCTGCTGGGTATTTAGTTGCCACCATGGAGCTGGCGTGGCCTCCGTGTGTCTCTTGGCGTGGTGGCACTGTCCTTTGATGGCGATGCGCTGGGATGAAGGCTCCTGCGCTCATTGATGGAGTGGGGTGCATTGTGATGGGCACCCCACAGCAGAACTGAGCCATGGGGAGTGTGTGCCGCTGGGGATCAGGGCTCCTTGTCCTCTTGCAACATCCCACACTTGAAATATGAAGCCAAGTTCCTCCTGATCCTGCAAAAGAAACCAGGCGTTAACTGTGTCCTGCCCATTTCCAGTTCCAGAGTGCTGCAGTCCCTCTGCCTCCAGCCCCGGAGCAGCTTCAAACAGAGGCTTTTCCAGTCCTCCCTGCTGTAAACTCAAGGACAGCAGCTTGTCATGCGCCGTCCATGGGGCTGCTTGGCTTTGGAGTACAGGGCAATGGCTCCTCTGGAGATGGTTGGGCCACATGCCCTGTGGGTTTCACCACCCTGGTCATGGTCTTCAAGTGGGTTTGTTGCTGAAGGTGAAACCTTGGGATCTCCACATCCTCCTTGTGTGAGCGGGGACCTGTTTCCATCACCTTCAGGTCACCTTGACTGTCTCCATCTCTGCTGTCCCCCTTGCACACCAGTCCTTTGGGGGCTGAAGACTGGTTTATCTGTGAGCGTGCACTGCCGGGGTCTTTGAGCAAGCTCCTTGTGTGTTGAGCAGTGGATTGGGGTCACGCTTCCTTCTGGTGCACATGTGGAGGATGAATGGCCTTGAGGTTTCAGAGGGCTTTGGGACATCTGAAGGGAAACTGCTGTGTGGAAGTGGTTGGAAGTTGGTACAAGAGCTGTTGGGGAAGCGATGTAAAACCTCTGCTTTGGGAGAGCTGGGTGGGCTGTAAGCAGGATTTCGGGGATGTCTTCCGTCTCTTGCTGAAGGTTGCGCTCTGTGCATCCATGTAGGAAGCTGTGGGTTGGGGTCCTGATTTTCTGGGAAAGAGCAGGAAAGGACCATTTATGCATAAAATGGCTTCCAATAAACACTCTTCCTTTGGGAACGGAGAGAAACTGCTAAGATGTGCTGGAAGTCTTTTCCCTTTCCTGGGACTGTCCTTGATTGCCAAGAGCAACCCAGCCACATGCCATGGCCACACTGGTGCTCACAGCCCATGTCCCCAGCTCCCCGTTACCCCGTGGTGGAGAGGGGCTCTGCTCTCTCTGCATTGCCCACTGATGCTCCTCTTGATTCTATGAGAGGTCCTCCAAACCTCTTGAGATCTCCCTCAGCTCCCTGCACCTCCTCCTTTCACTTGAAGCTGTGTAATTGCAGCGAGCTGGAAGGGGGCTTTGCTGGTTTTAGGGTTTCTTTCCTCATGGTTGCAGAGATGAGCTTAGCAGCGTGATGCCAGAGTGACCTACAGGCTCAAACCCAATGGGCAGATAAAAGCAAGCCACTGGGCTCTTCTTTTTTCTTTCTTTCTATATTTTTCCTTGCAAATCTCATTATTTTGAAGGCTGTTCCCTGATTTTTCCAGGGTCTGGAAGTCTTTAGGAGCCCTGCATGCTTGGGCTTGGCCATGCCGTTTTGGTGTGTTATTTAGTCATATTTTCCTTTGAAGGTGGTGAGTAAAACCTACAGATTTAGTCCATCTGACTAATATTTCAGGTTATCAAACAGGACAAAGGAAAGGAAGAAGGAATGAATGTAAGGCCTCCAGGAGAGGGCCAAAAATCCCTGTGACTCACTTGAACACTCTATTTTTGAGCCTGAAAGCACAAAATGGTGTCTGCTTGCTGCTGTCCCTTGCAACGGGCTGGGGACCGTCACCACTCAGAGCTGGGTTGGGGATTACACGGCTCTGAAGTCCACAAGCCATTGTGGGCTCCCAGTATGGACTATTTTCTCCTACATCTTTCATCTCTCAGCCCTGTCCTCGCTCCTGAAGGACCCCCAAGGTCCAGGCTTAGAGATGGCTGTGCGGTGTTTGAAGGCATCAATCCTATCCTGAGCATCCATGAGCTAAAAGAAGGGGGGACAGGGCATTGAGGAGTTTTTTTCCCCCTGCAGATGATGACTAATAGAGACTTGGAGCAACGAGTGCTGTCTGTGATGGTTTGGGAGCACATCCATGGCCATGTGGGAGCTTACTGCTTGGAAAGGATGTAGGAGGGGCGAGCCTGGGGACATCCTAGTCCTTCCCCAGCAGTGGCAGCGGTGATGCAGTACGAGGGGATGGAGAAGCTTTAAAGCCATTTGGCAAAGTGAGTGCTCGAGATCTCACCCATACGCCTGTGGCACCTTCATTGGGAGCCACCTGCAGCGCAGGATGGGACCACTTGTGATCCCTGGAGCAGGCAGGGATGTGACCTGGGCTGGCTGGGCAGGGAAGCAGCCTGCAGCGCTTCCCTCAGCTCTCATCTCTACGAACCTGTGCTCCCCCGAAGCAATGTACTCATGAGCATTTGTCAGTGACCTGCCATCCCAGCAGGCAGAAATCTATAACCGGGGGTCAGGCCCCTCTGCCAGGCTCTCATGTCATGAGATTCCCCCTAAGGCGCAGGGAGAGGCCCCTGATGTGGCATCTCATCTCACTGACACTGTGCGGCTGCAGCCCATGTCCGGGAGGTCACTGGCTGTCGGTGCCAAAGAGCTGGAGCCCTGTGAATGCCATGGGTCCAGGCAGCTTCAAGTGAGCCCGTCACCGCGGCTGCCCTGATGGGTGAGTGCCACGTGCTGCTGGTGCTATGGGCCGGGGCTGTGCTGTGGTGGGGTGGATGATGCTCCTCACCGGAGCCCCTTGAGGGGGATCCAGCATGGAGTTAATGCGTGCTCTCCTCTCAGTCCTCTTTTGTTCACAGCTTGGCTGGGTGCCACATGGAGCAGTGCTGGGGATGCTTGCTGTTCAGCATCCTGGCTCCTCGGTGGAAAGGACCATTGGCCAAAATAGGGGGGGTGTGTAACACTGGGGGTCACTCCACCTGAGCCCAGCTACTCTCTTCCACACCGTATTCCCTGACCCTTTGTGGGAGCATAAGGAAGCTGCTGGCTCCCAAACCTCACTGGGGATATTGTTTGTGAATTGGCAGTGCTGCACTCTTGTCAGCTCAGTGGGTGCTTGGGTATCCAGTCTGTAACACTTGGGATAGATCTGCCCCTGCATGGGATGCCAGGGTTTCCTTGATTCAGTGGCACTAAGGCAGTGATGGGACCTCTGCCTGACCCGGGCCAGCTCCAGGTCCTGCTCAGCCTTGGTTAAGCCCAGCGCTGAGTTATTTGTCCATCTTCATCTGCTGGAAACTCTCCTTTCTTCACCCGGCCTTTGTTTTTTTCCGCTCCTCATTGTTTTCCATGGCTTTTCCCCCATCTTGTGCTACTTGAGGCTGTTGGTGCAAGCTCAGCTTTGTGGCTCATACTTGTTCAGCTCAACACTTATCTGTGCAAGCCGGATGGTTCCATGTGCTCCCTGCCACAAGCGGTCCCTGACAGCGAAGCTTGTCCCCAGCTTGGCTCTAACAGCAGGGAACAGCACGTCCACGTGAAGCGAGCCCATAAATGGCTCACGGGAATGACGCAGTGAAGGTGAAATATCAAAGGGAGACGGGAAGTGCGTGGCAGGGGCAGGGGAAACCGAGGAGAGAATAGCCGGAGCTGACCTTAGCGGGGAGGGGAGCCCGGCTGCACGCATGGAAGGGAAATGGGAAAAGGATACAGCTGGGACCGGCTGCAGCACGCATGTGCTCTGCCCCAACAGCAGTGCCGCTTCCTGCTTTTCCCCCAGGATGGGCTGGAGGAATGGACAAGGTCAGGGCTATCCCCAGCAGAGTGGGGCTCCCAGAGGGATTGCAGCAAATGCACCCGGTGTGGCAGCTCTGGAGCTTGGCCAGAAGGCACCGAGCATCCACATGGGATGCTCTTGGCCATCCATGTTCCCCATTTCCAGGAGCTGGGTGCAAGGAAACGGCCCCAATCTGGTGATGGCCAGCTCTGACTCACTGCAGATCCACTGCTGTGCTAGGCCACCCTGGCTCCCTGGGCTTGTTTAAAGGCAGCATAGGGCAGATCTGTTCTTCCAAATCCTTCCATGCTCAGAGCTGCCTGTTGGGGAGCAGCACAAGCTGTCCTGGGGTGGCTGCTCTTCCTCCGAGCACCCTTTAGTTTGCCTAGGGACAGCTGCCTGCCTTTCCTGCATGTGGGGTTTTATTTTTAGCTGGAAATAACACACAAAGCCTTTAAAACACGCAAAGTTTTGTGTAGCGTTCTCCACATAATGGGATTTCTCTCTTCTTCCCAAAGCTGTCTGTGACATTTCCAAATGAAGGGTTCCTCCTGACCTTCTGCTCTTCCCCCCTCAATCTGCAGTGAAGTTTCTCCCTTCGCTAAGCCGCCCTGCTCTCCTCCCTAAGATCTGCTCTTTCAGGAGGGGAGGAACAGCAACTGGAAGGGCTGGTTTTTCTGGAATGCAGCTTTTCAAAATGGAAACGAGGAAAATGTAGTAGAAAATTTACAAAAACATCCCTTTTGAACCCATTAACGTGGAATGGGATTAAGAATTTCAGTTGTTTCCCCCTTCCAACTGGCTCTCATCTGTCCTTAGCCATTGCTATGGGAGAACTGGGACAGTAAAAGGCAGAGAGCTGCTCCTACTCTTCCTTTACTCAAGAGAAAGATTTTTCCATCCCAGTTGAGGTCTTTTAGGGCTGGAGAGGAGCCTGTGGAGCTGTTGGCACCCAAAAGCCGACATCTGGAGGGGTTCATGCTCCCAACCTTCTCCTTTCTCCAGTGGAGGGATGTTCAGAAGTCATCAGGGCTCTGAGGGGTTTGTGGGGCTGTGGTTGACCCAGGGGTATGTCAGGATGGATGTGAGGCCCTGGGAGCCGGACAGCATAAACCTCTGGTTTCTGGGTCTCTCTTCTGGTCCTGAGGTCTGTTCCCACCTTTCCAGCAACATTCCCCAGGTGAACTTGGGGAAGTCACTTTGTCCCTCATCACCTTCATTTCCCTACCTGGGAAAGGGGAAAACACTTTCTTTGCACCCATGGCCTTAAGAGGTTGTTAACGGTTTTTGATGGCTCTGAGTTGCTGCAGGGACTTGATCAGCCACCATTGACATGGTTGGAGCAGAGGACAGTGGTTTGCCTTCCAGGTTAGAAATCCATTGGTTGCTTTTCAAAGCACCCACTGGTTTCTCAGAGTTGAAGGCGCAGGAGGGGGGGACACTGCTGTCCTTAGATAACACAGCTCTCTGCACCCTCTTGGCATCCAGAGCACCAACTGCATGGCAGAAGCTTCTCCTTGGTGGTATCTGAGGGTCTCGCCTGACCCAGCCCAGGAGCTTTCACACTGCTTGGCTGAGGACACGGTGCCACGGGGCACAACTCTTGGTCCTTAGAAGAAGACACTTGAGGCCGTGGCAGGCTGTGGTTGTACAGTGTGAAAGCGCAGGGACAAATTCAGCCACCCAAATTAGAGCTGTTTCCCAGGGATCCCACTGGAGTGGACGCTGCTGCTTTGCTTCAGGTACAGAATCCATTGACCGGAAGGGGAGGTCTCGGGATGGATCTGGTGCTTGTGTGCATGGTGGGAGCTGCTGCCTATCTCTTTGCTCAAACTAAATACCAGCTCATAGGCAGGTCTGCTGCCTGCAAACCCCCAACCACATAAAGGCAGAGCGGGGAAGGGGAGCAAAGCAAACCCCCTTTGTCCATGGTTTAGTGCTGGGGTAAGGGCTATTTTTTGTTTCAGCCATGTGATGAGTGTGTTACTCAGCCATGACTCGAGAACTTGTGAGCAATAAAGTCATCTCCAAGTCTGCCAAAAAAGAATCTTCTTAGCACACCCACCTCATCACACGTTCCCACTGCAGCTCCTCAGTGTGAGCTGACAGGGGAGGCTGCGGTAGCCATCTGTGTGCTTGCAGCAGTGGCCCCAGGACAAACCCGTGCCCATGGGTACAGTGTGGTGCGGTGCCACCTCCCTGGTGACCAGGACCCTTTGCCAGTGGCATTGTAATGATGGTGGCATGGTGTTTCCTCCCAAATCCATGAGAAAACAGAGCCAGAAGGAGCTGGGTAGTGTGGTGTGATCTTCATCCCGCCGCCTAGGCTGGGTTTGGAATGTTGGGTTTGATCTTTTGGGGTCAAGACTGACCTGAAAGCTCCATGAGGTGGAGAGCTATGGATGTCTGCCTCCTGTCCTGTGCTGATGCAGCTCCATAAGGGTTGGCTGGATGTGAGGGTGACTCAGGCCTCCAGAGCCCTGCATAGGCCACCGCTGCTGTTTCAGGGTGGTGATGAGCAGCGTGGTGCATCCTCAAGGCTGCGGGGAGCGGTGGCATGGAGACACGCACCAGCAAACCAGGAGATCACTGCTGGGAGTGCCTGGGAAAGTGGATATTGATGCTAAAATGTGCATTATTGGGGGATCTCTGGTCCCATGGGTGAGGAGACAGAGTGCTGGGTCCCCACATGTGAGAGCCCTGACCCTTACGGAGGAGTGGTGCAGGACACTGGGTCCAGGAGTCAGCCTCCGGGACTGGGATGCTTGTGGAGGTAGGTGTCAGGGTTCACTTCTTCCACCCAGCTCTGTTGAAGGGAGGAAGGGTCAGGGTAAGAAACAACCTCACACCAGTGTGGTGGGATGCAGGGAATGATGCTGCAGGCACCCCATCACCTCCCCACTGGTGGGCAGAAGCCAGGGGCAGTGGGAAGGTGGATGCAGGCACAAACCCCTCTCCTGACTGCTGGGGTAAAAGCTGCCTGTGCCACGGCCTCCTCTCCCCACCCCTTCCCCGCGCCAGGGCTCTAAATAATTGATACCACTGATAAATAATAGATCTTGTATTTGCGCCTTTGCTTTCCTGTGCCGGGGCGGGCACGCTCGCAGCCTGGCGGGGCTGCATTGGGGTGACAGGGATGGGGAGAGCGTGGCTGTTGGGCTGGGGTAGGGAGCTCTGCAGCGGGGAGAGCATTCCGGGGAGATAAAGGGCTGGTTTGATGTGTGTTCATGTGGCGGGGCTGTTTTGCCTTGCATGCCTTTCTCTTTTGCTTTATTTTTTTCCTGGAGTGAAGCCTGGCGCCAGCAGTCTGGAACCAGCCTGACAAGCTTTTGAGTTATGGAAAGGGGGAGGAAGGGGGGAGGAGAGAGAAAGAGGGAGCGAGAGAGGCAGGGAGGAGGAGGGTGAAAGCAGAGGGAGGCAGCTGGGATGTGGATTATTAGGGGAGAACAAGAATACACACAAGAGGCTGGTGGGGTGAGGGCTGGGGGCTACTGGGGCTGGTGGGGAGGGGATGGAGCTGGCTTAGAGCAAACCTTTCAAAGGGGATTTTTCTTTTCATGGGGGGGTAAGGGGGGAATTGAGTCATTTTGGGCATGAAACGCAAACCTCGCCGCGTCAAGGAACAAGGAAGTTTTTTAAAGCACCAATTAAAGGGCTTGGAGAGGTCCGGGGCTTTTAAACAGCCTTGGGAAGGAGAAGTGGGGGGGGGGGGGTATCCTGGCCAGCGTTCAGGCTGCCGTCCCATCAGGACATTCCTTTCTGCTGAACGCTGCTGCTCCCGGCTCTCTCCTCCTCCTTTTCCAAGCTGCCGTCGAATCCTTTCCAACTCCCGCGTCCGAACCCAGGGAACTTTTGCTCCGTTTCATCTCCCGCCTCCTGCCTCCCCCCAGCCCCGGGCTGTGCTCGGTGCTTTGATCAGCGCTGCCTGCACAGAGACACCCCCCCTCACCCCAGCCCCTGGGGTGCAGGAGCCAGCGTTTTGGCATGGCCAATATCCCCCCTCTGTGGTTGATGGAGACCCCCCCATCTGCCATCACCTCTGTGCTTCCCCAAACCGGGAGCTGTAATGCCAGCGGGAAGGAGTGCTCGGTGCCCAGTGATGGAGAGCTGCGCCCCAGAATGGGAGAAGGTGAATGGAGTTGGTAGAGCAGAGTGTTTGGAAAGGTCTCATTGGAGTCCCCATGCTTGGTGGACATGCGGTGGCCGTGAGGGCTGCTCCGGAGCTGCTCCATAGGGATTCATGGCACCAGCGGGAGTCCAGAGCAAATCCACTGGAGCAGGGGTATTGCAGGCAGAGGCTGGAGCAGCTTCCCTGCCAGAATACCCCTTCATTGCCTCCCATGGATGCCCAGCAGCAAGAAGCATAGGTGCGAACACAACCTCACTGCTTCAGCCCATCATGCTTGCCTTTCGGAGCAGGGAGTGAGCCATAGCATGCCAAGAGTGTTGTGCCCGGGCTCAGCACTGGAAAGGGGATGGGGATTTGGAGCTGCTTTGCAGGGGCTTTGTTTGGTTTGGTTTCAGCGCAGCCTATTTAACTCTCAAGGCTGGCAAAGGCTGGGGAGACAGGAGCTCTTTGTTAGAGGCTGAGCAGCCCCAGGTCTTTAAGTCAGCCCGTGTGAAGGGCTTGAGAAGTTGAGGTAGCCCAGGGATGGGTGGATTTTGGGATGGGCAGATTCCACATTGCTTGTATCTCTAAAGTGAAGCATGAGAGTGAGGGTTCATGCACCCATCTCCCAAAGCAAAGCCTAGCAGAAGCCCTGCGAAGCACCACCACCATCTGCCAAGTCTTTGTCTTCGCAAAGAGGAGGTGGAAGTGGGAACACCCAGCTTTCCGAAATCTCCATTGCAGGTTGCCTGCGAGCTGCAGCTCTTCAGCAAAAACACTTCTTTCTCTGGGTTTCCAGGAAGCAAAATGTTGCCCTCCGCTGTTTGCAGCGTGGTTGGAACAGAGCTTGCTGTGTCCGAGCCTGGCCAGCGCTTTGCTCTGCTGTCCCATCCCTGGTGGTGACCAGGGCTGGTGGGTTTGGAGAGGGGCACCCCCTACCCAGCCCATAGAGGCTGCAAAGACCTCTGAGAGGTCTGGTCATCCTCTATTATCCCACCCTTGGGGTGTCCTGTTCCCTGGCACCCCAACACAGGGCTGATATAGTGGTTGGCCATGGGTTGGGTTGGGTTTGGATTGAGATGGGTCTGCTGAAGACCTCCTCACATCTTGTGTAACAGCCCCGAGCAGCTCAGTTGTGCTTCCTTGGTCCAAATTCCTCATTTTTTCACGTTTCTTCTCTTTCTCCTTGGCGACTCTTTGAGCTCTTTCTGGTAACTATAGAGCTACACTGGCAAACTTGTCCTCCAGCTCCTCCTTGCTGGAGATACAGCACAGATGGATCCATAATGCTGGTTGTCTTTTACAGACCTCCAACATCTAAGTGTTGGGGGTTCTTAAATCAGAAAATGGAAGAGTGACTACTCATTTCTGTTGATGTGGTAACTGAGGCACGGGCTACTTATCCAGGTGCAAGCAAGTCAGGCTTAAGGGCCAGGTGATGTGGTTTCACTTGGAAACCTTTGCTGCATCAGCTTCCTTGGCACCTCTTTGAGATGCTGCCAAGAGGGAGGGCATCCTTTTCCCTTTCTTCTTGCCTAGAAGGGAGCAGGAGCCAAGGACACAGCCCCGTGGCCCATCCCCAACCCATGACCTCCCCGCTCGCACAGGAGGCAGCAAGCGGAAATGAAACACAATTCAGGGCTGGCAGAGCCCGGGGAAGAGCAGGATGAGCCTTGGTGGAGAGCTCAGCCTCACCTTTCATATTCTAATGCCTTGCCTTTGCCTGATTTGTGAGCTCTCAGGAGTCCTGCTGGGAATTCGCTGGAACGGAGGCACACGCCACCGTCCCTCGGTAAATTACACAGAGATATAATGAAGGAGGAGAAATCAGTTACTCTGTGACTGCGGCTCCCCAGGGGACCTTAATTCAAATATTTGTGGAGCTGAGCAAGTGGGGCGTTGGGGAGCCGCCGAGTTGGAGTGTCTCTCGACAGGTTGCTTGCAGGTGGTTGGGGACGGGGAGGCAGCGCAGCATCCGTCCACAAAGGGGCTTTGGGCTACTTGATGGTGCTTTGGGTGGCATTAGCCAAGAGGAAGATGCTGGGGGAAGGTGGGACTGTGGTCTGGCGGCGGCTGCATGGAGAATGGAGGTGGGTTCCAACCTGCAACTGGTGGTTGTTGGGATGGGGGAGACTCGTGTGCCCCTTTGCCAATGGCTTTGAGCAGGGTGGGGAGATGTGGGAACCTGCCCACTGCCTGCAGCCAGGCCCTGCATCACCCCACTGATGTCCCTTGACGTCCCCAGGGGCAGGGACCTGGGGGAGGAGACAGCCTGGCTCCTCCTGTGTCTTCCTCCAGCGAGGGAGAAGCAGGGTTTGCAAAGCCCCACAAGCTCTCTGCTTGCTGCCCATGTGGCCACTGCTTTCAGTAATGACTACAGAAAGGGTTAAGCACTTCATGGCAGCGAGGAGCAGGCAAACCTCACATTGCTCAACTTAGGAATGAGAAAATCGATTTACCTTCAGCTCCACCACCAGCCCATTCCCTCTGTGTGCCCTCCAGCCAGGCTTTCTGCCCTCTCTCCTCCCGGGGCATGCCAGCGCCATGGACCTGAGAAAACAAATGGGATCCAATTTGCCCGGCCATCAAACTGCACCAGCAAAGGGGGCACAGCCGTGGGGGGAGTCACCCCCTTGCTGAATGCATGCAAGACCTCTTAGGTCCCACTTAATCCTGACAGCCAAGGCTGGGGCTCCATCAGGGACCTACCTGGTGGCCTCTTGGCTGTGCTGTGATGCTCTCAGTGGCTGGTTTTGCCCAAGCATGGTGAGCTGGGGTGCAGGGTGCTCAGTCCTCAATGAGAGCTGGTGGGATGGAGGCTGAGAGCATCTGCATTCAGCCAGTGCCATTCTGCACGGCCATCCTCTTCTCATGCAGGTCCTACATCATCACCCATCACTCAGCAGTGATGCTGCTGCCAGGAGTTATGCATACGAGCATGAGTACATGTAGATGTACCCCTGTCTGCACCCACTCCTCACATGCCCTTTCCCATGTGCTCCAGCTTTCCTGCTCCCAACCATCCTCTCTGCTCTTGTGCCGGAATCACACCTCAGCTGTGTGACAGTTTTGTCTCTGGATGCCGGGACCACCACATGTGGTGGGGGCAACCCCCCACCAACCAACCCATCCTCACCCCGTGTCCTGCCACCACCACCAGCATCCTCCCTGCAGCCCCTTGCATGCTTCTTGCCTTCGGGGCCGCATGCACACGCAGCCTCACGGATCTGCTGCACGCCAACTGTTGGGAAGGGGAAGGGAAAAAAACCTACGGATTCAGCCGAGAGAGGTTGGAGAGGGGGGGAAAGAGAGAGAAAGAGAGAGAATGACAGACTGCAATCCCCCTTGAGTGCCTAGTCTCATGAATATTAATAAGGTGGTAATTAAAATGCAGGGACACAGCAGGACGGATGCAGGCGCTGCCTTCGGAGCGCTGGGAACGGGGGGAGTGCGTCTTTCCAGGCAGGTTTTGATTCCGTTCTCTGATGAAAAGAAGAAAACGGAGCCTTCAACTTTAATCAGTTTAGAGGTTTTTTGACACGACATATCTTTAATTGCTGAGATTTCTGCTCCTCTCAAACCCGGCTCCACCGGCTCCAGTGTAAGCAGAGATAACGAACCGCGCTCGAGTGCCGTGGATACAGCCCGCATTTACACCTCAACTTGTTTGCTACTTTCCTGAGGTCTCACCTCTTTGCCTGGGGTTGCAGAGCACAGTCCTGCTGCTCCTTGTCTCTGCAGCCAGGGCAGGGGCTGGAAGTGCAGCCTGGCGTCTCTTTGTCTGACAGCCCCCTTCCAACCTCCGCTGCGGCAGCCTTAGGGAAACCTGCTCTTTTTGGGTGGTAAATCCCTCTTCTTATGGCTGTATGGTGAGCTTGGAGTTGGGCATAATGCTACCCGGGTGATGGGGATGGAGAAGGGGGAAGAAAGTTGGGTTGGGTTGAGTCAGATTGGATTGGGTAGGATTGAGCTGGGTTGGAAAGCAGGTCTCCTGAGAAGAGTAATATAAGAGTAGAGGTGGCCGTTGGGTTGCTGAGTTATTAAGGAGGCTTAAATCTCCCTCAATAACCAGGGTTTGAGGCTGGGCGAAGGTCCCGTGAGGGATGCTCAGAGCTCTGTGAGCAAGGTGAACCAAAGTGCTCATCCTTCTTAGAGGAGGTAGTTCCTCCAGTGGGTCTGGCCCATTGATGGAGTACCATGTTGCTGGGAAAATGAATGGAGACTGTTGGTTGGTGCACAAAGGGAACATTCTGGGTGTGGGAATTGGATGATGTCAACCCAGAACAGGGATTAGGAGGCCATTTCTGGCAAAATGGAAAATAACGTAAAAATGAATCCATAATATACCAAATCCAGTGTAGGTGGTTGTGCTGGGTAAAGCCAGAACATTTGGTTTGGCTTGAAAGGGTTTTGGTTTGTTATGTTTGGGGGTTGCCTGATTTTAATGAGAGCTCTTCATTTACATGAGGGTCACTTTCTGAACTGAAAAAATATAGGTTTGGGGAATGAAAAAGTCAAAAAGATTCTCTTAGGAAATGCCCAAATGCAACAATTCATCCTGCAAGAGGTGGAATGAGATAGCTGGAGATCTTCAAAGCCTCCTCCCCTGCCCAACGCAGGTATTTCTCTTCTTCACTTCAAACGCTTTCTCAGTTCACCCTGAGTTTCAGGATGATTCAGCCTTTCTGAGTCTTCCAGTGGGTGATAAATCCACTACTCCTCGGAGCCAAGCAAACTCAATCTCCATCAGCTCTTAGATAAGAGTCACCCAGCGAGGAGAGCACAAATCCCTTTCAGCCCCACAGCTGGTGCCTCCATGCCAGGGTTAGAGTTGGCCATGAAAAGACATCCCATGTTTTCTGGGCAATGGAGGCTCTCCTGGATCACCGATGGAGGATAAAGGTTTGACCCCACATTGGAGATAGTGCACTACCCAGAGAGCAACTGTCATGTTTGAGGGAGTTGCTGTGATGTGGCTGTTGGCTCCTGCATCCTCCTGGGTTCCGGAGGTACGTCCCAGGAGGATCTCCTGGCCTTCAGGCTGAACTGCACTCCCATTCCTCTCTCCCAACCAAGCTTTGGATCTTTCTCTCCCATGGGAGCATGTCCTTGTGCTTTGCTGACCTGCCTGTGCAGAGAAATGGAAAAGGAGAACTGCAGCATCTTGGAGCCCTTGAGATTTTGTTGCCTGGTGGGCAGGGTCGGAGCTGTTTGTGTAACAGGGTCTTTTCCATCATATGTCTTTCCATAGGGATGGGGGATGCCCTTATCTACCAGGGGCTGCAGTGGGTTGGGTGTCCTGGGCTCTGGCCCACAGTCCCACATCTCCCTGGTGTCCTGCCCCACAGCAAGGAAGCAGTTCATCCATCTGTGGGCATTATTGGATTCAACTGCTGGATCCATCTCCTTGTTGCTGTTTTTCCTCATCTGGGACAAATAATTCCTTGTGTTGAGGGATGGCTGATGAACCGGAGGCTTTGGAATTGAATTGAATTCCTTGGCTGGAAGAGCACTAACCCAGCTACAGCCCTTTGCTGAGCACTGGCTTTTTGTGACACTTGCATGAGCCATTCCCCTGCAATGGAGAGGGATATAACCCCTCTGCAAAGCTGTCCCATGCCCTGCACAGCATGGGGTGGCTCTGAGCACCCGCAGGACCTCACTGCACCAGTAAAATGGGTCCACTTGCTTGATGGATCAGCACAATACTGTCTCCTCTGCCCTCATACCGGGTGAGCTGAAGCTGGGGTTGAACTGCCACAAAGCCAGTGAGTCTGTGTCCAGTCTTGCCCATTGAAGTCTTTGGGTTGTAATGGGTTTAATGCCTTTTGTTCTTGCTTTTAATAGATTGGGTGCTATGGTTTGTGCCTGGGGATGGATCTCTCCTCCCGAGCAGGCGATGTTGCAGCAGTGGCTGTTCAGTTGGCTTTCCTTGGCCATGCTGGAGCTATGAAATGTGAGGATGTGCTGGAATCCATCAGGGACCATGGCACACAGAGGGGACAGGCAAAAAAAAATGTTTCTGTTGTTTTGTTGTTGGGGGGTTATTCTCTTCTTCTCCTTCATCCTCTTCTTTCTCCTTTCCTGCAGTGCTACAGCAGCGGATGTGAAGCAGGACAAGGGGAAGGTCTACCCAGTGTGTGAGCATTCCTTCGCCCCAAACTTCCCACCACTGCCATCCAGTCTGTGCTGAAAAATCCTTGGGAATTATCAGGTTTGCCACACAGATGGGTGACAGCCCTGGGAAGGGCAGGAAGGCAAAACCCTATGGTGGATGGAGGGAGAAGACAGGGGCTGTGCTGTTAACAGAGGATTTAGGTGGCGAAACACAATCGGGACCTGTTGTCTCGTGTGGCGAGCTGGGGCTTGGCCATGAGGAGCATGAGAGGGAGGGTACAGGATGGGCCCCAGGTACCGCTTCCTGGTGACACCCCTGCGGCGGTCCCAGTCACCCCTGAGTCACATCCTGCTTGCGCTGGCTCCTGTCTCATCCTGCTGCCTGCAGTTTCTCAATCCCAGCATTTCCTGGCTCCTAAGGTTGCTGCAGGGTCCATGGGGCTAGAAGGGCTGGAGGGAGCTGCAAGGCATTGGGGGATTTAGGATAGGGGAGCAAACAAGAGTGTCCTTGCTTGCTGAGTGATGGTCAGAGCCTGGCCCTGCTCTGGCTCCTGCCATCACTTGCTTCATCCCACAGCTGTTGGCTATGAGGGGCCATAGGGCCTCTGCTATGCATCTCCTGGTACACAAGGGCTCACATGTCCCCCGTACATCCATCCCGCCACCTCAAGCCCTGTAGCTGGGGCAGAAAGCTGAGGTGGGAGTGAGATGACGCTTATTCCCCTCCTCTCTCACATCCCAAGCAATGGCTCTGCAGGGAAGTTCGTGAGAGCCGAGCTGGGGCTGTGTGAGCCAGGAGCCCAGCCTGACTCTGCAGTCCCAGGCTGAGCCACGCTCGGGTCCTGCAGAGAAAACAGACACTGAGCTCCATCCTATTTCACAGCAGAACTGCCATTTAAGGGAGGATTTGGAGAGGAGACATCTTCCTCTTTCAGATTCCTTCTTGACAGTGCAACCCCTTCCCCTGGTGTATGCTGGACCCCACTTTGGAGCATCCCAGCAGCTAAAGGGTCATCCCTGGATGCATCTTTCCTGTGCTCTCCTGGTCCCGGCTTTGTGCCCAGTGGCCTTTCCTCCTCCCCAGACCCATCTCCGCACAGTCTGGGCTTACAGCTCACCCAGCATCGGACTCCAGGAAGGTAGCATCCTCCTTTGGAATGGTTTGTGCCCTGGCACGGAGCTGAACCAGCCAACACAGGGGTTAGCTGAGCTGAGCAGTGCCTATGGGGCGCTAGGCTTAGGATTCCTGGCCTTGCAGGAGTTTTCACGGGGAGTCTGTGGCAGAGCACAAGGTGCTTCATTACACCAATGAAGCCTTGGGGAGAGGGGGTCAGCTCTTACCTCTGCCACAGCCTTTCCGGGATAACCTTGGTCAAAGCTTTGTACTTTGCTTGTCCTGCTGTAAAGCAGAGCCATGGCTTCAGCTCCTTCTGTGCTGCTAAATCAGAGCCTGGCTGGCAAAAGGGGGGGCACGCAGGGGGTCTGCACAAGCACCAGCTTTTTTAGTACCAGGGTTTAGCTGTGGGGAACAGAGAAGCTTTTGCTTGTTACCCACGTGTGACATTGCTTTTGCTTGCAGCTTCCTACCCACTGTGATAACGGAGAAGCTGAGTCCCAGCACCCGGCAAAGGGCTGCTGGCTCCTGCCAGAGCTGCACTGCAGCAGGGCTGAGCCACAGCTCCCCATGTCCAGGGCTCTCCCCATGCTCCTCAGGGCTGTGGGGCTGGAGCTGTGGGTCCCACTATGCTCCCCGAGCAGTATCATGACCCCCAAGCAGCATCTTGTCGAACCCATCTTCCACCCTCACCCTGCGCAGAGGCCTGTGACGAGCTGCAGGATGTCCAGGGAGCATCCATGGCTGGATGAGTTGCTCCCGTGAGCCAGCCCATGGGGACCGCTGTACCTGGGGTGCTGCATTTCAACTTGCATGGCCTAAGGGATGGCAGGACACCTCTGAGTGAGCCCACAAGGCTTATTACTGCACCCATGTGGGGTTCAGTGCTGGGACTACCACTCACCATGGGGTGCTGGCACCACGCATCCTTCCTCCTCCATCACCCTCCGGCCAGCACCCAGGGGAGCATGGCTGCACAGGGACCCAGCCCAGGGGTACCGGGTGATGGAGGAAGGGTCTCTCCTCTCCTTAGGGGGGGAACGTCCGGTCTCTCCGCTCGTTCCCTCCAGGCCAGGCAATGGTTAAATTCCTTTCCAGCTGAGCTGGCAAGCAGAGCCCGAGCATATTAGTCAGATCCCTGTAGGGGGTGGGGAGGAGGAAGGAGAGAGCAGCGAGGAGGGGCCGGAGCAGAGCCGGGAGCGGAGCTATTCTCCGGGGCGCGAGTGCAGGGAGGCAGGCGCAGCAGGGGCTGCGCTTCCCAGAAACTTGATTATTTTTAACCCAGGAAGAAGAAAGGAAGGAAAAGGGGGGGGGGAGCGAGGGGGGAGGAGAGGGTAAATCTGCAGGAACTGGAAAACAGGCAGTTGGCATTTGCAGAGCGATTTGCAGGGGGCTGGGAAGCCGAGAAAGGGTCCTGCGTGGTGCGCGGATGCCCCGTGGGTCCTCGCATGGTCCTGGTGCGGTGGCACGGATGGGATGCAGCTCTGGCTGTGCGCGCAGAGTCCCGGCTGCCCCCTGTGCCTTCACCAGCTCCATCCTCTCCCGGCACATGTCTGCGTGCTCGGGGAGCAGGATGCGGCCGGTTTCCCTCGCACACAAACTGGGCACGTACACCGGTGGTTGCTTGGGAGCTTGGGACCGCGGCTGGTTCAGAGAGCTGGGGAACACAGAAGGGGCCTGACAGTGGGCACATGTGGGAGGCTTTGGGGGCTGCATCTCTGCAGGGCTGGGCCTGACAGGGGCGCGAGTTGCTTTGAAACACAGGCGAGGGAGGGACACTGGAGGTATCATGGAGAAGGCAAGGTCCTCCTTGCACTGCCTCACTGTGCTTTGGTGGGAGTCCAGCATCAGAGAAGTTCAGGGAGGCCTCAGTGGCAGTCCCACTGCATTCGGTGGCTGTGTTTGGTCTGTGGTACAAAGCCCTGGGGTGGCAGTTTGGAAGCCCTGCAGTTGGCAGGTCTTTGGGGCAACACTTCCCCAAGCTCTCCAGTCTTGCCATGTTGCAGGTCCTCCTCATGGTCCCCGGAGTCAGGGCAGGCTGGCCAAAAGTCCCCTGTGAAGCTCAAATGTTTTATGTCCCAAGCTCACAATGTGAAGACCTACAGCTGCTCTTCCCAAGTACTTCATGTGTTTTATTTCTCTGCAGCACCCACACTTGTTGGAAGCTCAGCATCCTCCATGGCTGGAGCATTGCAAGCCCTGGGTGCAGGGCCTTGCCAGAAATGCAGAGGCCATCCCCGAGATGCAGAAGTGATGCCAATGCAACAGCATGAGACAGAGCTGAGCACCATGGTGCTGGGAGCTGAGAGCACTACTGCAGCAGGATGGTGATGGGAGATGTGATTCTCACCAGAAACAGCATTGACTCTGCAGACGTACCATGGCCAACCAAGGTAAACCGAGGGGATGAGTCCCTTCCCAGGCAGGTTTTGCCGTTCTGGTTCTTTATGGGACTTCTGCTGCCATCTCCTCTGGTCTGTCAGGTCCTGAGTGGGGCTGATTTCATTCGCACAGCAACATCAGTGCCATGTACCCAAGGGAGGAGTCCTTGGTTTAGCAGACATGATCAGACCTGGCCAAAAAATGGATGTTGTTCCCCAAAGACAGAGAGGGTGCAAGGACAAACAGCTCAGCTGAGCTCATGTGGGCTCAGGCACCTCTCAAACTATATCCCACACTGGCAGAACATGCCAACTGTTTGGCTTTTACACAAACCCCCCTCTCAACAGAGGTGCCCCTGCTCTGAGGGGTCCAAGTGGGGCTTGCCAAGGGTATTTACTATATCTTAGACCCCAGGGCAATGTTGACCAAGCTGGAACTGGGGAACTTCACTGTTGCCATCCCGGATCACTAGTGAGGAAAACACATCCAACCCGCTGAGTATCCCCTGGTGCCTCCTTTCCAAGCATTAAAAGTACTAATTAAACCTGAGCTCAGCTCTGGCATCTGCAGGGATCAGCCGTCTTTCCCAGCAGACTGGTCCTGAGCCTCTGCGGGGCCAATCTCTGGTGCCATCCACCACTGGGGAAGGTCTTTTGGCCCTGCTGCTCTTTGCACCCTAAGTTTGAAGATGGGTGGTGCTGGGGGTAAGCCCAATGGGGCTCTATCTGCATGACAGGCCCACAGACAGTGGGGTGGGATCATCACCACCTTCAAAACTCTGGGTATGGTAGAGACAGGGCACACAAGCTCTCCTGACCTCTTCCCCTCCGAGGTATTTGGATTTGGCTCTCACCAGAGCCGGGGTGGGCACTGGGTGGTGTTTCCAGCGGATGGCAGGAATTCCTGACTCTCTGCCAGCTCTGGGCGTTAATTCCCTCCTGTGAGGCTCCGCCACATCCCAGACCTCCAAAGGCACAAAAGCCCCTTAGAGGGCAAAGGGCTTGAGAGGGGACGGGGTAACTCCCCCGGTGGTGGTGAGGAAACAGGATGGAGGAGAGGAGGGATGATTTTATCGCTGTGATTTTCATGAGTCCTTCCGTCATTTCCTGACCCCCGAGGGAGCTGCCGGAGCAGCGTGCATCAGGTCCCCAGGCAGTGGGGAAGCACCCAGCTCTATGGGCCACATCCCTGTTGCTCAGAGGCGTGTTCATCCCCCAGGCTCTGGTGATGCTGAGGTGTCTGTCTGACCATCTGCCACTGGCCTGGGGAGCAGCTCCATGGGCGCTCACAGCCGAATGCTGCCCGCTGGGGAAACTGCCCCTCCGCCGGGCACCTCCCCAGGGCTCCCCAGCCCTGCACCCCATAACCTGGGCTTGCAGGGAGAGCTGAGCTCAGCACCCCAAAACCAGCCGAGGACCCCGGGGTTGGGCCGGGAGCTGCTCACACATCGTGGTCACCTCGCTCCAAGCAAACTCTTTGCTCCCCCCACTGTGAGGGCACCTGGGCCTGGGGGCTTGGGGTGATGGAGGACCCTCCGAAGAGCCCCTTGTGCTGGAGGGAGACCAGCTCTGTGCCGGCAGGGTAGGTTTTTTTCTTCCTCGCTCTTTGTTAAGCTCCCTTTCAGCTGAAATGGCAATGCCTGGGTGTTCTGAGCTGACAATAATTGCTGCAGTCTAGACACTGTCTGGTATGAGGCAGGGGAATCAAAGAGGCCCCTTCTCTCACTGCGACTTTCACACATGCTCCCTCGCCCGGGCTCCTTCCTTCTCCCTCTCCCATGTTCCCTTGGTCTTTGCTGCCTTCTTTTTTTTCTCTCCCCTTGCTCCCCTCTATCTGCCTCTCGCAGAGATGGAGGAGAAGCGTCAGCATCTTCCCCCCCACGCTCTCCCTCTCTGCCGTCTGTTCCTCTCTCCCGCTCCCCCTTCTCCCTCGCTTGCTCCTTCTCTCATCTGTCTCCTCTCTCCTTCCTCCACTCTTACCTTTATGCTATTCCCTTCCTCCCAAAGTTAGCAGAGAAGCAGGAGGGGGGGCTGGCAGTGCTGGGAAGTTAACTCCTTCCTTGCCCTCTCACAGGCTCTCCTCCCCATCCAGCTCCTCACTGTGGTCCAGGGTGCCCCGGCTGCTTTGGGGTGCTGGGCTCCTCTCTGCAGCCCAGCCCCGTGCTGGGGCTGTGGCATCAGTCCTATGAGAGGTTGGGTCTTGTTCTGTCGGGGTTGGTCTTGGTTGATGCAGCCTGGCTGGGATGAAGAGAGCTGATGCAAACACCTTCCCAGCATGGAGAACAGAAGGGAGACTGCCTTTGCTCTCCCCTGGCCTTCCTCACAGCCGTGAGGGACCTCATCCCTGGGGATGTAGGTTGCTCCTTCCAGTGCTGCAGCAAACCAAAAGGAGATGGTTTTTCCACCCACCCACTCAGACCTCAGCGCAGCTTGCTGTGCTGCGAGAAGGGAAGGTTAATCTGAGCTCACACATGGCTTGCAGCAATGCTGCTGCCTTAGGCTGAGCTCAGCCACTCTGGCACTACCCCATGCCTGCTGTGGGCTCTGGCCAGGCCATGTCCCACTGGCATTTCACTCAGGAATTAGGCCTTTCTGCTGTAATGCTATTAACAGCTCATTTCTGGCTCATCCCTGCACTTCGATTGACCTCTGATCCCTGTGCAAAAGACCCTTTTTCTGTAAAGCCCAACAGAGAATGCCAAGTCTTGGTTAATGTGAGATCTCATTGCAGAGGACACACCATAAATGCTTTGACAGGGGAGGAAACTGAGGCAAAAGAGAGGCAGTGAGCCTGAGGGTCAGGCTGCCAAGGCCAGGACTGCTGTGGGACCACTCAGTTCCTCTCTGTAGGACCCAAATTTAGGGCCACACATTTGGAAGCCAGCAGAGCCGCTCACTTGGCCATCCTTGGGCACGAGCAAGCAGCTGTCTGTGACCTCCAGCATCTTGGTGCTGCCGTGCTGCTTGCTTACCGCGGAAAAGTCACATTAGGAAAGTATGTGATGTATTTTTAACCGTTGTCCTGGGTTCAGCAGCAGCAGTCATTTTCCTCCTCCTTAGTAGCTGGTGCAGCGCTGTGTTTTTGACTTTCAGCCCGGGAACAGCGCTGATAACACCGATGGTTTCAGTTGCTGCTCAGTAATGTTTAGTCTGACCAAGGACTTTCTGAGCCTCATGCTCTGCCAGGGAGGAGGGGAAGCCGAGAGGAAGCAGAGACAGGACACCTGACCCAAACTGATCAAAGAGGTATTCCATACCACAGCACGTCATGCCCACTATATAAACTGGGGACAGTTACCCGGAAGGGTTAGATCGGGCTGGGTATCGATTGGCGGGTGGTGAGCGGTTTTATTCTCTTCCCTTGTTATTTCCATTATCATTATCATTATTGGTGGTACAGCCGTGGTTTGTGTTATACCTTAGTTACTGGACTGCTCTTATCTCAACCTGTGGGAGTTACAGTCCTTTGATTCTCCTCCCCATCCCTCCAGGAGCAGGGGGCAGGAAGGGGAGGGAGTGAGAGAGAGACTGCGTGATGTTCTGAGTTACGGCTGGGCTTAAACCAGGGACAACTGTCTATAATGCAATTTAACAGCTGGAAAGGAGGAAGAAATCCAACCCCATGCAATCAGCCAGATCTCTGCTGTCCACAAGCGAAGGCTCGGTGGACTCAAAGGGTGGTTTGGTTTGGTTGGAGACCTTGTTTGGGAAAAGGGAAAACAACCTCATCCTTGAGACAGGCTCTGGCTCAAGGAAGGCGGTGAGTGCAGGATGGAGGCCAGAGGACCCAACACCTCCCAGTGTGACATACTTGTCCCCAAAAGCCACTGTGCTGCCTGCATCTGTAGATGCTGCTTCCCCAAAGAGCTGGGTGTCTTGGCTAGTGCTTCAGCATTGGGATTCTTTGCATGCTCTGGCAACGAGGCTTACAGTGGAGGTTTCTGGGAGCCAGACTCTTCTAAACATCTGCTCTGCACTGGAGGCAATAACATGGGACATGTTGGCCCCTGCTGTCCCCAGTCCCGGGTTCCTGTGGTGCTTCCATGACTGGATTTGCTATGGAGGTGGGTCCTGCCAGCTGCACCACCACCTTCCTTCCCCAGGACAGGGAGGGCTGCATTCTCCCCATGCCACCCTTCCAGCCAACCCCCCAGCACCTTCTGCTGTGTGCAGGGAGGGAGCATGGTAGGGCTGGAGTGTGAACAGAATGCTCATGGCCTCCTGCCTTCCCTACCTGCATCCCGGGGCAGCATCTGCATCCTGGGCACTGACAAGCCGGGTAGTGAGAGGTGGAAACAACTCTATGCCATCTAGGCAGGAGTGCTCCTCCACCACAAGTAATGGTCTCTAACAGAGTTGATCCCTAATGAGGACCCTATGTGGGATGGGAGCTCTTTGGGCAACAGTAGTAGGGCTTATTTTACAGATCATTTCTAGCTCAACCCTGGACTTCTGTTGACCTCTGATCCCTCTGCAAAAGGTCCTTTTCCTGTAAAGCCCAATAATGCCAAGTTTTGGTTAATCTCATTGCAGAGGACAGACCTGGGGTGTTCTGGTTGGTTTGCTGCCTCCAAGCAGCTGGGTGTTTTAGGGGGGCAAGTTTGCTGCCATCATTGGTGTTACTCCCCTATGCTTCTCCTCCAGGACTTCTCCCAGGCATAGCCCCCAAGACATAGAGGAAGAGAATGAGACTGGCTCCAACCCCACCCCTGGGGACACCCCTGTGGTGAGGCCCATGCAAGGAGCAGTTTGGGGGCTGGAAGCTGCCGGCAGCTGGTTCCTATATTCAGGTCTTTGCGCACACACACACACACACACACACTTTAAAATCAAGCCATGGGATGGGGCTCGATGGTGGGGGGGCTCTGGTGAGCTCTCAGAGGATGTAGGACCTGGCAATGCTCAGAGCTGCTGCAGTTCGCACACCTTTGGAAGGGGTGATGTGAAGTTGGATGGAGTCTCCTTGAATTGGGGGCTGTCTCACTGGACAAAGCATCGCTGGGCCTGGAAAGGGCTGACAGTGGGAGAGCGAGCGGAAATGCAGGCATAAGGAAGGGAAGCAACTCGCTGAAGGTCATCCCTGGGCCAGCAGCAGAACCAGGAATAAAATCCAGGTGTGCTGAGCTGGTCCTGGGGTTGTATTCACACGTGTGCTCGTATTAACACTGCTGTCCCCAGGCAGGAGCTGCTAATGGTAGAGGTAGTTTCCTAAAGCCACCAGTACCCTCCAGAGCCATGCCGCAGGCTGCAGGGCTGGTTTGCATCTTAAACAAAGAGAGGTCTGGATATTTGGGGTCTCCTTTTCCCTCCCAGCATCTTCCAAGCCCTGCTGGGTAGATAAGGAATGCTGTTGGATGCTGGCTGATAAGGCAGAGTGGTTAAAAACACTGCCTTTATTTGGAAGCTTATCTCCAAATCCTAATGAAAACAGACACAGAGGGAAGCCAGGACAGCAGAGAGGGAGGACTCACACCCCAGCACTGCAGAGACCGGGATGGGTGATGCTGAGCAGGGGGATGTGGTGGGGTTTGGAGTCTGAGTGGCTGCTGCATATGGTGAGGGTGAGATTTAAAAGCTTTGGGGCAAACCCAAGGAACCAGGGCAAGACCATTGGGTCCCAAGAGCCTGCAGGGGCAGCTGTGGTCCCCTCTGAGCCCCCCGATTTGGGGATCCTCCCTAGTTTGTTCTTTTTCCTTTAGTGAGGGGCTCAGTGAAGAAGAAAAACCTTGAAACCAAGGAAACAGGGGAGACAAAAAGGAAAATGTCGGCTCCTGCAAGGCAGAGCCAGCTGGCTCCAGCACCCTGGGGTGAGGGTGGGTGCTGCCCTGAGCCCCTCTCTGTGTCTGGGGGCAAGAAGGTGAGCAGGGTGAGATGCACTAAGGTGAAAGGAAGGTTCTTGTCAGGGAGGGAGAACCCTGGAGGGTTCTGAGCTGCTCAGGAGGAGACTGCTTTGGTGCAAGAGGGATGGTGGAGGAGGTGAGCAGAGGTTTTAGGGGATGCTGTGAGGCAGGGAGCCGCTATGGCAGGCTCAGCGATCCCACAAGGAGCTGGACTTTCCAGACACCAAAATAATATTCTCAGACCCAAACTTATGGGCTAGTGGGGCTGGGAAAACTGGGGATGAGACGTGTGCGTATGTGTGGATGTAGTCATGGCTGTGCCAAACCCCATAAATCACAGTGGTGCAGAGCAAAGCTCCACTGAAGGAAACTGTTCCTTGCCAGACTGGGATATTTCCCCTCAACAAACACAGTTTTCCCCACTAAGCCATAGAGAAGTGGGATCTTGATTACAGGAAGTGCAAAACCTGACCGGGGAGCCTGGTGTCACGCAGGAGGGGTTCACTCCCTTGCAGCCCACGGTGATGGGGCTGATCCAGAGCAGTGCTAAGGACCTAGGGATGCGCACCACCATCAGCCCATCCTTTTCTCTTGTTCCCCCCATCCACGGCCATCCATGCAGGCCCAGCTCGGCTGTGCTGGGGGAGTGTAAGCTGATATTTCCCTGCGCGTCCCCCCGAGGGTTTTTTCCATTACAGAGGCAGAGCGGAGCCGCCGCTCGCCGGCTCCCCCGCCTGCAACCTCTGGCACCGCTTTTCCAGCGGCACATTGTGCAAATGTAACCTTTCAGCGAGCCGCTCCTACGGCAGGAAGCCGGGGGGCTCCGCTCCTGCCAGGAACGCAGCCGGCGCGGAGCTGGAAGGCAGCCCGTTAATCAGAGCCGGCTGACAGCGAAGCACACATCCTGGGCAACAGATTCCTGCTCCCTCTCCATCGTCTTCCCGCTCCCGCGCGCTGCAGCGACGCGCTCTGCCCTTCATCCCGCCTGCTTCCACAGCCTCATCCTCTTCCTGACCACCGGGATCCTGCTCTCCCCCTCGCCATGCCAAGCGGGAGCTGCCCACGCTGCTTGGTGTGAAGCCAGTTGGGGACCATGAGGAAGGGACTGGTTGTATAGGGCAATGGCAACCATGCCAAGGACAGGCGCTGGGGCATCATGCCCATCGCCGACTGGGATGCTCAGGGATGCTGTGCTGGCACATGGGACCCATGTGTGGCCATGGTGCTCCCCAGGACATTGAACAGCAGTCTCCCATGCAATGACCCCTAGCCAGGGGCTCCCTATGACACTGTGGTTGGGGCTATGCCCCCAGCACTGGGTCACCATCATGTTCCTTTTGCTTTGAGCATGGTGGCAGTACTTTGAGGCAGCACTGTGCCCTGCTTGTGCCTGCTGTAGAATCCAAATGGGAGCTTTTATCTCCCATATGGGCAGCAAATATCTCAGGGGGGGCTTCTCCTCTGTTTGTGCCGGGCTTTGGGCACACCAGCACATCCACACCAGTGGCGGGAGCCGCTGCCTGTCGGTAAGGGTTTGTCCCTGGCTCATGTCCATGGGGCCAGAGCAGCTCACTGCAGCACGCTAGGGCTCAGTGCGGTATCGGGTGCGCAGGGCCTGGCAGCCTTTCCGTGGGCTGAGTCAGAGCTCAAGAGACCCAGGGCTGCATCCCCAGTGGATGCATTGGCCAAGGCGATGGCTGGTGGTGGTGCCAGCTTCGTGGTGTTCCCCAGGTGCCAAACACACCCTTGTGCACGGGTAAAGCCCAGTGAGGCAAAGGCGGTTGAAGAAACCCAGTTGTTGCTTTTACCCATGCAACAGGCTCCCTTTGGTGCTGGAGGAGTGCAGGGCAGCGCTGGTGTCCGGCACTGCTGCACTCTTGCTTTGGGCTTGCCAGAAGTGAAAGGCCACTGAAAATGGTCACATCCAGCTCGGTTCCTCCCCAGCTCCTCCCACCCCTGCAGGACCAAGTGCTGAAGCTTTTTCTCCCCAACAAAGTCCTCCTGGGAGCACCAGGGACCCCTCCAGCCAGGGACTGCCGCAAGGTGCTGTGACTTTGGGACAGGATTTATCCCCCTTCTAATTGCAAATGGATAAAGATCAGCCATCTAAGCAAGGAGGGGGGTTCTGTGCTCCCAGGCATGGCCGAGCAGAGATGCAAGGGGGCACTTCATCCACCCCTGGGATGGGTTTTTGCTGAGGATGAGAGGTTTGATTTCTGGAGCTGCTGAGCCTATTTATGGGTGCAAGGACTCTTCCAGCCACCCTCAGGCTCATCCCCAGCCCAGCTGATGGGGCTGGCGCTGCAAACCCTGCCTGTATTTCTCCTGTCTGATTTCTTCCCAGGTTCGAAGCACTCGATGTGCTGCGTTGTAGCATCTGTTTTTGTGGCATTTCCAGCCCAGCTGGAAGCAGGAGGCATTTGAAATTCAGAGATGGGGAAAAAAGAACAGATCTGGTGAGATTCTGTCTTCCTGCCAAATTCACCAAACCCAGGATGCCGGGAGAGCCCAACGCAGGCGCTGCACCCAACGCTTCCCCTCTTCCTTGCTTCCTGCTCATCCCAAACAACCCTCTCATTCCTAACTCACTTTCGGGCCGCTGCACAAAGCCTGACCCTGCTGTTGGAGCCCGGCACGGGCAGATAATGCAATCACTGAATTTATTTCACCTTTTCCTCTGGTTGCGGATTGTCCGGGAGCAGATGGCGATTTTCTCAAGTGTATCCGTTATTCGAAGTCACTCACTGAGACAGCGATGGCTCAAACAAATCCCAGGCCCCCTGCAAAGCCATCATTTGGTCTTCCCATCTGCCCAGCCGCCGCTGCTGGCGTGGGCTCGGCTTCCGCCAGCGTGCCGGAGGGAAGTGGGAAGCAGGAGAGCCCCCGGATGGGGTCAGCACCACGTCTACCCCTTCACCCCTAAGCAGAGCCCATGGAGTGCAAAGCTCCGCTGTCAGGAGCGTTTGAGCCACATCCCAGCTTTGTTTAGGGGGTTCTGGGGCTGTGCTGGCTTGTTCGCACAGTGCCTGCCTGTGCCAGTGCTGGGGTGAAGGGAACTCACTGGGAGAGTGCCCAGTTACAAACTGGGAAGCTGCTTGCTCCCGAGGAGATGCCAGGGGCTGTTTCTGCTGCACTTCCCTGCCTGGTGGGGAGGAAATAGGTTGTGAAACACCAAAACAGCTCCGGGAGACCTCATGTGGTCCTGGGGGCCCACAGGCTGGTGTCAAAGGCAGGGCTGGAGGCACCCCGGGTTTGTCCATGCAGGGGTGTGCCCAGCTTTGGGTGATGGGCATGGCAAAGGGACCTGCAGAAGCAGCCTGGGGATGACCACAGGTGGTCAGAGCCCTCCCAGTGCTGGTGGCACCTTGGTGGGAAGCCTGGACAGGTCCATAAGGGATGGGCTTTGCCTGGTTGGCTTCTGCCAACCTCTTTTGGTGCCTCTGAGGGGACCTGTGTGCCCACAGCTCTGCTCTGGGTGCTCCAGGCAGGGGTCAGGAGCAGGTTTTGATCCAGCAGCAGGAAAACACCCTCCCCTTAAAAACCCAACCCCGTGTAATGGTGAGGACGGAGAGGAATGGGGAGAAACACATGAGTTCCAAAGCTCACTCAGCCCAGCAGTCGGTCCCTGGAGCTGGGGCATCCTCAGCTTAACCCACCCAGAGACAGGCTGAGCAGGGGGAATGCTCCCGCGGGGATCTGCTCCCTCCTCCTGGCTTGGATTTGCCTTTCTTAAGCTTCCCATTTTCTCTTTTCCCCTCCCGGAGGGGACCCAGCGGAGTGAGGCCATGCCGAGGGCACTGGGGGGCTACAAAGGCTTCACTTTGAAATGCAGTTTCCTTTCCCCTCTCCACCTCCCCTGGGCTAAACAAATACCCCCCGGCTGGGAGATGCCTCCTGCATCCCGCAGGCTTTTGTTCCTGGGCTTTTGTCCAGGCCTGGGGAAGGGGCCGGGACCCCCATTCTCACCAGGGACACCCATCTTAGGGTCCTGGGATGCTGAGGGGGAAGCAGGAGATGAGAGCTGGCTGTGCCCCTGGCCACTTCAATTACACCCCATGGAGGGATCATTTCAGGTGGTTGTTTTGTGGGGGAAAAAGTTGGTGGATAAAACCTCTATAAAGGCTCAAACAGCCCCAATGTGACCAAAGAGATCAGTGCCAGCCCCAAACCTCCATCACTGCCAGCGAATCCCTTGCTCTGTGCAAAGGAAACACCTCAATTGACTCAAATCAAAGGTGAGGCTCCAAATGAACCCGCTGGAAAGCAAACCCCGGCTTTGCCCTGGAGCGAGGCATCTCTCTGGTGACCACCTCTGGAGGATAATGGGGTTGTTTGAAATGTCCCTGTTGTTCCTGCGTCACAACAGGAAAGTAAATACCCTTTTTTATAGTGGAAGCTGCAGAAGTGTTCCTGGGATGGGCAGAAACCATTTGCCCAGCCTCACAGCTGCCCTTCACGTCCCTTGTCCCCATAGGGCCAGGTGGCCAGTGCTGGTCCAGCCTCTCCAATGGCCTGCAGCCGGGGATGTGCAGAACCTTCCCAGGCAACAAAAGCTGCCTCATTTCCGGCTGTTCTCCACCATGGCCACGTTATCAGGAGGTGGAAATGGCCTCAGGACACCCTGACCCCAGTCCCTGGGGTGGGAAATGGTTATGGATGGGGGGCAAAGGGTGAAAGAGGGGGGCTGTCAGCACTTGGGGATCCCATCCTGCATGGACCAGCACCCTTTTCTCCCACTGATGTCTCCATTACATGATGTCTCCATTACAGGGTGGGAGAAACCTCCTTGGGGAGCAGCTTTGGAGCTGACACAAGCACCAGGACCTCACCACCTTGAGATGCTGAGCCCTGGGATGCTGAGCCCCGGGATGCTGAGCCACGGGGCGAGCGGAGGCTGCTGCGGGAGAGCAGCCCCAGCGCTGTGCCTGTCACCCGGACAAGAGATCAATAACTAATTTCAGTGCAGCAGCAGCAGAGGGCTTTTTCCAATAATTGTGAGGCAGCGGTGGGGAATGAGGCTCTGAGCACCGCTCCGCACCGACCCGCGCCCGATCAATGCCCGCGCCGCTGGGCCAGCAGCAAAACTCATTTTTCTCCTTTTCTTCCCTCTCTCCCACCTCCTCCTGCTCCATCCCTCGTCCTCCTCCCAGCGTGGCGCTGCCTGAGCCCAGGGCTGTGTCCTCACACCAGGCTTGGGCTTTCCCCGCGGTTTCCATGGCTGAGCCTCCTGTGCTGGCTCAACAGCCCTGAGAGCTTCTCACCTGCAGAGCATCAGTCCCGTCAGCTCAGATTAAAGCAGCAGGGGTGGCTTCTCCTTTCCTTGATGGGATCAGGGGCTCCCAAGGGTGCCCTGGCTACTGTGCTGGGACTTTTGGTGGCCCATTGGTGCCTTTATGTAGTCCAACTATAGCCCTTATTTTTATAGTGATGCAGAGGGATATCTGTAGGGTTTCAGCCCTTAAGTGGTTGGTCTGCTCCAGGGCACAAGCCCTGCTTCCTCCCATCACTATGTTCTATCCCTTCTGCTTCTGTAACACCACTGTGCCTCAGTTTCCCCCATATGTATCTATAATAGATGGGTTGAGAACATTCTTCCTACAGTGTTATGAGCCACCATGGGATCCACGTCTGGGGCCGAAGGTGCTGCTGGTGCCCAGCTCTCAGGGGGCTGATTGGTTTTGGGGTCCCCAGGCTGATCTAAGGGTCCTGTGGTCCATGCACCCACAAAGCAGCAGGGAGCAATCCCCAGGATGGATTCGGGGGGCACCTTTGGATCTCTCCAGTATCTCCAGTGGGTTGTGGATCAGATGCTGCACAAGGAAGCCTCAGCAGTGGGTTTGTCACCCCAGCATCTTCCAAGCCCATCCAAGCACCACACACCCCATGCAGACAGGAGCAATGCAACCCCTTCTTCCTTCTCCCTAATTTAAGACCCCCCTCCCTAATTCCCCAGGAGCATCCCCATGGATTAAAGACGCTGCCTAATTCCAAAGTTCCATTACTTGCCTTGAAGGCACATATTGAGTGGGGTCCTCTTCAGCTGATGGAGCTTTTAGTGTGGCCTGGGCTGGCCATGCAAGGCTGACATCTCAGCCTGTGCAGCTTAGCTAAGCAGTGGTTTCAAACCTCCATGGCACAGGCACTGGGATACATCTGCTTCCATGTGCAGGGACTACATGTGCATGTCCACACCAGAGCTGTTGGCACTTGGAGATGCTTTTTTGGCTTCTCAATCTCAGCTCAAAAGCTGGCTCCCCCTTGGGCGATGCCATTCCCAGATTCTGGGGGTCCCCAAACAGGGATCAACCCGGAGAAGGGTTTGAGGTGCCCTAAGGAGTTGGGGTGAGAGCAGTTTGGGGGGCTTCAGCCCTGCTGAGACTCCACCTTCACACTGGGGCATGGGGATACTCATGGGATTTGGGGTTGATGTGCAACGCCTACTGTTGGGTGCAAGCAACAGCTTCCCAGTGAGCGCACGCGTGTGAGCACACGCATGGGGCCAGGAGCACCCCTGTTCATCCTCCCAGAAAACACAGAGGTTGGTGGTGACCGTGGCCAAGATGGGGCTCTGTGGCTGCAGAATTGGCCACTTCCACCCTCTCCCAGGTTCTGTGACCTTGGGCCCCCCCCCCATGCTGTCACTCCCAGTTGCCCCCATCCCCGGGGTTCCCAGTGCTGTGGTTTGGGAGAGCAGAAAGGGGTTGGTGGGAGCCCCCCCCCCCCCGGCTCCTTTAAGAAACCCACAACCGGCTCCAGAAACCAGCTCAAGGTCACAGCAGGAACCTGCGGACTTGGCAGGGAGAGGAGGGAGGAGGGATGGAGGAGGGAGGAAAACAGCCGAGATCAGAATTAAATCACAGCCAGGGAGAGGGCACAGCCGGAGCACAGCGGGAATGTGGGTGCAGCAGAGCGGGGCCTGCAGGGGGGTCCCACCCATGGGTGCCCCCCAACCCCATCATGGACCCTCGAGGTTTTGCCGTGTCCCCCAGCACGGAGCCCTGCACCCTCCTCAGTGCTGTCCAATGTGCCCGTGGTGGTCCAAGCCAGGGAAAGTCCCCGTGTGCCCCCAGCGCCATCCTGGGAATGCCAGAGTCACATCCTTCCCATGGGAATTCCTGGGTTTCCCAGCTCTACGGGAGCAAAGCAGGAGGGAGCTGCTGGCAGGAGGGTCAGATCTGCGTTCCCAAACTCTTACCTTGCTTGTGTTTTAAAGCAGCAGCTCCTCAAGTCCCGTGCTCACTGCTGAGTCTCTGCCTTGGTTTCAGGCCAGGAGGGACCTTCAGAGCCGTCCTTGCTGGAGAGAGCAGGAGGGGAAATGAGTCTTTAACGGCTCAAAACTCAGGAATTTAATAAAAAGTAAATAAAAAGCCCTCAACATTGAATTCTGTTGATTTTTGGCATTGAAATGAATCTCATGATTCCGGGTGCTCAACTTCCCCGCTGGGCAGGTAAAGCCAAGGCACCAAAGTTGAAGATAAAGACCCAGTTCAAGCCAGGATGCTCACAGCAGGGTTAGTCCATCCCCTCTGAGCCTGGGGGCCTGATCCTGCCCCGTAGGCTGCAGCACATTCACCATGTAGGGACTCTCTTGTGGGCACAAGCAAAGCTCATGGACACGGACCCTGGCAGGGCGGCTGCGGTCAGGCTGGGGCTGAGCTCAGCTCACCCTGGGCTCGGTTTGGCGATGCCCGATTGTGGTTCTCATCCGCAGAATTAATCTGTGGAGCTCCTTTCCCTTCATCCCCCTCCCTCTGCCCTCTGCTTTGTGCAGAGTTTGATCATTTCTCCCAGGAGCTCGGCACTGTTAACATCCATCCCCAATGTGTGTGAGCATCGCCAAGCGCTGCCGGTGCTGCCGGCTCCGGTACCTGACCCCGCTGCACAGGAAAACCGGGCATCAGCCTGGGTGGGAAGAGCCCCTCTGCCACTGGGATGCCCCGGCACAGCAGAGGAGGGATCTTGGCCTTGGTGTTGCCTCACTGGAGCTTTGGCTTTTCCAGCAGATGAAAACTGAGGGGCTCTGGGGGGAGCACCCGAACCAAGAGCATGGCCAAGTCCTGTGAGAGTTGGTGCTTTAAGGCACACAGATTGGTGACCCAGGGCTTTCCTAGACTCAGGGGTTTGCAGGGCTTGCGTTTCATTAATAAAGGTTAACTAACCTTCTATTTCTTCTTCTTTCTATTATTATCATTATTATTATTAATAATAATAATAATTAAAATACTATTAGATCTTGCAGCCCAGGCTGCCTCCCCCAGCAGCAGCATCTGGGAGCCACATTCAGCACAGCCCCATCCAGCTGCAGCCTGGCTATTTCTTTTTCCTCTTCTTCCTCCTCTTCCTCTTCTTCAATTAATTATTATTATTTCTATAGTTTAATATAGTTTAATACATTTATCATAATTTGATGTAATTAAGTCTTGCAGCCCAGGCTGCCTCCCCCCACAACAGCAGCGGGGAGCCAGAGTCAGCACAGCCCCATCCAGCCTCACCATGCTGGCCATGGCCCTTCTCTGTACGCTCTAGAGGTCTGTGTGCTGTAGATCCACGTGTGATGTATGAATCTATACGGGAAGCAGCTTGTGCTGAGACTTTGCTTTCTTTGCTTAGCTGAGGTCTGAAGGGGGCCCAAGAGCTCCGGCAGTTGGGAAGGGAGGAAATACAGAGCCTGATGGGTTTAACAACGCTTGGCTGGAGCATGGTGGGGAGCAGCATTGGCTGTGAGGTTCCCCAAGCCTTTCTGACCCCTATTTTGGGCCCTTCTCTCCTCTGCAGCCCTCCAGCAGCAGTGCTGACCCACACATGCATCTGCAGGAATGCTGGTGGGCAGCCCCTGCCTGTGTGCAGGCACAAAAGCCCACCAGTGCCCACCACACTTAACCATTTCCTTCTGGACATGAGTTCCCCCGGGGTGTCCCGCATGGGAAATGGAATCAGCTCCCAATGGGAAGTGCAATGAGCCCGCACGGCCCAGGGAGAGCAAAACCAGCAAAGGAAAAACATTCAGAAACTAGAATGGAAAACAAAGGTTAAACTCTGCTGCCATCCCCATCACCCACTGCTCGTGCCGGGCTGAAGATGAGCCTGGTGCTGCTGCACACCCTCAGCAATAGCCGGAGCGATCAGTTTGTCCCACCAAGGCTGTGCAGAAAGAGGTGATTTTTGCCTTAGAATTCCTCCTTCAATTCCTGCTTTTTCCCCCTCCTTTGTGGCTATGGAGAAGGGAGCAGCCAGGTCTGAGCCCACCACAGCCCAGCCGCGCTGCAGGCAAGGCGATGGCTGAGCTGAGGAGCCACCCGCTTTATATGTAGTCTCAGTTTAACAAGTATTAACTAACACGAGTGTAAATGGCAATGCCAAGATGACACGAGTGTTAGGGACTTGTCTGCGTGAGGATTTACAGCCGGGTGGGCTCACGGGGGCTAAATCATTGCTCTAACTGCAAGGATAAGCTGAGCTGCCCTGAGCCCGGCAATGGGCTGCAATGGGATGTGCTGGGGGCTTTGGGCTCAAGGCTGGGCTCAGAGCTGGCTCCCCAGCAGCGCCCCCATCCACACCAGCTCATTCATCCCGAAACCCTTCTGAGCAGTCAGGTGGGAAGATGTTTGGTCCCTCAGCACCAATGTGCTGGCTGGCTTTGTTGGCATCACGAAAGTGATGAACGCGAAGCTCTGTCAGTGTTCAGGCTGCGGTTTATATCCAGGTTTCCTGGGGGCTGTAGCCCCTGCGCGTGAGCCAGGGTGAGGGTGTCTTGGGGTCCTGTTGGACCCAACAGGGTGCCCAGCGGCTTCAGTGGCAGCTCTGGGGCCGTGCTTAAACCACACAAGTGGGGCTCTAAAGTCTTTCCAAAGGCTCAGTCAGGCCAGATCCAGGCCGGGTTTTCCTCCTTTTTCCTCTCTGATGCAGGCAGGAGGGAGCTGGTACCTGCCTGACACTGCTGCTGCTGCTTGCAGCTTCCAGCAAGTGCCACTTACCTGGGACACAGCAGGATGCTGAGGAGGGTGACCAGTGCAACATGGCACATGCCGTGCAGTGGGAGCCAGGGAAGCTGCTCTGTGTGAACACTGCATCCTTCTGGTGCACAGGCTGCATCCTCCTAATGTACACACTGCACCCTCCCCATGCACACGGCATCTTCCTGGCACACACACTGCATCCTCCTGGTGCACACACTGCATCCTCCTGGTGCACACACTGCATCCTCCTAATGTACACACTGCACCCTCCCCATGCACACTGCATCCTCCTGGTGCACACACTGCATCCTCCTAACATACACACTGCATCCTTCCCACGCACACTGCATCGTCGTGGTGCACACACTGCACCCTCCCCAGCACACTCACTCTTCAAGGCAGGGGATCACAAGGTGAGATGCTGCAGTGCTGCACCAGGGCTCAGCAATGCCAGAAACCCCCTGTTCTGGGTGATGCACTGGAGCCACTGTGGTCACTGTGGCCGTGGTGCAGCTCCCAGAAGTGCTGCCAGGCTGCAGTTCAGCAGCTGTGGTCGGATCATCACATTTTAATGTCGTTGGTTGAGTTCTTTAAACAGTGGGAACTTGCTAAGTGCTTTGCATATTTTATACTCACGAGTCGCATTTATCAAACAGAAAGTACAATTAATCAAAGGGGGGAGCTTTTGTAACTCGGAGCAGTTTGTATTCGCCCTCTTTCTGCCTGCTGTGTGCTTGCCTCTGTGTCTTCCTCTTCCCCTTCTCTATCCTCTTCCTCCCCACTGCCCTGCACCAGCCGCGGAGCCAGCACAGCCTCACTCTACGCTCCACACACACATATATACACACATATATGTACTCTCCCTCTTTCCCCCCACCATACCGTGTACACATGTATACATATATAAAATAATTTCATACATGTGTATATAGTGGTGTGTGTACATATATATATGTATATAACCATGTGCATTTCTCTACATGCATATACCCCTATCTAGTGTGTAAATATATGGGTATATATGTGTGGTGTATATGGTATGCTGTATATGTATATTTGTATGTATGCATGTACATATAGGCATAAATCATCCATTTACACTGTATCTGTATGTACATACACTATATATGTGTATAAACACATAAATCACAGTTATACTCACAATATTATACACACAGTGTGTAGAAGTTTTTTATATTTACGCATATTTAAATGCATAAAATGCAGATATATACTATCAGACTATATCTGTTATCTGGTATGTAGTGTATCACATATATAACACTATATATAATAAAGACCTGTTCTGTATTTGGGCTGCTGGGGGTTCAGCATTGTTGGTGGTGATGCTTCAGCCTCCCAGTGAGAACCAGTGGCTGAGGGAGCAAGGTGGGATGAATGGTACAAGCCGTTGGGACAAACAGCAAAGGGATGATGACCTCTGTCCTCAGGACGTGGGTATTTAAGGGTAAGATCACCCAAACCATGTCAGGCCCCAGGACAATGCAGAGGTTGAATCACAGAATCATTAGGGTGGGAAGGAACCTCTGGAGATCATCTAATCCAAGCCCTAAAAGCCGGTGCTGAGCCTCAGTGAAGGGCTGGCAGCGGTGCTGGGAGATGCGAGGTGATGGAGCATGGCTGGTGCTAAGGGACCTGCGTCCCTGCCACCCCTCTGAGCAGCCTGATGGCCCTTGGCAGCACAAGGAGAAGCCCTGACCTAACCTGTTCTGACTTCCCAAGCCTTGGCTCAGAGGCGGCTGAAGGAGCCGGGTGGATGTGGATGCAGACGCAGGGGCAGGTTTGGCCAGGGTCAAACCCGGCATCCTCAGCAGAGCAAAGGAGAAGGGAGCATCCCATGTGCGTGCCAGCAGAGTACCTCAGGGCGCTTCCCAGGGTCTCAAAGGGATTCACTGCTTTATTAATTGCCATTAATGGCAGCAAATAGGGCAGCAGGTACCCAGACCCAGGTTAAATGCCAGCGAGAGAAGGGCTATGCTGGCACTGCAGGACCTGCCTTGCAAATCACCTGCAACAACATGTGCCATCCTGGTCACCTCTCCTCAAAAACGATAGTGCAGGATTAATTAGGCTTAATTAATCAGAAAAGGGTTATAAGGGTGATTAAGCACCTGGGGAAAAGAAAAATACACATATATATACATATATATATATATTCCTGAAGAGGGACTGTGGTGCTGGTGATTACCCTGAAAGGCAGCGAGTGAGTGGGAGCGGGAGGAGAGTGTGCAGGGAAGCAAATGGGCTGCAGAAGGGGGTCTGGGGGGTGTTTTCTGTCTCATCGCGCAAGGAATTACTGAGTGACGAGGTTGAAACCGGTCAGAGGCAAAGCAGCGGCCACAGGGAGGCAGCTGAGGCTCGGAGGGGAGCGGGCGGCTGCTGGAGCCGGGGCTCCATACACGGGTTGTGCAGCCTTGGCTTCGCCTGAACTGGCCCCGAGGTTGGAGCCACCTCCAGCAGAAAGTCGGGCTCAGCAGCACATCCTCAATGGGGGCACTCTTGTCCCCAGCCCTGGCTCTTTGCCGGGCTCAGGAGTGGAGCTGAGGGATGCTCAACCCGGTTCTTTTACCTCTCTTTAATTCCCAGCCACACTCTGTCGCCTTAATACTCAGACTATAAAAGCAAAGGGGACGTTTGCAAGCAGATCGGCCAGTTCAAGGCAGTCACCGTGGAGCTCTGTGTGTGCAGAAGATGCCCAGCACCAGCTTTCTGTCCTGGCTCTTTGGCTGTGGGAACAAGGGCCGGATGAAGATGGAGTTTTAGGTGGCAAAGAGAGGACCGAGAGCAATGCCCATGGCACCGTTGTAATCTGAGGGGCTGGAGCAGAGCCTCAGCGCTGTCCGCTCCCTGCCACCATGAAGGCCTTCAGTGGTGGGGAAAGGGTGGAGGTGGTGGCTGGGGCTTGATGGAAAAGGTCTTGAGGAGCCTCAGTGCAGTGTGATAAAGAGAAGGAGAAAACTGGCTTTTTGGGGGAAGCAGGGGAACAAATACCATAGGCTCCCATGGGAAATAGGTGGCATGGATGGGATGTGGACTCCCACAGCCCACTTGAAAACGCAGGTGACAACCAGCGCAATGCAACGGCTGCCGGCGGCTTCAGGAAGGGGAAAACTCGTGGGGATGGTTGTCCAAGTGCCTGTGCGTGTGGGATGCTCACCCCATGCACCTCCCCAAACACCGGCCCACCCTGGGATCAGCCCCATGCTCAGTGTCCTTACCCTGGTGACAGCCTCATTGATTTAAAGTCTGGAAAGCAAAAGGGGTGCCAGCAGCATTCCCAGCTCTGCAGCCAACTCAGTGCATGCTCCCAGCCCCTGCCATCAGCCCCTGTCTTGGGCCACTGCCACCCCAAGCATGCTCAGGGCCTTTCACAGGGACTAAAAGCGGTCCCAGGGTCACAGCTGCTTCCCAAAGATGGGATCTCCCTTTGCTTTCCGCAGGCACCATGGAAGGATGGCAAGGGGCGCTGGCAGAGTAGCTGCATCCTGGATGTGCCATGGAGTTTGGGGTGAGCAGCTCTGTTTTGGGGACAGTAAGTCCTTGCTGGGGCTATTAGGGCATTTTGGTGTCTAAGTCGGTGCTGGCTGGGTAAGAACGGATCCCACTCCCCTCGTGTCCATGCAGCATTGTCCCATTGCCACTGCCTTCTGACAGCTTTGGGTGGTTTCAGGCAGATTTTGTTCCTACAGGTTTTGTGTAAGTTGGGGTCTGGGGAAGGGAAGGACTCGCCCTGTATTAAGACACAAGAGAATCCGCAGCGGCCTCCTTTCCCCAGGAGCACGGCTACAGCCAACCCAGTTCCATCACTGTCATTGTCCCCACAGCAATCCCCTTCTGAAGGCCTTGGGGACTCCCTGTCCATGGGAGTCGCAGTGTCAGCCGTGTCCTCTGGGGTACGGAAGGGAGGCGATGGGGTGGGATGGTGCTCACGGGGAGAGGGGTCCCAGTGGAGATGCTCTCAGCTGCATCCCGGCCTGTGGAGGTGCAGCACAGGGAGGACCAGAGCTGCGCTCAGCCTGCCGGGCATCACCTCCCTCCGCCGGCCCGGCTGGAGGGGCAGGGACACTCAGGAACACCTCCGGGGAGCGGTGGGACCCGTGCCCCGCGATGGGGACGGGGTAGGTTGGAGGGGGGCAGCTGCCCGCTGCGGGCCGTCGGTGCCGGGGTACGCGCGGGTCCGGTCCCGTCCGTCCCTGCCCGCGGGACGCAGCGAAGTTCCCTCGACAGCCGCAGCTCAACGGCGGGACAACAGCGGCCCCGCGTGGCCGCGGCGGGTGCGGACCGGACGGGACAGGGCCGCGGGCAGCGGGACCGGGCAGCCCGACCCCCCCCCCCCCGACCCGCGGTGTCCTGGGCACCCCGAGCCCCCGCGCCCACCCCCGGTGCCCCCGCACCCGCCTGCCCCCAACCCCGCGGTTCCGGGGCGGGGGGGGGGGTGTCAGAACGAAGCCGCTCGGGGGCAGCGCCGGGCCCGGTCCCCCCGCGCCCGCCCCGCGGCTCCCCCGGGGCCGCCCCGTCCCACAGCGGAGCCCCCCACCCCCCGCAACGCGGGCAGCCGGTAGGAAACCCCGCCCCTTCGCTGACCTCATCCTGACGTCACTGCAAGCACCGCCTTCTGATTGGTTCCCGTAGCTGCCCGTCACGGCGGGAGGCGGGGCCGGACGTGGCAGCGCGGCGGCCGCCGGAGGTAACCGGGGGGGGGGGCCCGGAGGTCGCGGCCGCCCGGGCCGAGGGAGCGGGAGGGGCCCCCCCGGCAGTGCCCTCAGCACCGGGGGGGGGGGGGGCGGAAGGGGCCGGGGAGGGGGGAGCTGCGGGGCAGGAGGCGGCGCTCCCCGGGGGAGGCCGACGGATGGGCCCCGGTCCCGATGGGGGGCGCCGGGGAAACGGCCGTGAACCGCGCACCCCACGGGCAGGGCCGGGGAAACCCCCTCAGCCCCCCCCCGCCCCCACCTGCAAATGGCCCCCGGGATCGAGTAACTGAGGTGCTCCCCCCACGTCCCAAAAGCGGGGGGGGGGGGGGGGTGTCCAAGTGGGTACGTGCGCGCTGCGGGGCTCTCACAGCGGGAAGGAGGGAGCCGGCACCCGGGTCCGTGCCGGTGGTGGAGCCGTCTGCGGGGGGGCTCTGGAGCTGTGACCGCAGAGCCAAGGAGGGGGCGGCAGCGGTGGGAGGGTGAATGCAGGTCCCAGCCCGCCAGGTCAGACAGCGGCGAAGCCAAAACCTTCCAGCTCGGCTCCTGTCACCTCTGAGCTATGGGGCAGGAGCAGCCCCTGCCCCACGGCTGCCCCAGGAAGATGCCTGGGGGGGGTCAGGGCAGCTCTGACCCTTACCTAGGGCTGCGGTGTGCCCCGGGACTAAAGGGGTCCTTTGGGTCTTGTCTTCCCCAGGATCACTGCAGGCCAGCTCCTGCCGCCACTGAGCCAAACTGGAGTTCAAGCTGTGATCTGTCAGGTGAGATGCTGCGTCCCCCTGCTCCGCCCCCAGGCTGCTGAAGAGCACACGGGGCCACCGAAGCTGCTTAAGCTGCCATAGGAAAGGTTTTGTGTCTAATGGGATATATGTCGGCAAATTCAAGCCACGAACCCTGGAAACTGGGTGGTTGAAGTCCCTGAGTTTGCCCTTTGGCCACCTTCAATCTAGTTGATGCTGGGAGGGGGGGTGGTGGTGTTATCTCTTGTATTGCTGATTATGCAGCTTTATTATATTTATATAATTATATTTAATTATATAATATATATATTTTATTACTTTACTGTATTGCAAATATCTAACGTATGGTCATGGCTGAGATTTACAGTCCCTGGGTAGGTGCTTAGGAGAACATTGAGCAACTCCAGGTGTAAATGGAGGTGCCTGATGGGGGTGTGATCCGTAACCTCTGAACCATTAAGACAGAGGAAACAAAGAAGTAGAATAGGTGAAAAGCGTGGGTCAGCCTTAAAAGCAATGGTAATGTCATTGTGCGTACTGTTGAGCAAGGCTCCAGGGTGCCGGGTCCAGCTGAGGCAGCCCTGCCCAGGGAGGGGTTTGGGCTTGGTGGTCCCCCTGAAAACATCAGGATTTAGGTCTTTGCTCCTTCTTGTCCCAGCTGGAGGCTTTGGGGGTTTACAGCAGCGCTGGGGAAGGGCTGATCAATAGAAGTCGGGGTACTCAGAGCTGACAGCTGCCTCCCTGCTTGTGCCTGGGGCTCTGTTGGGCCTGAGCGGTGGTTTCCCCCCTCTCTTGGAGGAGCAGCGAGTCCCACAAGGGCGCGGGCCCCCCGGCCACCATGACGAGTGAGGTGGTGGAGAATGAGCTGGAGTTCTACTCCAAGGCGAAGAAGTACTGGAAGGCCGTGCCCGCCACGGTGGATGGCATGCTGGGGGGCTATGGCCACATCTCCAGTATCGACATCAACAGCTCCAGGAAGTTCCTGCAGCGGTTTCTGCGGGTAGGTGGCACCATCTGGCACATTCCCATCTTGTTCCCAAAGCCCCATCCCAGCACAGAGCTTGGTTCTTCCCACCCAATTCCTGCACGGGATCCTCCATTGCATGCGTACTGGGAGATGCTTTGCCTGCAGTGGGTCCCCATACCCTAAGCCCCATCCCGTAGGGTTGCCCCATTTTTCTGTGTGTACCTTGCGGTGGGATTCAGCCCCTCGCGGCGGTTGTTCCAGGATGGCCCCAACCGGACAGGGACAACCCGTGCTCTGGACTGCGGGGCAGGGATCGGCCGGATCACCAAGCGGTTGCTGCTGCCCCTCTTCAAGACAGTGGACATGGTGGATGTGACAGAGGACTTCCTCACCAAGGCCAAGAGCTACCTGGGAGAGGAGGGCAGGCGGGTGCGCAACTACTTCTGCTGCGGCCTCCAGGACTTCAGCCCCGAGCCAAACACCTACGATGTCATCTGGATCCAGTGGGTCATTGGTGAGGGTCTCTTCACAACTTGTCCTCCTTCCAGCGTCCCCCAGGGTGCCCCATGCACTGGGGAGAGCAGCTCAAGGTCTGCATGAAGGATGAGCATCACAAGTAGGGGAGGCTGGGTTGGGGACCTGCCCTTCCATCCCTACCCCCATGGAGGAGCACTCCGAGGGCCCTGTATTGAGGGGTCTGTTCCTCCAAGCCCTCAGAGGGCAGAGGTGTGGGTTGGATGGAGTTGGATAGTGGGACGGAAGTTGGGACCCCCCCACGCTGAAGCTTTCACTTGCAAATGACTTCAGTATTTTGCTGCTTGGATAAGGAGGGATCCCAACCACAACCTCCCGGTCTTCCTCCCTTCTCCTCCTCCTCCTGCCCCAGTCACCCTGTGCCCTCTAACCGCTGCTCTGCCCCTCCAGGCCATCTCACCGACAACCACCTCTCTGACTTCCTGAAGCGGTGCCGCGCCGGCCTGCGGCCCAACGGCATCGTGGTCATCAAGGACAACATGGCTCAGGAGGGAGTCATCATGGACGATGTGGACAGCAGCGTCTGCCGGGACCTGGATGTGGTCAGGAAGATCATCCGCCGAGCGGGGCTGCACCTCCTGGCCGAGGAGCGCCAGGAGAACTTCCCTGATGAGATCTACCATGTCTACACCTTCGCCATGAGATGAGGGCAGCAGGAGGAGGTCTCTCCAGGGCCAGCTCGGAGCATGGCCCCGCACAGTGTGGTCCCTGCCGGGGCCAGGAGGGGTGAGGACGGTGCCTTCACCGCAGAGCGGTGAATGGCTGTGACTCCCTCTCTCCGGGGCTGGTGGCGAGGACGGGGCTTTGTCTTCCACGTTGCTGCTGTTTGTGAAGAGGTGTTTGCCAAATACACTTTCCTGCTGTTGCACTCCTGCACGTGGGCTTTGTGGGACACAGCGCCTTGGCTTGATGCCACCTTCGGGGGCTCTGGAGGGGTGCAAGAGGGGATCCCCTGCAAAGAGGTGCGCTCCTGGGCACCAGCACGTTGCTGACACCGCAGCTGCATGGGACTCCTGCGGAGGAGCAGGGGCACAGCACCTCTGTGGCATTCTCTGGGCTCTGTTCCTTGCCTGGGTGTTTGGCCGTTCGCTGCTGTTGAACTTGTTGCTATTGACAGCAACAAGCTGGGAACAAGTGGGAGGAATCTCTGCCGTTGCCCTGCGGTCGGCTGGGGAGGCAACACCAGGTTCTGGGGCATGGCAGGGGCCTCTCCTTTAAACCCATGAATAGGTCTCCCCAAAACGGGAGGTGGGGGGAATCCTGGGTCCTCCCATCCTCCTCCAGGAATGGGTAACCCAACTGCAGCCCTGGGAGGGCTCTGGTGTGCTCCAGGCATGAACAGGGACCCCTCTCTGTGCTGCTACTGTGGGCACACAGTGATGCTCAGCACTTTCAGCTCCAACACTGCAACACGGGAGCTGCTCCCCCAACACCTCCCAGTGTCGCCCATCTCCTCCTTGGCCATCATTTCCCCAGGTCTGGCCATCAGCTTGTGCCCAAACCCAGCACACTTCAGCCAACACTGGCACAAGAGGGTGATCCCAGCAGAGGCCCCAGTTGTGATCTGTCCATCACACACGATCCCCCTCTTCCACCCCATCTCCTGCAGGAGAAACAACCCCCTTGTTGCTATTACAGAAGGCCTCATTTAATTGCTCATTTCCCATTCCAGACACCAGGGGAGTACTTGATGACATTATTATTTTCTTTAAACATCAATTCATCAAGATGCAGAGCTGCAGTTCCACGGGGTGGGAGGAGGGAAAACACAGGGGAGCAATGGGAGGAGACAGCCCCGCCACAGCCAAACTGCTGGTGGATCCCAGATCCACCTGTCATAAACTGGACCTGCTCAGAATAGGCTTTTTCCTCTTTTCATCCCCTCCTGCATCTCATCTGTCCCCCCACGGCAAAAACCAAACTGACAAACACAGGGGGGCTCAGCTCCACAGCCACTCTTTGGCATGGCACGAGGAAGCTGATGCCTGGAAGGGGAAGGCAGACAAACGTGGCAAGGCTGAGACATGGGGCTTCCAGAGTGTGCAGGGTTTCAGCAGCAGCTTGGCAAGACGACCCCGAGTCCTGCTGCGAGTCCTTGTTGCTAGGAAGGAGGCACTGGAGACTGAGGTCCTGGGAGCAGTCAGTGAGGGAAAGAGCTGAGGAACAGGGAGGGAGGCCAAGGCACTCAGCAGTCAGCCACCCATTCCTCATCCTCGCACAGGGAGCGCACCGCAAAGCAGAGAAACAGCGTTTGTGTGGTTTGGAGCCCAGCACCTCCGAGATGCCCTTGGTGGATGGTCCTCTGCACTGGGAGGATGAGGTGCAGACACTCGAGGGTGTGGAAGCACACCAAGACACCAGACCTGCCTCCACCACAACTGGAGGGAGGAGACCAGGAGCACCTCTTCCCCCAGCACCCAGAGGCATCTCAATTTCACCCACCCTGGACTTGGCAGGGCTGAAGGCCGGGGGCCAGGCTGCCTCTGCCCAGCCACACTGCCCCAACCACCCCACTGCTCCTCCCCACCAGCCCCGTCTTTAAAACCCACACAAACCAGCCCTGTGCCCCAGGGTCCAGCTCCCCAGTGCCCGGGGAGCCACAGAGCTCTGCCTGCCTCCCCATGACATACCCCAGAGCAACGGGGCCTCCACAGATGTGGCATTATGCCCGAAACACGGACAGCAACACCTCCTGCTGCGGAGAAAACTGTTCCAGGGCAGAGATTTGGTGGCACCCAGAGAGGCGAGAGTCAGGCTCAGAGGTCCTCCTGCCCGGCAGCAGTGTGGTCAATGAGGAGGTACCACTTCAGCCTGTCTGGAAGAGGTAGAGCCTTGATTTTAACATCGACTGGCCATGGTTTAAGGCGCTGCCGGATGAACACCCTGCAGAGATGTTTCAGCGCCTGCGGGGAGCGCTCCAGCTGCTTCAGAGAGCAGAAGAGAGTCCGGATCTTCTCCCCGTGGTACCTACAGCTGCTGGTGTTGACCTCGAAGTTGCTGGGCAGCTGGATGGCTTGTGAACTGGCCATCATGAGCTCCAGCAGAGTCTGGCCCTTCTGCATGAGGTCTGTAAAGAAGCTGTCGTCTTCGGAGACGCTGAGGTGCGAGCAGAGGCACTCGAAGATGATGCGGAAGCCCGACCAGCACGAGGGACCATGGAGGGAGCAGTTGTAGGCAGCACCCGACTCCAGCAGGAAACGCAGCAGCGGGAAGTGGCTCTTGAAGCTTTTGAAGCAGAGGTGGGTGAGGGACTCTGGGGCTGGGCACTCACTGGGGTTGGCACCGTGGGCCAGCAGCAGCTGTGTGACACGGAAGCAGAAGCGGCTGATCACCTGCGCCTCCTCGCTGTTGCTGCACACCATCTCTCCCAGCAGGAAGATAACGTAGGTGAAGACAGTGTCACCGTCTTTGGTGGTGGCCCTGACATCCGCGCCTGGAGGAAGGGACAGAGAATGTAACCGGTGCTGCAGACACCGAGGCAAGGACAGCACTAACTCGGCACTGCTGGGTTTTGCTCTCGCTCAAGCAGGAGCATAAAGGACAAAGGATCAGCCAGAACTAGCCCTGGCAGAGGTTGTGTGTGGAGAGGGGAGAAGGTTGCTCTCACCTCCTTCCAGCAGGAGACGGATGCTCTCGGTGTTGTGGATCTGGACACCGTCGCTGCTGGCCAGGGCATGCAGCAGTGCTGTCTTTCCTGCAACAGAGCAGTCAATCAGATGAAAATAGGGTGACAGCCCAAAAGGCAGGAAGGAAAACAATCCACCCCACCAACCAGACAGCGAAACATGGGAGAGACAACCCTTCTCCTTCTGGCAGGCTTCCACTGATCCCATGATGGTGCACAGCCCTGGGGACAGGCCACACCTGCAGGACTGGTAGTGGCCCCAGAGGGCATATATGCCACGTGGGCACCACAGGGCTATGGAGGCACAACCCCTTCCCATCTCCCATGGGGCTGGTCTCAGCCCCCTTCTGCACCTGACACAGGCAGCAGCAGGGAGGAAACACAGCACCAGGGAGGTTCTGCAGCCTGCACCCAACTTCCAAACCAGCCTATAAACAGAGCACGCTCGCAGCAGAAAGACGGAAGGGCCCGGACCCCATGTCCCACTCCAGCCCACCCATGAGGGCTGCCTGCTGGGGCTGGGGGGGCTGGATGGGGCACACAAACCGTTTTTGTCAGCGGTGTTGACATCGGCCCCCAGCTGAAGCAGCCGCTGGAGACACGGCAACCGCTCTGGCTCCTCGCTGGCCAGGTCGAGGGGGCTGCTCTCATGGATCTGCACAAAGCAAGAGGGAAATCAATCACTGGTAAGTATTAAAGACTATTTGTGAGTGCCTTCTGCTGGGACTCCATCACGGCCAACGTAAGAGCATATCTGAACCCATCCCCAAAAACCAAAGGGAGCCTTCCCTGGTGTATCCATAGGCACAGGTTTGTCTGCTCCCACCCATTGCTCTACGGCAGAAGCAGGTCTGCTCAGCCAAAGGCTATCTGAGCTTCTGCCACAGCATCAGAATGCTACAGACCATTGGCACAGGAGGTTGCCAAGGGGAAGGGGCATGCAGTGAGGCCCAGGAGGTGGGGAGCAAGGACGGCTGTCCCCACACGCCAGCCCCTTGCACCTAAGTCTCAAGGGGACTCAGCATGGCTATGCCTGTACCCGGTCTCTCCGGTTGATGTCAGCTCCGTGGCGCACCAGGAGCTCCACCATATCGGGCTGGTTGCGGAGGACAGCGATGTGCAGGGAGGTGTAGTAGGTGACTGGATCTGAGGACAAAACACAGAGTCAGAGAGAACAAAGGGCTTCCCAGAGCAGCCCAGACATGAGCCAGGAGCGGAAGGGTACAACTGGGGAGGGCCCTCAGGACACAGCAGTGCCCATGAAAACAGGGCTGTCACAGCACCCCGGGTCCTGCTTTGCAATGGCTCCATCTCTGGCAATAGCCCCCAAGCCTCAGTCCATCCCTGCGGCTGGGTCTGCACAAGGGCTGCCACGAGGCCCACCCATGGCATCCCAGCGAGGGGCAGGGTTCTGGGCTGGCAGCACCCCCTCTTTCAGCCCCAGCTATCCCCACCACCGCCTCCCACCATCCTCACCTTCAAAGCTGAGGTCTGCTCCAAACTCCAGGAGGATTTCTGCAGCGGGAACGAGCCCCAGCTCGGTGACCTTCAGCAGGGCATAGCTCACACCTTCCTGATAGAACGGGGAGTGCGTCTCCCTCTCCAAGACTCGTCTCACAGCTGAGAGCTGGCTCTGGTCGCTGCCCAGACAGGCAGGGCTTGAGACACAAAACCATCCACTTACTCAATCACGGACATCTCATGGGGGTGTGGGGGTCAAAGTAGCACCAGGGAAGAAGAGGCCCCGAGAGGTTTCCCCTCTCGCCTTATAACCACCACCTCTAAGCTGTTGGCTGTGGGATTATGAAGCAGCATCAGGGGCACAGCTAAACCCGTTCAGGTTCTATTGCCATGGGTCAGGCAGAAAGGGCCGCTCCTGGGAGCGCAGGTACTCCCCAGATCAGCTTTGCTACACCCCCCCCATTCCGAAGACCAGCAGCAAAAGGAGGGTCTGTGTGATGGGACTGGGGTTTGCTCCCAGCCAGAGCCATGCCTGACCTCAGCCACATCACTAAGCTCCAGCCATCACCCCCCAAAACACCCGGGGGGGGGGTCCGACCCCATCCAGTTACCTCTCAAGAGCACTCTGCCTTTCCACATCCTGTACCACCAGCAGCCCCAAGAGCTCGTCCACCAGGGGCTGGTACTCGAAGATGATCCTGCGGAAGCCGTGCAGGAAAGGCATCGTCCTTTGCTATACGCACAGACCACGCAGGGGCCTCCAGCATGGCAGTGGTGTCTCCCCTCACGGAGCCTCTGGCAGCGCTGCCTGGTTTCCAAAGGTCCCCTCCTTGCCGTTAAACCAAACCCGCACCTCCAGCAGCTCTGCCTTCAGGGGACAACCGAGCCTCGCTCATCTGAGCGGCACACACCGGCGCGGGCACCTCCTCCCACGCAGCCGAATTATCTCCCGCACACAGCGCTGCCGCCTGCAGCTACGCGGGTGCAGAACACCCATCACCGGGCACAGCCCAGGCTCGGGGCAAACCCCATCTGCGGACACAGCCCCTGCCCCGAGCAGGGCCCGAGGAGCCCCCGAGCGCTGCACCCGGCACCCCCCGCCTGCCCTTTGGCTTCGGAGCGGCCCGAGGCCGGGACCCCACCGGGACCCGAGGCGCTCCTCAACCTCACCGCACCCGCGGGGACGAGCGCGAAGGCCCAGAACCGCCCAACGCCGGGGCCCCACCGGGACGGCCCCAGCGGCCGCTATCGCCCCACCGAGCCCCAGCAGCGCCCGCGGGGGCTCACGAGAGGGGACCCGGAGCCGCCCGCGGCTCTCGGCATCGCCCGCAGCGCGCTCCCCACCACCGCTCACCGGCCCCGGACCGCCGACGGAAGCGGAAGCCGCCGGTTGTGCCGGGAGGGGCGCGGCCTCGGGCGGGCGGGGCTGCGGCGCGGCCGGCAGGGGGCAGCACAGGGCCGGGAGCGGGAGGGGAGGATCGCGGCGGGCGGGGCGAGCGGCGGCGAGGGGGGCGCGCGTCGGGTGCCGACCCCGTGCGCACCGGTACGGACCCCGTGCACACACCCGGTGGGGCCCCGTGCACACCGGTACGGCCCCGTGCACACCGGTACGTACCCTGTGCACCCCGGTACGGCCCCGTGCACACCGGTACGTACCCTGTGCACCCCCGGTACGGCCCCGTGCACACACCCGGTGGAGCCCCGTGCACATGCGGTGCATCATCCCCCGTGCACCATCCCGGTCCTCCCCCCCCCCCCCCCCCCCGTGAGCGCACAGCTGGGTTCAGGTGTGCACGGGGCCGTTTGCGCGCTCAGCGTGTACCCCACGCACCCTCATGCACACACGAGTGCACAACATCCCCCCCCCCGTGCGCAGACGCATCGCCAAGACACCGAACACACCGGCGCAGCCCCTCCGCGCCCCAGATGCGCACCGCTGCTGCCGCGCACCTGCAAGCGCAGAGGCGCGCACACAAGCGCACGAATGAGTGCCCAGGCAAGGTGCGCGCACACACACTCATTGCTGTATCCCCTTTACAGCCCCTATGGTGGCTCCAGCTCTGCAGCCCCTGGCTATGGGTGGGTGCGCGATGTGGTCGTGCAGCCCCACGCACCCGTCCAGTTCCCCTTCCTGGAGCACCCGCACCGCCGCTCCTCACATCCACCCGGGGCGGGCTGAGGGTCTGGGGGAGGCGGCATCGAGTGGGTGCTGCCCCCCGGGGCTTGGGGGGCTCGGGTGCTGCTGCCCGCAGCGCACACCCAGCCCCCGCCCTGCTGGAGCAGCTCCTGCAGGAAGCGTTACCCCGGGATTTATGGCATTATCATCACGGTTTTGCGCTATTGCCCTGGTGGAACTGCCGGCGCGGGGAGCTCCGCAGGGCCGGCGCTGACTGAAGCTGCCTCGGGTTTCCTATTTACGTATTTATGTTATTCTGATGGAGCTCTTCCAGATTCCAGCGGGGAGCCGTGGCCCCGGGGCACAGGGGGCCAGGAGGCCGCCCCGGTTGGGCATTCTTCTGACATGCTGTCACAGTTCCCCCCTCTGTTTCCCACCCTTCCCTTCCCCACACAAAATGGAGGACTCCCCCCCCCCCCCCCATGCCTGCAGCCCCCTGGGGGTTCCAGCCCCTTTGCAGAGTGGGTGTTGGTTCTTGGTGACACAGGGACTTGGTGCTGTGTGGTGGCACCAGCAGCTGGTGTGGACTCCCCCAACAGCCTCCTTGGATAGGGTTTGGGGGGGCATCATCCCTGTGCCATCCTGAGTGAGGGTGGGAAATGACCCCATCCAAGCACCCTGGCTGCGCTTGGAGGGGAAAAGCAGCAGGAAGAGTAAGGGGGAGTGAGAATTTCTCCCTCCCCATGGAGGATGCTTTATGCCCTCTGAGTTAGCTTCGAACCAGCGCAGCCCAGCCAGGGGAACCCCATGGCAGCTGAGACTCTCAATCTGGTCCCAGTGCCACCTCAGTGCCACCGGTGGATGGGTAAACCCAGACCTGGGCTCTCCATGGTGCCAGTAAAGCCCAAGCACTCCACGCTCCAGTGAACCCCCAGAGCCTCTGCAGTCAGGGTGGCAGCACCAGGCACTGTCACTGTTCCTGGCTGCATGGCACCCCTGGGGATCATGCCATGGTCAAGCCGTCCACCAGAACCTGTTCTGGGGTAAATCCCCCCTGCACTCCCCACCATTAGCTGGGAAAGGAGGGCTGGTAAGTGTGGGTCACCCCATTGCCACCTCTGCCCCACCCCAGTGTTGGACGCCAGGCTGTCCCCAAAGAGTCCTGCCAGCCCAATCATTTCCCCTAAGCCACATGGAGGCTTTACCCCCATCCCAATAACCCCCCGTGCCTAGAAAGGAGGCTTTGGGGTTGCAGTGGGGGCCAAACCCTGCTCAAAACTGGCTTGGGGAGGTGCCAAGCCCAGAGGCGCAAGTGCTGATACCTTTCTCTGGCCATCAGCACACCAGAGCCCTTCCCTGGAGCATCCCTGCTATGGTCCTGCCATGCCCATGCCATGAACCGCAGCCTCCAGGGAGGGGACTCCCCATCCCCACCTTTCTTGGGTGAAACAAATCCATTTTGCAAATGGGGATGTTGCTGATGTGGTCGTTCGAGTACCCAGCTACAACAGCCTCAGGATCTGCCCCCTTCCTCCTCACCGCCTTGGCGGGGCGGACTAGGAAGAATGCGAGTTGGCTATCCATCAGGGAGACAGAGCAAGAGCCAGCCGAAGAAAGAGGGGCATTTTAGGAGGAAAGCCAGGGAAATTTGATCATTAAGAAATCCTCCTGGCTGTCTGGGGGAATTTAATTAAATTGCTGGAAAGGGCTGCGCACATCTGGATCCAATATGTGCAGCTTTGATTTTTTTCTCTCTTTCTTTCTTTCTTTTTTTTTCCTTAGTTCACTCTTTTCCCATCTCGCTGTTGAAGGGGGGGGGGGGAATAAAAGGGAAATAGCAGAGCCACGGAGTATTGGTTCATCTGGGACTGGGATTCCTGGCAGGGAAAGAAAGAGGGAGAGAAAGAAAGAGCAAAAGAAAGAGGCAGAAGCAAAGGGAATAAGAAAGCTGGGAGGAAAAGCCTTCACCCAGGGCCTGGCTGTGTGTTTTATAATGCCACCGACCGCAGAGACAAGGAGCTAGGAGGGAACGGGGGGAGCTGTGAGAGCTGGAGGGGAGCGAAGGAGAGGAGCTAGCCCAGGGCATGCTGCGCTTTTGGGGTCTGGCAGCGATGGAGGGAGAAAGAGGAATTGCTCAGCAGATAGAGAAATACCATTCCTGCTGGGAACCGCAGGCCCAGCTCGGGGCCCAATGCCCTTGGGGCTGGTGCAGGATGGGGATCTCTGGTCCCCAGCCCTGCCAGGGCATGGCGCTGGGCACAGGTCCCATTGGAGCAGATGAGGCAGGCAGCCCTGCTTCCCAGAGCCAGGTAGGGACTGACCCCCAGCCATTAGCTCCAAGAGCCGGTCACCAGGTCCTGGTCAGGTACCGCCAAGCCCCCCACTATCTCCCATAGTCCATACTATCTCCTTTCTCCAAACATCATTATGGTGGAGCAAAGGAGCATCTCCATAGTAAGAAACCCCCTTCCACCCATGGGGGATATGGGTCAGACAGCCCAGTTTCTCCACAATAACCAAAGGGCAACATTTTGGGAATGTGAAGAATGAGCACATGGGTACTGAAGGGAGCAGCACCAGCCCAAGCAGTGCTCCAAGGGTGCTGCCCCATCACACCCCAGCCACCGCTGCATTTTGGGGGTGAGGAGGAGGTCTGGGGCTGGAAGAGAGCATCCAGATCCATGGTGAGAACTGTGGAAGCATGAGATGTTATCACAGCATGAGGGAAATGTCAGGAAACCCCTAGGAGGGCACAGAGTGACATTACCAAAATATATCCCTTTTCTTCCTTAAAAGAGAGGAAGATGAAGGACTGGCGAACAGAAACACATTCATCCCAAGGGCTGCAAACCTGGAAGGCTCTGGCCAGATGAATCCCTGAGGAGCCTGGCAGAGCCTTGCCAGCTCTGGTCCATCAGCCCATCAGCTCCAAAGCCAGACTCAGCAAAACCCAGCCACTTGGCATCAGGCAAAGCATCCTTGTTTGGCTTCACCTCCAAACCACCCCTGCTTCGCCCTTCCCAGCTCCAGGATCCAGTTTTAATCACTTTAAAGATATGGGATTTACCCAAAAAACGACCCCAAGAAGAGCTTGCACAAGAGAGTGGGGAAACGCCAGGAAGGTGGGTTTCAAACAACCGGGGCTCGCTTCAGATGCCTTGCGTGGCTGGGGGAGTTAAAGAAGAATGATGCTGAAAAAAGAAGGGGGAGGGGGGGGGAAAAAAGGGCAAATCCTGCAGCTCAAAAGGAAATTGCATTAATACAGATTGTTTTATTTAAAAAAAGCAAAGCCTGACCTCTACTTCAAAAAAGCCATTAGACATTCCCCTTCTGAAAGGCCGACAGGGGATATTACTGAAAGGCCAGTTAATTTCTCAATGACTTACTGTTCTTGCTCTGCTCATGGAAATGTGTAAAGAGTCGGAGGGTAATTTAAGGCACCCTGCAGAAAGGTGTGTAAATCTTTGCATGTCTAAAGAAACTTTACCAGACCGCTAGGATTGGGGAAAAGGAAAATGCTTACCCCTCTTTTTTTTAACTTTCCTTTGGAACTCGGATCCCCTTTGATCATAAAAAAGGTCATATTTCACCCAAAAAAATATCAGCAATCACAGGGCCCGAGGAAGTGCGAACCCAAGGGGGTTTCACCGACGATTATTCCCTCCATTTAATTATTTAATGCCATGAACCGAGGGAAAGCCGTCTCCCCTGGAAAAGCCAGACAGTTCAAGAATAAGGTCTGGCCCTGAACAAGGAGGAGGAAGAGGGTTATAAATGGGGCTGGGGCTGCTCCATCCACCCTCCTGCCCTCACTCCTTCATAGGCCAAGACCAGCCGCCCCTTTCCCCCCCCCCCAAATAATCACAGCAAGATGTTCCCAGCCTTGGGGTGAAGGGGAAATGCTGGGGAAGGAACAGGGGCTTCATACTGCTCCAGGCCCCTGTTTATGCTGAGTGGCCAGTGTGCATCACCAATGGGTCACTGTCCTCCTAGGGGATGTCTCCATCCCCCAGGTGGGTCCATGAGAAGGTGTTCCTGGACATGGCATCATCCCCATCCTGGGAAGGGTCTGTGCCTGTAGCCGTGGTGACAAAAAGCAGGATCAAGTGTGTACCTGGGGAAGGAAAGGCGGCATGAGTCTGTGCTACATCCCTCAGGGTCTGGGGGTCCTGAGGAGGATGAAGGCATCTTCCACCCTAGAGCATGGAGAGCCAGGAGGGCTGATGGCCATATATCCAGTCTATGCAATATAATATATGATATATGTCACCTATATTCTAATAAACCCATTGAGCACATCACAACAGTGCACGGCATCGTCCTGGCACCACACACCACCGGGGACCCATCCAGCTGGGTGCTGGGAAGAAGTAAAACACCCGTCCATGGAGAGCAGCCCAAGGGAAGCGGGAGCAGAACATGGTGTGACAACCAGCCCGTGATTTACACAGCCAAGGCGGCAGGACCAGACAGCGGAGCTGACTCCCGAAGTGCCACCAGGGACAATAAATTGGGCCAATAGGGCCAATAAACGGACCCCAAAAAAGCAGGCGAGGGGAAGGGAGGTTGGGCTGGCTTGTTTGCACACTCGAGGAGCCCCCCGCGGAGCCGGAGAGAGCCAAAATCTGCCTTCAGCTACACCCCTTCCAAGCTGGAGAGCTCTGGGAAGCTGCTTCCCCGTCAGGAAGATCGGATTTGGCAGCACTGGCTGGCTTCAGGATCCGCACGCCTCCGACTTGAAGGGGAAGAGAGCGCAAGAAAAGCTTTCGACAAATGTTAAAATAACTCAGGCAGGGGTTTGCCTCCCTCGGCCGTGCTGCAGCGGGGATGATGTTTATGAGCTCAGAGCTGGGCTGCAGAGAGCGGCTCATCTCGCTCCGAGATGTGGGCTTGAACCCTGCGTGCGCGCAACCCCGTCCAGATGTGCCTGCAGCGCCGGGCAGCAGAGCGCGGCTGGAACCGGGGAGGGGGGAACCAGAACCGTTCACCTCTTATTTCTGCTCGTAGCCCCCCCCCCCCCAGCCCTCGCTGGACACCAGTAACAAGCCCCCCTCCCTCCCACCCCTGCGCATGTATCTCTCTCTATATATATAAGTATCATTTTTAAAGAGGAAAACCTCCTTTTTCCCCTCCCGGTGGCTGGTTTTCATTAGGGAGGTTTCTTTCTAACCCCAAGGGAAGCAGCCTATGAGTTTTTAGCTGTGGTGCAGGACGTAATTATCTCATTAAGGCGAGAGAGCCAGGCTTTTCCCAGGAGAGGTGACCTTGCTCCGGGGTTGATGGGGACCGGTTAAAGGGGGGAGTTGGAGGTGGAGGGGGGCCGTGTCCCCCCGCTCACCTGAGGGTCACCTCTCCCTCCAGCCCCATTTGGGAATGGGTTTCCCCAGCTCCTCTCCCCCGCCATCCCTCCCCACGGAGCGAAGCCACTTACACTTGTTGATAGAAGCACTTAATGCAGAACCTGGGGGGGGGGGAATGCTATGGATGGGGTAAAGGGGGGGGGGGAAGCGGGTCTCCCTCCCTGTACCCCCCCCCCCTTTTCCGCGGCTTGGCTGCCGGCGGTGCTCGGCCCCTGGCAGAGGGGCAGGTCGCCGTGCCGGGGGGGGGGGGGGGCGAGGGGCCGCCCCGCTCTGCTCGGAGCAGGGGCGTTTGTTTGAACAGCTCCAGAGCAAAGAGCAGGGGAAGAAAGTTTGGGCTGGGAGCGTGGTTTTTTCCCCAGACGTCAGCACAAGGCGGAACAGGGGCTGGGGAGGGAGCCGGGCTCCCAGGGCAGCCGCGAGTTATTTTTTTCACCCTTTTTTAAAAGAAAAATTATTATTATCATTTTTTTTTTCCTTCTTTTTTTGGGGGGGGTGGGAAGGGGAAGGGGGCCGGGAGCGGCCCCGCACCTCGGGGTGGGCTGCGGGCTGGGGGTGGGAGCCATGGACTCGGCGCCAGCCTTCGCCATGGACAAGCCGTTCGCCCCCAGCGCCGTGCGCGGCCCGGAGCCGCCCGAAAACCCTCAAAGCCGGAAAAACTTCAGCGTAAGCCACCTCCTCGACCTGGAGGAGGTAGCGGCCGGTATGAACGGGACCCCTCCGGCCGGTCCCCCGCCCGCCGGTGGCGGCAAGGCCATGCCGGAGCCGTCGGGAGGCAGCAGCGGCAGCGAGGCAGCGCCCCAGGACGGTGAGTCCCGGCGCCCTGGGATGGGCCCCCCCCTGGTTGGGGCAGCTTTGGGGATGGGGTGTCCCCACCGTCGCCCCCCTGCCCCGCGGATAAAGGGGGTCGGTTTCCCCCCGCGGCGGGGTTGGGGGCACCGGAGGAGCGGGTGGGGAAGGGGGGTGACCCTCGTCCGGGCGAGCTGCAGGGGTGCCGACACCCCGACGGCTGTGGCAGAGGGACCCTGCGCCGGGGGACGGGGACATCGCACTGGGAGACGGGAACCCCGCACAGCGGAGTGGGACCCTGCACCGGCCGCCTCCCCGCTGCCACCGAGATGCCGGTGCGTCCCCGGGCTGCTCGGCGTGCGGGGTCTCCCCTTTCCCGGGGTTCCTCGCCTCGGTTTCCAGGCCTGGGGAGCGAAGGCGGCACGGTTGGGCCACGGGAACCGGGACACAGGGAGTCCGCTCCCGGCGGCCGCCGCGGCGCGGCTCCCATCCGGTAGCACCGACTGCAAAGGACCGACGGGGACAGAACTGGGGCTGGGAAAGGGGACGGGGATCGATCCGGGACCCGGCTTCGTGGCACCCGGTCCTGGCAAGAGACACGTTTCTAACGGGAGAACCCTCCTGCCCGCATCCCTGCGCGCCGCTCCGCCGGCCCCGGCGCATCCCTCCCTGCTCCGGTGCCCGGGGCGGCGGCGAGGATCCGCCTCGACCCTGCGGCAAAGCAGGGAATGGAGAAGGCGAGGGGAGGCAGAGCGTGGGGTGGAGGGGCCCACCCCGAGGGCACCCTTGGGTGATATCCCCCAAACCCGCCTCCCGGCTGGGTTTTGGTGCCCCGAAGCTTGTCTTCTGCAGCCCCCGAAGCACAGCCCGGCCAGGCTGCACAGCCCACGCGGGAGCCAGTGCTGCGCAGACCTGCGATGAGGGGCTCCCAGTTGGAACCCCTCATACACAGGGTGCTCTCTCTGTCCTCTCCCGTAGCACACAGATCTAAACCATCTTTTTTGTCCCCATTGTACAACCTCAGCGCAATTTCCTGCGCAGAGAGGATCCCTGAGCCCTAACCTGCCGCTGCTTGGGATGTTGAGGGCTGAGTGAGGCTGGGTGTTGCGTTCGGGATGGTAGCTGGTATTTTAGGCGTTATTTTCCATCCTCCCTCCTCTTCTCATGAGTTCTGTTTGTACTTCTCTTATTGCCTGTGGGACTGCGGGGAGGTTTTCACCCGCCGATGGGACCATACGGGGGACAGTCTGTTGTGTGGGATCAGTGCAGCTTTTGGAAACCCAGCCTAGCCCGACGCAGCCAGCTCAGCTCACAGGGTGATCTGCAAAACAGCGGATAAACCACCTCCCTGCCGAGCTCCTACCGCACCCCAAAGAGGCTCGGTGGGGACCAAGGATGATAGATACCAGAGAGGGAGAGGCAAGGGGGATGTCTGATCTCCCTAAGCCCTTTTTTCACCCCAAAAGCCCATTTCACCTGGGGCAGAGGCCCTAGGGGGTTTGTTCAGTTGATCCTAGCACTGCTGGACCATGGGGGATATTTCCCATTGGCACTTGTTTCGGGGAGGTTGCAGGGATGAAGAAACTGCCAGCATCTGGGATGATCCAACAACCTGTCCAGGACTGGAAGCATTTCTCCCTCTGATCCCAGCTGGGAAGAGAAATACGTGAGAGCTGAGAGCAGTAGGCAAGAAGAGAACAAGGAAACAAGAAAACCCACGTGTATGCAAACATTGGCTTATGAGACCCGTTACTCACTGCCATGGGCTTAACTAGGGTGCAGTTTCCTAAATTTAAATGGGAAGACTCCAAATACCAGGCAAATGTCCTGTCTGTATCAGCCTTTTGCTACACATCTGCGATGCTTTCAGCATCAGCGTGATGACAGCAGAGGAACTTTTACTGGTAATGTTATCTTTTATTGGCATCCTAAAGTAAAACAGCCTCTCAGCATTTACCCTCATCTTCCTCTTCACCATTGCGGGATTTTCTCTGCCAGATGCAAGTTCGGAGCCCTGCAGGTCGGTGGCAGGGGGATTATTACCAATGCAATCGGACCTGGTACCCGGCTGTGTTTGCAGGATGTGGCTCTGCTGTTATCAGGGTCATCGCACTGGTGGGTTGTGGAGGAAGAGCAGCCCCGAAGCTGCCGACACCCCTTGCACCAGGCAGGGCTCGCTGTGATCCAGGGGCAGAGCTGGCACAGGGATGCTTTAGGCTGTGCCCAGCAGATGGAGACTTCCACAAACCCCTCTCTCCTTCCCCAGGAGCCGCAGCAGGAGGAGGGATGCTTCTGTTCCCAAGGCTGGCAGAGCCAGAGAAGCTTGGGGCAGGGTGTTATTCTTTGCAGAGGGGGATTCAAATCTCTCCTGCTCTCACTCACCATCTGTATCCCAGAGCCCCACTTTCTATCTCCATCGCCCCATCTCTCCTCGTAAGGCTGGCACATCCCCTCCCACTGGCACTGAGGACCAGAGCCACCCCCATCTCCTCCTCCATCCAAGGGAGCTGCTCAGCCCCTGCTTTGGCCCTATCCCCAGCCTGGCCCTGAGGGCACCCAGCACATCCTCATGTGAGGATAACAAATACCCACGCAACACGTTGCTCTCGTGAGACCCAGAAATTAAGAAACAGAAATCCACACAAGCGAGACAAGAGAGTGGAAATGCCCACAGGGTGGCAAAGGCTCGTCCCCATGCTCATCTTCATCCTGCCCTGGAGCGGTGCAGCAGCCTCCCATCGAAAACCTTCGGCACAACTTCTGAGGTCTTGAAAGCTTGTTCACCTCCTTTCATTAGACTAACAAATAATGTGTAACGCGAAACATCTGTTAACAACAGCCCTTAATGTTCTCAAGATGATAAAGCAGGAGGGTAATTTTAGCCAGCAGGCCTTGACTGATGGCTTTTCAAACAATGAACTTACTTTTGGTGCCGCCTGCGGATGGGAGAGGGAGTCGGGCGCTGGCTCCGGCAACGGCTTCGGGGCTGTAAAGTCAGAAAGAGCCACTTTTGTCGCCGCTGGGCTCGGAGGAAGGGCTGCAGACCCTCCAAAGGGATCCTCCGGCATGGGGCCGGCAGGCATTGCCCTTTGGGTGGGAGCAGGCAATGGGATGGGGACATATGGTGGCCCCTAGGCATCCCGTTTGCAGAGCTCTTCAAATTGAAAGGGCTCTTGGGGCCCTTTCCTCACCCCCAGGGCAGCCGGGACCCTCCGACCTGTGCTGAGGCTGAGCAGAGCAGTGATGAAGTGACAGGAGAGGCTGCACCCAGCGGGCAGAGGGGATTAAGATGGTGTTACAGCAAATTGGTTTTAATTACATAAATGAGGGCAGTTGGAAAGGGAGAAGGGAGGGGCAGGGACCTGGTAACAGAGTGGGGAAGAGGAAGGGACTTGCTTTTGGTGTCAAGGAGTGTCTGATTGCCCCAAACAGTCCTGAGCTGCTCCCAGGGCTCAGGCACCTTCCCCAAGGCAGAGGCACCCCAGCCAATGTCCCTATGATGGCCCAGGGGCTGTGCTGGTCCTGGCTCGCAGGACACAATTCATCTGTGCTTCTCTGCCTTCCCAAATGCTACTCATCCCTGTCAGACAAGGGGCACAGCTCAGGGATGCCTTGGCCCCTTCGGCTGCGTGGGCAGGAGGCAGCCCTGTAACACCACAACTGCTGAAAAAGGGCCGGGATGTGCTCATAGGGATCTGCCTTCCCTGGGACATCCGTGCACGTACATGGCTTGACTGCAATTAAACCCAATGTCATTAATCTGTGGCCAACCCCCTGTGCTTGTCTCAGAGTAATACAGACCCTTGGAGCCAGCAAGACTGAGGCCCCCCATTCCTGTAACTCCAGACCCATCAGACCCTTCTCTCCCATCTGCTTTCCACAGCCCCAAAAGTTCAGGAACCCCCCCAAGTCCTTTTGCTGGGAGGTTTTCCATGGTTTCTGGATGACAGCTCAGGGAGGGACAGGGACGTTGGGAGCCCAAATCACCTCCCATGGTGGGGAAGAGTCTTTGAGAAGTGTCTGATGGACATGGCTGCAGCTCTCCAAGGAGAGGCTCTCACACTTCTGTTCCCCAAAGAAGGGGACAGCAGGAGCCCCTGCTGCTCAAGGAGGCACTGTGACCTGCTTGCCCTGGCTGGGGGATGAGGTTGGGATGCAGAGTGGGACATGACCTCTGGTGCAGAGCAAGGCTGGGGTGAAGGGTTTACAGCACCCATAGCCCCTTGCTACATCCCCCAAACAGGAGTCCCTGTCCCTTTCACCCTCCAAGGCTGGCAGGGCCCTTGCTGGGGACAGACCCTGTGTGGCAGAGCTGGAAGGTGCATCTGAAGCAAGGGGGAAGCAAACCATGTCAGTCCTTGTAAGGCCAGCACAGCCAGCACGGGTGGCACTGGGATGAGAGCCACCCTTGCACAGCCATGACACCCAGTGACCAGACATCACCTTCACTGTTCCCCAGCACCTACCTGGGGACATCTCCGTGCCTGGAGGGCTTTGAGGGCTGCAGACCCCAAGGTTTATCTCCACAGAGGGGCCGTGCCCACGGGGCTGCTGGAGCGGGAGGGCCTCCAGGAGAGAGAACAGCACCGCTGGACATTGCGCCCAAGACCAGCGCTTGCCCAGTGCCTGACACTGGCAGGTCCCCAGCCCAGCATCCGTCAGCAGGGATTGAGTAAACGCCAATTAATCCGGGCGGGAGCGCCCCGCCCAGGCCCGCCTCCCACCCTCACATTTGTTTGCGCTTAGTGCGAGGCTGGCGACAGGCGAGGGATGGATGAGGAGCCTGACGTGCCCCGGCTCGCCCAGACGGTTTCCAGCCGCTCGCAGGGAGCCCACAGTGTATCCCAATCAGGAGGAAACGGGGATATGGGGAAAGACACCCCCCCCCCCCCCCCCCCCCCCGGCACTCCTCCGGGCTGCTGCAAGGAGCAAGGGACAGCCCCAACCTGCAGCGGGATCCCTGCAGCCAGGCTCCCGCCTTCCGGACTGGGGACACCCCCTCCTATGGCTCTTGCCCTGTGTCACTGTCACAGGACACTGGTCCCACGGATGAGGGGAAACTGATTCCGCAGCTCTCACCCATCCAAAAACCAGGACAGGGAGGATGTTTGGAAGTGATGCTTTTCCCATAGCACAGGCAGGACAAGAGGCTGAGTCAGGTCGCAGCCCTGCCAAAACCAGATGGAGCACCACAAGTCCCTGCCAGGCACAGGCGGGAAACTCAGGTCTCCTGAGGCTTCTGCCATGGGGCACACTCTGGTACCTCTGCTCTGTGCTTCTCTGCGCCCTTCAGCCCCGAACGGTGACACCAGCTCATCCATCCTGCTCCTCCGCATGATGACACCCACTCACCATCCCGTTAGTCCTGCAGTGACACCCGTGCAGCATCCCGCTCCTTCCCATGCACTAGGAGGATGTTCTGCCACTGAGATGCAGCCAGGCTCTTACTGACTGGTGCCATCTGGGCTCCAAGTTTGGGGGAGATTTGTCCCCATATGGGGTGGATACCCCCACCAGGGCTCCAGGCTCCCCCGACGGCAGCCGGGGGGGCTCTGGGTTGGAGCCGGAGCTTGGGCAGCCCCGGGAAGCAGCGCTGTTAGCGCAGAGCCCTCCCCGAGGGCGCAGGGAAACACATACCAGCACGTCCTCTGCAGCGTGTGCAGGGCTCTGCGGGGTCCCTGCGCGTGCTTGATCTGGGCTGGGAGCTGCTGCCAGGGGGTGAAGGGAATGAAAACCCCAAACCAGAGCCTGGGGAGATGGGTCCCGTCTTGTGGGGGGAGCCCTGAGAGCCGGAGCAGGCTTGGCTGGGACAGGAGGGCAGGAAAACCACTTTTCCCCCCACTTCCCGTCGCTGGGATTTTCCTCCCCTCAGCACACCCAGTGAGCTGGGTTTTGGCAGGCGTTGCTGCGGGGAGCGCTCATTCCCACCCCTATTTCCAGCAGGGAAAGGTGCAGGAACGTGGGGCAGAGGCGCAAGAGCCGCTGTTCGACACGGTTTGGAGGGGACAGTGCAGGGGTCCCACCTGCTGTGGGGACACAGAGCTCTGCCCCACTCCCTTGTGAGCCCCAGCAGCACTCACTGATGTGTTTTAAGCCCCAGCAGCACCCCCAAATACCCCATGGCACGGCCATAGCCCAGCCCAATAGGGTGCCAGGGCATGGGGACACCTTGCCTGTCCCCCCTGGGCTGTTTTGTCTAGCTCCACCAGGAACAGCTCAGTGCAAGACTATTTCCCCTCTCCTTTTGGGCTGTTATTTCAGGGAACAGGGCTGATTCACAGGAAAACTATGAAATTTCGACTCCATGCAGCCAAGATGGGGCCTATTTCAACGAATCAGCATTTTAAGAGAGCCTGGGCGTGTGTCCGTAGCTGGGAGGCTGATGAAATGATTTGGGGCTTTGAGGCTGTCTCATTAGAAACCCTTCTCTCTCCCAGGGAGCGGGATCACCTCTTCTCCCACGGCTGCCTTCCTGCAGCCAGCAGGGAATTATCCCCCTAGAGCTGTAACATCGCTGAGCAGGAGGGATGAGGTTTGAAGCAGGATGGGACCTGGGTGCTTTGGGGACGGCAGAGGCTCGGGATCCCCAGGCTGGCACCTTGTCCCCTCTCTGTCACTGGAAGGAGGTACCCTCCCAGGATGGGATCCCTGAACCATGGAGCAGGCTCATCCTTTAAGATGCTGGGCAGTGGGTTGTGGCTGGGACTAGGCAAGGATTTAGGCCAGGATTAGTACAGTTCTGTTCTTTATTCCTGGCTGGAAAAGGCAATGGGAAGAGGGTGAAAGCCTGGTGGGCAGAGGCAGTTATCCCCTGCCTGGTCCCCATGCTTGCACAGGACCAGTGATGCTCAGCCGGGTCGGCGAGGGTGAGGAAAGCAAATCCTCTTTGGGTTGGACTGATTAAGGGTTTCAAGGTGTTCTTCTCATGCCTGCTGGCCCGTGCTGCCCCAGCAGGCAGAACTGGGCTGGTTTTCACTGGATGCCCCTGGATTTCTGAGAATTAAGGGAAAAAAATCCCACCTCACCCTTGAGGCATTCACAGTGTTCACCGGAGGGACACGTGCCTGTGGGCCATGTTTTCCAGCCTTCCCACGGTGTAATGAAATGGCTCCATCCATAATCAGCATCCCTCACTGGATGCTGTGCTTCCCTTGGGAAAACCACCCGCAGTGCTGGGATCTGCTGGGAACATCTCTGGGGGCATGGGGGGATCTGGTTCCAGCCCCTCGCCCATGGGCATCCCACGCTGGCAGCTCTGGCTGCCTATCCCCTAGCAGGGAGTTGTGTGGTAAATGGGATACTGATGTTGGATGGGTTAGGGGAAAATTGTCCCAGCTTGGTGGGGAGTGACACCTCTTTGAGGATATAAGGGGGACAGATGGAGTCCCCTTTGTCACCCCCATCCCCTACAGCTCTGCGGGGACTGCCCTATCCAGGGTGCAAAGGGCAGCTTGGGGGATGTTAATTGAGCAGGAGGTGCAATGAGGCCATAGAACTGCTCCTTCACCCCGGGGCTGGAGGGGGAACAGTGCCTGGGAGCCAGGGCAGGGCTGGGGGGCAGCTGAGGTCCCGGGGGGCAACTCAGGTCCCAGGGGGATGTGGGGCGGGCAGGGACCCTTCAGAGAGCAGCAGCGCCAACCGCCGGCCCCCTCCCCTTCCCTCCTCATCCCCCTTTGGAGTGCATATAATAAAGCAGCTTTTCAGCTGCGGCTGCAGTGATAGATCAGGAAGAATTGTATGAGTCTATTAAAGTCTGTGTGTCTCTGAATGGAGACTGTGGCTAAGCCAGGCGCCAGGCTCGCGCATTGAACCAGATGTGGAGAGGCGCCATCCTTTCCAGCCACTGAATCCGAGAGGCTGCAGGCTTCACACGCAAGGAAACTGGAGTGCACATGGCAGGGGAGCCGGGGGAGCAGCGGGGAGCACATGGCAGCGCTGGCGTGAGCGGGGCAATGGGGAGGGGGCACAGCCCCAACCCTCCTCAGAGCGATGGGAACTGAGCTGCGGGGAGCAGCCCGGCACAGGGCTGAGCTGAGGGGTCGGTGCCTGCAGGACATCGGTGGGCGGCACTGCGAGATGTGTGGGGCACTGGTGGGGAGGTTGGGATGCACCTCAAGCTGTACAGGGCTATGCAGGGGGTGTATGGAGGTTGTATTGTACCCCAAGTCATGCAGGAGGACTGAATTGTACCACAGGTCATGTAGCATGTTGCTTGGATGGGAATCACATTGAACCCCAAGTTGTAGAGGGCAATGCAATGCGTGTATGGGGGGGTTATATTGCACCCCAAGCTGTAGAGAGCATTGCAGAAGGACAGTGTTGCACTGTACCCGGAGTCATGCAGGGGAATTGTGTTATACTTCAGATTGTGTTGCACCCTGAGCCATGCAGGGCATTGCCGGGTCTGGGGGCTGTTGCATCGCTGCTGGGGTGTGTTTGGGATAGCGGTAGCAGTGATGCTGCAGGGGTGATACAGGGAACCCGCCCCAACACCAAAGATCCTGGTCCAGCAGCAGCAGAGCCAGGGAGGGTGCCAGGCAGGACTATGGGCAGCGGCAGCTCCTATCTCTATATCCAGTGGTGCTGTGAGGCTGCTCCTGCCTCTCCTAATGTGGGCTCCAGGAGAGGGAAGGGGAAGGAAAGGACAAAAAAGGAAGGACAGAAGGATGCCATGGAAGGCAGCTCAGGATGGTGGTTGCTGCATGAACTGGGACCCAATGTTCCCAGCAAAGGTGTGAAGCGGAGTCCATCCATGCAGTGCTGTTGGGGGGACACGAGTGATGTGGGGACGGCCACTGATGCGGTGCTGCTCGGGGCTGTACTGGGCTCAGGGCGGTTGTCACGCTCCTTCCTCACCGGTTTCACTTTCTCGGCCACATGGCTGTAATTTGGGGGTTGTAAATGCCTCAGGGGAGTTTCTAAATGAAAAAAGTCACTGTTTTCATTTAAATTAGAAGACACTGAAACATTTCTATTAGTATTAGAGGGTTATAAAACCTAAAACGTGTCGGAACTAAACTACCAGGCACCGTCCACTTTGTGAAGCCCTTCGGATGCTCAGTGCAACCCGTTACCCACTGGGGTTAAGTTTTAATTGGATTTGTATGGAAGTGCCTGGGGGTCCCTGACCCACACCCTGGGACCCCAACCACTGGACCCCAACCACTGGCACCAGTGTGTCCCCAGATTTGCTCCTGGCTGGGTTTTAGTTGGGTGCTGGGTCAGTGTGGCAACATGGTGCTTGGGCTCCCTGGGGACCTGGAGGGGATGAAGGCTTGGGGCGATGAGGATGAGAGTCTCAGCTTTATTGGGTTTTGCAGAGTGTGACCCAAGCAGCTGCGCCCACCCTGGCATCACCAAGGTGTCCCCTTGTGTCCTCCCCATGGCTGGCATCTGTCCCCAGCAGCCTGCCTGACATCCTATCCCTAACGTCCCCCCGATCCCTGCCATCCCCACCACCCCTGCCACGCACGCTCTGCTTTAACCTGGAAACAGTTAACCAGGCTGGCTTTAACAGAAAAGGGGGGAAAAAAAGATAGGAGCCAATTATTAAAATGAATGTTTTACAATAAATTTGGCGAGAGGCCACCGACCTCAAACGAGAACCAGACTGGAGGACAGCGATGCTGCGCACTGGCGAGGCTTTCCAGGACGTCTGTGCATGCAGGCGCCCATGAGGGTCCTCCTTGGAGCTGTGGTGGGATGGGGTCATGGATGGGGGCTTGTGTCCATCCCATGTCCTGGCCAAGTGTGGCAGTGTCCCCTGATCCAGGGATGCAGGCAGTGGCCATGGGATGGTCTCTCAGCAGGTGCTGGCACTCACTGACAAAATGGGTGCACCTTGGCCTGGGTGTGGCAAACACCCAATTGGCCTCAAAAAAAGAGAGGGGAGTTGGGTTGGTAGCAGGAGGGGACACCATGGGGATTCCCACTGTTCCCCTTGATCCCTGCCCATCCCGCTTGGCGGTGACCCTGATGCAGTGGGGCCTGAGCTTTAACCTGGCTGGGCTGGTGTTTGGTTTCAGCGCCAGATGCCAATGGGCCTGGTTTGCTATGGGCTTTTGCTTACTCAGTTTCAAGGAACCACCTTTTTCTTTTGATGTGTGGGACAGAGGAAGGTTGGGATCACCGTGCTGGTGATTGGTCCCTGGCTGGAAGCCTCAGATTCCTGCTCTGCAGCTCTGCCTGATGAGTTTTATAGGTTGAACACCATGCAAAAGTCCCAGCACATTCCCAACAAGGTGATGGTCTGAGGCACAAAACATCCCATCCCCTTCCCATCCTATGGTGAAACCCACGTTGCATTAAAGCTGAGGTTTTGGTGGAGCTTTGCAATCACAGGCGGGTGCTGCTCACAGGGCCGGCGCTTGCACAAGTCTCATTAGTGTTAATTAATTACACATACCCTGTGCCTGCTGGGATCTGTGTCAGCCGCAATGTCAGGCAGCAGTGTGTGAGTGATGTTGGCACCTCCGTGGCTGCATCATGGACGTATCAAGCAGTGCCTACAAGGTTTGCAGGATGGGGAGAGAAAGCATTTGCCATGCTCATCCCTGATGCAGGACAGTGGAGTCTGTGTCATGGCATCATTCATCTTGGCACCATCCATTCCAGCCCCCCACTTGCTGTGTGGAGCCAGGGCTGTCCCCTCTGCCTGCACCCCTCGCTGTGGTACCCAGAGCTGACCCACAATCCAGCATTTGAGCAGCGGATCCCGGCCCGGCTGCTGTGGATCCCTGCGCTGTGGAGACCCTTTCACACATGTGTTAACCATCACCAGCGCTGCCACTCTCCGCACTCAGCTATTTTAATGCACGGCATAACCGGCGCTGGCAGAGCTGAGAGGCTCTGTCCTCGGCGGGTGCAACGGGAGCTTCATCCCCAGGGGCACCGGGGTGCTGCAGCAGTGCGAGGCGCAGGACAGCCCAAGCATTGGTCTCGTTCCACCCCAACCCGGTCTCCTGGCTGGAAGATGAAAGCAAACCCCCTGTGAATGCCTCCTTGCTGCGGAGGCTCCCGGCCGCCGGCGGCTGGGGCAGAGCCAGCGCCTTTTGTTGGTCCCCGGGCCTCCACCGCGGGGCTGGCGGATTCCAGGGAGAACAGAATTGACATTCCTGCCCCCCCGCTGGTCGGTTCAAGCCCACTGCGGTGCCTCTGCCCGAGGCTTGGCTGCTCTGTGAGGGCTTCAGCTCGCCTGGCTAAGCAGCTCCTGACGTCCCATCCCCACTGCCACGAGCATCCCTTTGGTCTGACACGGCCTCTCGGAGCTTCCCTGGGCTATGTCAGGAGCTGCGGCACAACGTGCGCCACATCCGTATGTCTATTCTCCATATCCGTGTCTATCCTCCTGTATTCTGTACGTCTGTCCTCCATACCCATGCCTATCCTGTCCCTACTTGGCATTTGCAGGGGATATCCATTGACCCATTGCGGATAAGGTTTTGGAGGCTCTGTGTGACCCCAGCCCCATTTAGGCAAAAGGGGGAGCCCAGAGGGGAATGAACCCCCTTGAGCTGCCCGTTCAAGAGCAGATGCCAGACTTTGGCCAGGCCCCAACCACACAAAGCCAACGGGGGTGCTCAGCCGTGCCACCATCCCCAGCAGACTCATGCAGACAACAGACCATTCCTGGAAGGCTTTTCTCCTCACCCTGCCATCCCTCTGGGGGGAAAACAGGGTACCCATTGGCGACCAGCATCCCAGCTTGTGCCCCGCTCGGCTCCTCTGCGTCTCCATCCCCGCAGAGACCTGACACAATGGAGGAGGCGGCGGTAGTGCTGGAGCCGGGACAGCCCATTGTGTCAGGCTGCGGTTGCAGCCTCCTTGGGGTGCATGGGATGCTCTTGGCAGCTCCTGAAAGCCCCTTCTCCAGGCTGGGGTCACCCTATGCACGGGCACAGGCCTGGGAGGGAATTTTTCACTCACAAATCACTGAGCCCAAGGGATGTGCTCAGCACCCCGGGGCCTGGGCCGGATGCCCTGGGCCGGTGCCACCCGTCAGCGGGTGCAGCCAGGCAGTCTGAGCCCTGCGGCCCCGCACAATGGCTCCGGCCCCAGCTCCTGGGGTGCACAGGAGCCAGGAAGCTGGGAAAGCACAGCAAGAGGCTCCGCTGAGCCCCGCACGGGGTGCCAGCACCATTGCGCAGTGTTAAAGGCTGTTTGTGGAGCGGTTGTTTCAGGGGATGCTGATGATGTCAGGCACAGGTCGGGGTCCCACTGCGTGGTCAGGGCTGGGGACAGGATGCTGGGGTGTATCCCGGAGCTGGTGAGCCCAGCAGCAGGGTCTGTCCGTGTCCCATTCTCCAAAGGTCTATCCACAGGCAGGCAGTTCGCATCCAGATAAAAGGTGGGTGATGGCACCATCTCCCCCAGCCCCCTGGGAGAGCAGAGGGGAAATTCTTGCGCTGCTCATCCCTCTCCCACTGGAGCATCACAGCCAAAGATGTTCCCCAGCCCCTTCCTGAGGCCTGACAGCGTCCCACCAACCCTGCCTCCTCCTTCAGGGAATGTGGCTGCAATTAATTCATTGAACGCTTCCGCTGACGCAGGGGCTGGACGTGCCAAAACACTGTTCCCAGGGCCTGGCCTCAGCTGGGCGAGTGCTGTACTGGGCTGAGCACGAGCCTCCAGACAGGGCAGGAGCCTCCGGCCTGGTGGGAAGTGCTGTGAAGTGTTTGTGGAATGATGTGAAAGCCCCAGTGCTTTACCTATGGCAGATGCCTGCAGCCCCATTGGTTTCACCAGCTTTCAACCTACAGAACGTCCTCTAAATCACAGCACATGACTCAGCCAGCCTCGTCCTTGCCTGGCTTCTCCAGCATCTTGTTCCCTTCTCTTCATTTCCTTCTTCCTTCACCCCCTCTCTTCCTCCTCTCCTCACTGTGACATCCTGATCTTGTTCCTTTTGTGCTCTTGGGTTTTGCAGCTTATAAATCACTGCTGTCCCTGCTGGAGAGCTGGCTCTGAATCCACTCACAGCTCTCACCAGTGAATTTGGTGGCTGCTGCTGAGCTGGGACCATTCTGAGAGAAGCAGCATCCCATGCCATAGGGCCCTTCCTCCCCAGTTTCCTTCTGGTGCCAAAACCCAGTGAAACACCATGTTCCCACACATTCGCTGCACTAAAGATAGGGATGAGCTGAAGAACTGCTTCAGTGCCACCAGTGGGTTGCATACACAGTTTGGATACATCCCTGCTGGGATGCAGGGATGCTGCTGGCTCAGCCAGCTCTCCAGGACCTTCCAGGCTTTCAGTTGGATGAGCTGTGATGAGTGCTCAGACATCACACACTATCCCTGGTGCTGCTGACGTGCAGCAATTGCAGCTTCTGGAGATGCAAAGGGAAAAGCCTCCTGGGCTGAGGGATGCAGGTTGTGCATGGAGCATCCCGAGGTTCACAGCACCCTTTGGGCAGTATCCTTGTGGAAATCGGGTGTCCGTATGGCTGGGGGCAGCGAGCCGCGGTGCTGGGTGGCTTCTGGCTGGTGCAGCTGCAGCTCCATAACCATAAAACAGGCTGCTGCTGCCTGTCAGTGAGCGCAGGCTAAGGCCCTCCCGGGACAGCTTTGGCCTCTTTCTTGGTGCAGGCTTTTGCTGTTCCTTCTTTACCAGAGAGGCTTTTCCCCCAGCAGAACTGGCAGCCTGTAAAAACGTGTCAGCGTTTCAGTTTTCTCACAATTAATGAGGTGAAACCTCCTCGGAAACATGCGCTGTGATGTTTCCCCAGTAGCTCAGACTTGCCCCTCTCCTACATTTTTCATGCACGCCACTTGAGCTGGGAAAGTTTCCTTTGGACTCAGCACATTTGGACCCCCCCGGCTTCAATTTCCCCCCAGAGCCTCCGGCATTCCCAGGGTCTTCGCAAGGTTGGGTTGGGCTGGAACAGGAGCTGGAAGCAGCAGCGGGTTGGGAAGGGGAGGTCAGATCCTGCTCCCATAGTGGGGCAGCCCACAAAGGGGATGGCACCCCCTTTCCTCAGGGATGCCCTGTCTCCTGTGCCCACAGGTGGTTCCCAGGATGGGTTTGGACCTTACAGCATTGTGCTGAGCAAAGCCAGCACTGATGCCTTGTGTGCAAGGTTTGGTGGCCCCAGATGGCTTCTCCCCTGGGTAGCGGGATGAAATCACCCAGCAAACAGAGCTATACCAATAGAGATTTGGCCCTGAGCTGCAGTGCTGTGTTGGCCCCATGCACCCAGGCTGGGTGCAGGAAAGGTACCACAGTTGGGTGTCCCAGCACACATGGAGCGCTGCTTCCTCCTGCTTCTCAGCACACCCCCCCCCCCCCAGCTTCTCAAGATGATCTGAGGAGATTAAAGACCTATAGTACCATAGGCAGTTCCCACCATCACTTCTGCATTGAACCGTGTGCTGCCTGCACCCATGAGCCCCCAGCTCCCCTTTGGCCTGCAGAGCATCCCTCCTTGCTGCAGAGCCACAGTGAGGGCAGGTAGACCCCCCCAGGGCTCCCAGACTGTCCCCAACCACATCCTAAGACAGGGCAGTGCTGCTGTGAAGGGGTTTCAGCTGCCCTCAGCTTCCCATGCACCCTCATATCCCTCCCGGCTTTGGGTGTCTCTGCTGATGGTTATGGGATAAAAGGAGCTGCAGCGGGCAGATACCACAGAGGGGCAATTCCCAGACCTGAGTGCTTTGCTCCGGCTCTGCTCGCCCCAATCCAAAGGGAAACGCTTCCTCCCTGTTGCATGATTTAGAGGAACAAGTTAAACAATTGCACATGAAGCTCTGGCGGACGTCATCGCTGGAGCTCTCCTCGCTTCCCCCGGGTATATAAAGGGATGAAGGGAGTCCACATGTTTACCGAGAGAGACCATGGGAGAAATGAAAGACATTGTTTTTCCAAAGGATTTCTTGGCTGTAAAAGGCCTCCACCACCCTGCGGCTTCCCTGATGAAGGCCCAGCGTTAATTTGTTAAATCCACATCAAGTGCCCGGAGAACCCGTTGTTTGTTTTTGCTAATTCAGCCGCCCCAGATCAAATTGGGGTTTTATTTGTTAAGGATAAACCTTAATTAATAAAAGCTATTTATTTGGTTAGAGCCGGCCGCAGCCTGAGGGTCAGATACGCCGCGATCATTATTTCAAGTAAAACAAACCCAAAACGTCTCTCAACAGTTTGAAAAACGTAGAAACTCAGAGGGCCGAATTTATTTGTCTTAGGAAGAATTTACAGCTAATTCCCTCCAGGCTATTTCAACCCTTAAATTATACCCAAGGAGCAAAAAACGGGGGTGGGGGTGGGGGAAAAAAATGCCATTCCAAGTGGAGAAGGGAAGTAAATGGTACAGATTTGATCATTTGGCTGAGGGGGGGTGTGTGTGTGTGAAGAATTTAAAGCTTAAAAAGGTCTTTGGCAAACTGCTCGCAAGTAAATGGAACGTGTGAAATAATTTAATGGCAGAAAACGGGTTGGGGCTCCGGGGTCTGCGGCGCAATGGAAAATGAAACACGCTGGGGGAGATGGAGGCTGGGTTCTTTGCAGGACAGGGTTGAACTTGCTGGCATGGCCCCTGAAAAAGGGGGGTATTTGTACCCCAAGGCTAAGTGGCAGTGCTGGAGACAGCAAAACCTGCCCCAGGATGTGGTGGTGCATTTGCAGCATCATTCAGGGGAGAGATAGGCTTGTAATGGGACACGGTGACCATCCTGGATCACAGTGATGGTGCTGAGTGAACACAATGCCCTGGGATGAGCATTTTGCAACGGAACCCCACAAACTGGGTGTCCAGAGGGGAGCCACCCTGCAGCAGTAGTTGGTGATGGAGCCCACTGCCAAAAGCCATCCCAAGGGATGAGCTGCACTGCCGGAGCATCCCTGGGGATGCCGCGGTCCCCGGGGCTCAGGCGTGCGAGCGGCTGGGGTTTAAGCGCTGGTTGGGTCTGGTTCACAGCTGCACAGAGGCCGTTTATCGCTCACTAATGGAGGTCGTAAGTCAAAGCCAAAGCCTTGGTGGAAATCGAGTGAAAATTACCTCTTTACGGCACTCGGCGGCTGCTGCTTGGGGCCCCCTTTGGCAAGCCCAGCACCCAGCTCTGGCAGCTGGAACCCAGAGAGTCACCTATGGAAAACTAATGGAAGCACACAGGGAAAAGGCAAGAGCGGCCTTGGTCAGCGCTCTGCTGAACCAGCACAGAGCTGACCCAGCATTGCCTTCACAAATGGGGCAGCACCAGTCGCTGCCCAGTTCCCATGGCAGGGCAGCTCACTGACATGGTCCGAGCTTGCCAGAGCCTTCTCCCCCGTGGAGAAGGTTTTGGGGTGACTCCCAGCACCCCATGGCATCCATAGGACTGCCCAGAGCCCTCAGGCAGGCGGCAGTGAGGTTGGGTTTTGCAGAGAGAAGGTTGTAGGTTACCCAGGCTGCGATGAGCACCCAAAACTCATCCACAAAAGGCTCGTGTCTTTTCTAACGCACTGGGGCAAATGAAGGCTTTTTTTGTGAAGCAGACGGGGCTCATCTGCTCTGCACAAAGCCCTTCCCCCCCCCACGTCATCTTTGGTTATTCGGTAACGTTATCCCCCTGTTTTCCCCCTTCTCCTGCATTTTTTTTTTCCCTTTAGAGGAAATTGTAATCAGTGGAAGATAAATACACCGAAGGCGAAGGTGGCTGGGGGGCGGCTCAGCAGTCCCCTCTGACCCTGGGGTTGGACAATCAAACTGGTGCCTCCAGCCATGCCCCAAATGAACCCCCAGATTATAACCGACAAAGGCAAGGGCTTGGCTTTCTCTGTAACCTCCCCCAAGTGCTGCTTTGGGGTAAAAGACAGACATCGGGAAGCTGGTTTTAACTCTGTGCAATTGCAAACTCTTATACCTGGAAGCCCATTGGGGTGGGAACCAGTTTCTGATTCTGGCACCATCAAGGTGTCAGCAAATCTGGTTAAATCTAATTCCTACGGATGGGTGGCAGGGGATCTGAGGGGATCCAACCCATCCCCTTCCCTGTTCCCTCTCTGATTCCACAGCTTAGTGATGCTCATTTTTGGAAGGCTGATTTGGGGTTATTAAAGCATCTCTGATAGAAGCAATCCAGCCCTACTTTGTACTCTATAAACCTGTCAGACGCACGCCGCCAGCAATTAGGGCGGCATTTATCTGGTCCCACAAGCCCGCGATGCTGAGCTAATGGGGAAAAGATGTTGATCCATCACAAAGGCTCATCCCTGAGCAGAGTAGAGGACCTGGGCATGGAGGTGCAGTATGGAAATGGGGTGGAAAATAGGGGAGAAAATGAACATAGCCGAGAATTGAGCTGGAAAACAAAGGTTTCTGGGGGGGGACACATGACTGGGGAGCTCTGAGCTAAAACCAGGTTCAGTGTGCTTTAGGGGAGGTGTGAGTTGGTGGGGAAGGGGTTTTGGCCACCAGCATCCTCCTAGAATCTCCCTAGGGCATCTCGCAGGGTTTTGTGGTGCGGAAAAAGGTCCCTTCATTAAAACCAGTAATAGGAGCTGAACAAAGCACCCCAACCCAGGCACAGCTCAGGGTCTGCAGCTCTCCAACCACCCCAGAACTGCCAGCACCCATCCACAACCTAACCCAACTTTGGTCTTAAATCTCCATCCCAGCAGCCTGCCAGCTCCATATGGGAATCACCCAGCACTGCCCGGCTCCTGCGGCCATTTAGCTCTTTACTCCATAGGTTTGGAGAGATGGAAACCAGCCAGAACTGAGGCCAGATCCGATGGAGCTTGTTTGAGAACTAAGAAACCTTTCCTCTTCCCCCTTGCTGGCAGCCAAATACGAGTAGGTGGGAGCAGCCATCACTTATGGAAGAGTCCTACAGCCAGATTTTAAATTGCGGATGAAACCAAAGGGTCTTATAAATGTTATTTATACATTTACTAGGGTTCTGTTGAAATCACTGCCAGTTCAATGGGGGGGCAATGCCACTGGTGACGGCACTTTCTGAACCAAGCTCCTGCCTATAATTGCCCCAGAAGCCCCACAGGGTGGCCATAAACACACCAGGAAACATCTCTCACCCCGTTACATCCTGTAGCTCCTTCCCAGCTTGACACTTCCCATTTTGGTCCTAGGCTCCTGGAAAACTCAGGGACAACCCTGACTGAGCTTCATGTATTTTAATCCAGCAGCTCGTTAGCTTGCTGAAGGAAAACAGGACCAAAAAAGGAGTTTAACTAAAAGGGGCAACTGGAAAGCAGAGACTGGCAGAACATTTGAAGCTGCAGGAGCGAGGGCTGGGGGGAATCTGGAGAATTTCATTTGTGAGCCTTTAAACACGAGCAGCAGCAAAGGGCATCCTGCGGTTTCCTGGCAGGGAAAGGGTCTCAAACCCACAGGTATTTTGGGCACAGCACCATCCATCACGTCTTTGCCCACCCCAAGAAGGACATGTCCCGGATACAAGAGCATGGGCTGTTTCCAGCCCAAGGGATGGTCAACCAAAGTCCAGATACTCCTAGAATATAACAAAAGACCCACAGAAATGATGATGGCTGCAACAAAGCCCCGAGAGGTGGACAGAGCTCCTTTCTCTCCCCTTCTGGCCAGACAGGGAATAGGGCTGCTGGTGGCATCCAGGTCCCACCTCCCCATCTCCTTCCAGCCCAGTGCTTCATCCCTTAAGAGGTCAGGGATGGAGGCACCCGGTGCTCCCAGGCCCTGGCACTGGTTCTCACCATAGCAAAGTGCCAGAGAAGCCATCTGCTCTTTCCAGGAGGCCACTGCCAACAATGGAAAGAAATTGAACTCTTCCTCCTCTGTCGCATCCCCTGATGCGGCTTCCATTTGGCACCAGGATGTTGGTGGTGGCATCAGCCAGCAGCACCGTTTTCAGAGGACAACCTGCTAGCAGATGTCGGGGCTCCTCTGATCCTCATGGCTCATCTCAGGATAGGACAGCCCTTGCAAGTGGTATATTCAGGCATGAAGGGACCTTAGGAACTCAATGGAGAACTTGGTGAAGGTTTCATGGCTTGAATTATTCAGAATTCAGGTCCAAGAGGGTTTTCTGGCCTTAAAGATCTTGGAACTCAGTTCCCTCCTGCTCATCATCTTGGTGATATCTTGATGCAGGAGAGTTAACAAAATCTACTGGAAGGGATATTACTTCCTCAAGAATAATCTGAAAATGTTGCTCATCTACTTAATAAGTACCAAGATGGTTTATTAGCAAGTATTTATTTCTTGAGCATATTCAGGGAGCAGTAATTCCTGCCATCGCAGCCCCCGCAATGATACAGAGCAGGAACCCCAGTATAACCCTGCTATGAATCAGAATGCCAAAAAATTATTAACATTTCAAATAATTCCCAAATACTTTCCCACCAGTAGGTACATATTGGATCCAGATGCTTTATTAGCAGAAAGAATAATTAAGTGGTACCTCCATAAGGAAGAACAGCAGTGAGACGTGTTCCCCGCGCAGCCTTTGCAGGCAGCTGACTGGCTATCTCAGAGGCTTCATAAACTTGCCTAAACCTGATGATATTAGTGACAAAGAGGAGATTAATCGCAGCCTGGCTGAATGCCCAAGATCAATACTGAGAAACCAAACTACATCCTCAGCTTCATGTTTCCATGAGGCAGCAAAGCCAGAAATAAACACTGCGGAGGCTGAGCTCTGCGAGACGCAGTGGTGTTCCTTCCTAGCTCTGAAGACCAGGGCTGGGTGAACAGATGCTTGGCTGCAGTCCTGTGTCACCCTGGGGACATGGCACAGCCAGGGCTGTGCTGGAGGTGAGAGCCAAGACCCACGTCTCAGAGCTGTTCTGGTGATGAATTTCAATCCCTGTCCGTGAAAGCTTGCCCTAAACCCTTACAAGAGCCAAGCTCAAGACACCCTGTGGATGTTCTCATTAAGGGAGGGGCTGTGAGATGCAGTCCCAACAGCTTGGGTCAAGTGGTACCCCAGAATCCACTGAAACTGGGATTCAAAATCAGGCCCAGGTGATTTTAGCCAGGTATAAGACCACCCCAGGCCTTTGCAAAGGTTGGGTTTAACCCTGAGCTCCAGCAGGCCCTGAAATAGGATTTGATTCTCATAGAGACCACGGGGCTGGTAGGCTGCTCCCTGCAGGAAGCAGAGCTGGTACAGAGCAGGGCAGCGCACACCCCCAAGTCTCCATGTGGAATTGCGTATGGGTCTGGCTCTCATGTGCCATCTCCTGTGCTTTCCCCACAGGCGAGAGCCTGAGCCCGAGCCGCGGGGCAGCCAAGAGGAAGAAGAAGCAGAGGAGGAACCGCACCACGTTCAACAGCAGCCAGCTGCAGGCTCTGGAGAGGGTCTTCGAGAGGACGCACTACCCCGATGCCTTCGTGCGGGAGGAGCTGGCGAGAAGGGTCAACCTCAGTGAGGCGAGAGTCCAGGTGAGCAAAGATGCAAAGATCTCATTTCGTTCCACACATGACCATGATCAGGGGGACCGATGCTTGGGACATCCCTGCTTTGACCATGTCTGCTCTGACCACCTTCCTCCCCCATGCAGGTCTGGTTTCAGAACCGAAGGGCCAAGTTTCGCCGTAACGAGAAGGCGATGCTAGCCAACAGATCAGCATCGCTCCTCAAATCCTACAGCCAAGAAGCAGCCATCGAGCAGCCCATGGCACCTCGGCCCACTGCACTGACCCCAGAGTATCTGTCCTGGACCAGCTCCTCTCCATACAGGTAGGTGCAGGCACTGAAGGGTCTGAGGAGGAGGTGGCCACGGGACTTGCTGCCTAGGGACCACCCCACCACCATGGGAGCACAGCGCTGTGCTGCCACTGAGGATGTAGGAGTTTGATGGGGCTAAAAAGAGCTCATCTGGTTTTGCTTTGGGAACCCATTTCAGCCTCATCCAAGCACCCCCTGCCCAGTGTGAGCAGGCTTCCCTGCCTCCATGCATTTTGAGGCCAGAGTAGGGACCCTGGTCCTCCCAGGGGATTCACTTGGCCTCATGGTGACTCTTCCCATATCTTGGCACGGGTGGCGGCAATGGTCCCTTCTGGTTCCCAGCTCTCCGCATCCAGCCATCTCATCCAAAAGCTCAAGGCAGGGCTTTCTGGTGCATAATTTGAGGGGTTCCCACATGCATGCAGCCACATAAAAATGCTGAAGCCTTGACTGCTCTTGTGAGAGATGTCTAAGAGGGAACAACCACTCTAGCCTGGAAAGCCGGCAGGACCAGCGGGGCATGGGGACTCCTCGTGGCCATGCCTCATTCCTCCCCTGCTCCCTCTCCGCAGCACTGTGCCCTCCTACAGCTCCAGTGGGACCGCAACACCCACCCAAGGGGTGAATATGGCCAACAGCATCGCCAGCCTGCGCCTCAAAGCCAAAGAGTTCAGCCTCCATCAGAACCAGGTGCCAACCGTGAACTGACCAGGGCAAAGCCCACCCCATGGCCTCATCCAGGATACAGCGTGGAGCTCCTGTGCCGGTCCAGGACGAACCCAACCCACATGCCACTCGTCCAACGTCTCAGCACCTCTTCTCTCCTCTTCTCTTCCCTTTTGATGGTAGAGTCATTCCCAGGCCGAAGTGGCACATAATTATAGCCACATATGGAGCAAACTTGGTTAGAAACTTGCTTTTCCGCACACCCTTATAATAAAGGCTATATATACACACACATACCCCCCACGCGCTCTTCGAGGACAAACAGACTTGCCAAGGGAACAAGAATTTGCTTCCAAACATGGAAGGATCTTGGACTATTGGATTTGACCAATTTGGGTATCTCGCCCAGAGAGCCAAAGAGTTATTGGGTCTTGTCCTCCCGCAGGGACAGTATGCAGCGGTGGGAGGATCATGAACCCCCCTTTCCACCAGGCTGCGACTCATGATGCTCAACCACACATGCCGAAGCTGACCCGTGCGTTTGCCCCTTTGTGCTTGGGAGAGACTTTGGGAAGCCAACAGCTCGTCCCTGCCGCAGCCAGCCCTTTGCGTCGCGCTGCCTGCGTTTCGGAGCTGCCTGTATCAATGGCAGCAGGCTTTGCCCCTTCAAAGAGGGGTGATAAGGACTCACTGGGCGCTGTGGGGAGCACCGCGGTCCCCAGGCAGGCAGCGCTGCCCTCGGTGGGTCTGCCGCAATGCTGCAGGGCCCCAGGTCACTGAACCATCCCGGGGAAAAGAGAAAATTGGAAAAAGCTGTTGGGTTTTAGCTGAGTAGGCGGCTCCCGGCGCTCCGTGCCAACGGCAAAGCAGGCTTCGTCTTCCGGAGGCACAGCCTCGCCGGCGGCAGCTCCGCACATGTGCGCGGGGGTCTGGGGCTGGCGACTCCATGGGGGAGAGCTTCTTTGGTTTTCCACAAAGGAAATGGTTTCCTCCTCGTCCCACCCTGCTGCGCAGCATCATGAGGCTGCAAGGTGGGATGCGCAGGGGGATGGACACAGGGTGGACAGCCTCACCCCAGTCCTTCACGCATGGGACTGAGCTGCAGAGAGATGCGCCCTTCACCTTCCCCTGCCGATACCACAGCAATGGGGGATGAGCCAGAGAGATGGAGGTTTTACCCTGTGGACAAAGCCGTCTAGAAACCAGAGCGCTCTTTCCTCACCCACTGCAAAGAGCCATGAGCCAAGCACAGGAGCACCACCAGCTCAGATGGGTGGCCTGGATGGAGAAGGCACCAGCTCTCCTTGCCTAGAAGGTCTTAGTCCTGCTGGGGACTGTAGCAGTAGGTCTGAGGATGAATACAGCAATTCCTAAGGTGCCTCCTCCAGATAAACATCCTCTGGTGTGGGACATGGAGGCTAACAGCGCTCCAACTACACATGGGCTCATGCAAGTCCCCACTGATCCCAGGAGCATCCCCTCACCTGTCCCACTGGGGCTCTCGCAGCAGCCACATATGGTACCCAGCAGCTACAGCCCAGGCAGGGGACTCACCCAGCACCCAGACCTGGAGACCTGATGGGAGAACCGGGAGAGGAGCACATCTCCTCTGCCTGGGGGTGAACCAGCCCCTCCATCCTGCCCCCACCCCCAGCTTTCTCTGATCAATGCAGCCCCCTGGTTGGGAACAGCCACCTCCTTCTTCATCCATGGGGCAAAGACACCCTGTGCCCCCTCCCCACCCAGTTCCAGTGCTGGTGTCCCCCATTTGCATGCCAGAAGGGGAGCACACAGCTCCCCAGACCACAGCAAGACACCACACAGACCTGACAATAGCCAAGAAGGGGGTAAGACAGATCCACTGCAGATCAAGTTATTCACCATGAGAAACTCCATGTGGGGCAGGAGGAGGGGTCCGGGCTGGGGGGTTCCTATTCCCATGGGAAGCACAGGGCCCTTTTTTTGGTTGTACAAGATGAAACCACAGGGATATAAATGTCACTGCCTCTTTGAGAGCATTAATGAAAATAAACCCATCTAATAGTTTGCAGATGCCGTTTCTGTAAACCTAAAAAAAGCAGGGAATAAATATTTCTTCACTAGATATCTATATGTATATATATATTTGAAAACACTCACTCCTAATCTGATGGCCCCTCTTTCGCCGTGCTCTTGGCAGCTTATCACAGCTTGTCAGTCAATGCTGAAGACTCACCAAGACAAGACACAAACTGCACCCACGGTAGGGGTGGCAGGACAGAGGGATTATTGTAATGCAACCTCCCTCTTGCCCTTTTCTATTTGTACATTTCAACTCCTTGGAACAACGTCCACAGTGGATTTCCCCCCCTCCCTTTTTTTTTTTTTTTCCTCCTGCATGTCTCTGTTTTGGAAATTTTTGTAAGGTTTTTGTAAAAACAACTCTTGTGAAATAATGGAGGAATAAATATTTTACTGAGTAGAGATGTGTCTGTGCGCTCGATGGGAATGTGGCTCTTTCCTCGCTGGATACGGTGGTTTGCCCACCTGCCCTGGGCGAGCTGCATGGGCAGGGGACCGATGGTGGCATCTCATAGCATCTCCCCAAGACCTGGATTTCATCCCAGGCTCCTAAACAGCAAGTGGTCCACATGCCCTGGGATAAGGGCAGGATCAAGGTGGGAAGCGTGTTGAGAACCATGGAGCTGGAACAGGGTAGAGGCACCATACAGGTCTGCCAGGTTTCCCTCTGGCTTGGGGACCCTTGAACTGATGCCTGGAGATGGTGGAAACTCAAGGGGCATACAGGTTCCTGAATGACAGCTAATTGCAGGGCCTTGCCAGATCCAGGTTATTTCATTCCAGGATAATGACTAGTGAGGATGGGCTACCAAGGAAGAGGGCTTGATTTGCTTTTCCCCTTCAAAATCCCACTGAGAGTAGCAGACCCTATGGGATCTGACCCAGGCTGCTCACAAATTCCCTCTGCAGGGAAGCTCCACACAGGGACCAGAGAAGCATGGGGGCCCCTGGGACTTTTTTCCTTCAGGTTTACAGAAATTGAGCTCAGAGGCAGCAGGGAGAAGGGTCAGATTCTGCACAGACAGCTAGCTAAAAGGTAAGAACTAAAGGGTGGGAATAAACCATCAGCTTCTAGATTGCAGAGTACAAAGGCCCTCCAGTGCAGAACAGGCACAGAGCACCCAAAACCAGGGGGAGGCAGCTGCTTACTTATTAGTTAAGTGACTTATAGATCATTAAGGTCACTTGTTCAACCTCCTGCCTAGTCCCAGGCAGAGAACATCACCCAAGCAGCATCCTCATGTCCTCAGCATGTGGCCAATGCAGAGCATCCCTTGGAGGGCATCCAGCCCTGATTCAAAAGACCTTTGGAAGCAAAGAGCCTGCAGATCCCAGGGCAGATTCTTCCAATGACTCATTGCTGCATTACTGTTAACTGCTGGAAATATGTCACTTATTTCCTGCCTGAACTGTCCCAGATTGAGTTCAGGTCCCACTCGAGCAGAAGATTTCAACCCATGGTCCACCAGCTCCGAGGAGACAGACAAGCATGGAGAGCTGCAGCTCACCTGGAAGGGTCTGCACTCCACAGGTAGGGATGCATGGGATGCAGTGCTGCCAGTCAAGAGGAGCTCAAAGGCACTCTGCTACCTCTCCTCCTCTCCCAGCATGGGAGGATTTTTCCTCCTAGGAAGCAGCCTGTCATGGACACATCCATCACCAGAACCCATTCCTGCAGGAGCGCTGATCTCCCTCTACATACCACAACTTCAAAGTTGTAAGAACACCATTTGCAGATTGTATTTCCTTCCTGGTTTTCCATCAGCTCCCAAAGGGCAAGGCTCAGCTGATGGGAGGACCTCCCTGTACCCCGTTTCCCTGTTTCTCACCCTGCACCCGACACTCGTGCACAGCTTTCCAACTGCTGAAAAGTTGAAGCTTGTCCCTGCCATACTTAAACGAGAACAACTTCGTATTGTCATCAGCGCCAGCTGCCACGGCAGCGAGACAAAACAGAGCTCACATTTTCCAGCTCGCAGGGATGCCAGCCTGGTTATCCCCATCCAGAATGAATTACACAGACATGCAGCGGTTACAGCATCATCCTCTCCCGCTATCCTCGTGCGGAGCCCTTCTCCCTCTGGTGGCAACGGGACGGTCCAGAGACCCCGCTGACACCGCCTCCGAGCTGCAGAAACGCGTAGGTGACAGCAACATGTCATTTCCCAGCAGCCGAGTCCTTCCTGTGCCTGGGGATGTGTCAGTCACCCCAAACTCTGTGCTCCGTTAGGAAGGAGAGCAGCTTCTCCCTGCAGCTGGTGTTTTCTTTCCAAATCCCCAAAGGAAAGCAACCTCACGCAGCAGAGAAGCTTTTGAGACGCTGGATGGCAGCCACCCGCAGGGGTGTGATGCTCTGTGATAATTTGGGAAGGGGGAGGAAGCAAAGGTTTCCTTTGTGGTGGGTGCTACGAAGCCAAGGAAGAGCTACTGCATGCAAGGAAGAACGTATGTGGACGCGCAGCATGGCCAGGAGCGGGGCAGGGAATCTCGCCTGCGGCTGATGGGTGCAGGAGCAGACATGAGCCCCCTCCTCACCCCACTCCTCAGGGGATGGTACCCAACATCCCTCCCGCCCTCTCTCCCTCCATCCCAAACACCTCAAGACCGCGGGTCCTGCCCACACGCAGAAGGGTCTCGGGGTCGGGGGTGCCCTCGCAGCCACACGAGGGTGCTGCAGCCCCGCGCAGAGAGCGCGGCCCGCGGTCGCTCGGCGGGGCTGGGGTGCGGAGCGAAGCCCCATCGCGCTGCTGTGCCCACTCCACACGGGGCCAGGACACCCCCCCCCCGCTCCGGTTCCTTCTTCCCTACTGGGGCCGATACCCACATCGCAATCAGGGGATTCCTCGCAGCTCGAATCTAGAGGCGGGCACCTGGGATGGAGTTTTCCTTGCGCCAGCTTCACCCTCTCATTTCCCTGCTCCTCTGCGGTTATCCTTTCCAAGGGACTAACCTCTGGGATCCATAACTGCAGAGCTGGCTCTTCCGACCCTCCCTATAAGTCACCGGAATCTACTGCTCATTAAGAGGAATAAAGGAATTTGAGTGGCAAAACCCTACAGCATGAGGCGGAAGATCCGCACGTCTGCTAGAGGAAATGGGAGGTGTTGCGAGGGCAGCAAAGGCAGCAGTGTCCTGTGACCTGCGTCTCAGGAGAGTTGCCCAAGGAGGGATCGTGGTGCCAGACCCCACCAGGGACAGGCCTGGAGGATCAGGACCCGGGAAGCGGTGCAGACAGGTAAGGAAGCTCAGGGGCAGGAGGGATCCTGCTGCCAAATTGGCTGGAAGCACAACGAAGGGGAAGCAGCTCGTGCTGGGTCTTCACTTGCTTTTCCCCCACCTCCAGACACCTTGGGCCCAGCAGGGCAGAAGGATGACGCATCCTAACAGTGTGAATCATAGTCAAATACCAAACTCTGTTGTTCTGCACTCCCAGGTAGGTTTCACAGTCGTGCCAATTCAGGTTTGAAAACCAAGATGCTGGCACATACAACACACATGCCAGAGGAGACCGGTAGATGTAACCACCATCCCCGCTCTCCTGGAGTGGCAGGAGACCCTGGGCACGTGTTTCCCACGCTGGAGCAGGAATGTGGGAGCTCTGGGCTTTTGGATATTCTTTGGGAAAAGGCAGGAGGTGCTTTAGCACATCACTTGCCCTGCATGCAGCAAACACCATCTGCTGTGCCCAAGGGAGAGCCGCTGGCTCCAACCACCCCAGTCCTGGGAGAGCCCTCATGGGGCCTGGGGTAAGCAGGCAGCCAAGAGCCGGGCTCCATCCTGCCTCCCCCAGACCTCGGCAGCTTATGGCTGGGCCTCTCTGAAGTTTGCCTTGTGGGCTTTCCATGTTTGTTTTGTTGGAAGCAGGAGAGTTCACGTTCCCAAGCTTCCCTCGCACTGCAAGGTTTATTTTTTACATATAAAAAAGAAGAAAGCAGAGCTCTGCATGTAACCTCAGCATCAGCCCCAGGCACCGAACTGGCACTTCAGAAGAGGCTGAAGGAGCTGGCAGCTTTGGGGGCTGGAGGAGGTTCTGCAGCTCCATTTCTTCCTTTGCATGCCAAAAACTCAGTCCCAGCTCCATCTCTAACCACAACACATATTGGAGAGTCCATCTTATAAACCGCTGCCCTTCTTATTTGAAAGTAAAAAGCATGAGGGAAAGAAAAAAGCTGCCAAGGGGAGCCATTTCACCCCTCTCAACCACCTACTGCAGACACCAATGGGGCAGCACCTCCCAGACAGCAACAGTTTAAGAAAATAGGGGAAAACCATGAAACAAGGCACTAGCCAGCGACCTACCGGCAAAAAGAGGGGGCTGCTGGGCTCGAAAAAGCACAGGCAGCTCCTTTGCAAGTCTTAAGCACAAGAATGAGAGCAACCACATCTCACCTGACCTTCTCCAGCCTTCCAGGATTTAAGCACCAGCTTGGCTCCAGAGGCAAGAAGCACTCAGCTGAGTGCAGGTGGGATGTGAAGAAAGCTTGCTGGGACAAAGTATCTCATATCACTAAATGCTTTGGGGGAAGCTGGAATGGAGGAGATTCTGGGTGAGCATTGAGCTTTGTAGCAACTTGCTTGCTTTAGGAATGAACACCAAACAGGGCTGCTTCACAACCCTCCAGCTCTGCTGAATTTAAAGGATCAGCACAAATAATGCACACCTGGGAAAGAGCTTTCTCTGGGGGCAGGTGGGTCCAGAGGAAGGGGATGTCTCTTTAGAAGTCCTAGGTTACTCCAGGCTCTGCAATGGGACTTTGCAAAGCACTTTGCAGCTGTGGAGCCACCCTACTGCGCTGGACCCAGCTGCTACCCAGCTGCATCTGCTGCTCCCGAAGGAAGGATGTATCAGAGCACAGTTATTTGTTTTTATTGGGAATATTTGCTTCCTGCCACCAGGATGCAAGTGCAAGAGAAATGTACAGGGGGTTGAGACCTCGTGCACCATGTGAGGCAGAAGAGGCTTGTTAAGAGGGGTACGTGTTACCCAGCAGCTGCTGAGGCTGTGTAAATGAGACGTGGCCAAGAACAAAGTGCTGAACCTGCAGTCCTGCCCACCTTCCACATGTGGTAGGCTCTGTGTCCCCCATGGGGATCAAGAGTTACTGGTGCAGGAGGTGCTGCCCAAGCTGGGCAATTGCTCAGATCACCAGGCTGAGCTGATGCTTCACCCATGGCTTGCACATGCAGGCACCCAGTGAGGGCTCGGTAAGAGCATCTCTGAGGAGTCAAGGGAACAGCTTTAGTGCTTAGGACAGGTGGAAAGGCAATTTATTTTCTGCTCGTTCTGTTTTCCCCCTGTGATCTCAGTAAATCTCTGCATTGCCCTCTGAGGCAGGAGGCACCGAACAGCGGACACTTCCTCCTGCCTTTGCCTGGTCCAGCAGCAGAGGAGCTCACGAGGGTTTCTCACCCTGCAGTCCCATGGTCCCAGCCTCTCCTCTCCAGCATGACAGCTTTCAGGTAACACCACAGAGCAGAGGTACTCTCCCACTGGGTGGTTCAAATCCCCTCTGCTCATTCCCAGAGCTTCCTGCAAACACCAGCTAACCCAGGCTGCGCATGGCGTGGCAGCAGTGGACAGCAGGAAACAGCAGAAAGAAAACACCCCCAAAGCGGTCACGGCACATTCCCCAAATAGCAGTGGCCATTCTGCGGCCAGAGAAAGGCTACAGACAGAGGGAGAGAAGTTCCCTCTGCTGCCCTGGGAGTGTTTTCAGGCATCAGCCGCATGTGAATGCAGATACTGCCCTTGGGAGAAAGCTCTGCCTGCGAACTGCACCCCCCCTGTTTGGTGTGAGCATCTCAGTCTTTCCCCAAGTCTCAGAGCTTTGTTTCTGGCTCTCTGCGGGGTGATTCCTGCCGGCTGCTCCAGGCACATCCTCCTGCATCTTGCCATGGTGAGACCGAGGTGGGAAAGCCATGGCTGCTGCTGGCTGGGAGCTGCTGAACACCGGCTGTGGGGTGTCCTGGCTGGGACAGGCAGGCTCCTGCCTGCAGTGAGGCTCCGTGGCAGGCAGCTGAGTCCTGTGGTGTGAGGTGAGGCTGTGTCGGGAGCACTGAATGCTTCGGTGGCTTCACGTCACCCCTGAGGTTTCAACTTCCATGTTACACTGCCTGGCAGGCACCTACCCCTGTCCTACAGGATCCCCGTCCCCACAAACCTGCATGGATGGGCAGGAGGAAGGCAGCTGTTTTATAACCTCCCTCTGCTGACCAAGAGGTTTCGTGGGATCCTCATGATTTTCACTTCCCGATTGATGGGGTATTTGGAACCGAGGGGAAAGGGCACATCTTTCCTTTCCCAGTTCTGAATGCAGCTGGGCCAGAAAACCTTCTTTCTGTCAATGAACCCCTTCCTCAAGGGGTAGTGTGGATGCTTTCCCCTCCCACCCTTAGCAGGAGTAAGAGAAAGGTGCCTCCGCATCCCCTTCCTGCTCCACAGGGAGAAGTGCCCCTTCTCTCTGGTGACTTCCCTGCCCAATTTCAACAGCATGGGGACATACGACGTGCCCTCACACACAGATACATGCACACTCACACATACACCACCCAGTCCAGCTGGGGAAACCAGCAGAGTACAGAACAAAGGGGTCTGGATGGTTGGTCTCACTGGGTGTTACCAGTACGGGGTGGTGGCAAGGAGGATCTGCAGAGCCATGGAGAAGCAGGGCAGCTGTGCCACGCCATAGGCCACGGAGCGTGTGGGGGCCTTCAGCTGCAGGAGGTAGGCAATGGTGTGGACGATGCGTCCCACACAGAAGATGAAGAAGTGGATCCTGGCCACTGCGGGAGTGGGATGCAGTAGGGAGTAGATGGCTCCAAGGAAGAGGAAGGGAAAGATGTTCTCCATGTCATTTTGGTGGGCCCTGAAAGGGAAGATAAGGTTATTCCTTCCCACCAGGCTTCCCTGCTATCTCCCATTTACATGATAAAAGGTGGTTTCCCTATGGTGGTTTCTCCAGAGGAGGAGCGCACAGGATGGGAGGGTTCATGGCTTCACTCCTCTCCCTAAGTCCATCCCAAATGGACAAAGGAAGAGCACCCTGAGCTCTCCCTGCACCGTACCAGGAGCACCTCCTTAACTGGACCGTAGTCAGGCTGGAGGGACCGCAGTGGCCGTGTGATGGCACATTGGTACTTGTGGGGCTAAACCTGTGCTCCATCTGAACATGCACCTGCCTGGGTGTCACACCATCAGGATCTGATCATGTCACGTAGGTGGTGTCACTTCTCCCCCAGATACCACTCTTAAAACCCAGTCCCCAAAGCAGCAGCCTGTCCTCATCCTCCCACCACCTCTACCTCTCCTCTTTTTGTTCCCTTGCAATTCAAGACCACTTTCTGCAGTACAGGGCCCCATGCTTTGATGAGGGAACTCACAGGTCATGCCTTGGTCGATGGGAATGGATCTGGGCTGAAGAGTGACCCAGTCATGAGGCTCAGTTGCCTTTTCTCTGATATCTCTGAAGGTCTGAGAGGCAGAGATGCAGCCCTGATAAGAGCTGCCCTTGCTTCCCCATTCCTGTCCATGCATGTTTTTGCATGTCCACAAGGCCAAGATGAAATTTTAAGCAATTTCTTCCCTGAGACAAAGCCATGATGCCAAGGTGCTGCACAAGCTGAGATGTGGCCCAGAAGTCTGAGGGCACTCTGTCACAGCTCACTAAGGCAGACACAGTGGGGGATAGACCTGGCTGAAAACTGGCTTTGGAAAAGAAGAGAGAGATGTGTTTCAAGCCCCTTCTCCTGCCCCTGGTGTCAGGTCTATGGAGCAGCTGTCCCTGTGTCCACCAGTATGGATTAATTGGCCTAGAGAAGACACTAAAGTGAGTCCTGCTGCTGTAGCAGCAATGCCAGGAGGACTTGCTACACATGAACTGATCAGAACCTGGACACAGAGGAGGTATGCCCTGACAAGTGGAGAGTGGAGGGGAGGAGCAGGAAGCCCTCTGCTCCTCTTGGCCAGACAGTCCCTGGGCAGAGCCAGCCCCTTGCCAGACACAAGGACAGGCTCTCCTGCTCACAACCCCCTTCACTTCCCAGCCCAGGGTCCCTTCTTGCCTTCCCAAGCCAGCATCACCTCTGTGGGTACCACCACAAACCCCTCCCTCAGCCCAGCCAGGACCATGGTGATGAGCACGGTTTCCTTTGGTGTCAGCCATGCTGGGAGAGGGCAGCTGACGGACGTCCTCTGCCCCGGCCAAACCAGCCCCAAGGGCTATGAGGTTCAGCAGGGATGGAAGGACAAACGGAAGAACAGGGAGGAGAAAGGAGAGGAAAGAGCTGAGATGCAGCCAGGGGCCTCTCTGCAAGGAAAGGGGGAAACTTCCCTCCTGGCTGCCACTTGCTCTCCCCTGCTCTGCCCCCGCCCAGCAGCCCAGCCATGGCTCTGCTCCCATCCCAGTAATGCCTGAGGAGAAAATCCAACATCAGCCTCGTTCAGGGGAAACACCTTGGGTTTAATCTGTATTCCCTGAGGCTGAGCACTTCAACTGCACAGCCAGATCCCAGACTTCTCCAGGTCTTTGCTGTAGCTCTGGTTATTTATTTTTATGGAAGTTTGTCTTTTTCTGCCTAATCAAAAGAGGACCATTGTTATTATTATTATTATTACTGCCATTATTTTCTTTTTCCTAGCAAGGAAGCGGCTTTTTTTCTGTCCTCCTTCCTCTGGAAGCCTGGGAATTAGGTGGCATTGGATGTTTTTTAAAGCAAATCATGCAGGTGGTGAGGGGTGAGTGGTGCAGTCCCCGACCCGGAGCAGAGCTGGCAGCCAAGGGCTCAGTGATGGCAGGACACAGCTCCAGCCCCTTTCCTGCAGGTCACCTGAAATCCAGCCCAACAATTGGATACCTCCTTCTGAGTAAGGGGGATGGCAAACCAAGCCTGGGGCTTTATGACCCCATGTTTTACCTCTGAGGAACTGTAAGCCTCACAAAAGAGGGGGAAAGATTCAGAGTTTGCCCAATTCAGGAGGAGAACTTACTACAACCATTCCACACTCTTCCTAAATCCCCCAAAAGGGCAGCCACATACAGCCTTGGGAGCAGTCACACAATTCCCTGTCCAAGCTGTGTGGGGATCTGGGGGGATTTGGGGTCCTGTTGGAGCAAGACAGAAAGAGCTTTTGGGCATGGGTACTGGACAAGACCTCAGGCTTGCAGGACTTTGAGCATCTAGGAATGAGCTTATGTCAGAGTTGCCTGTTGGACCTGAACCTGGGTCCTTCCATGTGTCCTTGCTCCCAGTGCACACCACGCTCCCATTAAAGATTAAACTGCTCTAATGTGCAGGATCCCAGAGCTGAGCTCCAGGCATCCAACCCATCGAGGTAATTACTTAATTAATGAGCCTGTTGGCTTCCCACTGTGATGTGCCGGCAGCTGCCAGGGATGCCCCTGCGGCACAGGGAATGCCAGCACTGCCAAGTACTCACCTGCGGCACCGCTCCACGTCGGGGTCCTCACGGTAGTACTGCAGCCCCCCATTGCGCAGCGCATCCTCTGGGTTAGCAAATGCCTGCAAGACAGAGTCCCCATTATATATACTTTAACGTTGTCACAGGTGGAACTTCTCACATAAAAGCTTTACCCCGAATCCTTAAGACCCATGGGGATTTCTTCCTGCGGCAGTTTTTTACCACCCCTCACATACACAAGAGCAACTGCGCTTCCACATGCACAGACCTGGGGGTTAAACCCTGAACCTCCCGAAGGGTTTTCCTTACCCTCTGAAAAGCCAACTCTGCCCACCAAGCAGGTCCCAAACTGCGGGCTTCAAGGGAGCTCCGGCCTCATCCCTGTCATCTCCCCATTAAACCTAGAGGCTTTGCCAACTGCTGGCACAGCGTGCAGACACTGACTGCAGCATCCAAAACATAACCAGGACTGACGGATTAGTTCACCCTACCAAGAAAGAGTACTCCCTGGCTGACTCTTTGGCAGTGATACCGTGACTGAAACAGGCCCCAGGGAAACTGGATCCTACGCTAATCAAGTTCCAAATAAAACTGACTTATACGAGCTCCCCACCTATGCTCAGAAGCTGTTCTTCAAGGACCTATTACAAATGACAGCTCTACTTTGCAGCCTGGGAAGGACCCTGGTGCTTTCTTCAATCATGTTACAAACCCAGGCTGTCCCAGGGCTGGAGCACCAGTTAGAAACACAAGGGGAGAACCTAAACCACCAGTTATAGTGATGCTACTGCACAGGGATATCGCTTTGTATTTTATCTAACAACAGAATCCTCCCTTTCCTGCTCTACTGATGCAGTCACAAACTCCTCAAATACTTTAAAACAGATTTTAGAGACAAGTTCAGTTTGGGTGCAGGTAATAAAAAGCCCAGTTAACCCCGTCTCCTGACGGCAGCCAGAGCTCCCAATCCTCCCTGTATTTTCCCCTGTGTCCAAGAACCATTTCCTACAGCTATTGTTTTTATTCCCCAGGACTTTCTGCTCTCCTGGAGCATTCACACAGCCTCCGAAAGCTCCAAAGCTTTCTGCTACATTACATGATTTCTTCTTAAACCTTTTCTTCCCCTCTCTTTTCTTCCAGACATGGCAAATGAGCCGTAAACAGCCTCTGCAGAAGCAGCTCACCTGCATGGCCTTTTATAGCTGAAATTATTATTTAGATTGGGATTCAGAAATTATAAACGTCAAGATGGTAAATTATAAACATCTACAGATGGTAGAAGCAACCAATACAGAGCCAAAGAGAAGCAAGATATTTATCTGCTGCAGCTACAAAACGTGGTTTGCTTTCAATTTAAGTCAAAGAAAACTCAGCTTGCTTTAGGAAAACTGCATCGGCCTTTACAGGAATAGGAGAAAGAAAAACTACAGAAACCCAAGGAAAAAGGCAGAAAGAGAGAAGAAGGAAAAGGAAGCTGGGTCTTACCTTCTTTCTGAGTCTCACTTGTCCCGTGATGATGGCAACAACATACATTTTTAAGATCAGGATCGTGCTGTAGAAGGTAAATGACACGAACACTTTGTTTTCCATCATTCTGGAAATGCCGCTCCGTCGCCTGCAGCACTCAGAGCTGGTGGGGATCTCGCTTGGGCTGTGGGAGGGCTCTGCGGGAGAGGGGGCAGGAACAACCACACTTAGCACAAGTCACCGCGCTTCTTCGGCTGAAGCCCACAGCCCCTGCACACCCCTCCCGGCTGATGTGGCAGAGCTGCGTCTGCTCCTCACACCCTGCTGCAACCGGCTCCACAGGGATGTGATGCTCCAAGCTGGGATACAGCCCCCTCGACTGCGTGGGCCACAGCTTGAGCTCTTGACTCCCTAAACCAGCCCACCACGATCTCCCTGTTCCACCTCCCCTCCTGGCTGTGCCCAATGGGACGGAGCTGCACAGAGCATCCGTCACCCAGCCAGGCGCTGCTCACCCTCCACACAAGGTCTGATCAGACCTGGGAAGAAGGAGGAGTTATGGAGAAGGTATGCACCTACCTCAGCCACATCCAGTGCTGCGCTCCCTCTGTCCCTGATCCTACAGCCCACCCATCAATGGCAGCATTCCCAGTACGCCCCAGTCCCGCCCAGTGCAAGCTGAGCGCTCCCTTGGCAGCCAGCCCTCCCCTCCACAGCCACCTGCAAGAGGAATGTGGCACAGGGGACAGCACCGTCCTTTGCCCCACCAGTGCCCATCACTGTGGGGCCTGGGCTGCTCCTGCACCCCCCGGCTGGGAACGACCAGCTGGAAGCACAACCACGCAGGTCCACAGAGCCCCAGACCTCCAAACAGCAGCCTTTCCAGCCCCAGACACTGCTGAGGAAAGAGTGGGATGTAAGCCCCTGCAGCCCCCTGCAGCCCCTGCAGCCCCCTGCTCTTGCAAGTGCAAACCTTTAACTCCTTCATCCTCAGCCCTTTCTAATGTCTTAACAGCCATTGAGCAAAACTAATCCTGACCTCTCCAAGAGGGACCAGAATAACCCAAGGGGAGCATCGCACTCAGCCCAGGACAAGCCCAGGTCCTGTCATTACAGACCCTGTTGCACAAGAACAGGTTTGTCCTCAGCAATGGGATGCTGGTGGCACCCACTCCCCAGGGAGAACAGGCTACAGGAGCCTTTGTCCTGAGGTCCTGGTGCGAACTTAAGGCATCCCCATGCTCTGGGCACGGCAGCGCTTGGCCCGGGTGATCCAGGAGGAAGGCTGACGTGAGCACAGGTCAGGTTATTTGGGCAGATCCGGAAGGATACCTGCTCCTGCTCACGGAGTAGCTGAGGATGAAACCAGTCACCTCTCCATCTGGCCAGTGTTATCCCTGCAGCCCTGACCAGTGGCTGAGGGATGCCACAGGCCAGCCCCTGCCTCTGCCTCCTTTCCATTTGCCTCTGAAGCTCTTTCGCCACAGCTGCTCTGCCCTGATGCTGCAAACCCAAAGCTTATTGTAATGCACTGCCTCAGCCCCATGACACCGAGTGTGCAGAGAGCCTCCGAAAACCCCAAACGCTTGGTTTCAAGTAAGAGGCACTTGCAGCTGGTCACCACCACCCTGCAGAACAAGTCCTGGCACAGCTCAGCTGTGCATGCCTCCGCTGAGCTGCTTCCCCAGGGGTGGAATGGGGACACCAGGAACACAGCAGCCGTATGGATTCGAACACCATGGTAAGAGCTGGAGTGTTCACCCTGGACCCCAGTCATGCGCTGCCACCAACCCCACACACATCTCCCTGGAGCTCAGCAGGGTATTATAAACATAATGCTAAGAATAAGCTAAGAATAATGCTAAGAATAAGCATAATGCTAAGAATAAGCAGTTGATGGCAAAGCCACATCCCAAGCACTGCTCCCTCTCCCATCTCCACTCTCCACAGCTGATAGGGAGCAAGCCCATAGCAGAGAAGACCAGCGGGTGACGCAAGGGCCTGGCCAGCCCTGCAGCAGCGATGAGACTTTCTGCAGCCGCCCCTTCCCCAGCTCTCCTGGGAGCCTGGAGCCAGGGCAGGCAGCCAGACCCTTCATCACACCCTCCATGGAGCCGTTCCAGGTTTTACCAGCTGAGGATCCAGCCCATGGGCACTTCACCAGCCAGACCTTTTTCCTTCCTGCACCTTCTTCCCCTCCGGAGGCAGGCAGCATGCCTCGCTGAGCAGCAGGAATATGCACAAGCTCAGTACCACCTGCAGACAAGCCAGGACTAATCCTGCTGGCCAGACAGACTTTCTCCTCAGCATTACTCGAACACTGGCAGGAAGCCCTGGACACTTTGCACCAGCAACCGGCACAAGTTTTAATGGCAAAGAGCGATCAAGAAGCACAGTTTGTTTACGCATGAGCCCATGGGGTACGTCAGGTATGGGTGTTGCATGTGCTGGGCAGGCTCTGTGGGGTACAAAGCCCATCTGGTTATGCATTTGAGACCCTTTCATCATTACACAGGGCTGAACTCCAATGGGGAGGCCAGTGTTTGTCAGCAAAGAATCTACTTGGATGGGGATGAGGGGCAGAAGCTGCTTGTAAAGGCAGGTATAATGCTCCTAGGATCCCAGCTTCCACTTGATTTCTCAAGCTTAGGGGTATCACGCTAGGTAGGACACGTCCACAGTCACTTCCTGGCTTTCCTGCCCTAAAGCGATGCAACTGCCAGGAGCAAGTTCAACCATCCCATTAATCTGGGTGGAAGCAGCCTGTTAATATTAATTGTTGATCCTCCTCCATGGATCACATCCTGCTGGGACAGAGCTGTTGCTTGAAGGAGACCAGGTCCTAAGGGCAATACGCCTTTAAACTACAAGCCATGTCCTAAGGCTTTTAGCACAGGAGGTCTCTACCCAGGACAAGACCCACCCATACCCAACACTGCAAGCAAAAGAACTGCATTTTTTGGGAGAAATTATTAAGAATCAGGGTCAGATTTGAAAGATTTAGTCACCAGGTTAGGGTGACCCCGGAAGCGGGGGGGAGAGGATGCAGGGATTTGCTGGAAAAGGAAGTGAACTGCAGCAGGCAGAAGGAATGAAAAATTCATGGGAGATGCTTGAGAAAAGTACTTTAAAATAGAAGCCTCTAATAACAACCCTGCTTTGGAGAGACTATGGAATAAAAATCACTCTCAGTTCCCACACGGGCTGGTATTTGACCAGCTGAACTGCACTGCAGTATTAGAGCTACATGCTTTTCCACTATTGCTATGCTAGGGAATTTCCTGGTGGCAGCTATACGAGAGGGTTGGTTGTGTAATGAATGTTTGCCAGTGGAGCACAGGCACGTATGCTAGGGTGGCATGGCCTGGGCTCCAACCTGATCTCAAAGGGCAGCACACGCTTTGGGCAATTACAGCTCAGAATCCCTAACATTTTCCCACGAGCAATTACATCCCACAGCACAGGCTGGGCAAAGAGCCGGAGGGGATCACTCCAGCCTGCAGGAGACAGGCAGGCGGGTGGCACTTCTCCAGCGTGCTCCCACGTGCAGGTGAAGAAGGTACAGAACCCAGCTGGGATTTTGCCTGCCCGTGGCTCCAAGCAGTGTTGAGCCATATTCCTGGCTTGTTCGGATGCTGCCGTGGGTGCTGGTGCCCTCCTTCCCAGCCATTTCTTCCTGCTGCTTCCAGCAGAGAGCCTCAAAGCCTGCAGACATGCCCTGCCTCAGTGATCACTTGCCCTGGGAAATCCAACTGCCCACAGGAGGATGTGCTGCAGTTGGCTCATCAAGAACAGCCACGTTTTCAAGTAAAGGCATGCGCAGGTTAGCTACATATTAAAGGGAAAGGTGCTCCACTTGCGTTCACTCCTTAGCCTGCAAGAAAAGTCACATCACTGTGACGCACTTTCTGCCCCAGATGAATGGAATCCCATTGCTTCACCTGCAGCTCCCCATCTCCTGAAACAAATGGGATGCTTCAGCCTTTGGCAAACTCAGGCAGATTTTGTCTGGTTCGCATTTGAAAGTGACTGTACTGGCTGGAGCTCTCTGAGAGGCCTTGGGCAGGAGGAATGTAGGATCAGGCTGTCCCAAATAGTCCTTCAGAAGACCAGATGCCTGCAGCAGGAGGAATCCAGCAGGAGAGGCCCCAGGAAAGGGGCAGGGGTGCAGTGGCTCTGTGTCTCAGGCAGAGAAGAGGAGCAGAGGAAGCTGCTGTTCCTCAGCCAGCCCCTGACAGGGATAAGGCTCAGGGCCAAGTGAGAGGCGGTGGCACATCCTCCTGCCTCCTCACTCCAGCTCCATCCACCCTGCCTGCTCCCAGGATGCTGCCCTGCTCTCAGTCACAATCCTGCCCCAAGATATCATACCCACCCTGGTTGCAGGGGAGTCACCATGTCCCCGGCTGCTGTGACAGCACGGAGACACTGCAAGAGAGGCCATCAGGCTGTGAGCATGTGGGAGACAGACTACTTTCTCTTATTCTCGAGCCTCACATGGATTCATGCCTGAGCTTTCTCTTAGAGGAAAGAATTCTTTGGCTGTGCTGCCCTGTGCCTTCAGAGATGCAACCCCGCTGGGAGAGGAGCTGAAGGGAGTTATTTCTGCTCTCCCCTGCTTTCTCCTCTGATCCAGCTGGCTTAAAGGCTGAGTTTAAGGCAAAGCTGCACCTGTCAATGGTGCCATGGGGCAAAGGTGGGAGACAATGGTCAGGGTTTGGAGTGTGGGGGAAGCCAGCGTCTCTCGCAGCCACACCACAGCAACTCGTGATGTCTTTCTCCTCCCAAGAACGAGATCCCTGTAAACAACAGGCAAAACCCACTGATGTGATTGCCCAAAGAGAGGGAGTTTCCCCGCCAGACTGGGAGAGAAGAGAAACAAATCCTGCTGCCAAAAAAACCAGAATTGGAAAACATTTCCTAGGCTTCACGCATTTGGAAAACTACAAAGTAAATACAGATTCCCTGGTGGAATAGTCTTGAGCAAAAGCAAAGGTAAAGGGTGCTGCACGGTCCTGCTGTGTTACGGAGAAATGGGAATCAGGGCATGTTTTACAGCATGAAGAGCACTGGCTCACTAACAAGGCTTGGAGACAAAGCAGATGTGGTCCCAGATTTCAGCCTTATGGAGAACTGGCGTTCAACAGCAGATGAGCAGCTTCAAGGAGAAAAGTAGAAAACAAACCAAGAAGCCCCATCTCTTTTTCAGTGCCTGACCAAGGCTGTAATCTTCCGCTATGCAGATCCAGCAGGGCTCTGCTTGCTCTCAGAAGAGCAATGGGGTGTCCAGTTTAAGAACAGGGACCTTTTTTAGGTCCTGGGCTGTTAACCCTGCCCTGAAACCTAGGAAGACCAGCAGGCTTCAGAGCTCACCTGTCCTAAAGCCTTTTAAGTCCTGTTTGTAACTGAAAGGCTTCAAGTTGTCACAGAGAAACAGAAACATAGGACAAGAAGGAATGGAAAGGTCAGTGCTTCGTTACCTGTCCGTGACCCCAGTGGAGAGTGGCTACACCATTCTGGTGAGACCGACTCTAAAGGAGAGCCTTTCTTCATGGCCTTGCCATATAGCTTCACCCACCCCAAAGCTTTCCAAATCAAAGAGCTTATCCTTAACCCCCCCAAGTTCTCTGCATCCCCTCCATCATCCCTAGATTATACAGCAGCATTTCCTCCCACCCTTCCTCATAGGTCATGATTTCTAAATCTCTTTATCACCCTGTTGATCTCCTAAAGGCTCTCACTTCTCCAAGCAAGCTCCTCAGCAGGAGGGTGCCTGAGCTTCCTGGGGTGGCAGAGCAGAGCCTCTGACTCAGGCAGCAGTCAGAGCTTCTCGGCAGTTTCAGGTTTTGTGAGTCACTTGTCAGCCCATAGCTATGCTCCAGCTGCATGTTAAAACTTTCCCTTTCTTTTCCCTGCGAGGGCTGACGCACACCACTTCTGTTGGGCTTGCTTCTGCATCTCAGGAGCCAGGAAGAAGGTGGACCAGGTCTCAACTCTGACATTTATCTATAAACACACCCCTCCCAATGCTAAAACACCCTCCCTGTAATCAGTCTGGAAAGCAAGGAGTAATTTAGCTGCATCACTTTACAGCTCCCATTGCCTAGAAGCTTTTTACTGTGCTGTGCTGTTGTCTCAGTTATCTTGCTCACAGTGGTGGGAGCACTCACAGAGCCTGAGCCAGGCTGCAATCACATCCTGAAGCAGTGGAACTGGAGATAAGGAGAAGGGAATGAAGCTCACAGGCTCTTGCCTGGACGTCAGAGCAGGGGTTCCATACCCTGTGCAATGCAGCAACTACTGCACTTGAGGCTTAAACCAGGGCATGGTTCCCAAACCCACAGAGAGCAAACAGAAAGGAATATAGGACCATATAACCCCCCAGAGAGTGATTCCCAGACTTTATCAAGATCAGAATTTGGCTTGAATGATGCAAGGAGGTAGAGGAACCTCTCCGTGGTACCCTTGGGCTAACTACCCTCAGATTCCTTACCTGCCTGAATGATCCATTAGCAGGACTCTAGGAACCTTTGATTACTCTCCTGATTTTAGGGTATATCCTCATGTCCACGATGTATGCCCAGAAATTCCGCTCCACCTTGGGTTTGTGCAACTCCCATGAGGAGATACGTGCTCATTACAAAGTATTTATAAAGCAGCAGAATGCATCTCTCTAGCACAGCACATTTCTGTTAACAGTGCAACCAACTCAGCCAAAGCTGAACAAGAACTGCTCCCCCTTTAGCAGGAGAGAAGCTGGATCCAGGTGGAAAGGGCACAGGGACAGGATGCTATGGGATGCTCTGGCCACATTAGCAGGGCTAGAGGTGTCCCACAAGGAGAGTTAGGGAACAAAAAGGGGTAGGGAGCTGTGCTGCATGGAATCACGCTGGGGGATGTTTGCATGTGTGTTTGCTGGTAGAAGGGAGCTGCTGCTCTTGCACAGGAGTAGGAATTAGGGCTGTATCAGCCATTGGGCACACTGTGGATTCACGGTAGCACATGCCTCTGTGGTAGCTAGAAATGGACTGAGGTTCTCTGCCCTCATACATCCTGGTATAGCCAGTCTTCAGAGGATGGAGATTATCTTAACCTCTGAATCACAAGGTTTAATTCTCTTTCTTGCTAATTTGTTGTCATACATGACGGTAACTGCTTGATTATTACATGCGTCAAGTCACTGTCCAAACTGTTAAAATTAAATTACTTCCTGGGGCAATAAGCTCTGTAATGAAACTCAATTTAAATTAAGATTATGATAATAATAATAACAACAATAACCTTTTTATGGATTCTCCTTCTCTTGTTCATGTCACAGTGAGACATGCAGGGGTGTAGGAAGAACAGTTCTTGCTCATCTTTGATGAGCATACTCCTCCTTCAATACATGCCTGTAAAATCACCTCTGACTCAGCTTTACCACAGTCCCCTTTGCTTTCATCTCTCTTCAAAGGAGATTCCTCCATGCTTTTGATTATCCCAGTCATACTTTCTTGTTTCCCTCCAACACTGAAGCGAGCAGATGACCAGCACATTACCGCCAGCTCCTTTCACCCCTTGCACTCCAAATGTCCTTCGACCTCCTAATTGCTCGTTTTTCTTTTAGATGCCACAAGTCCTCACTGCAGGGTCCAGGATGACTCCACACCGAGTTCTTTGGTCCTCTGGAGGGGCTACTCCCAAACTGAAGGAATTCCAGCTATGTTCTTACAGAAGACAGCCCTGGGACATGCACTCCACAGCTATCCAGGATAGATCTGGCTTGCTCATCTCTGTTCCTTCGGGGCCTTTCTGTATCCTCTCGCACGGTCTCCTCTCTGTGCTATTGGCATGGACTTCACATTGCTCTTTGTAGAGCACGTTTGTTCTCCTGCTTACAACTCATTCCAGCTCACTGTTGGCCACAGGGTTTCCAGCTCACAAAAACACATTTCAACAATAGAAATTGAAATCTTGCATGGAATCCTTTATTTTAGCAAAGTACATTTTTCTTCCTCTTAGATAACATATCCTCCTGAGAAAAAAGAGCTTAACATTTTCAGACCCGTTCCCAACCTTCTGTCCTTATTTAACTTTGATGAATCTATACGGGAATGATGCTTTCCAGGTTGTTCAGAATAAGACGCAAGGTATAAATTAAGAGGCTCTCATAGAGCACTTCAGCTGGACACTGCAGAAGTGAAAGAATTAAATATCCCTCCGCTGCTCCTGCTTAAACAGAGGGAGACATTTCTGAACACTGAGACCTAGCTGACAACTGTTCTTGATCTGTTTTCAGGGTGACACTTGTCTCTCTGCAGGAAGACACAGACATGCCTCCTCCAGTGCACAGTGGCCGAACAAGCCAGAGCAAGGGGTCTGGGAAGGCCACTCCAAGTGCTTGATGGTGCTCACCACAAAGAGATGAGCACAGAGCCGATGGCTGAAGCCTTTCTGTGTAATTGACCTGCCCGAGAGCTCTTCCATGTCTAACCTAGAGAACAACCAAAAGGAGCTCCTATATGGTGTGACGTTTTTCCCTTCGCACTGCAGCACACAAGTCACTTGAGTAAGTGGATGTCAGTAAATGCCTGTTTGCAGCCACTTAAGTTCATGCTTCTAAGGTACAAGAAAGAGCCTCCCCAAACTCTCAGTACACATAGGTAATATTAAGAGTTGCTCCTGGATTTCATGTTTTCTCTTTCAGTAACACAAACCAACCAATCCAGAAAGAACCTAGAAAAAACCCAGTATGACACCTTTTTCTATCAGCTGAACAGAGTGGTTGAGTGAATTCGCTTTGCTTCAAGCTAGTGTGGAGTTAAAGTTACACCCACAGCAGAGGAAGGAGCATGGGAAGGGCAGAGCTCTACCCTGAGTATAAAGGACAAACACAGGCTGTAGAGAACATGATCCTCACTGGAAAATGGGCCTGAGACTGTCAGCTCCAAAAGGCTGCTGCAACAGGACCGCTTCAGGACCTATAAAGCCATTTTTATCCAGCTGACTGCTTAAGACCACTAGTGTTTAGCAGAAATAGGCTGCACAATAGCTTTTCACCTCAGGGTTTCATTCTGCATTGGGGTCCTGGTCTAAGAGGTGCTACGCTGGGTGACTTCTTGGCAGTTGTTCTCAGCACCAGAGGCAGAAGAGGCAGCACACCGGTCAGAGATGGACTGGAAAGCTCCTGACAGCAAGTCACCAAGTAGGAGGGATGCCTTGGCTGTCCCGTGATGACAGCCTGATGTCCATCCACAGAAAAGGACAGACCTGGTGCGGTTCCCAGGGAGCCTCCTCACTGTGATCTCCAGAGAAATCACTTCATTTCTCCCTGCTCAGGAGACCTCACTGGTGGTGCCAAGGTTTCCTGGCTGCTGGTACCTGCTCTCTGGTTACAGATCCCCTCTGAGGCTCTCCAACAAGTACCAAGCCCAGCTGATAACCCCCACAGCCCTCCCCGGGGAGCCAGAACTGGTCTGTCTGAACAAATGGAGGAAGCTATTACAGCAGCAAATCATTGCGCTCTCCTGGTGAACATACTTGATCTTCAACACCAACCGCTAAAGCTGATTAAAACCAGGCAGAGGTCTTTACTCAAGCCTGAGTTGGAGACAGAGGAGCAAGAATAAGAGGCACCAGACTGAATAGCTGCTTTGCAAGAAAAATTTAGTGACCTGTATTTATGGCTCTTCCATAGGAGATGGGGAAGGAGGAGGGTGTTTAGTTTTATAAACCCCAAGCCAAACACAGCCTCTGATTCCAGTCCAACCGAAAACCTACTGAGCACTTTTATATCCTCTTTCACCTAGGGGTCCCAAAGTGCTGGATGGTGATGTCTGCTTAGTATCACCACTACCTTATGTACCTTGGATGATATACAAACCACTGGCCACATCAGAGCCTACGCTTGGAGCAAGGGCACATCGTTACTTATGCCCTATACTTCTCTCCCACCATGTAAGCACGGTGTTTTCTTATTTCATCAAGTTTAAGTTCATCCCTTTCACACAGTTTTTATCCCTAAATTATTATTTGCAACAGAATTCAAGTCTGAAGACAGAATATGGGCTAAAGTTTCCCAATTATTTCTTGTTCTCTCAAAGACAGCTATTGCTACACACAGCAGACAGGCTCACGTGAGAGCTACTCCACTCCAGCTGCTTGCAAGCCAGCCTGGAGAACAAAACCAGGAAGCAAGGTCCCAGACCCAGACTGGAGCCCAGTCAAAGCTAAACAGGAACAGTCTCCAGATTCAGATTCTGGGCTCAATTTTAAAAGAAGGGAGAAAAAAACCCAAAGGCAGGATTTAGGTGGGTGGAATCCAACTCACACAGCATCCGCATCTTACCAGTGAAGAGCCTACAGCACGAGGCTTAATTCTCTTCCTTGCAAATCTGTTGTCATACATGATGGTAATGCTTGATAATTACATGCATCGAGTCCACTGTACAAACTGTTAGAACTAGATTACTTCCTGGAACAATAAGTTCCATAATGAAACAATTTAAATTAAGATGATAATAATAACAATAATCCTTTTATGGGATCTCCTTCCTCTCTTGTTTGTGTCATGGAGAGACACGTGGGGGATTAGGATGATGTGACTTAGCCAGTGTTGCTCAGAGCTGGGTGACAGCACCTTGGCTTGACCCCCGGACTCCAAATACGGTCCCCAGATCTAATCACTAAACCACAGAGGATGTGTGCACCAGGAGTGTTTAGTTTACAAGTCAAAACAGAGTCTGGCTGCCAGCATGCAAGTGCAACCTGATAGCCCATCCACTAGCTCTATCACTACTACTTCATGCATTATGCATCTCGATCTTGCACAACACAGGCCTTGAAATCAGAGCCAGCTCTGCAGCAGCCAGGGGAGAAAAAGGAGGGGCTGGTAAAGCAGGGGTCCTGCACTCTGCCCTGCTATCCTCTGTTCCTGCCTCTCTGCTGTCCTCCTGCGGTGCCTCTGCTGACAACCCAGGTGGATTTGCATGGTCCATAGGTGATGGCTGCTTATTTGCATCTGGCTTTGGGTAATACCAATAGACCTTGAGCTGCTGCATTCTGTTGCTCTGCAACAGCAGACAACCAAGCCAGCACATCAAACCCACCTGAGCCCCAGTGTCCTCTCAGCAGTGGTATTTATAAACTCTTGACAGCATCTCCAAGCTATTCCTTAACTTCTTCACTCCTGGCACCAGAAGCTACATGATCTTGGAGTGTGTCTATGCCAAGAAGGTCCAGTTTTGAAATGGTCACCTCTTAACACCACCCAGCTACAGATTAAAACACTGTTCTCCTCAAAGCCTGTCACTATGGCAGTCTTGGCATCTTCTGTTAATAAGAACAGAAACCTTTCATTTTGTCTAAAGCCAAAGGGCTGCCTCCCTCCATCCCTTCACCCTCTGAAGCACACAGCAATCTGTGCAAAGCAGCAGAGCCAGTTTGGCTGCTGGGTACTTCAGTAATTCCTTGCGCTTGTTCTGAAGAAAGATGTCCATCCATCATTGCTTGACGGAGCTGGTATGACTGAAACATCAAAGGGGTTCCAGCACCGGATCTCACGCTACGAGGAGCAGGGAAGTGCCCTGCCAGCGTGTCACCCCCCACTGCTCTATAAAACATCACCTCTCAAGGAAGTTCCCACAGGAGGCAAGAAATGTGAGACAGGAGTTTCCCTCACCCACACCAGTGCTGGAGATCAAGCGTGGCTTTAAACACCTCCACTCCCCTACCTTTCACTCCTATCCCTACTATATAACATGACCTGTGTAGCTCCACCTGCCTGAAAATGACTTGACATCAGATTAAACCCCACATTTCTGCCCCTCTGCCAACTGTCAGCATTCAGCCAAAGGGCATCGGCAGCATTGATAAACCTTGCTTGATCCTCAGCTGCTGTACATAGCTCTGGGTAGACGCAGGATCAGTGTAGAGTGGGTAAAGCTCTACTTTGGACCACCACTACTTCCAAACGCTGCAAGGTCCTTAGGACTGGTTATTCATTCTGCTTGTACAGCACACGGAGGCTCTGGTCTTTGGCTGCAAAACAGGCTCAGGCAAAAGGGTTTTACAGTTGGGCATCCGGATGGGAAACCCTTTCCTGTCATCATAGGGAGGAACCTCTCAATTGCCTTTTCTAGAGACAGCAACCAGAACAAAAACAGCTACCGGTACATGAGAATTTTACAAGGGTTCAGATGTGATCAAAGTGATTATTTCTCATGGGCAGATTTATGTCGACAGCTATATGATGTTCCACTTCACCCAAATCCTGAGCCCATCCATACCTTTCCTTGTTGGTCTGTCCCTCTTCACACAGTACAGCTGCACACGCTGACCCAAAGGACTCAGATCTTGTAACTTAGACAAGGAGTTTTAAGTCTGCCCAAGGCAAATCACGGTTCAAGCTCTTGAGTGAAGATTTCAAAGACAGAACAGAATTGCTATACCTTTTGCTCTGAACTACCATGCTAAGAAGAACTTTCATCCTCTGCAAACCTCAATTTTCCTACCTGCAAGACAAGGATGACAGTCTCTTGGCTCCCTGGGTGTTGCTAGGATTAGACAATGTTTGCTCAACATAAACGTAGAATTTGGTGTCTTGTGTTATTGCTACTGTCACATTACAGAAAGGTCAATGAACACATTCTAGTGAGTCAGAGCCTTTCCGCAGCATTAGTGTAGTCCTCAGAGCTTAGCCAGGCTCTGTATTTGGATAAAGCCCACCACAATCCCACCCTTGAAAGATCCCAATGTACGTCAGCGTGGCAGCTCTTTCCTGTCACTGCCTCATCTCTATGTTTAGGATAAGGAGCACTTGGAAGACGATGCTGAAATTTAAGCAGGGAAAGAAAACAAACGCAAACCACACATACAGGGGAAAGGGAAAAAAAAGGGGTAAAAATAAACCAAAGTTCACTCAGAAATAACTGTGGGCATTAGAGAGCGTCCAAGAGAGTCAGAAGCAGGGAGAGAAGATACGTGTTTAGATAGAAATTAAACTGAATGTAAGGAAAAATGAGTCTCCCGCTTCTTCTCCTATTAGAAACCTTCAGTAAGAACCTCTTGCCAGCCCGGCAGCCCGTGTAAAGCAGCAGTCATGTTCCCAAGCCTCTTTCATAAAGCACTTGGAAATATTATTATTTATATAGCAATATATAAATATTGTTCTTATACATTCTCCAACAAAAGTACAGACTTTTTCTGGGAAAAGCATTGATTCATTGACCCTAAAATTCATACCTAGAAACCTCTTGCACTCCATGAACTCATGGCAGGGCTGCAACACAGGATTCCTAGCACCCTGTCCTGTGGCTGGAGACACCATGTGTCTTGGCTCACCAGCGAAGTGTGAGGTATGCTGCCTCGTGATCAGAAGGCCACACTAACCAGCCATATCCCAAATTCTCCAGGCTTTCTGTCACGGAGCTGCAAACCCAAAGTCCTGAGAATGCTGACTTGAACCCAAGAGTGTACAAATCAAACTGCGGGTAGGTGACAGAAGATTTCAACACACCAAAAGCCAGGCAAAGCTCTCATCTGGGACTTCCTTCTCTCCTCATGCATGGCCTGAATTACTCCATCTCTGCATCTCTTATCTCTCCCTTTGCAGCACACCCACCCACCTCCACTACCTCCCCTATCACAATAGCTTCAGCAATACAAATTACTCACTGCAAACACCCCAGGTTTTCCACCTCATACCACTGCTCCCCAAATGCCTATTTCCCCTCTTTCTGTAAGCCCTCCCTTGCCGTCACCTCTCCTACACCTTCACCTTCCCACCACACCACTTCCACTGCTGATCAATGTCACAAATCACAGATACCCCAAACCAACTATTGCACACTGAGCACTCTTTTAGAGTTCTTCTCTACTACAAACTTCCAGTACCTTCAGGTTGTGGCAACTGATTCAAGATGACCCACTGCTGGCTGACCACCATCACCCCTTAAGCTGGTCAGGAGGGCAGCGTGAATACATGACAGGATGCCAACTCCATGCCCAGCACACAGGAGGGTGTTGAGATGGAAGAACAATGTGCTCATCAGCACAACAGGCGACAAGATGTTGCACTGTGGACTGCGTGTTGCAAGGTCTGTGTTCCACTTGGAGCTTTCAGACAGCTGTTCAAGGAAATTGCCATCAATGTCAGCTTCACCACTGCTATTAGACATCTCATCCATGTCTGGGCCCAGCTTGAACCCATTTAACTTGTAAGGGATAATGAGATAACAGCATGACATGCTGCAGCTGAAGGTTATTTAAACACCCATCTGGTACCTGTTATGCAGCATACATCCTATTGTTGTATAGGAAATATATGCCACCTCCCTCCCACATGGAAAGGGGAAGATGTGTGGATGTGTCCCATGCTACCTTATCTTTTTTGCATTGATAAAGTATTTCTTCTTCCCTGTGTTGTTTCTAGCATATCACTTTGTATTTCCTATCTGTGTTGTGGGAGATGCACTCCCTTCCAGGCTAGTGAGAACTTGTGAAAGGACACAAGACCACAATAAAAAGTTTACTAGGGACATCTCACCATCTCCTTCGCACATCAGTCAGAAGAGGCTCTCCGCCATCCAGGTTTGAAAGTGGAGAACATAAACCGTGAAACTGATTCACCCTTTGCAAGACACAACTTGGCACTTACACTTTCTCCCAGAAATACTCAGAGGCGACAGTCCAATGCTGTGCTCAAGGGACCACGCTCTGTTTCTACAGAGGAACGGTGAAATACCTGCTGAAGGCTGTGAGGTGAGCAATGCAACCTGCTTGCACCTTTAAGTCAGATGTACAGGACAAGAGGATCTGTAGATCCCAGCTAAAGAGCCCCAATTCGTTATTCAAGCTCTCTGTCTTCCTTTGTAGGATGACTTTGGCTGCCCCCAATTCCCTGATGAAATTGCCTCTGAGGCTCTTGCTCTCCACGAACCCTCCGCAGCCATGAGGGCCGGGTTGTGCGGTGTCCCAAGAAGTCACGTTCCACAACATAAGCGGTCAGCTCTGCAGATGCTGTACTCCTCTCTTTTTCACAGGCAGGACTCAGTTTTCTGTCCAAGTTGTTCTACCCTATAAATCCTGGACTGAAACCTTTGTCTGACGCCCCATCTAGTGCTCAGCACAGACAAATGCAGAGGAGCGGTGCAGCAAGGAAACAGTTGACTGGAAAATTCCCAGCATTTCTTCAGCGGTATTAAACCCCCTTTGTAAAACTCTCATTTGAGTTTTCCCCAGAGGGCTCTGGCAGAGTCCAGGGAACAGAAACCTGCCTATGCCACTGCCAGTTCCTTCCTGCGGCCTCTATGTAGGCTAATGGAGAGGCTGCAGTTGGAAAGCCCAACTCTGGGGCTTTGAGACACCTCTGAGCCATATGGGAAAACTACCTTGGAATAAACAGCCAAGAGTCTAAGCTGTACCCGTCTCAAGGCTCTGTGGCAGCTGACAGTGAGGACTCAAAAAAGGGACAATGAGGCTTCCAAGTGCTTGGCAGCCAGTAGCACAGGGCACTTGTTTCACGAGAGATGTCAAATCTTGAGCATGTATTTTGAATGCTAAACAAAGCTGCTCAGTGTTCATCCAATGTGATATGAAGAATAAAATGAGAATGACTTCAAAGTGCTTTTCCCTTTTTTTTTGTTTATATTAAAACAAAGTGCTGAGAAAATGAAAGCTGTTTCAGGGTCTGTCCTTCCCCTTTGCAAACACTCTTTTTGGTGGTGGTGTTATCACCAGGTTGTCAGGACAAATATTCTGCTCTGAGAACTTGGCTTTAATAAAGCAGCTTTCTGACATGCTCAGCCCTGTGAGCTGCAGAGTTCCAGGCACTAATACAGAAATCTTTGGGCTCTGTGATGCTCAGTGCATGACCTACTTTAAGCCCAAGCCAAGCATCCCTATATTCTTGGTTAATCGCCAGACCAATTAGCACCTTGATTAAGATGCAGTGAGGTTCCAGTCCTGCTTCACTCAGAGCTGGGATTATTCTGATGAAACTCTCACTCTACCCATGTAGAAATACCCTGTTCATAATCCTGTCAGTTCTCAAGGAGTAGTGTGATAAACCTGTTAACTCATTAACACCTCCAGCTTACAGGAGACTTGGCTTCCATCCTCTTGAGCAGACTCATGCCCCACACTCTGGGAAGTTACTCTGCAGTTTCCGTTCTGCTTTCATTTCCTGCTGAGCCAGGCTGGCTTTTAGCTCCCACCATGAAGCTCCTGAATGCTGCTGTGTTCTTTCTTCTTGTGCCCACTTTGACGCCAGCTATGGAGCCTCTCAGCACTTCAGTCTTCACAGGGAGTGCTCCTGTCACTTGGCAGCTCCTCTCCCTTCACTCCTGGCTGAAGTGCAGCCTCCTGCAGTGCTGCAATTTGAAGAGCATACTGAACTTCTCAGGTAAGGCAAGGGCACCTTGAGCCAAGTGATGGTCTTTCCCTGGGTGGTGAGGGCTTATATTTAATGCCAGGTTCCTCTGGACTGATTGTGGGAAGATCAGAGTTACTGTCCACAGTGGTTCTAGAAGGCAAAGAATGTACTAACCTAATTCTGCTTATCCCACAGGTGGTCATGTATCCCGCTTCTCATGGCAGTACTGGAGCATTTTCCTTGCTGGTGTCAGTCTCTATTGCCAGAAGCAGGGTGTCCTGCTAAACTAAACCTAATTTTCTCCTGGTAGCTGGTACAGCGCTGGTTTTGGATTTAGGATGAGAATAATGTTGATAACACACTGATGTTTTAGCTGTTGCTAAGAAGTGTTTATACTAAGTCAAGGACTTTTCAGCTTCTCATGCTGCCCTGCCAGCGAGAAGGCTGGAGGGGCACAAAAGTTGGGAGGGAACACAGCAAGGACAGCTGACCTGAACAAGCCAAAGGGATATTCCAAACCACAGAAGATCATAGAATCTTTTAGGTAGGAAAAAAACCCTTTAAGGTCATGGAGTCCAATCATTAACACTGCCAAGTACACTACTAAACCATGTCCCTAAATGCAGCATAAGCCTGCTCAACTGATGGCACATGGGTTTAAATGATTCCTAGCTTGGATCAAAGGCATCTCAAGCAGTGTTCTGTGGTTTCTCCATCATCCTCCCTATCTTTCTGTGCCTGTCTTGGCTTTACAGAGTTATCAGGCTCTCTTATGCCAGGCAAGGTGATCCTGCTGGTCATGCTCATTATATAAACTGGGTGGAAAGCTGTTTGAGGGCAGCTGCTCAGGAACTTCCTGGCCATCAGCTGGTGAGTGGTGAGCAACTGCATTGTGCATCACTCGTTTTGTTTATTACTTCTTTTATTATTATCATTAGTGTTGTTATTTTCTTCCTTTTCTGTCATATCAAACTGTCTTTATCTCAACCCATGGGTTTCGATTCTCTCCCACATCCTGCTGCAGGAGGGACACTGTGGGGTATGTGGTGCTTAGTTAGTGGCTGGGGTTAAACCATGACACAGGCAAAACTCTGGAGGTGAATCCAAGGCTAAGAGCTAATGAAATACTCCTACAGCTTCTTGACACAGACACACAGCGATATCCCACACCCTGGTTAGTGATTGCCTGTAATACATGCTAAATGAGTAGCAATTAGTGGTAGGCCTAGATTCTAACCATGCTGCTTCACTTCCCTGAAACAAGCAGGCTGGTGGTCCTCAGTGACTGGGGAAGAAAGGGCTGTTTCACCCTGCCTGCAGGGAGCTAGTGCATGGTCTGAAAAAGAGCTTACAATACCTTTTAACCATAAACTCCTGATCCGGGCACTTGGAATCTCCCTTCCCTTTGACATGGGATTACAAATATTGCTTCATTTCAGGCCTGGGGCACAGATTTCAAAAGAAATTCTCAGCTGTTGGAGACCTGTGTGCCTCCAGGTACTTCCAACACATCACCTCCTACCAGCTCTGAATTCAGCTGCTTACAAACAGCCTGTTTTCTAGTAATTTAGCCACTGAAACACCAGTTGTGGTATTTTTCAAAGAGACCTCAATACAGCCACGGAAGCACACTTTTCTATACATGTGAGGTATGCTAGATGGCACATAAAACCCTCCAGTTAACCAGAATGTAGCACATGCAGTGAACAAGTCTCTGCAAACGCATTAGATCTCATCCCAGGACCTTACAGCCACAAGGCCACTGGGACTCCTGCCTATCTCATACAAACTGCTTGGTTCTCATAAATCCCACCAAGGGTCTGATTCATGAGTCTGTTCCTCAGTTGGATTCTCTGCCAATTCACAGTCTTGTCATGGCCGGAGGGCAGCAAACAGTTGTTCTCTCCAATGGCCATTCAGCTGCAACCAAACAAAAAGGGATTAATAATATGGTATTTTCTGGCTCTACTCTCCCCTCTTTCCTTCAGTAGCTGCAGCAAGAAGCCTTTGGCCAGCACCTCTCTACCCAGGTAATTCTGAGAGCACCGAGTGCAAATAGGTACTCCAAATGGTGCATGAAACTCCAGATACCAATGGGGACAGAGGAAGAGGAGGCTCATGCTTGTGGCACGGGACTGGGAGTGCCATTTGCACCAGGGTCTCATAGGACACAGGCGGGGTGGAGGGAGGGGACAGGCACACACGATGGGGCCTGCATGGCTCTGAGTGGGATCACAGGGACATGGCCTGGCTCAATCTGAGGGGAGAGAGAGAGCCCAGATTGCGCGGAGGTGATGTAGGCAGTGAGGAGGGCACGAGGCTCCTCCACATCACCACCTGGGACTGCTGATGCCATCACACAGAATCACAGCATCCATTAGGATGGGCCCACTCCAGCACCTCAATGTCTCTGCTGCAGTGAGGGGCCCAGGACTAAACACAGGAGCCTATGTGCAGCCTCACCAGTGCCCAGTGCAGGGGCACAATCACTGCCCTGGTCCTGCTGCCGCACTGGTGCTGATACAGACCAGGATGCTGGTGGCTTCTTGGCTGCCTGGGCACAAACTGGCTCATGTTCAGCTGCTGTTGACCAACACTCCCAGGCCCTTCTCCCTCGAGCAGTTTTTCAGCTACTCTTTCCCAGACCTGGAGCATTCCATGGGGTTGTTGTGACCCATAATGCAAGACCCGGCACTTTGCCTTGTTGAACTTCATAGAACTGGCCTCAGCCCATCGATCCAGCTGGCCAGATCCCTCTGCAGAGCTCCCTGTCCTACAGCAGATCAACATTGCCACCCAACTTGGTGTCATCTGCAGACTGAGAGTGCACTTGATCCTCTCATCCAGATCCTCAATGAAGATACTAAACAACACTGGCCCCAATATCCAGCCCTGAGGGACCCCACTAGTGACCAACTAGATGTGACACCATTCACCACTGCTCTTTGGGCTCTGCCACCCAGCCAGTTTACCCATACACCTACCCAGGCCATGAGCAGCCAGTTTCTCCAGGAGAACGTTATGGGAGACAGCGTCCAATGCTTTATTGAAGTCCAAATAGACAATGTCCACAGCCTTTCCCTCATCGCCCAGGCGGCATCCTTGTAATAGAAGGAAATCAGGTTACTTGGGAGAAGAGACCCTCACCTCCTCCCTCCATCCTCCTATAAGGTACCATAGCGTTAAGGCTCTCCCCGGCCCTTCCCCAGCCTGTTGTAAGTGTCACTCCCCTCCGCTACACCACACGCAGGCAGCGAGCGCCGCCTCTGCCCATCACAAAGATGGCGGCGGCGCCTACGGGCAGAGCGGGGATTGCCCGCCCACAGCCAGCGGCGGGCGGTGCTGGGGCCGCGCTCGGAGCCGCCATGCTGCGGGTGGTCGGGCTGCTCGGGCTGCTGCTGCCGGGGCTGGCGGCGCTGGAGCCGCTCAGCGTGGGGCTGGCCATCGGCGTCGCCTCGGCGCTCACCGGGTACCTGTCCCACCCCAGGTTCTACTGCAGCTACGTGGAGTGCTGCCCCAGCGCCAGCCGGCGCCTCAACGCTACCGGTACGGCGGGGCCGGCGTGGAGGGGGATCCGCGCTGGGCCTCATAGCGCTGCCGGTAACCGGTCACTGGTGTGCCTGGCAGTGGCCGTGCCGTGCTGTGCTGAGCCTCGTGCCCGGCAATGGCCCTGCTTGGCTAGTGACCGGCTCCCGTTGGTGGCCAGGTGATGCTGAGCTCTCCCTCTCCCCTCAGCGCTTAAGTTGCAGCTGGACACGAAGCTCTTCGGGCAGCACTTGGCCAGGGAGGTGGTGCTGAAGGCTGTGATGGGCTTTAGCAACAACCCCAGCCCCAAGAAGCCGCTGATGCTGTCACTCCATGGCTGGGCCGGCACGGGCAAGAACTTCCTCAGCCAGATCCTGGCGGAGCACATCCACCCTGCTGGCCTGCGCAGCAAGTTCGTCCATCTCTTCCTGGCCACCCTGCACTTCCCTCACCACGACCAAGTCAAGACCTATAAGGTGAGGAGGGACACAAGGTAATCCTGTTAGCTTGTCCCTAAAGGCAGGGGAGTTGTGCTGCATTATGATCCCCACGTGCCTGGCAGCTGGAGTTGGGTATTTCCAAAGCTGATGCTTAGGAGCAGTGGATGGGGAAATCCCATGAGGAAGCGAAAGGCACTGAAATACCAGGGAATCTAAAGTGAGAGCAATTTCCTAGTGCTGCCCTGTCACTAATGCCGTCTGCTGATTTCTGCTGTGCTTGCTGTTAGGAAAGAGTCCTGCCTGGCCGGGATCGAGGTAACTTTCTCCATAGCAGCCCCCGCGGAGCCATATTTTGTGTTTGTGGCTCAGTGTTGATAATGCAGCTGTGTTTTGGCTGTTACGGAATGATGCTTGCACAGCCTCAAAGCTTGCTTTGTTCCTCCACTCAAAGTGAGCAAGCTGGGGTGTGCAAGAGATTGGGAAGGGGACACTGCCATGATAACTTATCCCAGTCAGCCAAAGGGTTATTCCATACCCTATGCTGTCACGCTCAGCAATCAAAACTGGAGTAGAAGAAGGAAAAAGTGAGGGATGTTGGCTCTAACACTGGCTGGGCACTGGTCTGCATGTGTTGGGGTGTGATTCTCTTTGCTTGTCTTTTTCTTCCTTCCACCACCTATCACACTGTGTTTACCTTGACCCATTATTTTCTCACTTCTGTTCTTTGTCCTCTCTCCCCTGTCCTGCTTGGGGTGCTTGGCTGCTGCTGGTTCAATCCACCACACATTGTGCAATGGGAAACTGTAGCCTGCAGAGACATTTTTCAAGTCACTTCATTCCTTGATATTGGAGAATTCCAATCTTCATGTTTTAATGCTTGAAGGTACCCAAAAGTGATGTACTGCTAAGTAGGGTTTCTGTATGAAAGACAAAGCACGGATTTGTTTAAAACAAACAAAAATAAGCTTTCCCATCCCAAGACTTCCCATCTAATCCTGGGTTTTGTGTCTTTCCATACATTAAGCAGAAAGAATTAGAAAGTCTTTATGAGCAGGAAAAGAACTCATTTAAAATGAGTGTTGCATGTCAAAAGGATCAGTCACAGAGTTTATGGTCCTCTCTTCAGGAAAAAGTATAACCAGTGAGGATGGGTTGCTGACATTTGAAAGCCTGTCCCTAGTGTCTGTCACATACAAGCAGCTCAGTACGTCTAGAAGAGGCCTCATTTTTCAGTGTTTTTTAACCTCTTCTTCCAGGAACAACTGCAGAACTGGATTCGGGGCAACGTCAGTGCCTGTCCCCACTCTGTCTTCATTTTTGATGAGATGGACAAAATGCATCCAGGTCTCATCGATGCCATCAAGCCGTTCTTAGACTATTACGAGCAGGTTGATGGGGTGTCCTACAGGAAAGCTATCTTCATCTTCCTCAGGTCTGTAGCACCTGTTCAGTCATTGAGATGCTGAGGTAAATCTGTGTTTATGGTGATAAAGATGTTCCTGTGGGACTTCATTCAAAGAGCAGCAAAAGAACCACTCTGGAGTGAAGACCCTCTCTGTGAAGACATAGGGGAGCACTCTGAGCATGGCCTGTGACTGTAGTGGAGCAGGTCTGATGGCATGCAGCAGACCACTGCAGCATACAGAGCTCATGAGCTGGGCCCAGAGCACAGACATGAGAGTTCACATTTTGGGGAGGTTCTCTGGGATGGGTGCACTGTTTCAGTGATTTGTCTGACATCAGGAAGATGAGCAATGTGGGTAACCAGCTGAAAAAGAAATGCTGCTTCAGCTGTGTCTGTACTCACCACGTTTTCCTTTTGTGAACAGCAATGCAGGTGGTGACTTAATTAATAAAGCAGCTCTTGACTTCTGGGCAAGCGGAAAGCGCAGGGAAGAGATTCAGCTGAAAGACCTGGAGCCCCTGTTATCTGTAGGAGTCTTCAATAACAAGAACAGTAAGTCATTGTCCCCAGAAAAAGGGAAATTTGTTTTACTCGTAACACAGGGCTCATATCTGCAATCTTCTGCAGCCTGCCTTGACCCTGCCCTGCTTCCTCTGGGCCCATCTTCCTACAGTGCTTTAGTCCTGCACCCTTCTGTCCCTTCACTCCAGTGAAGTGTCACAGAAGTTGCTCTGTATGCACGCTGAAGGGCAGCAGTGGCACCTGCAAGGTACAGTCAGTCTGATCCCCCCAGCTAATGGGCATCTTTTCTTCCTTAGGCAGTGGCTGATACAAACTGAATTCAGTCTGCCCCGTGGATCCTCTCTTATGCAGGCTCAAGTTCAGAGAAACTCCCTCCTATGTTTCTTTTTCTTCTCAGGTGGACTGTGGCACAGCAGCCTCATTGACAGGAACCTCATTGACTACTTTGTCCCTTTCCTGCCCCTGGAGCGCAAGCATGTGAAGATGTGTGTCAGGGCTGAAATGATAGCCCGTGGCTATGCTGTTGATGAGAACATTGTTCAAGCAGTGGCTGATGAGATGACGTTCTTCCCAAAAGAGCAGAAAATCTACTCTGATAAAGGCTGCAAGACTGTACAGGCCAAGCTGGATATTCATGAAGACATTGTGATGAGAGATACAAAAGCCAAGGATTGAGTACCCGTCAGGACTCCAAATCTATGATTTTGCACTTAAGCTTTTTTACTGTTGCAGGGAGTTTGGTGAAATACCAGAGTGCGCTGTGTGGGCTTTTTAACTGCAGTTGTATTTTGTGGTTGTTGTTTTCTTCAACTTAACATAGAATCACAGAATGGTTTGGGTTGGAAGGGACCTTAAAGCTCATCTAGTTCCAATCCCCTGCCACAAGTAGACACCTTCCGCTAGACCAGGTTGCTCAAAGCCCTGTTCAACCTGGCACTGAATATCCCGCTGTTCATCTCTGAACTGACTGTTATCCAGATGTTACCCCCTTTAGTTTCCTTTTAATCTAGAGAGAATTTCCAAGTGTGTCACATACATAGCACTGGATACAGTCTCTCCTGCTTTATTCTTCCAAGTGCTAGGATTATTAAGCATTTAATTCCTCTTTCCACAAAAACCAGACAAGACCAAAGGAGAACAGAGAAATTCTTACAGGCAGTCATATTCCCTTCCTTGTATATTGTCTCGGTCATGGGCTGGTGAACTGAAGGGATGTGTGGTGTGTTCAGCACTATGACAGCGTCTGAAAGGGTGAACACATTGATGCATTGCAGTAGGATGGCACGGTGGAAGGTGGATTGCTGCTTAGGCAAAAAGAAATTGTAAAAGAAACTTTATATTCTTTAACTAAAGAAACTATGTAATTTGTGCGGTCTTCCTAAGCAGAGGGACCCATCTGAGGGATCCCACTGGAACAATGTCCTAGACCAGCCTACTGTTCATAATCAGAAAAATCTCTCATGAGGATTTGACTGTTAACAGCTTGTCAAGTGAATCTGCATGTGGGCTTCTGGGGCTGAAGTCTGTAAGATCTCTCTAGTAGTCACTCCCAGCTGCACCCAGTAGTCCAGGAGTGGACTCTCACCTTGCTTGGAAGACACTTTCATGGCAGAAGTTACTTTAAAATGTGTATTTTTATGCTGAAGTGCAAGCAACAGCAATAGAAAGCTCTTCCTGGAAAGCCACAGAGAAGGGAGTATGGGAGATGGGAGCAATCCACAATCCCATACCTCAGTAGGTAACTTAAGTTTTATGTAAGTTTGTAATGTTAAAGAATGGTTGTGTGGAAGAGTGGGGAGTTAGGAAGCTTGGAAAGACTGAGTTAACCTACACCCACTGGTAAGGCTGAAGTTTAAAACTGTTGCAAACTTTAATTCTTTCATCATCACTTGTGGATCAAGTATTGTAATGCAAGACAGAAGTGCCTATCACTTGTTGATTGTAGTGTGTTTTCTAAACTGATATGAGGGATTGGGCTATTTTTGTGCTGCAGCACGTGTTCCCTTACTTGTACTTAAACTCACTTTAAGATATGATGCAGAATTTACAGTTCTCAATGTTATGTTAATTCAAATTACAACAGAGAGCTTAGCATTTACACTAAGCATTACATGTAAAGTGTCAATTGCCTTTTACAACCCCACCTGGAGTTTGTCAGATGTTGGCAAACTGCTCACACTGATGCAATCTCCAGAGCCAAAGCTAGCTAGCCATTAACCTTGGGAGGCTGGACTCTTGCTTTTCACGGATCATGTTTTGCCTGTTAACTGATTCACAGGTGTATGTGCTGCACTCAGTTTCAGTTACTCCAAATACAGAATATTTGTGCAATTTCAAAACACTAACTGTTACTACTATACTGCAGTTTGAATAAATCTGATTCAGAGAAAACTTGTCAACAAAGTTTAAAGTTGACAAGCAGGGATTCTTTACTGTGGCGCTGGGAGACACAGGGGATAGCTCCTCCAAGAGTGTCCCTCCATATTGCCACACAGGCCATCCTTATACAGTCACTGGGCATACATACACATTCATGAGGCTGCACAGGAATTACATCATTTTCCAGAAAGTTGCCCTCATACAGACAAAAATGTGATGGTGGTCTTTGAGGGTCGTTTACTTCTTCCAACGATCTTCATAACTGCTGGCAGTCTTTGAAGCACCAGCTTAATTAACATTACAAACATAGCAATCATCCTGTCCTTCTACTGAGCAGCTAGTTCGCCCTGGACATCTGCTAGTCCCAGATGCTCCCCATCCCCAGATCCTGTTTTTCTATGTTTTTGTACTAAGGTTCTAAGGACCTAAAGCTCTGTCAGCTACCTTCAAGTGTCTCAGTTATTTTCCATTACAAAGCCGCCAGGTTTTACATTACTTAGAACTGATTGCATTTGATGCCTCCTTGTCTCAAATCTTAAGTCACTTTTCTCTCTTGGTTTAATCATTTTCAGCTAAAGTACTAGTTCATGCAGTTTTTCAACCAGCTGCACTGCAGCTTCCTGTTAAGCTTCCTTAAAAGTTTGTTTATAACAGTAGATGAGCAGATTAAATAGCCTATTGATATGAAAACATTGACTCATCTGACAGCACAGTAAGGAATTCAGCGGTTAAATACAGCTCAGAAGAAACAAACCTATGAAAAAGCCTTAAAGTCTCTGCTTCGTAGTTACTAACAGATAACTCCTACCTAACTGCCAGGCACTGCAGGACAAATACGCCTCAGGTCGCTTGTTTAACCATTCCTTCTCTCTGTGCTGCATCTGGGAAGCTGGCATTCAAGCTGGCTCTTCACTTCTCTGGCTGGCAAAGATATGATGGAACTACAGGATAAGCATGGGCCAGAGCATCTGCAGCCTCTCTAGCACTGAAAGAGTCAGTGTGTAAATAAATAACAGCCTAATTCAAGTGAGGTACAGCACTTGGCAACAACTCACACCTCACTGAACAGTCAGTTGTTCATGCTGTTGTGAACCATGTGTTGTGCTGTAACGATGCACAAGGCGTGTACATGGGAAGCATAAGCTGCCTGGTTCATTAGGACTTTGCACTGTGACTGCTCCACTCTGTACACACGACAGCGTGGCCTAGGACAGCTTGGCCTACGGCATGAGCAAACGAGCATCCAGGGCCAGGCTGCCCCTGACAAGAGAGCACTCACTACACTGCTGTATCTTAACCACAGCCTCTCATTTTATGAGCACAGGAATGTTCCCTGTAGAAGAAGAATGAATTAAAAGCAGCAGTTGCTTAGACTGGACTTTGGTAAGAACAGAATTCATCCCAGTGACTGCTCAGCTGCTCTTGCCTGGCCAATGCATTGTTTCCCTAGGGATCAGACCTTTCCCCTATTTGACATTTTCCTCTTGTCTGATCCAGTTTCAAGTGGCCTGTTCTCCTGGTTTCAGCTGGGATAGAGTTGACTTTTTTCTTAGTAACTGGTGCAATGCTGTGGTTTGGATTTAGTCTGAGAACAATGCTGATAACACACTGATGTTTTAGTTGTTGCTAAGCAGTGCTTGCTCTGTATCAAGGAGTCTCTCACGCTCTGCCAGTGAGAAGGTGCACAAGAACCGGGGAGGGAGCAGAGCCGGGACAGCTGACCTGAACTAGCCAAAGAGATATGTCATGCCCAGCATATAAAAGTGGAGGGAGTTGGCTGGGAACCACTGATCACTACTCAGGGACTAGATAGGCATCAACTGGTGAGCAACTGTACTGTGCATCACTTACTTCACTTAAGAAACTGTTCTTATTTCAACTTGTGGAGTTTACCTTGTTCCAGTTCTTTTCCACATCCCACCAGGGGTGGTGGTCAGTGTGGTACTTAGTTACCAGCTGGGGTTAAACCATGACACCTGTTAATAATGCCCAATGTTACCCAGTCACAGCAAGAAAGACAGAATGAGGACCTCAGCTTTGAAACCATACTATCTAAAGGGGAGGAATAACAACAGGATCCAATCTGGGAGTGATTTCAGGCACACAAATTTCCTTTACTGAAATGGAGATGCTCCTAACCAGGTCTGCTGTCTTCAAGAATGGAAGAAAGATCAAAGACACTCTCCACCCTTTCAACATCATTCCTACATGCTCTAGAATAAGCTTCAATCTACCCTAAACCACCTAGAGCTACGATATAACAAAATAATTGCTATCAATGTATGTCAGATGCTTGTATTGATGCTGCAATGGCACACAAAGCAGAACTAAGAATATTTAATGCTGAAGAGCCACAATACTGCTTGGTTGAACCATTGTTTTTGATGAGAAGGCAACAGACAGTAATAAAAGTTTATAATTTCCACATCTGCTTTTTTCCATTATTTGCTATAAATAGGACATCAAAGAAATAGATAAATACCTAAGTTCAAAGCACTCATTTGCTGACAAACACCAGGACTAATAATTTGCATATTACACAACTTCAGAGCAGAACTGGACAGTCAGACTCTTACTGGTCCCTTTTTTCTCCTTGCAGAGAAAACTTCAAGCTGCTGCCACTGAAAATGTGGGGGGCTTCAATGACAGCCTGCAGGGTGTTCAGCCAGGGGTACCACAATGGGAGCAGGAGACGAGAAGCAGGGTTTGAACTGGTGTCTACAAGTCCATCCTTATGATACTGCTGAGCACATATACACCTAAAAAGTCTGTCTCTACAAAACACCTGCAAATGTAATTAGTACCAACGGTCTAGAAGGGCAGTTTCCACTTCAAATTTCCTGTTTCCCTTTAACCAGGTAGCAAAGAGTCACATCTCCTCCTTGTATCTATTCCCTTTGAACTCAAGAAAGGACATACCTATATTCAAGAACAGCTGAATACATCAGCCAGAAACATAGCATGCTCTTCCTCAACAAGTAAGTTTGTGCAAAATCAACATAAACTGCTCAATGCAAAGGACACCAGAAGATAGCCAAGAAAGACATTCATGATGAGAAGTTTATTTTGAATAGAAACTGGCATGAAAACAAAAAGTCTCTGCAGTGCTCATGCTCAGAACCAAGTCTGACACTCTCTGCAGTAAGTTCAGGTAACACATTTCACTTTTGGTTTTGGATCTGTCTTCATCCCTGCCTCAAAGGCACACAGTATTGCATGAAGATGAAAAAGGCAAAACCCTGCTAGCTGTCCCCCAAATTCTCCATGTAGGTGAAGAAACCTCTTTTCCATTTCCTTCATGTAAAATTTCACCTGTACATGTTTCCTGTTAAGATACACCCTTTCCATGCAGCTGACTCACCAGTCACAAAGCAAACCTGAGCTCACCCTTGGGCAAGCGTACTGTGAATAACATTATGGACCAAAGACTAACCAAAACCGGGAACCAGCTACACTGATGTGGCAGTCCAGGATTTTAACTTACTTCCTTGTAATATTAAATCCACCCTCAGAACACTATTCACATGAAAAAGGTTCATATGCTTGGTTTGACACACAGACATAGGAACTTTGATTAAAATTCTCAGTATTGTCTAGAGATCATCCACATCAACCCAAAATCCAATTAAAATCAGGCCATAGTCTCATCCTTCTATAGGTGCCAACAGTCTGCAAATGGCTCTGACAACAGACACATGATCCAAGAGACGTCTTCAGCACCGTCAGACACAGACTCCCACGTTTACAACACAGTTTGCTCTTACCTTGACAACACAAGGCTGACGTACCTGGGAGCCGTGATGAGTGACAGAATACCAATGCAGAGGCACTGCCACTTATTTACACACCAGGAAAGAAGTGATGCTCCTTTCGTTAAAAAGGTGTTTAAAATGAAATGTCCCAGGTTTTCCACGTTGTGATTAAGTTAAATTTGCTTCTTTGCAGGTTGCAGCAACAAAGTGTTAGAAGTCATAATAATAATCCAGCTTTGCATCCACAGTTTTACAGCCTTTATCCGAGTAAATTCTCTCCTCCCTGGGGAAGTAGGTCATCTCATCCGCTATTCTGGTTAGAATGTCTTCATCCACAGCATAGCCGCGGGATTTAATCTCAACCCTGATACACATTTTCACATGTTTGTATTCCAGAGGCAGGAAGGGAACAAAGTAGTCAATGAGATTTTTATCAATCAAGGTGCTGTGCCAAAATCCGCCTGCAAAGGGAAAGAGAAAAGAGTTGTTACTAGTCCTCTAATTACACACTACCATGGGTTGCATGGGAACAAAAGGCGTATCACAACCCTCTGCTACATACCAGTAACAATTCACCTGTGGTTTTAGGGCCCTATAATGCAGAAGTAAGTCCAAATACAAGCTCATTCTCGTGGTATGCTGTGCGTAAAGTTTTGGTGATACATGCAAATGCGGTCCGTTGGAGCTGAATGAACGAATTCTGATGGAATGCCTTTAAGCCTTGCTCCCCAGGGCTAGCCTCATGTTCCCCTCTCACCTAGAGAAGAACTGATTTTCTATTTCTTATCAGCTCTCCCAGACCAGCTTTCTTGCTCCTGTTTTTGAGCTTGCATCTAACCTTTTAAAAACGTTAGCTTCCAAAGCTAATTTTAGAGCATAATTATGTTAAAACTCCCTTTTACCAGAAGTCCTGTGCAAGGAAACCTAGGAAGCACAGGACTGCCCACAGCAGGGCTAGCATATCAGCTTGCTACCCCTAAATAGCTACCAGGAGGCTTTTAACAGACTGAGCAAGACAGGCTATGTGGGTTGGGGGTCAAGGAAGTGGCTTCCCCATAACAAAGTATGTTATAGGTTAAAGATTTATCAGCCCTAGCTTTACCATCAGGATTTCTCTTTGCTTTCCCTTCAGCCCCAAAAATGCACAGCATACCCAACATATACAATCCAACAGAGAGCAGACATTCTGGTAGCCAAGGTGTACACAGAGCTTCATGTCATCTCAAGTGCTGACTGTAGGCCCCAAAACTGCATCGTGGCTTCCCGCTAGCCAAACACTGAAGGCCACATCAAGTAGAAACCACAGCTGTAAAAAAGCAGCTAAATGCAGCCTATCCCTTTTGTGGAACTTTAACACTTCCAAAGCAATCCCTGTTTTACTCACTATTTTTGTTATTGAAGACGGACACAGACAGTGCATTCTGGATATCTGACAGTTGTATATCCTCCCTTGTCCTCCCATTTCTCCAGAAGTCTAGTGCCACCTCTGTTATCTTTTCAGCACCTGCATTGCTAAGTAAAGAGAAAACAAAGATTGTAGCTGGAGGTAGCTTTAAAAGGCATCAAGTGTACCGAACAGCAAACCTGAGAAGCTACTTCTTACCTGAGGAATATGAAGATGGCTTGTCGGTACGACACCCCATCCAAAAGCTCATAGTAGTCCAGGAATGGCTTGATGGAGTCAATGAGTCCTGCATGCATTTTATCCATTTCATCAAATATGAAGAGTGATCTAGGACAGATGCTCACATTTCCCCGAATCCACAACTGCAACTGGTCCTGAGAGGCATGAAAATGAAAGATGCTGAAAGAGTTTGCGTTGAAAAGATAGAAAACAGCACTTCTGTGTATTGACCTTTGTCCTGAGATTTCAATTGCGTCATTTTAATAGCTTTGGCTTCTTGACTAAAACACGGTTAAAAACTGTAAATAAAACTTCTAACAAAATCTCATGCTGGTTCTGAAAAACAAAGACACCAAGAGATGTGATGGGGCAAGCAGGAAATCTCCTTGTGAGAGACACAGTCCTTTAAACATAGCAAAAACTAAACTGCACAGCAGGACACAGGATGGGCACCACCGAGGAAGAGCAACAGAAAGCAAAGCCCTAACAAGCAAGGTAATTACTTTTGTCAGCACTTTGGTCTAAACATCCTTAGGCGTCAAAGCTATGAGCAATATTGAATCTGTTACCTGAACAGCACCAGTAAGAAACTGCAGCTGCAGTCACTGGCAGAAGTAGAAATTCTCAGCCCTGTGTTTTAATCATTCAGAAGTGTAAATTAAGACAATTACGAGCCCTTCTGTCCTGGGTTCAGCAGCAGCAGTCATTTTTGTCCTTCTTAGTAGCTGGTGCAGTCCTGTTTCTGACTTTCAGCCCAGGAACAGTGCTGATAACACCAATGGTTTTAGCTGTTGCTCAGTAATGTTTAGTCTGACCAAGGACTTTCTGAGCCTCATGCTCTGCCAGGAAGGAGGGGAAGCCGGGAGGAAGCAGAGACAGGACACCTGACCCAAACTGATCAAAGAGGTATTCCACACCACAGCACGTCATGCCCACTATATTAACTGGGGGTAGGTACCCAGAAGGGTTAGCTCACTGCTTGGGCAGGGTATTGGTCAGCGGGTGGTGAGTGATTGTATTCTCTTCCCTTGTTATTTCCCTTATCATTACTGGTGGCATCAGCCGTGGTTTGTGTTATACCTTAGTTACTGGACTGCTCTTATCTCAACCCATGGGAGTTACATTCTTTTGATTCTCCTCCCCATCCCACCAGGAGCTGGGGGAAGGAAGTGGGGTGGGAGTCAGTGAGCGGCTGCATGATTGGGCTTAAACTGCAACACCTTCTTAAAACACAATACTGCTAATGCTTTATTGTATTTGAAGATTTTCTCACTTAAGTGTTACATTTAAGATCAACAATGAAGTAACTGGAAAAACAAACAACAAACACACACACCCCCAAACCAAAATGAAACCCAAAGCCTTGCTCTGCTGGCAGATGAATGAGAACTGCTCTGACCATTTGCAATTATTCATTGTTTTTTTACAGTCACTGTTTACTCAGCCTCTGAACTGCAGAGGCAGCACAGGAAGGTGCCATTGGGTGTACTGTTGATTCGGAGAAAACACCAGGAACAAACTTGTCAACAAAGTTTAAAGTTGACAAGCAGGGATTCTTTATTGTGGCGCTGGGAGACACAGGGGATAGCTCCTCCAAGCAGGTCTCCCCATATTGCCACACAGGCCATCCTTATACAGTCACTGGGCATACATACACATTCATGAGGCTGCACAGGAATTACATCATTTTCCAGAAAGTTGCCCTCATACAGACAAAAATGTGATGGTGGTCTTTGAGGGTCGTTTACTTCTTCCGATGATCTTCATAACTGCTGGCAGTCTTTGAAGCACCAGCTTAATTAACACTACAAACATAGCAATCACCCTGTCCTTCTACTGAGCAGCTAGTTTCACTGCTCCCATCCTGGATGTCTGCTAGTCCCAGATGCTCCCCATCCCCAGATCCTGTTTTTCTACTAAGGTCCTAAGGACCTAAAACTCTGACAACTACCTTCAAGTGTCTCAGTTATTTTCCATTAGAAGGCCACCAGGCTTTACATTACTTAGAACTGATTACATTTGCTGCCTCCTTGTCTCACTGTGGATAAGAACCAGTAATTCTCCCTGCTGCTTTGGGCAGCAAGATTCCCAAGTGTATTCATCTTGAAACAAAAGCAGAAAAAGATCCATTTTATTTTAAAACTGCTCAGTTGCAAGAAGCTGTAAAAAAAGAGGAAACGGGTATTTCCTCCATTTAGAAATCAGGTTTGTAGACAATCCTGTTTTCATTTTTTACATACATAAACCAAATAGGAACATTCAGTAGTACAAAAGACAGTGGTACTCATTCAAACTCTGCTGTTAACAAAGTTAGAACAAACACCAACACCACACACCCCCCCCCGAAAACACGCATCTCAGCCACCATTCCACATGATAGCAGCCTTCCAGTATCTGAAGGGAGACTATAAGATGCTGGGGATGGGCTCTCCATTAGGGACTGTAGTGATAGGACAAGGGGTAATGGGTTCAAACTTAAACAGGGGAAGTTTAGACTGGATACGAGGAAGAAATTCTTTCCTGTAAGGGTGGTGAGGCACTGGAATGGGTTGCCCAGGGAAGTTGTGAAAGCTCCATTGCTGGTGGTGTTCAAGGCCAGGCTGGACAGAGCCTTGGGTGGCATGGTTTAGTGGGAGCTGTCCCTGCCCATGGCAGCGGATTGGATCTTGACGATCTTAAGGTCCTTTCCAACCCTGACTATTCTATGGTTCTATGATAGCCACCTGCTTACACAGCTGCACTGACACAAACCGACAGAACCATTCCAAATACATTCTGTACATTTCTGACAACACAATATTTTGTTGGTTTTGTTTTACAGCTGGGAAATGGATGCATACAAAACCTAAATCAAACTGCTCCGCATGCAGCAAAACTGAAAAGTACAACCGTGCCTCAGAGAGCAAACTCCAGCTTGCCATGGTACCTGACACACTTGGAGGTCACCATATCACCTAACCATGGAGACCTGCTGCATCACATTCATCTTATGTCAGTCACATCTCTAACCAAAGTATAGAATGAAAATTAACCATAAAGACAGGCTCAAAACACATATACAAACCCTTCACATTCACAGGAAAGTCAGCCCTGATGGATGTTAGGATTTACCCAGTCCTGTACAGAAGATTCCCAAACGAGCATAGAATACAATTACTGCATAAAATAACATCTACGTTTCTAGTACTGCTCATGCCATAGCATTTATTACTCGAGACAGCAGTCACTGCAGCAGAGCATAGCTGCATCCCCTGGGTTCCACAGCACCCTCTTACCTTGTACAGATTGATGCTGCGAGCATGAGGGAAGTGTAAAGTTGCCACGAACTGATGGACGTATTTACTCTGCAGACCTCTTTCATAAATGCTTTCAGCGACTATCTTACTGACAAAGTTCTTCCCTGTTCCAGTCCATCCGTGCAAGGAAAGGGCAAGAGGCTTCTTGGCATTGGTGTTGTTCAAGAAACCCTTCACTGCCTTCACAATCACCTTGCTCACCAGGTGCTGCCCGAACAGCTTCTTGTCCAAATTCTCCTGCAGAGCTGGATGGGGAGAACACCGTCAGCAGCGAGGAGGGAGAGGGCTCCCCTCAGCTTCTGCCTGCTTTGAGGAGGGTTCCGCACCCACCCGGGGGTGAAGGCTGCCAGCCCCGGGCAAAGGGCCGGCCGAGCTGGAGCCACACGGGGAGGGCACAGGGGCCCTGCGTGCCTCCCGGAGCCCCTGCACCCCCCAGTGCCTTCCTTGTACCCCGCAATGTCCCCTCATCCCTCCTCGTCCCACAGCACCCCTCATCCCACCCCGGTCCCGCACCGGCGGCGGCGCGCTGGCCGTGCTTCTGGAGGCAGCACTCCCTGAAGTAGCAGTAGAGCCGCGGGTAGGAGATGAAGCCGGTAAGGGCCGAGGCGGCAGCGCCCGCGATCGCCAGCCCCAGGCTGATGGGCTCCACGGCGCTCGCAGGCGGAAGGAGCGGCGGCAGCAGCAGCACCAGCGCCAGGACCGCCCTCAGCGGGCCCCGCCATAGCTTCATGGCCGGCCCGGCCACACCGCCGGCCTCCGCCGCTGTTTCCGTCCCGTAACATCGCTTCCGCCGCTGCCGCCACGCTGGGCGCAGGCAGAGGCGGGGCTGACGGTGAGGGCGGCCGCCATGTTGGCTGGGCTGACATTAGTCAGCTAAATGGCGGCCTCGTGTGGTAAACTTGGTTAAACACAGCGCTCAGGGTCGGACAGAGGAGCAGCGACACCCGGGACCACCACGGGGGGCACAGGCTTAGAGATAAACCGCCGCTTTCACCTGACTTTGCGACTCTCCCCTCTTTCTGAAACAAAAAGTAAGTCTGGGGCTGCCTCACCCCTTATGGAGTCTCCACTCCTGAGTGATGGGACACGGACCCCTGCGCAGTCATGGGATACTTATCCCCGACACCCAGAAATCATCAGTGTTTATCCCAGAAAGAAAAACACCATTTATAATCACTTAAAACCACTTTTATTATTTTCAAGTTGCAAATCCTGCCTTCACGTTCCACACATCACACTGGTTGTGGGGCCTCTTCACCAGACTTCACATTGACCCTGTCCTAAGAGCTGAAAATGAGATTTTCCTCCAATTCAAGCTACAACCTGACCCCATTTTCTTCAACAGCTAAAATAAAACTAAGTGAACTGCTACAGAAGTAAGTCTACAGGGAAGAGAATCATATAAACCAACACAAGTCTCTTATGAAGTTAAATTCAAGCAAACCGGCTTTAAACCTTCCCTTTATATTTACAAGGCAAACAGCACTGCTGCTTTTAAAGGACTTTAAGAGGGAAAAGGAGTCTGTAAAATCACTAAAAAATGCCAACCATGAAAGCTCATGTTCTTATAAAAGAAGTTTTATAACTGGAAATAAGTTATGTACAAGATTTAACCGACCAAAGAGCTCACAATCACCCGTGAAGTTATTCACTACAAGATCACAAGAAAAGCCTTGTAGGCAACACCAGCATGTGAAGGTAGTGACACTACCCACATCCATTCCAGGCTACGGACACAGAATCATATATTAGTGGAAAATCAGATCAACTGCAAAGACTTCCATCCACGTTCATCAGTATCGCCTATTCATCTTCTTGAATTTCTCATAGTGATAATCATCTGTTGCTTTTTCATTGAGGGGACGCTTGCGATTTGGAGGAGACCCTTCAAAAGAAGGAGAGGGCAATATTATTTCCCTGTCCTTTCACAAGAGACATTTCCTTAACCCCACCAATTCTCTTATGCAGCCCCTTGCTATGTGAAAGGTTAATGCTTCAGCTGTCAAGGCTCCCTAACCTTGTACTCCTTGCTATTCCCTTTTCATCAAACCCTTGTCAGCCAGCTGTGCTGTAGAGGTACATCAAGTGCAATAGATCGCCCTGTTTGCCCACTATCTCAGGGCACACAAGGAAGAGGAGATAAGAAGAGTTGTATCATTTCTCTATGCAAGACCCCTGAGGAGTTTGAGATTAGGAACTTACGTTCAGGTTCTGGCCTCTCTGTATCCCCCACTCTCAGCGGACGGGGCTTTGGCTCTTCTTTGTTCCTTCGCACTGGTGCATTTAGCTCCTCATGATAAACTGAAAGAACAAAAACATCAGATAAGGAGTATTATCTGGAGCAGTGTTATTCAGACAGATATATTTCTGTGGCATCTGTTAACAACTGATCTTAAGCAGAAGCAACAGAGCCTCAGAACAAACACTCTTGTAATTAGTTTCTATGGATAATCAATACATGCAAGATGGTATACAGCAAATTTCAGTATCACTATTTCGTCAGAAGTATCCCAAAGACACTTAATTTCCTTCAGAACACACTAAATCTGACTCTAAATCACCCCTGTAAGCATTGGTTCGACACAGCAAAAGGCTGCCTTTCCTCCAGATGGCTGCAGTATGAAAGTCTCTCCCGGAAATGAATTCTCATCTCCTGTCTAGGAAGGTCTACGTTTCCCTGACCACCTGTCTGCTTTGGCAGCCTACAGAATGGATTCTCTCAATTACAAACCATCATTTATAATCTCACATGAGGCAGGCATTTCCAGCACACAACTTAAAGTCTTAAAATTTATGAGGCAGTGTCAGCTGGGAGTTCAACAGCAGAAAGTCCAGCCATGAGTAATGTGTCCCTCTCCTGGGCAGCGGATGGAAGAAAAAGACCAAGCCAGATGGGGTCTATATCAGCATCCCAGAAAAAGGAATCAGACAGCTGCTTGTGCTGATACGTCAATTAATTTCTCCTACATCAGACTCTGTCCCAACTGATTGCTTTTCTTTGCAGAGGAGAGGGTCACACCTGGGTCAGGAGAGCTACAAGAGACTTACATCTGTTGTGCTGAACATAGTTAACAGCCATGTTGGTGGGAACAAAGGAAGTTTCGCTGTCTTTCTTTTTGTTCTGCTGCTCTGCCAGCAGCTTGGCCTTGGCCTCTTCAGTTGAGATGATGTTTTTTATTTTTGCACTAAAAGAAAAACAAAGCAACAGAAAAATCCTATTTAGAAAGGGCAGTACACACGTAACTGCCAAGTGGGTGGATCCAGGGGATAATAATAGCACTGCTATGGCATTTGAGGTGCTTTTTTGTCAGGAGGCAGTGCTATAGAAACAGACACTTTGTTTCTCTTCCCGTACAGGGCATAAATGGATCCTCCCTAAAACTTCTAGATTCAGGTCACAAAAATTAAGAGCCTGTTGTCAAAAATCATGGAACTGCATTAGAGCCTGTCACCATGTAGAACATGCTGTGGCAGATACCGCCCTAATCCAGAACAAGACTCAATCCCAGCAGAGAGCCAGACCAGGGCTGTGTAATCCAGCCACCCTGCTGCTCTGTCACTCAACAGTTAGTCATACTGTCAATTCAGGCCATAACCAGCAGATCTGTGAACTACATACTCAATTCCCAGGTCCACTTCAGGAATGCCGCTCAGCATCTGGTTGGACAGCATCTCCTCAGTCTTCTTGGCAGAGGAGACACGGATGTTCTCTGGTAGCTCGTAGAGAGAATCCTCAGCATTCTTAAGCTTCACCTTCTGCTCCTCATTCTCTACAATTCCTTTTCTCTTCTTCAACTCAGTCTCAATGTACTTCATCCTAAACAGCAGCACACAAGGGACACACAATATTTAATCCTGTTTTCTGTATTATTAATTCTGTAATATTAATTTCTGTATTATTATTATTTTTAATTCTGTTTTCTGTTGCAGCACTGCTGAGTACAGCTGCATCTCTGCCCTGATAGCTAGGAGAGAGGAAAGAATAACCTCTCCCAAAACAACTCAGCTAACATCAACTACAGAAAGAAAGACATTTGCTACTCTATTCAATAAACTATCAGCTTCAAGCTCTTTCACAGCCAGAAGAGAAGGCTCCCACCAGCCACAGCCAGAAGAGAAGGCTCCCACCAGTATACAGTGTTAAACTAGCTGGTTGGCAGTTCCCATCTTTGTCCATGGAAAAGCCTTCTCAAGTCTGGTATCCAGGAGGTGAAAAAGGTAAGTGGAAGTTTCAGTGAGAACTGGGAAGATGTTCTGTAACTGCTCAGAATCCGAGACAAAAAAATAAATAGTGAAGGGACCCCCACCCCCAAATTCAACATCACAGACACAGCACAACTTACATGTCAGCATCTTCATCCCTCCTGTTGGTTTCAGCTGAGAAGGAAGTTCCCAAGTTTAGATCTTCCTCTTCATTAATCCTAAATGGAAACCACAATGCTTAGAGTTTTGGGGTTTGTTGTTTTGGGTTCTTTTTAAACTAATTTGACAAGTTAAGGCAACAGTAATTGACCAAAGTGCATTATGTTAAACTCTTCTAAGCAAAACAACATCTGGTTACTTCATTACTAGCTGTCTTTTACTAGTAGTCCAGGGAGAGGTCTTCAGAGCTCACATGCACCCACCTGTCCTTGCCTCTTTCTTTCAGCTTCTTCATGTCCACCATTCCCCCTGATTTTATCTTAAATGGATCATCCTGTAAAACAAGAAATAATAAGAAACCCAGAAGCTTCCCTCTAGTTTAATGCTAGTCTTTGAAATCTGGATAAAACCACAGAAAACATTTAAGTACTGAGCTGCACCACCAGTCCTACCCCAGGCCAGATCTGCTCAGGGATCAGCTGGACCACACTGATGTTTTCACATCATTACATCTCCACACCAAGGTGATGAAAACGCCTAGCACTTACCACAAGTGTTGCTTCTTCCTGCAGCTTCTCTCCCACAAGCAGAGCTACAGCGCTAGTCAGGCAGATACAGAAAGTAAACAGAATTCAGTGGAATGGAACATATACCAACAATACTGCATTTCTTTATCGTTCTCTAGATCTAGCAGATGGTCTCACACACTGCATCAACGCTAAACTGTCAATGTTCCCAGTCCCTCCACATGGATAGAGGAGCTATTACTGTTTTGGAAAGATGGGAAGTTAACGCAGGTTTTAGCGCCTTCCAATGAGTCACCAAACTAAGGAACAAGTTCACTGCTGGTACACATTTCAATGAGCTCATCAGCTCATCAACAGCACTAGATGAGAGGGGAGAGGGGAATTGGGGTGGAGGAGGTGTGAGTGTGTCCAATTTTAAACCATGTGTGCAGTACTGAAGTAATCTGGTGAAAATACATTTAATAGTAAATCCCAATCCTAATCTTTTTTGGCCAGGATACTAAACAGACTTTGCTCACTGTAAACTGACACTGTGCACTTGCACCAAACTCCTCCCCTTTTCCAACCTCAGGCTTTAACACGGGAACTTCTCTATCAAGAACACGGGACTGGCACTATCTGACATGTAACAGTTTCTACTGCCAGGAGGCACATGACAAGCGACATGTTCACTGTTACATTTTACCCACAGACAAAACCCAACTCCACATCCTTGGTGCCACATCCCTTACCTCACCCCATTAGGTCGCCTTCTGAGGTTCTGAACTTCTTTGGCTTCCTCAAGTTTTAACCTGAAGAAAAAACATTCGACTTAGCACTTGATGCTGTGGTCTTAACTAATTGATTCAATTTGACTTTTTGCAGTTAATACAGAATCTTCCAGACAGACTTTGCTTTAGACTTCTGCAAGTCCCATCCCTGGAAGTGTTCAAGGCCAGGCTGGACAGGGCTTGGAATCAGATGAGCGTTAAGGTCCCTTCCAACCAAAACCATTCTGTGATTCTATGATTCTATATCAGTGTCCACTTATCTGGTTACAGATTAGACAGATATTTTTTATTTTATTTTATTTAAGCAATTCCATTTATTTAAAGCAATCAGAAAAAAAAAATTCAACAAAACCCGCATGGCACCTGCTGGTTATGTCTCTTCAAGACGTCTTCTTTCAGTTGAGGAAAGAAGCACCCAAATGTTGACAGGCTTTAATAAGATGCCAATATAGGAAGAATGAGCTGAGGATCCCCGGTTTTAAGCCGGGTCCCCAGCCAACATTCTCCTTGCAGTAAAACAGAGGGTCACTAACATAAAATGTGGGGTACCCTTCCTTCTTCAATAATCAACATTAGCTCTCCATTTACAGTAGAAGTAGCAGCAGCTCTTAACTGAATATAACAGAGCTGAGAGTTATACATACATCAGTGCATGGATGACTTAGAAGAAAGTTGATGGTAAATCTAAACATCATGTCTCTCTATAAACTGACACGCACTCTTGACTTCGTCAGATATCCAGACTGATTGAAAGACACATCTTTCAGTACCTGCCATTAACTGTCTATCATAAAACATTTTTCAGATACAAGAAAGATTTTGCTTGGAACTCAAAGCAGTGAGAACAAGACAGATCATCTGTGAGTGCCGAGTTTCAAAAGGCCGGAGTGAAGAGGAGTGAACGTTAGCAGTGATATGCGATGCCAGTGAGCAGGCAGGTGCCAAGCGGGAGCAGAGGGTCTGTCGGTCACCCGTGACCGAGCGCTGCTCTGGGGAGCTCCAGGCCTGGCTCCTCGCAAACGCTTCCCGCTCCCGGCCCGCGGGAAGGGAGGAGACGGACCGAGGCCCCCGGGCGCAGACCTCCGTTCCCCCTCCCGTTCCCGGCAGCTTCCCCTCCCGCACCCTGGTGGCGAACCCCGCACGGCGCGGGGCCTGGGAGCCAGTGACACAGCGACGCGACGAGGTAACGGTGTGACGCGATGCGGTGAGGCTGTAACACGACAGCGCTAAGTGACCGTGTAACGACGTGACACGGCCGCACCACCGCCGGCCCCCAGCACCGCTGTGCCCAGCCGGGCTCTCCGCTGACCCACCTGACCTCCTCGGCGACCTGCTCGTCCTCCTCCTCCTCCTCGGAGTCCCCCCTCCGCTGGCGGAAGGACTTCTTGGCCGGCATGGCACCGCGGCACAGCCGCCCCACTGCCGCCCGCACCCCACAATAACAACAACGCCGCGCCGCGATGACGCTGCAGCCCCGCGACAAAGCCGGCCAGCACCGCCCATCCGCCAGCACCGCGGCCGGCACGATCCGCCGGTCCCGGGAACGCTCCGCCCCGCTCCGCTCCGCCGAGCCGAGCCCCCCACGTGCCTTCCCGTTATCTTTCCTGATGAGCTCCCGCGTAAGTCCCGAAGTTCTTTTGTTTATCCCGGCAGAGCAGCCCCGCCACGCCGGGGTCTGTCACGGATGCCAGAGGGGAAACGCGCCTTCGGGCTCCCAACTTGTGGAGCCCTGGGACGGCTCCCTGGGACCTGCAGGCGTAGCGCCGCCACCGCCTCCTCCCCGCCCAGCCCCGCTCCGCTCCGCCCCGCCCCGCCGCGGCCCGGCCCCCGCCCCGCCCCGGTCTGCTCGGCCCCCGTCGCTCCGCCGCCTCCCCGCGCTGCTCGGGGCGCCGCGGCCCTTCCCCGCACCGGGCCGCAGGACGCGGCCTACCCGGTGATCCGGCCTGAAGCGCAGCCCCGCGGCGGGGCGGGGGCAGCGGCGCCCTGGGCATCCCGCAGGTGAGAGGGGCCAGGGGGCGGTCGGGCCTCGGGGCCTGTCACGCCTCGGACGCGGTGTTGCGGGGAGGGCGGCCGCGCCGCACCGGGGATGATGCAGCAGCAGCGGCCGAGGGGGCTCTGGGCCGGCCCCCGAAGGTCCTGTGGTGCCCGGACAGCGGGGCGGGCCTGCAGCCCCTGGGGCCTGGTGGCTGTCCCGGGGTGACAGCGGCATCGGCGTCCCCGCGACCCTCGGGGCAGGACCCTGCGAAGCGGCTGGTGGCTCGGCCGGTGACTCGCCCTACCCCGATCTATCGTGCAGGCATCTTTATATTGAACTTCACTCACATTTAACAGCTGTAGCGTCTGTTAGTAGAGGACTTGTATTTTAGGGTCTGTTGTGCTGAGGAGTGACGTAGCAGAGCGAAGGGGGGGTTCCCAAAGGTGTTTTTTTCTTAAAAGCTAAGTCTCTAGGTGTGCCATCATGCTGTAATCTCTAGTAAAAAATCTGTGTTAAAACCTGGCCCCGTTTGACTGTTCTACATAAACCACTCGGATTTCCAGTACATGATGCAGTGCAAACGTTCAGCAAGGAGTCAGAAGCTCCTGGTTTCTGGTTCTTCTTGTCAGTAGGTTAGCTGAGTAAATATTTCTTTCTTCAGTATCTCAAGTGTAAAATGTCATCAAGAACAACTGCAGGTATCTTATCTTGGTGGGTTCTGCAAGACGAGTGAGCAGACCTGACAGTTGTTGGATGAACAGTGTTGAGATTTCTTTCATTCATACTAAGTTATTCCTCAGAGCATCAGGCTGCATGTATCTGAGATTCTTGACAGCTGGCTCTAGCTTTGGTACAAAACCAGTTGATTTAAGCAAAAAAAAAAACAACCAAGAAATGTGTTTATGTAGACACTGGGTTTGGCAGCAGTTTAAGCAACTGAAAGTAGATTGCAGTTACTGTGGAACTGTTCTGACATGTTCATGTGCTGTTTCTTCCACAGTGGTGCTTGAGAAAGACAGGCTGAAAGACTTGTTTTAAGGTAACTTCTTTTCCCATCATACACAGTACATTTTGACAAGCACAGATAAACTTTTGGCAGTGCTTTTATGAAATTCCTAGTTTCCTGAGTATCATTAGAGCTGTGTGTGCCACCTGTGTGTGCTCTTAGGGCACAGTCATAGGAAGGTAAGGATTGAATACTTCTGAATAGTATGACTAAAACCTTTCCTGATGCATCCAGTCAGGTCTGGAAAGCAAAAAGGAGTTTTTCCTTGATTTGTTCAAAAAGGGAAGCCCTGGGTGGGAAGATCAGCATCCTAATGCTGGGAAGTTTAAAGGGTTTAATTTCAAGTGGAGGGGGTGTCCACGGAATGAGCTAAAACCATCCACATCCACAAGACTGTACTTAACACCATGAGCTCCAGACCCACTTCCCAGTTAGCTTAAGATGGTGACGATTAAGAGGTCTGGAATTAATTTTAAACCAATAATTTGTTCATTAGGTTTTCTGGGAAACCTCTTCTTGGAAAGGGGTAAGAAATCAAGGAAGGTGAAATAGCAAACATGGTATTGATACCTTTTTTCCTTTTGTTAACTGGACCAGCTGATGCATTTGGGAAGAGGGTTTGAGTTTGAAGGATCTCAGAGCCTGAAGGTGTCCCAGTTTTATATGTTAGTCAAAGATACTGTGCTTCTGTCACTTGTCTTTTAAATCAGCATGTGTAACAAGATACTTCTCTGCGAGGCTGCATGAAATTGCTGTTGTTTATGTAAACATCTTTTCACAGGTTATTGAGATCCTGGTTACAACCAGTAATGTGTTTTCTAGCATGCAAATACTATTTCTTCCCCCTCCAGTTTTGCTTTGCTCTTCCAGTTCAGTTTATTCCATTCCAGAGTACTGGGAAAACATTGGCACAAAATTATCTTGAGGTTTATCTTCTGCCAAGGCAAGGTGCTAGGCAAGCTTTTCAGCTCCCAAGATAAGTGTTACTGATATGGCTTATTCATTTTTCCTTTTCTTTTTTTTTTCTTTCCCCATACTGCCAGCGATTCACTGGGAAGTCTTTAAAATGTCCTCAAAAAGGGAAAACAACAGAGTGTAGCAACCTCGCTGCTGGAGTCATTAATGTCAAGTTCATCAGATTTTTCCACTTATTTTTTTGTAATGACGTGGGCTTTTCGTATCTGCTTCATTTCTAGCCAATAGTAATATTTTGGAGCCTGGTCTGTGTTATTAGTGTCACTTGTCTTCTTTTTTTAACAGCCGTGAGTGAGGTTACTTAAACTACGCTTAAGAAACACAACTCTTTGAGTATATTTTTTGTTACCAAGACATGTTTAAAGTCTGTCTTACCCATGGACCACCATGAAAGTGTTTATCATGCTCATAAACATGCAGCTCTGAAATCCTCTGAGTTGGTACATTTTGTACAGTCTTTGAGAGTTATATGGCTCATTGTTCAAAACCTACCTATCAAATGATAAACTCCTTAGGGACTGCAGGCTGGTTGTCTGTGTTACAGATCATTTAAATCTAATTCCCTCTTCCTCAGCTTCGTTTACAACAGTCATCATATTTTTAATGCTTGATAAAGTAGTGTAGTAACTAAATGCTAGATTCAGATCAGCACAGTGTGGGTAGCATGAAGCCCTTAGATACCATAGGCTAAATATGTGTGTCTTGGGCTGCTGCACCCTTTCACTTTTAATCTAAATTGCATGCAAACAAGCTCATTAGATTTATCTCTTTTCCCTCTGCCTGTCTGTTCAGATCTCTGCATTGGTTTTTCCACCCTACCTGCTGAGCTGGCTCAGCACACCCAGTTTCTAGGGGGGGCAGTGTAGCTTATCCGTCTAGTCATGTTCGTGGAGTATTCATGGTGTAGTCCGTATATACATTTATATATGTAAAGCATGTGTGAGTTAATGGGAACTTTTTATTGCTGTAGGACTGCATAATTCAGAGATGCTTTGTGATCCAGACAGTCTGGGAGTTTAAAGTTAAGAGGGTGGTCAGTAGGTCGCTGTACTGCTGCTTTCATTTTGTGGCTACAGCAAATCCATCTGTATGCCTGACAGCTGTGCTGCTGAAGCTATGCCTGGGTACTGAGCAGCTTCCTGCACCTCTGAACATTCCTCCTTTTACAGATTATGAGCTTTATTCATGTGTTTCCTTCTCCTCTCTTATCTATGATACCGCAATGCAGCCACTAAGCAGTGGGTCAGAACTGTGCTGGCTAATATGACTGATTCCAGATTTAGATTTGTTTTGATCTCTGAACTTCAAAGATGGATATCATAATATCTAATACACAAATCATGCTAATTTATCTTCTTACAATCTCTGAGAGCAAATCTAACCTGTATCTGAAAAGAACTATCCTTTCTTGTCTTAGGAAAACATCCCCCCCTGCAAGCAAGCATTGGTGAAAATGGGGGATACAAGAGACATCTGTCCTCACCTGGATTCCATAGGAGAGGTGACCAGGGATGATCTGCTGCTCAAATCCAAGGTACAGGGTGTTCTGGGTGTCAGTCCTTTCCCTTTTAGCTATTGTGCATGGGTTTGCATGTTCACTTTTCTAAGAAAATGCTGCCTGTCTCCACAGAGGTGAGGCAGAAACTTTCCTTCCAATGCTCATGTACCCTGCACATATCCCATAAATTAAGTCTTTGTTGACCCTACCTGATCTATTTCTCACTGTCATTTTATCCTCTTCAAATGTGTCACTTAGCTAAAACGCTGCAAAGCGTTATATTTAATCGGAAATGTATTAAGAAATGAGATCCTGTGAGCTGCAGGTTGGCCAGGCCTGTCTTCCCACTCTTGAAGGACGAGGTTACTTGAAGACCAAACAAGCAAACAAACCTTCTTTTATCATGAATATGCAGGGAACTTGCCAGTCTTGTGGAGCCGTGGGACCAAATCTCTGGGCTTGTCTTCAGGTAAAAATGGCTTGCTGTTTGTGTGCATGATATGGTGGGACTTCTCTTTAATGTCATTTACACTGGAAAACAGAAAGAGCAGGAAGCAAAGAGGGGGTTTGCAGTAGAACTATCCATTGTTTTTTGATGGCTTCCAAGGAAAAGACTCACTAGATTAAAGACTAACACTGTCGAAATATGCCAAGAGGTAACAGTTCACTCCCCAGAGGTCATTGTCCTCTGGTAGTCTCAGTAGGAATGAATAAAATGCCCAGCATTGCCCGTTGGCTGGGTCCTGCCTCTGCTGGCAGCTGTGAAGGGAGGCTGCAAGTGTGAGACATCAGATGTTGCTCGGGTCAGTGAGGTGGAAAGGAAAGACAAGGGACATGCGGGTGGGCAGGGGCAGTTTATTTTTACACTAGAATGTCCAGACATTTTGAGACTGCTCAGATGAGCTGCCCATTGGAGCAGTTGCCTTGGAATGAAATCTGTATGTGGGTGCAAACCTTGTTCCAGGTTTTCTTTCTTAAATCAAACAGTTCCAGTTTTTAGTCCTGTTCCAGGCCCTGAGTAAAAAGCAGGTTAGGAAAGTGGTAAGATCAATTCTGAAGCTGCAGCTGCTGGTGAGATTAGAGTTGCAGAGTTTTTTGTGAAGGGTCTAATTTGGTGTGTCCATTGTACTTCTGCTCTTTTCTCTCACTAGATCGGTTGTCCTTACGTTGGTTGTGGGGAATCCTTTGCTGACCACAGCACGCTTCATGCACAGGTGAGTTTTCTCTATTGTTCATCTCAACAGAGAGTTGGATTTTTCCCATTACCTTATCTGGTAGTTCAGTGCTTCGGCTTGAGCCAGATTCATTATTTCACCTTTTAATTTGTAGGCCAAAAAGCACAACCTGACGGTGAATCTGACCACGTTCCGCATCTGGTGTTATGCTTGTGAGAAGGAGGTGTTCCTGGACCAGCGGCTGGCAACGCACACACAGTCACCACCAGTAAAGTTCACTGACCCGGTGGGTCTGTCCCAGCGTGGCAGGGTTGAACTCTTGACAGGGTTTTCATTTACCTGTTGCAAAATGAACCAAGTGTTTTCTGCTGTCGTCGAGGCTTTTGTTGTGATAGGTACTGTGCTGAAAGCAGCTACTTGTAGCCAGGGGAGCAGTAGTAGGATCTCCCAGCAAGAAGACTTTCAGATGACTTGATATGCATTTTCACTTTTTCTTAACCTTTCTGAGTCTTTTCTTTGAGGCATCCTGTTTCTGTCTTCTGTCACATCTTCATTTGCAATACATAGGCCATGGAAGTTTTAGCTGTTAGACCAAAACCACATGTACTTGTGTCACTGCTGCATATTCCTGATGCTTCTGTTATCATCTCTATTGGAAGCGGTAATGGTACAATTTCCACTGTCTTGCATTAGTGAGAAAGGCAGACAGTGCAACTGGTTCTTCTCTCTCCAGGGTGCATTATATTTAAAGGCTGGCTTGACTTATGTGGAGGATAGTATCTCTCACAACTCGTCTCTCCAAGCAGGCCTCTCATGATGCTTATTTCTCTGTCTTTAATCTAGGAATCACCCTTGTCTACTCATCCTCTGAAAGCTGTTCCAATTGCAGTGGCTGATGAGGGTGAATCTGAATCAGAGGATGATGATTTGAAACCAAGAGGTAACTGCATCAAGTAGAAGAAAGGGCTGTGAGGGTAACTGCAATCTTTAGGACCTGCACTGGGAGGTTCCTAAGAGCAGACTGTGAAGATCACCTAGAAAGGGCTGAATTCCCTTTCCTTTGGGGAGGAATGTAGAAAGCAGCTTGTCTGGAAAGTGTTTCATGCCTCTCTTGTTTGTGCTTTAGGCCTTACTGGAATGAAAAATCTTGGGAACTCCTGCTACATGAATGCAGCACTTCAGGCTCTCTCTAACTGGTAGGCGTTAGGGCCTTTCAGTAGGTTCTTTACTAGACTTCACTAAATATCAAAAGTGGCATCTATGATCTGAGACCTTCATGAGTCTTGCAAAGAGAAATCAGGCTACGGGCAGAAAGATTTAGTGTTTGTTTAGGGCAGCAGCAGGTTTAGAGTAGGAAAGTGAGTGAATAACCAACCCATGGCTACATACAAACCTCATGTTTAAATGAGTGCTTGAAGCAAAAATCCATCATTTCCATCGCGACAGAGATGGGAGGGCATGTCACACCTCTATTCTCCCCAGTGGTATCATTCTAACCACCCATATCCTCAAATATTCTCTAGCCATACTGCTGAGAACTAATTCCAGCATGTCCTCCCTGTACTGGGAACAGATCGAGAGCAGTCTTTTTCATTTGTTTCAAGTTAGAAGTCCGGTCTGCATCCAGAATCACTTCTTCCCTTGTTTAAATTAAACAGTATCTTAAGCGTGCTTTCAAAAGGCATGCATTTAAGTTTTGATAAACCTTATATGGAAGCAGAGAAGAAATTTCTGTGCACTGAAGTCTCTTTTTTTTCTTGTAGCCCACCTCTCACACAGTTCTTTCTGGAATGTGGTGGACTGGTCCGTACGGATAAGAAACCAGCACTGTGCAAAAGTTACCAAAAGCTGGTGTCTGAGGTCTGGCATAAGAAACGGTGAGTGGTCACTTTCTAACTTAATCTGAACAGGCAGGGGGGTTGGAACTAGATATCTTAAGGTCCTTTCTAACCCTAGCTATTCTGATTCTATGATTCATGGCTACGTTAGTTCCCTGTTGGCAGTGAAGAAAAATTGATAAAGTAAGGGAGTACTTTTGCTCATTTTGGAGCAAAAGGAAGTCCATTTTGCATGGACTGACCAGCACCTAGTTGCACTGCTCTTGATTAGCAGAGGGATTGATGATTTGAGCAGAAAAAGTTATACAGGGATTTCTGCTGAAGAGTAGAAGATATAAGTTGATGCTTGGGGAAATGTTCTCTATTGGTTCAAATTCTGGACCAGTTCAAAGGGCATTGTAAAAGAATGCAGCTCTGTTTAAACCTGAAGATGTCTGCTCTGCGCAAGCGACTGAAACAAAAGGAAGATATTTAATGGCATTGCATGTTTGTTTCATGTTAGTTGTTAAGAAGGGATAAGTAAGATACAGAGCAAAAGTGATCCGTGTCTCTCTGGAAGAGAAGGCTGTAGACTTTGACGGAATACAGTGTCATTTTCATATTGGTTTTGATTTACCTCCTTTACTGGGTGGTCAACTCACCCAGATGTTGAGACAGATGCTGTGCTGCAAATCAAGCCAAGTAACTAATTGCAAAACCCTGCTCTGGAAAGAATCACTTGAGATGATACAAAGGACAGAGCTTTAAGTTAAATATGCTCTAGAGAAGAGTCCCTCTGGAAGGACAGACTGAAATTACTATAGATGTGTTCTCTCTCTTCATTTGTATGTCATCCAGCTCAAAGAGAAATATACACCCAGGTTTTGCAGGTCCTCTTTAACTAGTTACCAGACCTTGTTCTATGCCTTATTAGACAAACTGGCTCCAGGCCTGATAATCAAACTAACTTCTTTTTTCTTTTTCTTTTCCATATCTATACAGCCCAAGTTATGTTGTTCCAAGCAGTCTATCCCATGGGATTAAACTTGTCAATCCCATGTTCCGAGGCTATGCACAGCAGGTGGGTCCTCAAAACCATGCCATTATTCCAAAGGTGGTGGGATTTTTCTTCCTGCAGCAGTGATGCTTGTGTTCAGGAGGAAGAGCTGGAGCTTGGCTCATGTCCATTCTGTTTCAGTATTTAGGAGATCAGGGTTCTCCTCCAGGCTCTGCTTCTGGCTTGCTGATACAAATCAGTGCATTTTCCTGTGTCCTCTTTCTCACCTCTGCAATTATGATGATCATCTTCTTTATACAGGGCTTTAAGATCTGTTGATACATCCTATATGGCAGTTAGGTATTATTTATTCAGAGCTGAGAAACCTTGATGAATCTGTTCTAAAAAATTAAAGATATGAATGTTCTACCTTCTTTTTCTGGGACCTAGAGCAAACCAAATCTTATTTAAATATAGTATCCTTTTTTCTTGTAAGTTTTTAACAGCATCTCTATTGTGTTTATTCTTCAGAATAAAATGTAAACATCAAACTATGATTAGAAAACTTACAAGAGAAGTGACAGTACATCTGAGCTGTGGCACTGGCAGGACATCAAAACAGAGAATAAAAATGATGATTAATGAAAGAACTTCTATATTTATCTTTGATGTGAAGTACATTGGATTGGAAAACTCAGCTGCAAAGAGATAAAGTTGAAAGGAAGAGCAGGCTGAAAGCCAAACTTCCCTAAAATAACAGAAACATCATAATTAACTTTCTGGAGGTGTCAGAACATCAAGTTGCTTTCCAGCAGGTCCTTTGAAGCCAACGTGTCAACTCTTCTACTATGTATTATGAATGTGGGAGCTTGCGTCTAGACTGTACAGTCATTGGTTTCTGATTCTATTCCCTATTTATTGAAGATTTTAATCTGTTGAGACGGGTTGCCATGAGCCGAAGTCAGTGATCATGAAACCTGTTTTGTGGGTAGGAGTCTCTTCTCTACAGCCTGATGTCCTCAGTAGGTTTCTCCTTGTCTTGTGCCTCTTACCGGTGATAAACACCAAGAAATAAGCTCATGGTTTGCATGCTGTGGCTGCTCTCTGGCTTTTCAATGTCTTTCATCTGAAGATGTTCAGATAAAAATTGGGCCTTTTATCATTTAGGAATTAAAAACAATTATGTAGCAGACAGGCTTCTTGGTACATCCCCATGGTACTCCCTCTGCTTTAGCAGGGTGTCTTTGTATTTCAGAGGTGGCCAGGGGCAGCATTTAAAGAGGTTGTGAATGGAGCCATCTCCTCTTCTGCCCCTCCCATTTCTGGATAGGATACTAACATGGAATTACTCCTGATTTTCAGGACACTCAAGAGTTCCTGCGGTGCCTGATGGATCAGCTTCATGAAGAGCTGAAGGAACCAATTGTTGCAGAGACGAGGGATTTGGATACCAGTGACCAGGACGACAAGCGAGAGGGTGACCGAAGTCCTTCGGAGGATGAGTTCCTCTCCTGTGACTCAAGCAGTGACAGAGGTGAAGGAGATGGTCAGAGTCGGACCACAGGGAGCATGGGCAGCAGCTCTCTGGCAGAGACGGAGTTGTTGATCCAGGATGAAGCAGGCAGAGGGATCTCTGAGAAAGAGAGGATGAAAGACAGAAAGTTCTCCTGCGGTCATCGGCGCAGCAACTCGGAGCAGGTGGATGAAGATGCAGATGTTGATACTACTATGATGCCAGTTGATGGCAGAGCCTCTCCTGAGATGCTGCCAACTCCCCGTCCTGCCAGCCCATGTAGGACACCAGGTATACGCCTCTTCCAGTCATGTTGGTTGTGAGAAGACGTGTTATCACCCTGTACAGGGACAGTGTTGCAGTGCAGTGGCAGACAACACATAATGTGACTGACTGTTCCTTCTATGGGTTTCAAGAGGTTTTGCATCCAAGATTTTCCTCAGTGTCCCTGGAAGTAGTTCTGCCTTTGTGCACAATTGCTTCTGTAAGAAAACGTAATATGTGAACCAGAGAAGTGCTTGGCTAGGCTAACGTGCTGAGTAAAGACAACATCTTGAAGGCAGTGATAACTGTGATGAATACCTCTGCCAAACCTTTCCTAATTTAAGGAAAAGGGTTTGTGTGCATTCACTACTTTATCTGATAGGCTGGCCTGGGGAAATGTTAGCTGTGGAAAAGGCATGGAGGAAGGTTGTCTGTTAATGCTGGGCTGAGGGCTTTGTGGAAAGGAGAGGGAGAGACACAGCTTGTGCATTTCTGTGTCTTGGGGAAAAGAGCAGCAGTGAAGACGTAGGTGTGGAGTCACCTCAGACTGAACACAGTCGATCTTTCAGCACTTTTTTGTATGAGTCTTCCTCTGCCAACTGGCGCTGAAGACAGCAATGCTGTTTATGTGGATTATAGATACGGGAGCAAGCTGTAAAACCTAATTAGTCATAAGTGTGAAAAAATAGTGGGTTGGGTTTTTTTTACATGCAATTATTAACTGTTCGGTACAGCTCTGTGTACGCTTGTATCTGTTCACTGAGGGAGCTGAATCCGCCAACCTGCGCAAGCAGAACGGTTAACAGACACTGAACTGCGTGTACTGGGAAAGATTCTGTGCTGGAACACAGAGCTGGGCAGACACTGATTGCAATAGGGTTGCTTTTCATAACTGGGGTTTTCACCAGTGCTTTTCTCCCTCCCCATTTTCCCCAACAGAACCTGACAATGATGCCTACGTGCGCTGCTCTTCACGTCCCTGCAGCCCAGTCCATCATGAAATGCACTCCAAGCTCTCTAGCAGTCCTCCTCGCTCCAGTCCTGCCAGGCTTGGACCTTCCTACATCCTCAAGAAAGGTAGTGCAAAGAGTGTACTCCAGGAGGCAAAGGGGGGAGCATGCAGAGGAGGAGGGGCTCATTTACAGAAGAGAGCAGCAGTCCATCATGATTCTTGATCACCAGTTGTAAGAAGTGCTGATTGCCCTGAACATCAGTGCTTTCTAAAATAGTACTAGGCAAACACTGCAGTAAACCTTCAGGTAAAGTCAAGCTCTAGGTACAACAGATGTTCTAGTATGCTCTTGTATAGGAAGCTGAAATGATTTCCATGTCCGCATCTGCATGCTGTGTTTGTTATGAATCAAATGGCTATGAAGTCCAGGCACAAGCTCTGTCCCTTTAGGGGAGTGTGGAAACATGTAAACATTTGTCTGCCAGACTTTGTGTCATATCATGTGGGCCAAAGAACTGTAAGATGATGTTACTGAGAGCAAGCGTCCTGCCTCCTGGACATCTTGGCTCACAATAACAGAATTAAGACTGCAGATGTCAATCCAGTGCTGGGAGCATTGTTAGGCTTCAGAGTGAAACCTGGCTTCTGTTGTTATCAAATTGGTCTCTTCATCCCAGGCAAATTGCAAATTGAAATCCCTCAGCATTGCATAGTCTAAGCACAATGGCATGTGCTTATACCACTGTCCCCTACAGCTGTTCAGTAATGGCATTCTTTCTTCAACTGTGTCCCAGCCGCTTGGCTGAGGTCAGCACAGCCACAGATGTTCTGGTCAGATGAAAAGCACTCTGTCTTCATGCACGTGCGCATGGGGAAGAGGGCTTGTTATTAAACAAAACTTTGTGTTTGGCCAGTGCCTGCTGTGGAGAGTCCTCTCCAGAGTGAGACACAAGGGCAACACAAGGTAAATGTGACAGGGCAAATTACACAGGCAGGTGAGGGGGAAGAGGTAAGAGGACGTAAGGTAGGTGTAAAGTTTAGAGCAAAATGTTTCAAGACCTCAGAAAAGCAGGGTCAGGCTTCTAAAATTGTACAAGGATGGCAACAGGATTTCCAGTAAGCCAATTTCTACCTGCTGAGAGCTGGCACGTTTGTGTTGGCTCAGTTGGCTACCTCCCCCTTTCTTGTACCACACGAAGCAGCAGTGTTCTTCACGTTCTCCATGTCAGCTTGTGGTGGGTTTTGCTCAAGGACAAAAGGACAGCACTTGTCTTGTGCTCTTGTGCTGCGTGACTCTGCTGAGACAAGAGACTGGAAAGGAGTTGCTCATGATGGGGCTTCTTTGTCTGTCTTTCAGCCCAGATGCAGGCTTCTGGGAAAAAGAAGAAAGAACTTCGCTACCGCAGCGTGATTTCAGACATCTTTGATGGCTCCATTCTCAGCCTGGTGCAGTGCCTCACCTGTGACAGAGTGAGTCTCCTGGTGGCTGTCAGTCACAGAGCACAGTCTTCTTGCTTGTAGATCTCTTCTTAGGAAGTGGTGCTCCTATTCCCACACACTCAGGGATGCAGAAGGCCTGCTACAATGATGATAGGTGGATGGCAGGGAAGGTGTGAGAAACCTGCCATGCCAAGAAGCTGTATGTCTCTGTAGGGGTCTATTTGCTGTTACTGAGTAGGCCTAGCAGTATCACATTCATGTTAGAAAACTTAACTCCAGTGCTACAAAACCCATGACAGAAGCCATCCTGCTAACAGCAGTGAGTAAGTGGCCAGAGTGAGTTGCTCTTAGCACCAGCTCAGGTTTCTAGCTTAAACAAAATCCAAGCAGTGAGAAAAGGTGATGCAGGTCAGGTCTCAGCTCCATTACACACACAGACTTCTTCCTTTTGGGTATTTCCAGGTTTCTACAACAGTGGAGACATTCCAGGACCTGTCACTCCCAATCCCAGGGAAGGAGGACTTGGCCAAGCTGCACTCTGCCATCTACCAAAATGTGCCAGCTAAGACAGGGACATGTGGGGACAACTATGCCTCCCAAGGCTGGATTGCCTTCATCATGGAGTATATTCGGAGGTGTGTTCCTGTGCAGGACTGCTTCTTCTGGGGTTTGCTCTAAAGTGCTGGAGGGCAGATGTCCATAGGGTATCTTTTACAGCAGCATGTCAGTTGTAACCAATGTTTGGAGCATAACATGCTATACCTCACAGGGGTTTTAGCCTTTTCATGTAAACCATTTTCTGCTGTTCCTCTAGTTCTGTCACACACCTTCAGATCTCTTGTGCAGCTATTTTATGTATACCTCTTTCTCTTGATCCCCTCTCTTCTGCAGGTTTGTGGTCTCCTGTATCCCTAGCTGGTTTTGGGGTCCCGTTGTGACGCTGGAGGATTGCCTTGCTGCCTTTTTCGCAGCGGATGAGTTAAAGGGTGAGTTTTCTTTAGTGAAGTGAGCACAAACCAAGTATTTCACGGGCATTTTGGAGGCAGAGTAAATCTCCTGGAAATCCTGCCTCAGTATTTCACTTGGAGACTGGTGGTACCAAGCGTTGGCAGTTCAGCATCTCTGAGCAGAAGTGAGGTGTTTCAGGGATGGGAAATCCAGAGGACTCAAACAATTTGCTGTGTTCACTTGTGCTCATGGGCAATTGTATGTTTCTGGTAGTTGACTGCATTCTCTTCTTGCCTACACTTATTGAGAGGAGTGTTTGTGTTCATCTCTTCTCATCTTGATCTCTTCTCTTGGCTTCCCAAGAGGTTGCTTAACTTGGTTTCTCTGCCCTGGGTGGAAATGTAGGCATATCAGCATTATGTGCTGTGAGTAACTGCATAATGGCTTTCTCCTCTTTGTCTACAGGGGACAACATGTACAGTTGTGAACGGTGTAAAAAGTAAGTTTGCATTGTCTGTATTATGCTGTATTTCTGGAACTTTCTGTCTGCTACTGTCAAACACTTTGCTGTGCTCTCTGCCTGGATGTTTCTTCTGCTGAGTAGCTTGTAAAACCTGCCTTACCTTATGCTAGAGTTCTGGTCTTGAGAGGTCACTGGTCACAGACTGGGAAAGTGCTGGCTTTGGTGGGGTGGGGAGGAAAGAAAGAAGGATATGAAACTGCACATGCCATGCCTCATTTGGGAAGGATGCTGCAAAGAGCCTGAGTTGGCTGCTGTTGGAATTCAGGATTTGTCTTGGATTTGAAAGTGAGCAAGACTCAGCTTTACCTTTTGGAATCCCTTTGCTTGAGAGATTTCTCACAGCTCATTTCCTCCCTCAGGCTGCGGAATGGAGTAAAGTACTGCAAAGTCCTCAGGCTACCAGAGGTGAGTAAAAAGCACCTTGTTTCCTAAGTTTTCTTTCAGCAGCCACTGAGGGGGGTGAGGCAACAGGTGGAACAGAAATGGCAGTTTGCCTTGGTGGCAAAGTGCAGTATGTAGACCAGGCTGATGGGGCAGCAGGAGTCATGACCACCAGGTGAAGAACTGCTGCAAAGCTCAGCTGCACAGAGATGTGCTGTTCTAGCAGAATACCCATGGCAAGCCCACACTTCGGTGTTCTCTCTGCTTGGTCTTCTAGATTCTTTGCATCCACTTGAAGCGATTCCGGCACGAGGTGATGTATTCCTTCAAGATCAACAGTCATGTCTCTTTCCCCTTGGAAGGGCTGGATCTGCGACCCTTCCTAGCCAAGGAGTGTGTCTCCCAAATCACCACCTATGATCTCCTGTCAGTCATCTGTCACCATGGCACAGCAGGCAGTAAGTCCTTCTTCTGTGAGTGCAGACAGATGTGGATAGGAATGAGATGAGTGTGTTCCAGGATGAGCCAACACCACTTCTAGAATGCAGGACAGTATAAGGCCTGCTCCTTCCATTCCCAGGCTTGCTCATCCTCTGTCCTTTGGAAAGTGAACTGAGCAGCTTCTGACAGATCCCCTGCAGCTATTCCATCCTCACCACTGGGTTGGCTCAAACCCTTTCCTGATGCTCAGTCTCACTGAGAGGCCCTTCCATGGAAGGCAGATCAGTGTGACATTGCCAGGCCCTGCTGCTCCTCAAAGCTTGGCTGAACAGGAATTAGGCCTTCCTTGTCCCTCTCTCCATTCTCTGCCAACAGCTAATTCTGTTTGTGTTGCTGACATTAGCCCAGGCCTGACTGCTCTGTGCACTCCAAATCCCAGCAGTGCTGTGCTTCCTCTGTTCCAGGTGGGCATTACATAGCTTACTGCCAGAACGTGATCAACGGCCAGTGGTATGAGTTTGATGACCAGTATGTCACTGAAGTCCATGAGACTGTGGTACAGAATGCAGAAGCCTACGTCTTGTTCTACAGGTGAGCCCTGCCCCCCCCGCAGCAGTCCTTGCTGGTTACAGGGTACCCAGAAGCGTATTTTGCAAACATCAAGTTTTCAGGAATTGCTCCATTTTCTTTTCCTCTCCTTACTTAAGGAAAAGCAGTGAAGAGGCTGTGCGGGAGCGTCAGAAAGTCGTGTCCCTTGCCAGCATGAAGGAGCACAGCTTACTCCAGTTCTACATCTCCCGAGAGTGGCTCAATAAATTCAACACCTTTGCTGAGCCTGGTCCCATCACCAACCACACCTTCTTGTGCTCTCATGGAGGTAAGGAATGCTGCTGGACCTTGGAATAGCAGCTCTCCACTGTACTCCCTGGTGCATTAATGCAAGAAAAAAGCTCCAGCTGTCATCCCGATACAGTGTACACTGCAGCAGGATCCACTTCTTTGGCAGCAACTCCAGCCTGCTCAGGGAGACAATTACCCCATTGTCTTGCTGATCCCGAGGGATGTGTAGTGCTGGGAAAGAGCAGTTTTCCCTTCTCCTTTTGTTTTAAAAACAAACCTGTAGAAAGCAGATAAAGCAGCATTTATCTGTGTTACCCTATCAGCGAGATTGGCCTCCAGTGCTTGTTTGGAGAATGGGGCATGTGCTGTTCCAGAGGGCTGATACTGTTTTACTGTTCTGCTGCTTCATCTGCCCTGGGGAGCCCTCGTGTTTATAAACCTCCCATTGGAAACGAAGCAGTTGATTAGATATTGAGGCCATGAATTGAGAAACCTCCACAGTTAGTGAACTCCAGTCTTGCATTAGCAAAGGAAGCAGCTTCTGGAATCAGAGTTTTCAGCAAGGAAGATCTACCTTCTCTTTGTGTCTTTACCCAGCAGTAATGAGTTCCCTGGTTAACTCTTCCTCTTGCCTTTCCTCCGCAGGGATCCCTCCTAATAAATACCATTACATCGATGACCTGGTTGTGATCCTACCCCAAAACGTGTGGGAATATCTCTACAACAGGTGAGTTTGGCCGTTTCAGTCTTTCTCCCAATGAGTTCTGGGGTTTGTTTCACGCCTTAGCAGTGACCAAGACATAAAGGCTTCTCAGGGCACCTCAAAGGCGTGCAGTACTCAGTGTGGACTGGCAAGGACTGGTATTTGGTAGAGCCTCCAGATTTAAACCAAATGGGCTGCATCAGTGCATTGTCCCAGAGCAACATTGTGACCCTCAATGTGATGAGTAAAGGCAGTATTCCCTGCTTCAGCAGTGTCTGGAGTAGTGTAACGTCCATCTCCGTGGGATGCAGGGCTGGGAAGCATTTCCATTCTCCTGCAGTTTCCTATTCCTCTCTCTCCCTTCCTGTGCTCAGGTTTGGGGGTGGCCCTGCTGTGAACCATCTGTACGTGTGCTCCATTTGCCAAGTGGAGATCGAAGCACTTGCCAAACGCAGGAGAATTGAAATTGACACCTTCATCAAGGTTGGTATGAGAAGCACCCGGAAGCAATGCCAAAGGGTAGAGGTGGGAAGTGCGGACCTGTCACAGACAGTGGAAAACTCCTGCCCATGTTCTCCAGACCATCGTCTACAGCTTGGTGAGGAGATGGACCGTGGGGTTCCCCAGTGCTAGCAGCATAGGGAGGGCAGCTGGGACACTACAATGTTGTGCATGGCTGTATGCAGATACCAAGCTTGAAACCATCCTAGTCTCCTGCCTGCTGTAGTGAGCAGGAGCAGGTTATGGGGAAGGTGGTGGGATTACATGAGGTTCTTCTGAAGAGCAGCAGACTGCCGTACAGTTAAGGGAAAGGGCTTCCCCAGACTTCAGGAGTGACTAAATCTCCTGCATGTCTCTGTTCTCTGCTCTCCCAGCTGAACAAGGCTTTCCAGGCAGAGGAGTCCCCAAGTGTCATCTACTGTATCAGCATGCAGTGGTTCCGTGAGTGGGAAGCCTTTGTCAAGGGGAAGGATAACGGTAAGAAGCCAGAGACCTCTGGAGTCTGGTGGGGTGAGAGGTAGAACAGAAACGGGTCTGTCTGCCAGGTCCTCAGTGAGCACTGCACTGACTGGTGGGACTTGAAGCTGAACCGAGTTCAGACATCAGCCCCTTGGGCTGCCTGCAGGTCCCCAAGGCCAGGGCAGAAACATCAAGAGATCGAGTTCAGGAGATGTTCAGTCGGTGGCATTGTGGAAAGCAGAAAGGTTTTGACACGTTTGTTGTCCTCTTGCAGAGCCTCCTGGACCAATTGACAACAGCAAGATTGCACTCACAAAAGCAGGTGGCCACGTGCAAGTTAAGCAGGGTAAGGCTGGTGTTTGCTGTCTTGTAGTGTTCCTAAAGGTGGAGAATGTTCCTCTGGATCTGAGTGTCCATAGTGGAGTGATCACAAAGCAAGATGGTGCTGCAGAGAATGACACAACCGAGTGCTCTCTGTCCTCAGTGAGCCACCTCAGTTCTCCACTGGGAGCTCCTGCATGACCAGCTTGCTGATGAGACTTGTTCTAGTGAAGTCTGCAGTCCCCTTCCCCTTCTGATGCTGCTCCCCAGGCCCCTTCCACCATTCCCTTCTGCACTGTAGCTTTGATCTTGTGCTGCAGTGTCTGCTGTGATGTAGCTTGTGAAATAACATTGCTTGTGCTGTCCCCACTGGGCTCTTCTGCCAAGCACATAGACTGCATTTGCATCTCACCTCTCAGAGCAGCTCTTAATGCTTTTCTCCTGCTCAGTAGCCTTCACAGCAGTCCTCTGCTTCCTGCTTTGCTCGCACTTGTCCCTCCCAGGACAGCTTGGAGCAGAGCCTCTCCCAGGCAGCATAACTCCACCAAATGCCCCTGTGCAGGGGGGGTGGCTGGAGAGGACATCCTCATGCTCGTGTTGTGGTGCACGTGCACAGCTGATCACTGCTCCTGTCCCTTGCAGGTGCTGACTATGGGCAGATTTCTGAGGAGACATGGATTTATTTAAGCACGCTGTATGGAGGGGGCCCAGAGATCGCCATCAGACAGAACGTGGCCCAGGTCCAGGAACTGGAGAACCTGCATGGGGAGCAGAAGATCGAAGCGGAGACGCGGGCTGTGTGATCTGTGCAGGCTGGGGCAGGGAAGGTATGGATGGCACAGAGATGTCCGTGTGGGATGGAAGGCTGGGGAATCCCGAGAGTCAAACCTCTCCCGCTGGCTGGTGCTGGAAGGCGAGTGCAGCTCCCACCTCCACTTCTGGGAGAGGCAGGTTCCCTCCAGCGGCCTCTCACGTGGCTTTGGCTGTAGGGGGGTGCTGGGCACAACGGGGAGAAAACCATCTTCTCTCTAATTCATCTCTGGGTGAAGCGGTGGGGCGAGACTGCAGCCGAGTGTCACGAGGACGTGTTCTGACCCGAGCCCCCTCCCTTCTGTTTGCTGACCAGAAACCGGCACTCCCACCTTGCCCCAGTGAGCTGAGTCTCTGCTTCTTTGCAGGTTTTGCTTTTGGCACTCTTCTGTTTAACTCACGTGTACAAAGATAGTGAAACCTTCCTTACGTTTCCGGTGGGCAGTGTTGCAGCTAGAGAGCGCTGGGAGTTGAAGCTGCCCAAGCCACAAGGTCTCGCAGTAGCTCTGTGCTGGTGGTGCACACACGGTTGTCACAACTTCCTGGTTTTGCTCTTTATTTAGTTCTTGCAAATTCAGTTGCAGTCAACTAAGAGACACTGAAAGAGGCCCCTTCTTCCTCCCCTCGCCCCTAAAGCCACACCTTCATGGTCCTGCAGTTTCTGGGGCGTTTCTCCTTGATTTCATGTGCTCAGCATGGTTTCAGAGAGCAAAGCTGGCAGATGAGTCCTCCTTCCCATGGCTTTCCTCTGAACTCTTCCTGCTATAGCCCCTGGCAGCTTTGTAGCTATGGGGTGCAGCCTCCCAGGGGTTTAGCTCATGGGTGGTAGCTTCAGGAATAGGCAGGAGTCGTTGGGACAGCTCCGATGCCACCCATAGGACTCCCGGCTCACACCCCTCTCTAAGCAAGAGGCAAAACTCTGCTTTACTCAGCAGGGCTCTTAAATGCTCTTTGTTCACCTCATAAACCAGAGAGGTGAGGGTCTGAGCTTCGCCACTGTTTGAGTGCTGAGTTAATAGCAGCAGAGCGAGGCGGAGGTGGCCTCGCCTGGGCTGAGGAACCAGAACGATTCCACAGCACTGAGTCTGGCCTCAGTGGTACCAGGCTCCTCACGTGGCAAAGCAAGGGAGGGACAGAGGGCTCTGGGGCTCGGAGCTGGGGAGCAGCACTGGAGGTAGGATGGGATTGGCAAAGAAAAACGTGGCCTTCAGATTGGTATTTTTTAGACCAAATGTTTTCTGCAAACGACTTCTTTGAAAGAGTCTGTGAATGGTTCAGCGCGTTCATTTGTGATCCTGTCTAGTGGATGCTTGTACATACCCAGCCAGGCCCGAGGGGAGGTCAGAGACTGAGCCACTGGTGAGATCTCTTACTGTTTTAAGCTGTCTTTGTGTGACTGCAGCCGCCTCTGGAGCTGCAGGTCTGTGTTGTCCAGAGGATGCTGTACAGATTGTCCCATCCCTCCTGTGCTTGTGTTAGACTTTGTGCTGAAATGTGTTACAATAAATACATGTGCGTTCAGCATGGTGCTCGCTGGTGCCTGCCTTGCGTGGGGAGCTGGTCTGGCAGCTTCCAGGGAGCTCATGGTGTCAATGAAGTAAAACACATAAGAAAGGATCCAACGTTCCTGCTGCCAGGAGGCCCTGCAGGGCCACAGCCACCACGCTCCTGCAGAGGAGGGCGCTGCTCCTTTCAGGCTCTGCTCATGGGATTTCCTCCTCGCGTTCTTTCACTTACCCAGTTTCAGCCGTGTTCGTGCCTGACACCTTCTGCTATCCATGAGCATCCTCGCCATGGAAGTGACCGGCAGGGGAAGCAGCTGCGGTTGCATTGAGCTGTCCTGGGTGGGTGTCCTCACCAACACAGTCCCTGTCTCTGTAACCCCTGTGAGAGAGCAGCTTTGCTGCTGGGGCCGCAGGAAGCACTGCAGCCGGGCCAGCCCATCTCCGTGTCCTGCCGCTGTGAGTTGGTGGAGCTGCTGAACGAGGCAGGGTCTGCAGGACCAGACCCGTCCTCTGCCTGAGCTGAACGCAGGCGCAGAGCTGGAGGTGGGTTAATGAGAACACGCAGCTTGTTCTTCAGCCACTGGAAGCCAAAGTCCAGACCCGCATCTCACAAACAAACCTGGCACCGAGCAACTGCGGAACGGCCCCACAAGGTCCAGGAGATGCTCAGCGCCGCCTCTCCTGAGGGTCAGTGTCTGCACAGACAGCTCCAGCCCCGCATGGCAGAACCAGCACAGCGCTTTGGTACCCTCTGTCCCTTGACACGCTCAGCTCTGAGCCCTGCATCTGCGTTTCACTGGAGCCCTGCGTTTCTACCTCCACAGCAGGCAGTGACACGTGTCTGGACACAGCCAGCTTAGGGACCCATCACCAGCCTGAGCTACGCTCCTCAGTCCTTGCAAACCAGCCTTATTTTATCAGGCCGCTCACTCATTTGGCTGTGCTGTTGCTATTTGAAGTTCACCATACCAATGCTGTGTAAATAAAGCTAAAGCCAGAGGGACACCCCTTCCTTTTCATTGTCCCCCCCAGAGGCAAAGCCTATGGCTCGTTTCATAAGCAGCTCTGATCTGTCCTGCACTGACAGGGTGGCAATGAGAGCTAGGCAAAGAGCAACTGAAATTCTGCTGAAAGCCCAAAATAGCAGCATGACCTTAGGGGAGAAAGTCTCCATTCAGCTGATTCAAGTGGAACTGTCAACCAGGTGCAACCTGAACTGTCAACACTCATGGCTCCTGCATGAGGCTGTTTGCAAGGAACTGGACCAACAGGAGCTGGAGCAGCTGGACAGAAGGCACCAGAGCCTCTGCCCCTGCTACTGACACACACTGCTCACCAACCTCCATCTGCAAACTGCAGATATCCCCACCCAGACACAGGGCTTTACACATTACTTGGTGAAGGGGAACCTGACCCTTCCGTACCCGGGCACGGTCACCCACACAAGCACAAACACCAGGCTTGCAACTGGTTCATAAACAGCCCATATCCAAACATCTGCCCAGCCCTCCAGTGAAGGCAAAGCATCCACTGCAGGCAGGAGGTGCTATGACTCCGACAGAGGGAATACTTCCCCCAGGTTTCCAGCTCTGAAAAGCAAGAGCCATCGTCCTTCCCACACAGCAGCACCTCAGCCAGGGCAGCATTTGCCCTTCTCCTCAGACGACCAAATCAAGAAGTAAACCCCAACCGCTTCATGCTCTCCAGCTGGAGAGGTACAAGCGTGATGGAACTGTGCCTCGGAGTGACCTGATGGGAACCAGCTCCACGGGACAGACACTGAAAGCTACCAAATTAATACTCCAAATACCCGAAATTCCAGTGTGGGATAGCATGAAATGAAGACTAAACCAAACCCCCAAGCACCACAGATGTGTTGTCACTCTTCCTACTGCAGCATCTGGCCACAAGCACTGCACTGAACAGGCCATTTCTGCTTATTCCCTTACAGCCAGAAGCAACCCTAAATGCATCCCATAATCCATGAGAATAACAAGGAGGAATTTCAGGCTGTACCACCACCGGCTGAAGCAACGCATCCCAGCTGAATTCCCCTTCTCAGCCAGGATGCAGAGCACTCTGCCAATGGCACCAACACTTCAGCAAAGCAAACCCCTTCTTTTATTCAACAAACCCATTGTTGCTCTCTGCAGGATCAAAAGGGTCCGGTGAAACGGAATGTCTGGAATGACATGTTTATTTAAATAGGTGGATGCCTTTCCTTTCGTTGGTACAAGGTCAATATCCGCTTTCAAATGGAAGCACTTTATTTGGTTGAATTCTGTCTCCAGAAATGAATGGGCAACACCAGAACCTTGGACATGGGCAATGGAATCACAACACGGAGATGCCACCATCAGTGCTCAAACACACACACACACAAATATACAAATAAAAAAGTGCTCGATGCTGCCAGGTTAAAAGAGAATTTTGGCTTTTTTTTCTTAGGTCTTTTTGACACTTCAGGCAGGAAAACAAAACCCAAAGGACAACTGCATCGAACTGAAGGAACGGCTGCAAAATACTCAGCACTGAACACAACTTTTGAGTATCGGGAAATCTGCTGCTTCTCTATTTACAGGGTGGAAAGAAAGGGCAGTAGAGACTTTCAATGGGGAGGAGGAGATCCCGCAGGATGTCCAGGCCCTGCTTCCGCGCAGGGTGAAGTCAATTCCAGCAGAGTTTTTATAAACCAGTCCCATCTTTTAGTCCTTTGGAGGTTCCAAAAGGTAAATCCCACAAAAATTCATGACCCGGGATCAAGGCAGCGGAACAAACACGTGGAGGCTGCAGCACGTGGATGCTGCAGCACACGGAGGTCACACCGCGCGGTGGCTGCTTACTTCCTGCAGTCAGGTTTCAGATCCAGGCTTTGGGAATCAGTTGCCAAGTTTATAAAAACTCTGTCCATGGTCTCTGAATAAAACCTTTGGAGGAAAAACCCGGTCAGGCAAAGCCAATGCTCCTCCTAAAGCACGACGCAGCAACACAGACATTGCCATTGTTCCAATGTTCCACAAAGAGGCTGACAATAATATACTGTCCACCTAGGTTAAACATATAAAAGCAAACCTGTAAGTTTTACACAGATGGCACAACAAGAGGTGAAAGGGATTCTTCCAGCTGCTGATTCCACAGTGCATTGGACACGAGAATAAGAACAGTGCAGTTAAGAAGAACTGGAGGGGTGTTTTTGCACGTCTGGTAACAGCTGAACTGTTCAGATCCCCTGGGAGATGGATCCAGCAAAGCCTTTGCACACATCTGGGTACAAAGCCACTGGTGCCAACCACACGGATCCCGTTCTGCTACTGGAGGCTCCTGGATCTAAACAGCGACCGCAGTAGCAGCAGTGATAAGGATGGTGATTTAACTGATGATGACCCTTCCAGCGCTGCTGCCATTGCAGCTGAATGGCCTCAGTGCAGGCTCCTGAGCCGCATGAGTTAAGATTCCAAAGCTTCTGCTGGTTGATGCTTGCAGATAGGAAGCACCATCACACCAGCTACAGCACGAACTGTAGGACCAAGTGCCATTAGAAATAAAACCTGGAATCCCGAGTGGAGAGGAAGGGACAGAGCTCTGAACACAACATGTAACCCAACTCCAGAGTGACTCCAGCCGGAGCGGGGATGGCCCAGAGCACCCCAACAGAGAGGCCATGGTGCTGAACCTGCACAGAGCATCATGCACACTGAACCTGAGAGGTTTTATTCTGGGGTCACTGCCTGTAAGTGGCTTCCACATCAATTTCCTCCAATTCTGGGGATTTCACAAAACATGCTGAAGGTTGTTAAAAGCAAGGAGATTCCCCCAAGTGCTGCACTGATTCATGAAGAAATGAGGCCCTCAGGAGCTATTAAGCAGCAACGGAACCTTACAGGGCTCAAACACGTAAAAGATGACTGCAAAATCCCAGCAATGGTAAAGACTCGGGGGAAACCAGCAGTTAAAGTGTCGAGTTTAGGAGCAACTGACCCTTTCTTAGGCAGCTGAGGTCCAGATCATGTGGGATTTGGAGATGCTACAGCTCTCCCTTGACGGCGTGACATGATAAAGTGCAGCATCACTTATCATGCTACTTCTGCTTCAAATAAAACCATATGAGGACAGGAGGGTCACGTTCCTGTCTGGCTTCTGGGTCGAGGTCCAGTCCACGGCAAGGTGGGAGAAGGAAATAGAACGGGGGGGTTCTCTTTTTCCTCTTTTATTTTTGTATGAACCAACCCTGTTATTCAACCAGGAACTGCTGGGGACGCACAAGAGGACATGCAAGAGGAGGAGGCAGGTCTGAGACGCTGAAACCAAACCAAACCAAAGGAAACTGCTGAGAGATTAAATGAGGAGCCACAAAATAACGTGGCCCTGGGGAAGGTGGGCGCAGGCAAGGCAACAGGGCGAGCATGCAGACTGAAACGAGAGCAAAACGGAGGTCTTTGTGACGAGCAAAACGGGGCTCCAAACCAAAATGCCAGTGTCTGTGTTTGTGTGTGTCTGTGTGTGTGTGTGTGAGGAGGAGGAGGGAGAGAAAAGGGGGAATAAAGAGGAAGGGGCAGAGAGAACAAGCAGGAAAACAAGCGTACATACGTGAGCTCGAAGGCTTTCAGGAAACAGCAAGGTCATAGGGATTTAATACTTGGCATGAGCATCAGCCTAGGTTTAAAAACACAAAAATACAGGCTGACAAGTATTAGTGACCTCTGGGGAGAGCACAACATTGAGTAATGTGTGTGGATCGAATGTAAGAGCTGCAAATGCAGAGCCCAGTCCAGCTGCTGTACCACTGCTCCCAGGGAGGGCTCGGGCAACCCCCTTCCGATGGGAATACCTGTGGGGTTAGCACTAAAGGCACCGTGTGAAATGCTGATGGACCAGTGCGCACATTCAGATGGACTGAGGGACGAGGGGGGACAGAAGACAGACCAGCACTGTGACTCTCTGGTTACCCTTCGCACCAGCAGTGCTCTGACTGGGGTGGGGGGAAGTGTGGGTTATGTCTGATGGAGGGGCTGTGCCAAGCTGGCAGGAGAGTGGGGAAGGCCGGGAAGTTAAGTCTGAGCCACAAGTAGCATGCCATGGAAAAGAGCAAGCGCCTGAATGATGCTGGGATGGAATTTAGGTCTGAATTTGTCAAGTGGGAACTCCAGACAAGAGTGGGGTCTGGCTTTCCACGGGTGTGTTTTAACTGCCTGCAGGGTAAACAGACCATTTTGTTTCTCCTTCTGTGACAAGCTCGCCCCGAGGTTCTTGCACCAGCACAAACACCTTTAGGAATCTAAAACATAAGAAAGACAAAAAGAAAAGAGACTGGATTAGAAAGAGGTTGGGGAAAACGGGATCCCTTAAGAGAGGCACTGCCTGAAGCAGGTTAAAGGAAATACAGCATCAAGCATCTACCAGGTTACAAGGGGTTAAGGCTCCTGAAGAAGCAGCACTCAAAGGGTTATCATCCACCCCCAGCTGCTTTCCTACAGGAGAAACCCTCGGGAGCAGGACCCTACCAGGATGTTTCAGTTTAACTGGGAAAGCAAACCTGGAAGGGAATACTGCGTCTGTTCAAGTGAGAGCTCCAGAGACCACGGGTGAGACCGAGCAACAGGAGGCTATGAGCACTGTGCTGAACCCACACTAACTGCCCTTTCCACAACAGGCTGCACAGACCTTTCAGGCCAGAAAGTCCTGTACCAAACAGGTAAGTGAAAGCAGTCTGAGCCTCCAGGACCCACCCTTTGTCACACTCTTGTAGCCACACTTGCGGCCAAGGGCGAGTTTTTCCTGGGGCCATGTGAAGTTACAACCCAGAGTGTTACCTGGCCAGGGACTGCTCCTGTATCCAAGGGAACAGAGGCTGAGCCCCAACTTCCATCACACACTTCCATACCGAAACCCCCCAAATGTCAGCAAGAAAAAGTGTTCACAGAGCCACAACAGAATTCTTTTCCCTGGAAAGGAACGGCATCTGTGTGGGAAGCAGGTGAAAAGCAGCTCTGGGCCATTTGCTTTCCCTTCATAAAGTCAAATGAATTGCCATTAACCAGAACCTCACAGGAATGAGAAAATACAATGTTTATTAGCAGACAGCACAGCACATGGAGCTATGGAGAGATTCCCCACAGAGGATGACTCTGAGAACAGAAACAAATCCACCACAGCGCTGGCCACAGCAAACAGACCTTAACTACACAAATCCGAACCAGCTGCAGGCAGCTGAGTAACCAAAACACTCATCAAGGTGAGAGGGACAGAGCAGTTACCAAACAGCGAGGTTAAACAGAGAAACAGCCTATAAACCCATTTATATTTATACATATATAAAAGGATAAAACCACTTCAAGTAACTTTAGTTTAAGTTATGTTATATACAGTTGGTTTATACATACGGGGGGAACTTAAGGGCAGGTATTTAACAGGAGGATTTAAAAAAGTCCAGTTTATAATTCCCGTTTCCTAAATAATTTGGCAAGCATTAAATAATCGGAAATATCCTAGATAAAAAGTGCATCAGCGTGGTTAACTTTTACCTATTGATTTCTAGAACTCAAGGCTCTGCTTAATGGTTACAGCAGACCAACAGCAGAGCTGCAACACTGAGAATCCCAGAGCCCTCTACAAGGATTTATCTATGGAATTGGAGGCAAGAGGGAACAGACTCAAGTGGCAAAGGAGCTGAAATGCTCCCAAATCCTGTTAACTGCGAAGCTGAACTTCACAGAACAGCCTCTACTACTTGCATGTCGCCCAAAGAACCAGGCCTTCTGGCAGAAGGGAACATGGCATTTCTTGGGAGCAGTGGAGAGTTTACATAAAAGTGGTTGTTCCGTACAAGTCCTTTTGTGTCTCCTGCTATTTCACAACACCCCTCAGTGACAGAGGGGTTTGCTCCCAAGAAGATCATGAGGTACCACCTGCAATAACACCGTATGGTCAGTCTTGAGCAAAAAGGTGCAGCTAGTTCCTGTGTTCAGTCGCCAGCACCTGGTGACAGGTAGGGCCAGAAAGCCCTGCAAGGCGCTACATTATGTCTGCAGGGGGGAGTTCTCTTCCTCATCCCCTAGCAGTTAGAGGTTGGTGTAAGTCCCAATACATCCAATACATCCGACTCCTAGTCTGCATGGTTTTTAGCACTTATAAGCTTCCTGCAGGCATCACAGAATGAACTGGGCGGCTCATTTCTAATAGGAAGGACAACGATAATGCCATGTTTACAACTAAATGGATGCACAGTCAGGCCAGTGCTTTCATCGGCTGTGATGCACAGCTGGAGTTCAGGAGGTGAACTTATACATGCATCAGCTGAGTGGACGGTACCTAACAGAGTCTTTCACTGAAGGAGATACGACATGTGCATTCATCTCTTGTAAAGAAAACCTTCTGACACAGAGCTCTTAAAGCACCAGTAGCAGCAAACCAGTGGGATAAGAGGTGAACGGGCCTATGAAACCTACTCAGATTTTCTCAAGTGATTTGTAACACATCTGGAAGAAAACAAAAAGGCAGAACAAGACATATTACAGATATTACTGTCGGCTTTGGGATGGGGTTTGCTACACCCTGTGTGTGGAGGTGTCAGTGTAAACCTTACAAACAGCCCTAGCGCTTGGCTGCTGCGATGGCTGTGATCAGACTGCAGCACTTACCTGTCTGCTCATCTCAGGTCAGGCAGAGCCCTGATAATGGGCTTCTCACAAAGGACTGAGCAGGTTCTTGGGCAGAGCTGCCTCTGGCTCACGGCACAACCTCATACACCTGAGCCAGAGCCGATTCTGCTGCTGAAAGAGTCACTGATGCACTCAGAGCTGGTGTGAGTGCTCCCACCCTGCATCCAACCAACCTGGAGAGGCACTAGCTGCTCCAGCTTCTTTCCAAGAAGAGGAAAGAACTGCTAACCTTAGTAAATGTTTTATTATTTACGGTGTCACTGTCAGAACGTCATTATTTCTGCTGCAAGGCCTGAATAAAGTCACTTCAATTGATAGAGAATGGCAGCCTGTAACCAAGTTTGTCTTTTAAACATCAGCAGCACTTCCCCCAGATCTTTATCTGCTATTGGGACACTTTCTGCAAAGGTAAATAACAGTTCCTTTATGTTAGATATTCACAGATACATTTAGGGTTTGTTCCTGAAGTGGCTGCAACTGAACCATCCTTCACTCCCAGCACGCACTGCAGTTTTACCATCATTCAGCACCATCCTGTAACTTACATCATACCATTAATGCACTCACCCGATTTTCTGGCTGCTGTTGCCAGAAACACTCCTGCAGCAGCCTCCCCAGAAGGGCAGATCAGAGAGAGGCGCTTTGCTTTGTTTCCCACCCAACCTGCTGCTCTGCTCATAAACAGGTGATCTGCTCACGGGTTCCACTGGTGGGAACCATGCTGCGCATCTGAGGGCAGGAGAGCCATGCTCCTCATGTGAAACAGGTTCAGGTGCCACGCTAACTTGGCTGTTTCATGCAGCCTGCGCTGCTGAACAACATAATAGCGCTGCTCAAAACAACGTTTCCAGCAGCATAATGACAATGTTGATTTCAAGTACTGCCACACACAAAGCAGTCAATCTCCACGGGAGAGAATACCAGAGTAAGAGATGGGATCTCCCGTTCTGCACTTTCTGCCTTGTTCAAATGTGAGGTAAGGAGACTGTATGATCCGTGTTCCTCTTTCAAAGGTTAATAAAACCATAGAGGGGCTGAGCTTTTTGCACTCTTCTGCATCTCAACTGACCCTGCATTTGCCAAAACTAATATAAAACTACTGTATTATGGCAAAATAAAGCAAGAGCCCAGACTTGCGTCTGCAAGCAGACAAGGCACTGCACTGCTTACTACTGAGTCCAAGACAGTGAACTGATCAAACTATAGTGTTTGTTTACAGAGACAGTCCTACTCCTCAGTTCCTACTGTCCGTAAATCCCAATGGGAATGGTTCAGTTTTCTTTTGAATTGGATGAAGCAGCTTCTTTCACACCAAGAGCTCTAAAGTCGACGAAACCCAACAATTATCTGAAGGATGAAGTGACTTTAAAAAGCTGCAGATTATTTAACAGTGAACGTCAAACACATCCTGATTTGAAGCGGGACTGAAATCTTCGATTCCTCAGTGTATTACATGACCAGCTATAGATTCATGGGATATAATCCAGCCAGGATTCCCCTGTAGCACTGCTTGCTTACACAATACATCTGTCTGTGAGAAGTTAATGGCAATAAGGAACCAAAAGATCGCGGAGTCAAAACACTGAATGTCTCCACTGATCTTGGCTGAGCAAAAGATTAAGCCATTAGTTATGCTCATCTGAAACACCAAATACAGTTTCTGTCTGAAATGTATCAAGGTAGGGAAGATTAGAGGACCTTTCTTCATGTTTTACTTATTTGTCAAGGACCAGAGTGCTGTGTAGGCAGGTTTTGGCAAAATCTCTGCTTCTCCTTCCAAACACAAACTAAATGACGACCAGGTTTCAATCCAAGAGGTCCACAGAGCACATTACACTCTGAAAAGCTACCACACTGTGACACAAAACAGCAGGCAAAATACTTCCTATATAACACTCCACTGAATCCTTTTGCGGCAAAGAGCTGACTTGTGAATGTGTAACGTCTGAGATGCCACCTGGATATCTGAGGAAAGCCCATGTTATCCCAAATGGCTCTGTGTTTCCTGCACTAAGTTGACCGTGCAATGGCAGTGGCAATTGAACAAGCACTGTCTAGTAAAGGCTGCAGTTCCTTCTATTGACAGTCTACCACGCTACCCTTCTCTGAGCAATGAAAAGCACATTTTGCAGTACAGCAAGCCATATTAGTCCACGTACAAAGTAATGCACTTTGTGGCATTGTACAGACTTTTAAGAGGCTCTATCTGCAACACAGAGCAGTTTCAGGGCTGGGTATTTCTGTGAAAGCAAATAAAGAAGTAATAATAATGGTATTAAATATAAGTCATAGCACCTTTGGCATTTTTGTCCAAATAGACTTCAACATATGATGTAGGGACATAGCCCTCCTCATCTTCGTTTCTTCGGATTCGTGTCCATCCATCACCTTTGTCTTCTTCTATGACATAGAGCATTTCTCCTTCTGCTACAGAAATTGTTCCTTCATTCTGACCTGAAAAACAGTAACATGGAGTTTAGGGTCTCCTGCACAATGGGAACCACAGATGTGGTGGGTGCTCAGGGCATTCATGGACCATGTGCTGATGCAACCTCTGCTGCATCGCAAGCAGCAAGAACAAGAGCACATGATTCTGGTGTGTACACAAAGAATCAAACGAATGTGGTCCTGGCATCAGAGTTTTGGTTCTTTTTCTGTAGAGCCCCTGTGTAACAGAAGACAAATCACTGGTTTAGTGCCTCTCTACAGACCAGAACCATGCCAGAGCCTCACTTGCCCTTTCTTTGTCTATTTAAGCACTGCAGGAGTTAAATTAATGTTTTCAACTTGTCCTTGGCATATGAATTAAATGAAACACTACGTGAAGTGAGAGTAAAGTTTGAGTGATACCTTCAAATGTATAGAGCGCTTTACATGTTCCTATGGTGGGTAGTGGTTCTTCATCGTCAAATTCATCGTCAAAATCCGTTGCAGGTACTTTCATCTCAGTCTCCTGACTTTGCTCTTCTGTGTAACTGCCATCCGGGCTGCTCAAGAGAGGAAAATACACAGCAACTATAGCGACCAATCTCAGGAGGAAAGAGAATGACTCAGTTACCAGACACTTAAGGCAAGGTGAACAACTGCAGCTGGAGCAGCTTGGCAAGTCCAAAGCATGCTCAGAACTGGCTGTAGCAGCTCTCAAAGTGATGGGTGACACCACTCACTTTTCTCATCAAAAGCTGTAACATAATGCATCTCACTCGCCTTCACAGCAGAGAGTGGAGGGGCTATGGCACATTTCATCATAGTCAGAAAGTAGCTCTTAAAGTTGGAATGTTTCACATGCTAAAATCAGTATGCAGAACACTTCATGGAGTGCCTGCATTTAGTCTGGTTACAGACTAATCACAGCATCACAGCACAGTCTGGGTTAGAAGGGACCTCAAAGATCATCACATTCCATCATCTAAGTTTGGAATGCTGCAGAGCTACAGTTTTCCTGGTGAATAAGCTCAGGGAAGCGGGTGCAGTTGTGAGCCTGAAGAGCTCTGTACAGATACTGTACCTCTCACGGTCCTGTGCACAGCTGTTCACTGCTGAGGTGTTCTGGGCTTCATAGAGCCCGCTCTGGCGCCGGGCCTCACTGCGCATGGACAGCCTGCCCTCCACCTCCGCCAGCCAGGCCTGCGAGGGGAGAGTGGTCCCATGTACCCATCATTGCTTCAACTTGCAAAGGGATACACGTTACTTTTACTTTGCTGTGTCATATTTGACATTCAGACTACAGAACTAAAACCAGTCTGTGAGCATGTTCGAGTTCTCCTCTGGGTTACAGTTGCTGGGGGAATAGATTCTGTACATTAAGTGCACACTGAATCTATTGGTGTTGCCAAACTTAACTGAAAACTTAATTCTTTTTTGACACTGGGTGCTGAAAACACCCAAAAGAAGCAGTTAACAACAGCTGTTGGGAGTCACAATCTGCTGCTGTAGTCACAGTTAAGATGTGTGACAGCTTATAGCGGTCTCAGTAACACCAGAAACACAGCGATCTCACTGACTGCTGAGTGCAAGAGGGCTAAAGCTGGGGAGAGTGAGAGAGCCAGTGATTTTCAAATGGGTAAGAAAGCAATGGATCAGTGGATAGTAGAGGCAACAACCATAAGAAACATCTAATATTCATGGACTGTATCTATTTATGTACATATTGTCTTTTCTCAGGCCTGTGATCCTTCTTGTGTAATTATAATGGCTTCATATATTCCAACTACTCCTTATGCTCTTGAGATTTTGTATCTCTAAGAAGCTTCCTGTTAATGGCAGACTATTCCTTAAAACATATTTCATTGGCTGACTTCTGTCTTGCTCTTGGACTATACATGGTGCTTTGCACTTCTGTTCCTCTGATTTGCCACAGACATCTGTAACATGATGCTTCCCATTATTTCATTAATTAAGCATCTGAACCCCTCTGGGCAGTCCAGAGAGCACTACATTTACTCTTAACCCTTCACTTAACATGATTTGGCTTCTCTGGTGAAATAAACAGCAGGACTGTTGGCTGACAGTCACAAGAGATGGTGTATATTCATGTTACGCAAAGAGGCTCAAAGATCTCAATTAACCCAAGTGCTTAAGTAGCACTTACCCATGCATAGTAAGAAAACTCATCAACACATCTGGAAAAGCAATGAAGCATCTGCTTAGAACTCAGTGTAAGCCGAGCTGCTTTACACTGAAAAGTCTCTTCCCATACCTCAAACTTCTGAACTTCCAATCGTAGCTTCTCGATGTTCTGTCCAAGTTCTGCTAGTCTGTGGTCCACACTCGCTGCATCTCCCATCTGTGGGTTCTTGATGTACACATCTTTCATTTTCGTTAAGGCATCTCTGAGAGACAGAAGAAAAATAAACACATGAAGTGTTAGTGCAGCTGGGGACAAACGAAAGGATAACAAACTGCCTCTTCTTGCCTCTGTGGTTCAGGCCTAAGCTGTAACAAATATAACTGAGGATATCCAGACAGGGGCTTTTGCCCTGTACAGAAGCAGCCATTAAAGAAATAACAGTAAAATCACTGCCAGAGAGAATTCACTGTCAGAGATGGAAAAAAGTGAGTGACAACTTCACCTACAGAGTAACCTGACACAGACACTGCACAAGCCAAACTCTTCAAGCTCCGACATTTAAAGGAGCTCCTTGCTCTGCAGGCAGCTGAGGACTGTGGGACTACACAGGAGATACTGCTGTGCTGGTACAAGAACAGAGCACATTCAGACCAAATGATTCAAGCTTCATGTGCCCCACTTGAAGAATACTAATAGAAAATGACTGAATTCTCAGGCAGTGGCCTTTTGCAAGGCAAAAGGAGGGCTCTGGAGTTGATTTTTAACCTGACATGTTCTTTCATTCAGCACTACAATATCCTATTTGCTAACCCTGGGGAAGAAAAGCAATATAAAATACCCCCCCACACACATAACCATTGCAACCAGTGACAGCTTCAACTTTCCAGATGATTATCACCCCAGTTTTTGGGACACAGACAAACAGTTGCATCATTATTCTTCATCATGGGCTGAAATCCAGTTGAGAAACTGGGACAAAGAGCTGGACGTGGACATATTAATAATAAGAATGGAGTGCTGAGCAAAAATTCTCACCCTGCCTGTTGCAGTTTGTCTTTTGCAGAGTATCTTTTGTGAGATATTTCACACTGCTTAAAACGAAGCTAAATCCAGATGGTTTGTATTTGTCACTGTGCTGTGACAGATAGACCTTAAGCCACATAATATGACCCTGCATCCTGTTAAGTTATACAGCGTTTATACTAAACTCTTTCTGGGGGCTGTGTCTTGTATCAACCCACATACCAAATGCCTAGGGTTTCAGAGATGGTAATTTTGAGGCTTGCTATGATGGATGGGGTACCATAAGGCCAGGATTAATGTAGTAGATGCCTTCATGAGCTCCTTTAGGAAGCCTGCAGAGCTCTTGCTGACAGCAGTGTGTTGCCTTTGACCCGAATCAAGCTGAGGCTGAGCTTACAGGAAAAAAGTTATCTGCACGATGATGAACATTTTGGAGCTTAGAGAAGGGCAGACTTACAGTTACTGGCCCAGCTATTCAGCTTCTCTCTAGGCATCAGATGGGGGGAGAAAGGTTAATGGAAGTCCCACGACTCAAGTTAACCCTCCCTGTATTTTAGAGTTTCCCACCAAACTCCTGACAATTGCAACCCTGTGCCTGCCTTTGCTTTGTGTGTATAGAACATGGGGAAAAGTGTGGGTGGCAATGAAGTGGGACCGCTCTGTGGTTGGAGTCCTAAGGAACAATATTGCAAGCATGTGAGTCATGATTATTACTATTTTAACTCTTATTTAACTGCTGGTGCTGCTTCCTCAATCACGCATTATCTTTATTTTAGATAACTTCCTTCTGCTCTGATTTCATATCCCGTTTTAATGTTGAGTGACCTCAGAATCAACACAGAGCAGAAAGGAAAATCTGTACAGAGACGAATATAAGATACCACAGAGGGAAAAAGACAACAGAGTAAGAAAACACATAACCACATGCAGTTTTCCTTTCTTTTTTATGATATAAAGCATAAAGAAGCAAGCCTGGCTTAATACACAAAATAAACAGGTTCTTCAAAGCAAGCTATCAGAAAATATAAGTACATCTGTACAAATGCAGAAGAGTATTAAGGGACAGACTAATACCAGAGAGGCTAAGTCCTGAAATCATTCAAGGAAGGAAAGTTGTGTCTCTATGCAACACATAACATGCTGAACCTTCTATGCAACTGCAGAATGTGAACAAACACAAAGCAACATATACAGGCTGCCAGAATCAAGACAAAAATGCGTAACTAAAATGGCCTTATTCCCAACCAGAATGATAAATGCAGCCTTGTAGAAAAAGCATCCACAAAAGCACAGGAGTCATTATCTTCCTGCTTCCAGGAAATCTAAGCCGCAGATCAGAGTCTCGAGATACACACGAATCAATCAGCACTTCTGACAATGTGAACGTGCTCATAGTAGCCCCCCTCCCTGGGATCTCCCCATGCCCATCACACACTAATAGCTCACATCAAGAAACAAACAAAGCATATCCAACGGTGATCTTTGTCTGCCTTGGGATTAAATCATAAAATCGCTGCTCTCCTGTGAAAGCCAAGGGAAGCAGCTCCAGAAAGAAGGAAAAACTGTCTCCAAGTCACTACACTTGTATCATTCCCATCCTTATACTCGGATCTTCTCACGATTCCAAGGGCAGGATGTGCATTACACTGTGGTGGGAGAATGGAATACAGAGAAAGGCAGCTTTTGTCCCAGCTCCAACCTACATCAGCCACAATTAAATAACTGGTTTCAGCACCTGAGTTGTGGAGAGCCTTGCAGCTCTCGGGTGGTTTTAGCCATATGCAAACTCTGGGGGCTCTTTCCTTGGAACAGCACATGAAACAAACACAGAACCTTGTTCTTCTTTGCACTTTTACTTGTTTCTGTTCTATAAGACTACTTATTTCATTTTTCTTCAGTGGGGTTTGATGTACCTTTGATCCATCTCCTTCTGAATGTCTCTGTTTAGCTCATCGACTTTCTGCTGAAGCTTCTTTCTTCTTTGCTCAGGTGGGAGATTGCTGAAGTCTTCCGGCCCTGCTCCCTGCACAAAGTGGAAAGGGGTGGGGAAAACAGAAGGAAGAAAGAAAAAAAATCAAAGCCTGAAAGAATCCTTCAGGACTTGCATTTTGAAAACAGCTCACAAAAATCTGTGCAAACCCACAATGGTCTGAAGCATTGTTATCATCTGTGCTGAGATTTATCAGTCCCTGCATAGTATCTGGATGCCTTAGAAATAATCCCAGGATCATATCCCACCTCCATATCAAATAACTAAAGGGAGATCAACAACAAAGAATGCCAGAATTCACCAGCAAAGCTGAGAAACTGGTTTTATCCATAGTTATTATCAAGTTTCGTTGAAGACTTCCATTCTCACAGAAGCTGATCCTTCCTGCTTTCCTCTCCTCTGCCACAGACAGGACACCCATAAAGGCAGTGACCAGCTTCTACTGCTGTGTCACAGTCACATCTCTCATGTACACCCTAATTGCTGGCTTGCTCTACATAGTCTGAGTGTTGGTTCAATACAGTTAATTTCTGCTAGGACTCTCCTGAACACACAGAAGCACTTAACAGAACAGAACAGAACAGAAGCACTTGCTCTGGGATTCTGCAATTTAAAAACATGCTGCTTACTTTCCAGGATCCACCTTCCATGTCAAAGTCTCTCAATTTCTCCTCTTTCACTGCTACTAGTGCAGAAATCAGGAGTTATATCAAAGCCATAGAATCAAGCCATTTAAAATCATAACCGAAGAAAAAAAGTCTGAAGACCACAGTGGTTACCTTGGTGTGGTTCTGCTGGAAACCCCTTTTTCTGCCTTCAAAATGCTATGCCTCTTCTCGATTGCCTCAATTTGATACAGCAGAGAGATGACACATAAAATAAATCCATACTGTTTTCTTCAAAGTACCACCTAGTTTTGTCTTGCAAGAAGGAAGGGGGATCATTCGCTATCCTGAACAAGGGGGATGTTCACTATACTGAACACACATCAATACCAACTATTTGCCCAATAAGGGAGTGAGGTTCTTGTACACAAACTTGTACAGGTTTTTCTTGTTTTGGTTTCTGCTCATTCCATGTCCCATTTCTAAAGGGGAAAAATGGTCTATGGCAGAAAGAAGGTCAAAACCATAAAAGCTGAGTAACTAAATTCAGTGGCCCATCAGCTTGCTGAAAGCTTGGGAGCAAAGTTGCGACATTAGTCTTACTAAAGTACCAGATCTCTCTCTCAGAGGAGCATGATGTAGCAGACAAAGTGCCACTAAAGCTCCCTATTAGGGCCCTTTCAACTCTGCACTGAATGTGCTCCCAGACACAGTTCTCTTTCTTCTGCAACTGCAGAAGAAGCTGTTTAGCAAGCGTGTGGATGCCAGGGGGATGGAGGACAACTACAGACAGGTCATCTCCTCCTCTGGTCTTGCCATTTATAAATAACAGAACAGGCCTAATGAAATTGCTGCTTACTGATTTTCAGTTAAAGGTGGCCTTTCAGTTAAAACTAAGCCTTGACCGCATGTATAAAACTACACTTAAAATTCCATTTATAAGACAATGAGAAAGCAAATTTAAGACAAATGAAACTGGTTCTGAAACTTCAGCCACAGGAAGTCCTAGCAGTGCTTACATTACTTGTTGTGCCTGGTACCAGAGATTGATTTTCATTCATTCTTTAATGATAATATTTTGCATATCACATTAGACATGAGAATGATTCAGCATCTTTTACAGATAAGCTACACACTGAAGCCATGCAGATCTTTTTAAGACAAAACATCTGGAGGTAACTTTGTATATGAAAAAGCAGTTAGAGAAAGACTGTAACAGCCTCAATTCTAAGCAGAAGAGAGACATATGCTTGAAAATATCCCCAGGTACACATTATGAGAATGCAAGAGATGTCCTCAAACAGATTTAGAAAAGCATCTTTTTATGATTCTTCAACTTCATTCAAAAGCCCTGCACCGGATTAAATTCAGTATCTTTCCTCACAATGCTTCAGACCAAAGCATTAGTGTTGCATAGAAATGCATGCCCCAGAGTAGGAGGTAATCTCACTCAGACTTTATTCCATGCTCAATAACAGAAGCTATAGCTCCTCCCCCAAAAGGAAGAGACAAGGAGTAAATACTGCACATGCCGGGAACATTCCATGCTCTCAAGCAAAACTACACCTGGGCTACACCTCAAGTAGTGAACATTGCCTACGTTTCTAGAAATGCTTCAACAGTGAGGTGGAGGGAAATCTGCGCTGGTTTTGATGTGCTATCATAGGACCAGCAGAGCCAGTCTCAACGGATTTCCTTGCATAATCTGGGATTTAGGATGCAATTGTTCCAGGATGAAGGACTGCGAAAAGAGAGGCCGCGTTAGGACCAGTTTCCAGGCTGAAGCTACACATAGGGAGAACATAAGGTTTATCAGCCCCAGGTTTGGCTCTTTCACAGCTAGGATCCAAGAGGAGATCACAAGGGAAGCAGATTTCCTCTGTCTGAGGCGCACATTGGTCTCATCCCTGTCTGCACGTCTCTCTCATTTGCGCAGTGCTTGGGGAAAGGCCAGGTCAGCCATTTAGTTGGGGATTATTTATTCCTATATAAAGGCTTGGCTCATATACCCAACACACCAGCAGTGTGACCAGAAAACAACAAATGGAAACCCCTGGTAGAAGTATGTTGTACTACTAGGACAGTGGCTTGGCAACAGCCAAAAGAACACAGCCTGGCAGTGAGCCGGACACTTCCATCATTCCTCAGACCTACCACACACCTTCAGCGAGCAGCAACATTGCTATTCAAGCTCAAGCAAGTCATTGTGTTGACAGAGCAGTAGCAGGACCTGAACCTCCAGAGCTACATACATGGCCTACATGTTTCCTCAGAATAAGCTGCTACGAACAGAGCAGGTCCACAATGCTGATTCAAGAACATGTAAGCGGGGGAAGTGAGCACCGAAAGGCACTAAGTGGTGAGGAATAAGGAAACTTTCAAGCTAATGCAGTTAAGGCACTACTGCAGATGCCCTGAAGCTCTCCAAAACTGCAACTGGTGGCTCCTGCATGCTTGCATGAAGGGAGTCAGCAAACCAGTCACATTCGCCTTGTGGCTGCCCTCTCAAAGGGCAAAGGAATATAGACAAGCTGTCAGGACCATATCAGTGTGGAGTATCTCAAGCAATATAGTACCTTTTGTATGAAGTTCAGCACATAATTTGCTTTCCCAAATATGCCCCCCCCCTTCCCTTTCCAACTCAGTAACATGATCTCTTACCGTAGTTCAAAGAAACTTCCCCAGCTGCATCCAAGACAGAATTTAGGATTCATACATATATATATATATATATATATATCTCCATTTGTGAATTCAAATCAGTCTGAGTTAACCTTGTTGGTTAAGGTTTACAAAACTTTAATTAATATCATTATTAGTTATTCTGAAGGACTACATAGGGCTGTAAAATGTAGGTGGTGATAATGTAGATTTCCAGTAATACCTGGACATGGAAAGCAAACTTTGCGGCTCTGTACACAAAGACATGCGTTTCTCTCTGGAAAGGCTCCAGCAAGCACAGAGACCTTTGTGTGTTATTTTCCTTTAAATGTTTTAATGTCTGCTCATACAGTAACAGAATCACTTGATACTGGTTTTCTACATTTTCATAGCCCTAGATTATAAAAGTGAAAACTAAACTATACATTAGAGTTAATTTTTAGCAGCTTATTAGAAAGACTGAATTCTGATCACCTCTATTAGACTCCAGACCTGTGTATTCAAATTTATCTGATAAATATCCAAACAAAAAAAAGCAAACACAAAGAAGAAAATTTAACAGTTAATTTCAGTGTCATGTCATATTGTGGCACAGTGCACATTAGAACATACACAGAAAATGGTGATTAAAACACAGGACAGGCATGCTGTAAATGTGCTTACCAGCTTGAGAGAAAGCTTCATGTAAAAATTGGAGAGACAACAGGGTAGGGGGGGAGAAAGAGAAAAAACAACAATGCATCAGTAGAAGAGGAACTTTTTCAGACTGACGTTACAATAAAATGACACATAATCCCCTTGCTGTTGGAAGGCAAAATGGGAAACACTAACAGATCTGTGCAAAAGTTCACAAGTGTTATCTTATCAGTCAGCTGCCGTTTCCTCACCAGAAAGAGAAATGGAAAAGCATTGTACCCCTACAGATGTGCTTCAGTAGGTGAAAGACTGGCCTGGATTGATTGCCTCAGCTACAACAACAGGGATTTAGGTCATTACAGAAGCATCTCTGCAGTGGAAAACTGGACCTTGCAAATCTATACAAGACACTTCAGATCAAAACTGTGCTGAAATGCAGTCACAAGCATCAGCCACTTTATGCAAGGGCTTAAGAGAAGAGAGATAACACCTAAAAAAGTAAGCGGTAAGGTACATCACTCAGCCTCCAGTAGCAGAAGCGCAGTGGGATCTCCAGTGATTTCTTAGCTCTCAGGTCTATCTGCAAAGGACAACACCCCTGTTGATCCCAGTGCCGTCCAGGCTGTCATGCTTTTGAACAATTAAAAGCAAATACTCAAACGTACTTTGGTCATACAGTCAGACAAGGTCACGACCAAGGAGGAGGGAAAAAAACCCAAACCTTCTCTCTTTACACCAGATCGATTCTATGACAGCATGGTAAAACATTACTCAGGCTCCTTAAATGATATACATGATCTAAGTCTTCAAGAGGTACCACATTTTCTGGTGCAGAGCCAACACCTTATCTTCTGGTTGCTCTGGGAATGTAAGACTAAATAGAAGTGTAAGCTCACAGAGCCTCTGCAGCAGCACGACTGCCTCTGCCATACATCACTTGCACACACAGCCCTCCGCAGTGGTGGAGGCCTCACAAATCTGCTGATTTGGGTGAACACATGCAGCTGACCACTGAGGTTACCGAAGCCTTTTCCAGTGTTGCAAGATGTTTTGACAGCTGCAATTCAAAAGGTTTTCTGAGATAGGGACACTAAAAGTGTGCTCTTCTGCTCCATGCCATGAAGCGCAAGGTAAGCTGCTGTTCAAGATAGCAAGTCAGACTTTAAAGGGAGAATCAAAACTAGAGCCAGCCTCCTCCTCCAGCAATCTGCACTGTGTCTGCTCTACCAGCTCTTTGGTTGTGAAATGCTCGAACGCAAGGAACTTCTAAGTGCCTAAAACGCGCTTGACTGGTGTTAAAGACAGTAGAAATGTAGAAGTTGGAAACTGCCTCTCACTGCAGGCAATGATCTGTGCTGTCAGACTTCAGAATCTCTTCCCACTCAAGAGCTACCAACAGCTCCTGGGTATAGTGCTTTCAGAATGGTCCATTTTTAGCAGAAGCACTGGCTCATTAGGATTGGACTGAAAATCAGTAAAGGTGGCTCCACACCTACAGTGGGTTTGACAGCGTGATTTGAGAAATAAGTACTTTTAACAAATAACAATTCCCATCAGTTACTGGAATTTGTACAGCAACAATGTCAGCCATTGGAGGAAAAGAGACGGCCTTGAAATACTGCATTTGAGCTGGTGTGCTCAGGGGCAAGGCAGCGGTTACACTCCCCTCTGAAGTTCAGTCCATTAGGAAGTAAACACATGATAATAATCACAGGGCACTGAAGAAATTCACTCTCGCAGCTAAAAGGCCATTATAAAAACCAAACAAACCCAAATCATTTGAGAGAATAATCATATATACGGAAGCAGAAAGAATGATCAAAAATAGGCAGCTGAAGAAATTACAGCATCGGCAGCTCTTTCATTTGCGTAATTGCTTTAGCACTCCTGTGAACTTTAGCATAGACATGATCAGCACAAATTGAGATCCTTGTACATACAGACAGACAAGACTCACGGTGCAGAATAAATATTTACCTATGAAGCACTCTATAAAAGGCACAAATGTATGCTACATGCGCTAGTTGCTAAACACTACTCACTCTAAAGGCACTACATTACTGCGAAGAATCATCTGCATCAAGACTATTCTTTTGCTGTAAATTCAGCAAATTTGAAAGGGATTATGGACACTCTATGCCGAATTCTTACGCTGTTAAGTATGACAAAAATAGAGAACTTATTAATAGCATTTCCAAATAGTACATCAGGGATTGTTATAACCAGTACAAATAACAAAGCAGATCATAGACTGGAAACAATGAAATGCTGAAATAAGTCATATTCACAGTGTTCCATTTCTGAAATGTATTTATGATTTTACATGAATGTGATTCAGTTTCTACAAACAAATTGAAGCAGACTGAAAATAAATCTGCGTTAAACACTAAAGAACTACTTTGGCCCATTCTGTTGGGTTTTCACAGCCAGAAACTTCCTCACAGCTCCTGGGAGAACAGGGGTATTTTCCCCCAGATGATCAAATAAGTCGCATTTCTTCAAAAGGAACAAATCCATTTCAAGCTGTCAATTTAAAACAAGTCTAGCTTAGTCTTGAAGGGGAAAAAAAAGAGCCTAAGAGCCACAAGCTTCAATAACACATGAGAGAGCATGAAAGCCAGCAAGTCCATGTGTTATTGGACAGTCACGGACACCAACCTCACTTACAGAAAATGGGCTGAAATAACCATTGGACTTCCACACAACCAAGAGGTGATTTTCTTTGTTAGTGGTCCTGTAAAAATCTCCCCATAGTCTGCTTTATTCAAGTATGGGATTTAGAGGCCACACATCTTGATTCCAAGAACTATCATCATTAGAGTTCAAGGAAAAGTCCCAAAAGCTCCACGACCAAGGCAGTGTCACTGCACTGCTGTCAATCAGAGGCTGGTTCGTGGTGCTCAACTGCATTCATGAAATAACTCACAATAAATGCCTGGAACCTGTTTGTAGTACTTACTCGGAATTGCACAGGTCCAGCTACTTGAATTTTGCCAATTTCAGCATTTCTAGGAATAGCAGACATATCTTTCCTGCACGTAACACAGTAAAGCTGCCACTTGCCTCTTGCCAAATTCTCCTTTTATCTTTTACCAAGCGCATTTCCACAGCACACTCTAAGGGCGTTGTAAGTGGGGTTAGCGACTGTGTAGCAACTGTATGGGCTGATCACACCATCCGCGGACTTACAACATATTCCCTAGCCTCAATGGCACACGTGGGTGTCCCTAAAGTCCTCTTCATGAGCTCTTTGTGAATATACAAAGACTGTGTCTGCTGGTGAGTCAGCGAGAGAAAACACACATTCGTTACACTGGAGACGAGCACGGCACCTGTGTTTACTGCTTCTACAGCAAAAGACAGCTTTGGCCTTTAACAAGCCTTTAAGTGCAAAGTGGAAGCTTCTTAGGCATTAAGAGTTTAGCATTCTCACAAAAATCAGAAGATACAGTGATTTTAGACTCTGGCTTGAACACACAAGTCAGAAATCACCTCTCTTTAATGACACCACCCACCAAAAAATCTTGGTCTTGACACAGATACATAGACTTAGGTTAGATTAACAAGTATTCCAGGGGCAAGGAAGAGAGCAGGTATGAGGGGGGTGGTTTGTTTGCTGTTTCTGCAAGCTCACAGACCAAAGTTGTGATCACTCAGGCAGAGCAACAGCTGAGTATGGAGGGAGAAGACTGCACAGCGCGGCACAGACGGCATGGCAAGGGCAAACATTAACTGGTGCAATGGAAATAAAATCGTGTTTTAATGAAGTCAACAACTTCCACTAAAAAGGAAACCACAAAAGTTCCTCCATGTGCCTTATGGAACCACCTGGAAGCTGGAACTCAGATAACGACTGTAATATCTGCATCTCAGCTCCCAGACCCATCTGCTCTGCTTAATCACAACCCAGTCTCCGAAGTAAGGGAGAAAAGGACACAGTCGTATCACACAGAATAATTCAAAGGTGTAAGTTCTACCCCTGGATTTTGTTAGTTCAGAAGTATTGCTCTTTAAATAAAGGTGCTGATGTTACTGCCGCTATAGCAATAAAACAGAAGAACACAAAATTAATATCAACTAGCAGAATATAGAGGTGGGGTTTCTGTCCTGAAAAAGGAATTAGAAAAAGCAGAGCAAGCATAAATGAAATTATAACTTATGTAAGTGGTTCCTCATTTCTTGACTTTAACTTCCCTGAAGAGACAGAAGTGATACACTATTTTATTCTGCCTTTTTAAGGAGCTATTAGAAACAGCACTCACAGAAACTGTGTAAAAGAGACTTTTTTTGTTCCCCTTTTATTTCTGATGCATGATAAGTGCTGTAACAGCTTCACGGTATTCTCTATAATGGACATTTCTGCTGTTGGGGTTAGAAGAAAGAAGCTTTGAGGGGAATACAAAAACTGTGATTAGAAAACCAGAGACACTGACAAGAGTCAGCACCTAAATATGTTCAAATTCTTATTATTTCTTTTGAACAGACTTGGATTTCATATTGGCAGTGACCACTGATACCGGAATTGGCGCCTCTACGCTAACCTTGCATCTGTTGTAAATTGCTCAAGCATCTGCTTCCTTCCATGAAAACAAGATTCATTGGATTTTTGGTTTGGAAGCCAAATTAAAACCAGAGCAGGCACAGGATAGATCACTACTAATTATGTAACTCATTTCAACAGTCACCGGTGATTTTTCCACTTCAGCTTCATAATTTCTCTTTCCAAATGCAACGTTAGATGCTAACCTGCAACTTTATACGGAAATTACTAAAACATACTGTCTCTTCAGACACGTTCTGATCTCAAAGATGTCACAGGAATCCATTCACTCATTATGATTCAAGGATCAATTATAACGTGCAGTTTTGCTGCTTGGTATTTATCCAGGTAAGCTCTTAGTACCTACTGCACTTGTTCACATTAAATGGTTCATTCACTTATTCCTTAAGCCCAGTGTAAAAAAGGAGCATGATCCAGTTTCCTCTGATTTTCTGCTTCTGTAGGAGTGAAGAGCCCGGTTATCAACAAAGCCAGGAAGGACCTGCTGCACAATTTGGTTGAATACTCTAAAATCCTACTTTGAATGCCTTGTGGCCACCCTTCCTGCAAGGTGTCTGACTGGAAGGGAATTTTGCCTCTGGATAAAAGCAGCAGTGCAGAGAGCATTCTGAGCAAATGAGATTACTCAGTGTCCAAAACTCAGTTACACTGTGCTGTCCTGCTGGCTCCCTGCATGATCTTTCCAAGAGCTGCTTCACTGATGCCCTTCTGTACAGAGCAAACGTTCTTCTGTATAGAGGACAGTTTCTCCTCTACATCCTCCTCATGTCTTTGGTAACATCACAATCCAGTATTTATAACATTACTGTTCGTGCTCCTGAGCAGAATTCAGATGCTTTTGGATTTGACAGGGGGGTGGTAAAGATAGGAGAAAAGGAAATCTCATAAAACTTAATCTGGTAAAAGCAGAACTAACAGTATTGTCTAGCTGTGCTGAATATCAAGGAGGACTGTATTGACCGCCTCAGCTGAAACAAATGCCAACCCCTCATTTTTCATCTGATAAATTAACAGGATTTGGAAGTGATTCTTGGTTTATTTTTTTTAACTGGTCAGAATTACTTTATTTTTAACAGTCACATGGCACATTCATGATCTTTTAGTCTGACCATTTGTATGACACAAATCACCAAGGACCTCTGAAATGGGAACTTGCCACGTTTTCAAATCAGAGCAAGCTGCCAGAGCTTTGCAGCCTCTCCTACTCCATATTTATAGATGAAGCAAGTGGACTTAATTCACCCCTTTGGAAAAAAGAGACCATCTGAACACTGTGCTCCAACTCCATAGGATGAGTCAGGCAGCAAAAGTATTTACATACAAACATCCTGGTAACTAGCAGGGGAAGGAAATGAACTAGAAAGAGAACATAGTGAAAGGTTTAAATGAAGATTTAGCAATAGCTTTTCCCTGCACATTTTCAATGAACTTGTCAGCAGAAATTTGAGGGGCTCCAGAGAAGACGATAGGAAGTTGTTGTCATTATTTCACCTTGCAGACCAGTATGGGTATGCAGAACTTAAGACTCACTTGGACTTCTCAGATCGTTAATAAATAAAACAATGGCCTTTCTTCAGGAAATATTAAAAACAAATAGTTATAATTGCTTATATGGCCAAATATTCACTAAATAAGAATTTGTGCATTTGAAATACCACTTGTGAAGCGCCCATGGAGCTGCAAACTAGTGTTTTCAAATCAAGGTTGAAATATTCAGCACTCTCTTCAATAGTTCTGCTCTGTGAATGGCACTACTGGAGCACCAGATCACAACACAAGCCCTCACCTTCAGCACTGCCTTTCTCTCCAAAGAGTCTTGGTGCTACGTGCCCACCAAGACAGCCACTACCTGGCACATCTTCCAGGTCTGCTGCTGCAGAAGCAGAACTGAAAGACTTGTCTCCTCCCATAAAAGCCACGGACAGAAGATGCTCTGAGCCAAACTGCAACTGAGGGAAGGAGGTACATTTACAGAACCTGCCTTTGGACAACTTAGAAACTTCCCGCTTCCCCAGTGAAATGTGATGGTTTTAGGTTCTGAAAGTCCCATTAAATGGCAATTCCCTCAGAAAGAACGGAAAACCACTCGATATAAAACATGTTTTTTCCATGTACTGTCTGTAACCAGATGAGACAATGTTGTTTACAGCAGTGTTCTCAATTCTTTGTAACTAACCACTACAGTTCCCCACTGAAATCAGCTCTACTTTTATGCAACTCCAGTCCTAAATGTCAGTGCAGTCCCTGGAGCAGAATTTGGGCTTTGAAAGTAGTCACTTCCTTGCTGTTAGTGTCTGCTCTGAAAAACCTTCTAGAACACTGAACACTTGTGTCTCCTTCCTGTAATTTTTTATAGGAGGAAATAATTCTAAGGACCTTAACCCAGGAGTCAAAGCCCTGCTATGCTAGCACTTTTTAAATGGTGCACGTGCACAGTGTGCAAGGTTCTGGGAAGATAAAAGTCATCTTTTTGTTTGAAAAACGGAGTATTTTATCTCAGGAACCTGTCACTTTACTGCTTATGAAGATGACCAAAGAGAACACTGAATTCAACACAAACACTTCAACATGGGGTTACCAACATAGCCACAGCTGCTGTCAGCAACGGGAACAGAGCAGCTGACCCAGGAAAATTGAGGCCACATTGCCTTCACTATCAGCAGCAAAGGAGACAAGGACACTGAACTTAGATCAGTGGTGATGTGTCACAAGATGTTGATCTAGACCCAGGTGAATCCCCAAGGTCAGCCACAGAGGCTTTCAGCCTCCTTGCATTGTACAAGGCCTAAACCAGCATCTAGCAGGAGAAAAACCCAAACCCTGATTCCCTCAGAACATCTCGGCTGTGGTTTGGAGCTTGCCTAGACCGATAAAGCTTTTGCACACAGAACATAACAAACCGTGCGCATTGTAGCACTGGGAAGTGAAAGCTGGTTCAGAAACTAACAAAAAGTCTGTGGACTTAATGGGAACTACCCAGAACAAGTTCGTTCTGCCCTGCCATTCTGCATGCTAATGTGCGTAGAGAAGGACCACAGAACTTGACTTTTTTCCCTGGCTTTGCTATGATTCATCACAAAGTTTATCGACTCTCAGTTCATGTCTTTCCTCCCCTGCTTGCAGCCGTTACTGGCTATTATAAGGTTTTCAACTCTGTACTTCAGCAAAGATATTTCATGGGTATTCGAAGTGTCAAGAATAAAAACTGGGAGAAAAAAAAGCATTTAAAACCAATTGGAAAAAGGGTTAAAGAGCATGGCAGGAATTCAATTTTTCTGTGGGCACTTTAAAACTGTTTAACCCTCTCTCTGCTCAAGGGGGCCCAAAGGCAGACATGACACACTTGCTGAGAAGCAGGATTTCTTTGGCTCTCTACAGGAACCAACTCTAACCTCCCTTTCTTGTTGAAAGGTCACGCTACAGGATGTGCTTAAGGTCCTCGAGAAGTGTCAGCCCCAAGCATTTAGAGCCAACTGCAATGGAGGTAGCTTCAGGGAACATTAAATTTGGTGCCCCCCCAGTCTCCACCCGCATGCAGCCCTGGCTTAAAACACACATGTACCATATGAACAACTTACTATCACCTAGAACCAGGTCATCTTTCACATCTTATCGTAAGACTTGAACTGACTAAGCAAGCTAACATTGCAGCACTTGAAGCACGAGCTGACGCCAAGGTCTGGCTCAGAAGCTGCTCACAGGAAGCATACATGGCTATAAAATACAGAGGAGTCATCTTCCTACTACTGCAGCAAGAGGCGTCAGATCATTTCAGGGAAATACCCGAATTTGCACCAACTGCGGTTGGAAGAATTCCTAATTTACTCTTCTTCTGAATCCACCCTGCAGACTGGAAAGCTTCTCACATTAAGGCAGACAACATGCAGCACCAGGATGAGAGTAAACCTTGGAATGCTGCTTCTCCAAACCTACTCTGCCACAGACATACACAGGTCTACTAAACTAATGACTTTGATTTCTACATGAGTATCACTTAATGTTTAGCTCTACCTTCCACACTCTGGACAATCCCTCCTACTCCAAAAACCCGAATAGGTCATTTCCATCAGCAGCTGTACTTTGTGTGGTTTCATTGTGGGGGTTTTGACTAAAGATGGCTTTATAGGTTGGGATTTCTTGGATTTGTCTGCATGTTATGATAAAACACAACGGATTCATTCACAAAACAAAACAAGTTTTTACGTAACAGAACGTGCAATAAAAGCGCAAGAAAGAAAGAAAGGAGAAAGAAAAAGAGAGAGAGAGAGGTATCCAGAGGAGAACTTACCCCGCGCTTTAGGCTCCTGAAGCAGTGGATTTTGGGTTTGGAGGTCATGAACTCGTTGAAGCGATGGGAGAGGGGTTCCTTTTGCTGCTTGGGAGACTGGGGGCCGTTGGGAACAGCAGAGGGTGAGGCAGAGGCAGGGGGAGGAGGAGGGGGCTGATGGGGGGATGTTAAAAGGGACATAAGCTACGTATAAGAGATGGAGAAGTGATAGAATAAAAACCAAAATAAAAGGATAAAACACAAAACGAAAATAAGCATCAAAACCAATATTTGAAATCCAGGAAAAAACAATTAAATAATTAAATTTTAAAGGCCATGGTTCAAAAGAGGGGAGAAAGCAGTATTTAAAGTTGTGTTAAATGAAGAATGTGATAAATGAAAGTTTAGTAAGTGAGGCAACAGAAGAGTAATGCAGTATTTGACAGGAAGCTCATGCAGACTCTTCCATGCAGTACTATCCCCATAAATTGCCCTGTTCTGCTCTGTGGACAGCTCAGGAATAATGCATATGGATAGAGCTTTCAAATACCTGAATTTAAATGAATCAGATAAGGAAGGTACCTTAGTGCCCAGTAGCGTTTCTATTATCTGGAAAACAACAAACCACATTCCTTCCTGCTTCCAAATCATATCTCAGCAATGTGCATCACACTTCACTTTCACAAATGACTCTATGAATTTGCTCAGGAGTTAGTCCTGGGTTTTGGTTCTGGCTACACTGATGTAAGCCCCAGAAAGCAGAGTTCTCTCTTATACCAGCACAACAGGAATGACCCATTTAAACAGGTAGACTTTTTGACTGTAATTAGAAGTGGTTTGGTAAGGCTCAGAGCAAGGGTGAGATCCAAACAACGAAGCTACTCTGGGCTTCCATCAGTGTTACTTGAAAATTGATTCAGTCCATTCACCCTGACACGTTCTGGTAACCCCAGATAAATGCTGCCATGCATTATGGTGTAAAATATGACAGTGAAATGAAAAAGGTTTAATGGATACATAAGTTAATATGGTCTTGCAAAAAGTCAACTGCTCAGTTTAGTTATGCTCCATTAGTTGTGCTTCAGAACGAATCATAGCAATTCCCTGTTCCCAGCCACCCAACTGAACCCCGTGCACAGACTGAAAAGACTAACGCAAATGAAAAGCCAAGGAGAGTTTTAGAAGTGTCAAAACAGTAATGCCACATTAAAGCTTCCCAAAACAAGGTTAGTTGGCACACACGGCACTAGGTAAGTGGTATACAAGTCCTTCTCCGAGTTAGGAACAGAAATGGACCATGGCAGAGACATGACAACTAAAGTTAAATTAATATAAAAACTGCAACATAATTAAAGAAATTCTACAAGAAGAAAAAATTAAAGATATAAAGAAACCAGAGACCACAGCAAACACCATATTAAGACCTCAGTTATTTACTGAGTCTAAAATTCTCTTTAAAAACTGTAATTGCCAGGGTTACTACACAAGACAGAAGTTATTGACTATACACATACTGAGTATCAAGCTCAGGTTTGCAATTCAGTACCTTATTTTTCTTGATGAATGGCCATAACTTGCCCTTGGATTTGCCACCAAACTTCGGCTCAGACTTCCCATCTGCTCTGGAGTTGGAAAGGCTGGATTCCGAGACAGTCCGCTTCATCGGCTGCGTGAAATCCTCAAAGTCAACATCTCCTGGCGGCTCAAACCCTGATTTAAAGGCTTCTATTACCAGCTGGGAATCCTGGAATGGGACAGATCCAGAACAAGTGTGAACATCTCAGGTGAATGCTGTCATCACATTGGTGGCACAGAGAAACATTACAAGGACAAGAAAGTTTGTCTGTGCGGGAACCGATCCTCACAGTGATCATCAGTCTTACTCCTGGAGCCCAGGACCAATACAAGGCTCTCCATCTTCTGCTCCAAGATCAGGGCACTTTTCTTAGACCTGTTTTCACTACCATGATGTGCTTTAAAAAAAGCTAACCCAGGCAGAGCACAGCATCCTACCAAAACAAGGCACCCTAATGTGTAAAATTTAACGCTCTCAGATAATAAAGTGAGAAATGCAGTTAAGAACACAACCACGACCTCGGACAGTTTCCAACCTATGCCAGTCAGAATGTATTACAAGTAGGAACATAAACAGCGACAAGCTCAGTTTCATAATAGATCTCTAAATAAACAACCTATCCATGGAAGTAAAGCAGGTAAGCTTTATTCGACGGTAGTCCACTATTCCTATTATGAAGCTCTAGTCCATTTTGCAAAGGTATTGCTGGGACAAGTCATTACCCAAAATACCAACAAATAAAAAGCAGAGGACTATGGTCTAGGAAAATATATATATATTACATAACTATCATTAAAGACAGGTCATTGTAGTTAAATGAAGGTGATGCTTAGGAAGAGTAAACTCAGGTCTCCTCACTCCAGCCTTTCACTGAGCTGCACAACCCCTGAGCCTGACCACAACCCAGCAATGGTTTCATTCCCCTTGTTTCATTGCCAACACAAACATAAGAATTCTGATACAAACATCTTTAATGTCTACTGGTGAAAATTACTAAGAGCATATTATTAATTCTACTGACTAAAAATGCAATCGCACTTCAGAAACTGAACAGAAAAAGCTTAAGTGACTCACAAAGATTTAAGGTATAGAACTGTTGGGCACACAGCTGTAAGCAAACCAGTGGAAAATCCCAATCAATACTCCTATATAAAGCAGCTCCTGAGTGATCACACTGCCACAGGGTGACAAGCTGGTGCTTATGAACTCAGCTGCAGTTAATGGAGTTTCTCTCACAGACTTTACCCAACAACTGAACAGTCCAAGGTCATGCAAGCAGCCCAACACCTTGGAACTCCAGGCACTGTCAGTAAAGCCATGTTCCCTTTGGCACCTACTAGGAGTGCTAGATGCAAGCCAGACACATACTTGATGTATACTGTGTATGGTGGGTTTGCTCCTCCTTTTTTTTTTTTTGACAGGGGAAAAGAAAAAGTAAATCAAGGCAAGAACGATACACAGCATTTTTCAGGTCTACACACAATTACACAAACTCAAATTCAGACCTCAGCTTGCCAAATGCATTTATGTTTAATGGACTCACCAAAGCTACTTCAATATAGTTCTCATCTACTTGACTTCTTGGGAAGAGAGCTTTTTATGTTATACAGCTCTTAACAGTTTACTTCTAAGAGCATTAGAGAAGCTGTGCCACAGCACACAGATCTCTAGAGGAGCATCACCATTCTGTTCAGATAAAAAAGATGAGCTTGTTTCTTTGAGGGCATCTCACAGATTCTGCTTACGGCCGTAGGTAAAATGCTACTCATGAGAAATCTAGTGGGATATAAACATATCCAGAGGCCAGGCTCCGTTGAGCAAAACACAGATACACCAAAAGCTTCGCTGAAGTCTTCATGGGATTACAAAGGAAATGAAGGTTTAAGATCCTCAACCTGTCAAGCACACTGTGAAACTCATACACAACTCTTACGGAGGTAGAACAACACTTTCCATTATTTCATCCTAGGCTGACATTAAAACTTCCTGAGATCTAAACATTTGGACAGATTTTTAATAAAAGCCATGAAAGCAAGCTGAAGAAGGAAGAAAAGAAACTATAATCATACCCAAGGTTATATTAAATACCCTATTGGTATTTTAACCTATGGAGCTTTTCATTTTTGTCTCTTAATTTTACAGTGTTCCTTCCATTTAGCCAAAACATCCTTCCACTACAATGGAGTTAAAAATATCCAGCATGCTCCATATATCACAGAGATAATGTCATAACAGGAACTCCATAACAGGAGTTCCATAACAAAGGAAGTCCATAACAAATTAATTTTATCTGCTGCTAGAGCCTTCTGCACAGGTTCACCTAACAGTCACTACAGCTTACCCTTGCAACATGACCTCTGGGTTGTCAGAGCTGTTAGAAACAGGACAGGAAAAAGAAGCATATTTATAATGGCATTAAAAACACAGGGCTAACCAGTACTCCCAGCTAAATCCAGACAGTTTTATTACTGTTAGCGGGAATTCTATACACTTCAGTGAGAGCATAAGGCAATCCTATTAACACAGTTGCAAATTCAGTTACTAAGCCTGAAAGATGGGCTGTTTCGCAAGCAGACATGAGGCTTTGCAATATTTAAGCTGCAGAAAACACAGAAAGTATTAGATCTGTCCCATAGATCATTCTGGTTCTTACACTATAAAATGGAATAGGGGCTCTGGAGGAAAAGCGATCTGCCAGAATCCCGCAGCATCTACAGACAGAGGGAACACAGAGCTGGCCATGGAAAGGAAGCCTATTAGCAGCCTGCACTTCCACAGTTTCAAAGCCCCTACAGAAATACATCCTTCCTTACTATTGTACAACACAATTCTCATGCTAGAAATCACAGTGGTTCACAGGTGTCACTGCTACCCCATACCTTCATAGACAGGTGTTTATAATAAACCTACCCAAAGCTAAAAGCTCATGATCAAAAAGCTCCCCTATACCTACGTGAAATGCAAAGTTCTGCTGCTCTTGTTTTCTTTTTCCTTTTTAAACAGTTACTGCCTTGCCATCAGCTGGTAATATTCTACTGACAATAAAAAATGCTGCAGAACTTGCAGTTTCTTACATCCTTTCATCCAGAGTTGACATCTGGTACATAAGGTAGGTTACTGGAATTGGAATTGTCTCAGGTTTCTTATTTTTCCTTTCTCACCAATACATCTGTATTATTTGTGGTTGTTCCATTTAATGCCCTAGTGTCTGAACTGAAGTGACTGCACAACGAGCTTTCATTGAATCTCCCCCATTCTTCAGTAGCTCTGTATGTGAGAGCTGGGTAGAAAAAGGGAAAATAAAACCAAAGGATACCAAGAGCTAAATAAGAACGCCAAATGCACTGCTGCCTTTTGTCAGTGCCAGTGGCTGACCTTATACATTGCCAGTTTGGTGATACTGTACTTCTGTTTATGATTATCAGATCCTGGAGATCTCCTCCCAGCTGGGAAACACATGTCTGTGTGGGCCAGAGTTTCACACAAAGCTTTTCCTGCTCAGCAGGCTCTTGGTTTTGCTCACCATTGTGCCGGCTGTATTATCACTAGCTGTCCTTGAATTCAACTTTCCTGGAATCTGACCTCATTTTCAAGGCTGACTCAAGCACAGATCGAGTTGATTTTCCTAGGCAAAGCTTCTCAAGTTCGAAAAGATGAATGAGTAAAGGAGACAACCTCCAATTTGAATCTTTCCAGGAAAAGAAGAAACTTCCCTGATGGGAGCCTACGAGAGCCCAAACTTGCCTCTTTGAACATTAAGGGGTGAGATGGGAAAGGTCTGCTGGAACGCTTTCCATTAGTGGCAAAAGCAACATGTTATATGTAAATACAGAAAATACAGCTTTTAAATTGCTGTGCGCACCTATGACCACCTTTATAAAGCAGAAGGACCTCCTGTTCTGGAGCTGAAAAAAGTAATCCTTGGTGATATTTAAAAAACCATAACCTTTTATAGACAGAACTGTTTCCCAGCCAAAGCTTTCCAAACCCTTTGTAATTGTTCAGGTATAACAAATTTGGTTAAACATATTTTTGTTACCATGGTGTTTACAGGAGATCAATGCTCAAAGGCACCATATTCTACTGTCATACCGGTGCACAAGAGGCATCAATCTGACTTGTCTGTGTGCAAGAGAGACTAATTGGAACATAAAATTCACAGTGATTCAAACACCCAGCTTAAGCCTTGTGTGTGGTTTGCTAAGAGCTCACTTGAAGATTCAAGTAGAGTATAGGTTTAGGTATGAATCTCCCCAATATGATTTCAGCACCAAAAGCTGTACCTCAAGAAGTGTATGGTGTTTAACATGGGAATCTGTGCCCCAAATCCCCTTCTTCCACCCTGAAAGGGTAATTTTCAGATTCTTTATTTTCCTAAGCTGCTCTCTGTGAGAGCAATTGCTGAGCAGAAAGCAGTGGATTAATTTCAGAACTTCAGCCTCAGGCTTATGCTGCCAATTAATGGCAGTCTCCAGGCTCTGAGCACTGAATAGCTCAGCAAAGATTCCACTGAAAGAGACGTATGGGAAATGTGAACAGCCAGGAAGACACAGGCTGCTTGTATTTGAAGCACTAATGTGATCCATAAGAAGGGCTGAAAGAGCAAGCAGAGACTTCATTTACAAAGGGAGCACATCACTCTCTGAAAACAAAATAGAAAACACATTTGCCCTTGTGGTTACTGTACATCAGGAAGCTCAACTGAACTCTTTATCGGCCTTTTTATCAGGAAGGCTTCTTTTTACTCCTACAGTGATGTCCAGAAATCAAGATTTATGAGAGCTCATTTACAGATTGCTATCATACCTCAACTCTGCAAAGAGATCTTACAGTAAAGCAGACATTTTGAGAGTTGTTTGCAATAATTTATGTAGTAAATACTTTAAATGCCTCCACTATTATAAACCTCACTGGAATGAAGACAGTTCTGCAACATTTTCTGACTATTAGAGATAGAATCCTCTGACTAAGACCTGATGATTAGTTATCTGGAATTATGTCCACCATCTTCCTTATTCTACACAGAAGCCTGTTTTTCAATTACAGCATTTCAAAAGGGAATTATCCTAGTAAAAGGAAAAAATATTGCCAAAAGGAAAAAAAAAAGGTTGAAAACCAGAAAAGTGTGGCAGTAGAAGCATTTCTGGGTGTTAAGCAGATTTGGGAAATAATCTGAGCACATCCTGCCTCAGACAAAGCAGCTTGGGATGAGAAGCTGTGCTTTGTTTTAGTCCTATGACTATAAAGTTTCTGTGCAGCAGCCTGGACCCAGGATTAAAATCTCCATAGTGTGTGATCAACAGTAAAGATGAAAATCAACAATCTAAACACTTACATTCTTGTGATCAATTGATTCTGCAGCCTTTGTTATTTCATCCAGACACTTCCCAATGATAGGGATCACTTGGCGGTCGACCTCTGCGAAAGTTTTCATGGATTCACCTATCCTCACAATTCTTCTTTCCTCCATCTCTTGTATTTTCTAAAACATCACATTTCATTCGGATCAAATATGAAGATTAACCTCACAGTTTCAACCAATTTTTTTAACCAGCATCCTTTACAGTTCATGGTTTAAACACACTTAGGAACAAACTACAGCAGCTGTTATTTCAAGACACTTAGTTGAAAATACCATGAAGCAAAAGAGGAGGTGTCCATTTAACTCAGAAGTTCCAGTTATAAGAAAGTGTGTATCTGCTATGCAAATATCAATCACTTGATATCAGATCACAAGCATGTGACATTTTCTCCCTTAAAGAGGTTGTATTTTCCACTTCTGATGCTCATAAACCATTACAATGGAACAGTCATTTAGAACTTCTGCTGCACTACATTAATCTTCCTTGGTTCAGACAAGCACAAACTCAGTGTAAATGTGATGGCTTTGTTCTCTCTCTAGTCTTTCTTTAGGTCCACTAAGACATAATCGACATTAAACCCTTTGACATTCACTACTGCAGAGTTATTGTGGTTTAAATTTAAACATCTGCGAAGTCTGATTTGAACACAGGTTATAAAGGGCTGTGGGGCGTTACAGATGTAATGATGCCCAGCTGACTCCTGCCCCAACAATGCAAATAATGCTCTCATTCCCCAGCTGCATGGACATGAGTTTAACAGAGCAAGATTGTGAGGATTCCAAAAATGATCGTAATCTGTCATGCCAGTTCAATGACACCTTCCTCATTTATTACTGATTAGTTGATCTCTAGTCTAAAAAAAAATGGGACAACTTATTCTACCAAACTCCCAATTTCTTGGCTTGGCAAATTGCATGCAAAATTTGCTAACAGTGACCAAAATGTAAAAGACAGGGTCATAGAATTGAAACAATATGCAACATGGCCCGTCTATTCTTATCAAAAGATTATGAGCTATTCTATGAGAAGTGCCGGTGACCCCTACCTGGAAGATGTGTGGTATGTGCGTGTAGTAATGGTCATGCTGCTCACTGTTGAACTTCTGTAGAGTGGAAGAATACTCTGCTTTGCTGTCTTCTGCCATTTGATGTCGCAGCTGGGCCTGTTGTCTTGCCTAAAGAAATGCCAAAAGAAATACAGAATTTATATTGCATGGAAAGAGACTGCATTGTGTTACTCCTCACCTTACTATCCTTACCAATAGGCAGCACAGGAACGTTAGCATCTGGGTCTCTGAACAGTTCAGCCTTTGGTTTGATTTTTTAAGCAGCTGATCTATGTCTCATCCCTGGCAGTGTTCAAGGCCAGGCTGGATGGGGCTTTATGCAACCTGGTCCAGCAGAAGGTGTCCCTGCCTGTGGCAGGGGGTTGGAACTGGATGAGCTTTAAGGTCCCTTCCAACCCAAACCATTCTATGATTCTATGTCCAGCATAAGCCTGCAGCGTGCACACTGCCGCTGTCCTTTTCTTGTTTTACACCACATTGTTTCCACAACCAACCTCTGTTCATATTGTATGTAACACACAAACAAATTTGTCCCTTTACTAGCCCACTTAACAGGCACACTAGTCTTGCTCCACCGTATGCCCTGTTGGATGGCATCTGCTTTTTGTTAATAAACTACTTACCTGTTGTCTAGCAGTATTTTGGGGGAAGATAAGCGATAAGAAACCAACATGGGTTTGTGTCATTTCACATAATCATGACAAAACATCTCAACTCAGGCTCTCACTGTGCTCTCTGCAGTCCTTGATTTACACTTCCTTGAATAGCACTGGCATGGAGCACACAAGGAAAGGGGAGCCTGAGGAGCAGCTGAGGCACAACTCCCTCCCTATTTTTACCCACATGGATGATTTGCTAGCCAGCATAGCAGAACACTGGGCAATTAACCTCACTTCTTTCCCTGGAACAATCTGTCCCTGAGTGACCCTTTGTATATTTTCAGATTCCTCCCCTTACAGTTCTGCTTCCCAAGGCCTCTTGTTATCTGCTTTACTGCTCAGCTTTATTCCCTCACTGCCTATCCTGTCCGTTTATTTTAGTTGCCTTTTCCTTCCTTCTTGTTGGCCTTCATACAGCGACTCCTCCTTCTCCTCCCTTCCTACATCTTCATCCTCTGGCTTAAGCTCCCCTCTTTCCCACTTCCCATTCACCCAGCTGGAGCTGTCCCCTCACCCTGCTACCTTTCCATGCGCCCCATGTCCGGGGACCAAATGCTTGCTTCAATGAGAGCTCTGCATTGACCGATGTGAGCCCAGGACTTGGCTTTGTAAATCTAAACTACCCTGAGTTCACACACATTTTTCAGGCACCCAATCTCCATTGCCAACCTAGCTTTGAATTGTGAATGGCCAGAAAATGTTGGGTTCCAAGCACTTCCTCCATTTCGGAATAACCACTTTAAGAAAAGGGTTATTTGATTTAATTTAAATTAATTTGGGGTGTTTCAGAGAAACCAAATAATTTTAGCGTATTTTAAGAGGGTTCCCATTAAAAACAGTTCAGAATGGGGTTAGGCTTGAACTGTTCCAGGCAGACAATACTTTCCTGACAATAAATCCATGAAATACCAATTATGGAACATTTTAGTAATCATAACTGGAAGGCCACAAACTCTGCCAGAAGGTTTCAAATCTCAATTTGAAAAGAAAAAGGCTTCACTCCTATCTGTCCAGCTCACACAACTCACCTAATAATTTATTTCACCTCAATTCAGCTATTTCTTTTGCAAGCACAGTCAATGGTAGGAATTTCCTAGATCCCCTTCATATTCTTTCTATGGTAATAATTCAAGTGCAGTGAGAAAATGCTGGGCATGGAGTGTGTAACAGGAGATGAAACAGTAGCACCAGATGGAAAAAACTGACTATAACCAAATAAACTCAATAAAAGACTTTCAGCTTTGCTTGCTCCTCAGGAGTTTATACTGTCCACTAACTCCTGTAAAGGATGTATATATCATTTCAGAATATATTTATGTGCTGCAATGAAATTCCAACAAGCCGTATCAATCCTTTTTCTCCCTGAGTGCTATACAGCTTATTAAACTTTATCATCCATACACTCATAGGTGGCTACATTAAATGAGAGGAAATCAAGATAGCCTTTGTACCACAAACAAATTTACCAGCAAAACAAAGCCATGGCAGGGTGGACAGCTGAAGAGTAATGTATCCTCGGCTCCCAATCCCTCCCTCAAGCTCCAGCTGCTACAGATCAATACCCATTTGTGAGGCCCATTCTCTTCATCTACCTAAGAGCAACCCATTGTCTGAGCCGACTTCTCCATCAGCCCTAGTCCCACTCATACAGCTGGGGTAGTGCAACTCAGGAATTTGTCCCTTGACTCCATTGTTGAAGCAGAAAAACAAGAAATCCATTATTCCACATTTCCAGGCAGATCCAGCAAACATGAAGCCATCAGTTTATATTCATGAGCAAGCTCTTTGGCTGGACATGAGCAAAGTAACTCGGAGTTAAATGTATACAGGAGTAGATGCTTGGTTTCCAAAACAATCTGCACTGGTCCTAAATAAGACGAGTAAGTAAAACTGGGAACATTCCAAACCCAAGAATTTTTCTATGAGTGCCCCAGTGATGTTTTGTTTCTCCAGGTCACCTAATGCATTTGGCAAGCTCCAAAAACAGCTCAAATATTTCTCCAATGAGGTATTTGGATCTTAAAAATATTTTTAAAGGGCTAATTTTTTTGTTATTACTTCATTTGAGTATGTCACTTAAAACTAGAAATGATGCTGATAAGAGTAACAGAACTGTATTTCATAGCTTGGTTCCTGCACTCTGCTGAAGGACAGGATGATAAAAATGGCTTAGTGACGTGGAGCTTCACATTCAGAGTAATGGACGCAGTGGCCTGGAGCTGCACAGTCACAGGAGCAATTTCAGGAGTAATTTACAGTTGAGCTTTCCAGAGAGTCAGTTTTTGCCACCTTTCCTGCTCACTTGTGCATGCAAAGAGCTTCAGAGAAGGTAATTTTGGGGTTTTTTTTTAGAATTAATGTTACGTTATTTGCTCTGAACAGTTTTTTCAGGTGGAAAGGCTTTGGAAGAATTGGTCTCTAAACCAGACCATGACCTTAGATGCAAGAGGATGATACTGTGAGGCAGCTTTCAGTCAACATACACTCTCCTTTAACTGTGCAGGGATGACTGAGCATAACTCCCATTTCCAGCACCACATATGAAACTATGACCCAGATGTTCTACAATCTGTTGGAGTACTCCATGGTAAGAAATGTCCAGGCTAGGTACATGGAATGCAACAAAAGATCCTCTCCCTTCTTGAAAGGAAGAAAGAACAAGGTCACCTCATTCTCCACAGTCCTTGCAAACATGCAGGACTAGTAAAACTTTATATACTGACCTGAAATCAGTCCTTTGGCCATCTTTAAGATGGGTACCGAGGGTCCTGAAAGTGTGAGTAAATGTCAGCAAGCTGCTCTGCATTGCATGCTACCTCTCACGAGCATTTAAGACCTTTAATACCTTTGTGTAGCTTTCCTTGCGTACACATTTTCCCCTAAATAGAGTTTGATATCCAAGACAACTGGTGATTAAGAGTAGGAGAAATTTTTAAGTACATTTTCTGCCATTTCAGTCTCCAATACTGAAAAGAATGAAGGATATTTTGCTGAGAACGATTTTCAAAGACACATTCCAGAAACAGCAAGAGGGTCAATAGACACACTGTCTTCTGGGTTTACACAGACAAAAAATGCAGCTCCTCGAGGCTGTTATGGTGGGAGTGATATGAATAACTGAAAAGGGCAGAAAAAAAGCTTTGGCTGCTATTCAGCTGATCCACACTAAGTGGAACAGTTCAACTTCTCAGCAGTTGCTCGTGTCCAGAATGGCAGTTTCCAGTCAAAACTTTGATGTCGTTTTCTTTCTTCTTTCTTTTCTCCCATTCTTTCCCCACCCCTCCTTTTTTTGTTAAACCCAGACACCATGTGAGATGCATCACTGCCAGGCCACTGCCTGCCAGCATTGAACTGTCTTCGGTAAATCCAAGATCAGCTTAAAGTGCAAACACAAAAAAGTCATCCCTGCCCCCATCTCAGCTACCCAATCCCTCCAAAATAGCTTAATGATAAAGGCAGACTCCGAAACACTTCACCAATTTCAGGAATGCTTTCAATTGCTCACAGATTTTTCAGCTGCAGGCTCTGGTCTTCCCTCCATACAAACCTGACATCGCCACAGTCCGTTACGAGTGGGCACCAGCACCAACGCTGGCAGCGTTTGCAGAATCATTAACAAGAGTGGGAATTCCGCCATGGACTTCAAAACACAGCCAGGGTTTCAGGCTTACATTTACATAGCCTCCAAATTGAGCTCCGCTGTTTACTATTTTACAATAACCAGTTTGGTTTCTCTGAACTGGCAAGCAGAAAAAGGTTTTGAAATTTGCTTTCCTGAAAGCAAGAAGATAGAACGAGGGGTGCAAAACAGACAAGGGGAAAAAGAAACCAAGGAGAAAAATCCTTTTAACATTAGAGAATAATCGGGGAATCTGTGGATCCCTGAAATCCTCTGGCTGAATATAATATACAATGAGCGAATTTCTGGCAGGGGATGGAAAATCATCACAGATCACAGGAATTGTTATCTAGTGCGGCTTGCACTGCACATAATTCTGCCAGACTACAGACGTGCACACTAACAAGAGATATATCAAAGCAACAGAACACCAACAAAGCTCTAACAAGAAAAACAACCAAGTCTAATGGAGCTGGGACAGTAACACAGCAAGCACGCTGCACAAGGCTCAACAAGGACTCTCCTAACTGTGTCAGCTCTATACTCACAGGACCAGTCCTGCAGCATGATGGTTCTTGCTGATTAATGGAGTCTGACAGCTAGACCTTACTTGAAATTTAATTAACTGAATGAGCCCAGGACTTCAGTTCCTTGGCTCTGCACCTCAGTTCTGCCGCAGACTCCCTTGCACAGATTTCAGTGCTGCATTTTCCACATATAAAACGAGTGTATCTCTATGTCTTTTTTATTACGTCCAATCAATAACCTCAATTTGGTCTGCAAAGTGCTCAGAGCAGTCTAAATGTTGTGTAAGAGAAGGATCTTTACATAAGAATTGAGAACACCAGCATGTGCACTGTGACGTGCCTGAGAAGCACCTCTCAGTATCCAGCTCCAAGGCCCATGTGAAGTAACTGTGCCTTGAATCAAAATGTTTATCTCCTTGCACTGCCATTCTCATGTTATGAATACTAAACATCCAAACTCTAGGTGACCAAACTGTAAATTCCTACCAACATCCAGCTCGGAACAATGCAGTTCCATGAGGATACCCGAGAAAAGCCTAGTTTATTACAAAAGAAGGTGGTGTTCGGGGGGGATCGAAGGCTATGTGGACTTGAGGGAGGTCACAGCAGTGGTTTAAATGATTTTTGGAGATCTGTTTAGTTGTACCACAGAGACAAATCGATTCTGTCGTGTATAAATGTAACTGTTGAATATAAACAATGGAAATTTTTTCTTGAATAAACAATGGAAATTATTTCAGGACTGTATGTGTAATAGATGGCATAGCTCATACTTTGCATACTGGGCACAACTCTAGTCATCCCTCTCCAAGAAAGAATTTACAAACACAGCCAGTGCTGAGTGGATCATCAGGGTTGAAGTTACCCGTACGAATTCATTAGCCTTAAAGCCTGACTTTACGGGTACAACACACTCGCTTGCTTCTTGTGGAGCAAGAGACTCTCCCTCGACTTGACAGCAAGCTTCTGAGTTTGCTCAAAACCAGAAGAGAAGTATATCAGAGATGGAAACATAGATAAATACCCATCAAGAACTACAACAGCATTGTCAGTGCATGCAGAGATGCAGTTAGAAAAACAAAAGCTCAGCTCCAATTGAAATTGGCCAGAGATGTCAAAAACTAAAGAAAGAGGTCTTCAGTTACATAAACACCAAACAGAAACAGAAGGAAAATATTGGCCACTGTTAAATAGGAGAGGGGAACTGGTCACCACCAATGCTGGAAAGGCAGAGGTTCTCAACACTTTCTTCACCTCCGTCTCTATGAGCACTGCTGAGCCCCAGGCCATGGGAACACAAACCCAGGTTGATGCAAATACAGACTCACCATCAGTGAATGAAGAGTTGGTATGTGAACTATTATTAGAAGCTTGACTTCTACAAATTGATGGATTCTGACCATATCCACCTAAGGGTGTTAAAGAGAACTGCCTGATGTCATTGTGAGGCCATAACTTCATGAAGATTATGGAGAATGGAGATGGGGGGACATCCCAGAAGACTGGAAAAAGGTGAAGGTCACCCCCATCTACAAGAAGGGCTTAAAGGAAGATCCAGGAAAATATAGGCACATCAGTCTTACTCTTTAAGGGACTCTTGTCTCTGGGAAAGTTATGGAATGAATCCTCCTGGGGCTGTAAGTCAAATCAAGCACTTGATAGGGAAAAGCCAGCACAGACTCAGTAGGGGCAAATTGTGCTTGACAAACCTGATCATCTACAAAGTCACTTGCTCGGCTGATGTGGGGCAAGCGGTGGATATTGTCTACCTGGATTCAAACTGCAGTTGATCCTTAATTCAAAATAGCTCTTAAGCCTCCCCTCCACACCCCCTTTTCCCCTTAACTTGTTTGCTCCTTTAGCAATCTACCTCCCAACAGAGTTCTATTGTTGCAAAACTCAGTCAAATTGCTAGAGAGAGCATTAGTGCAGAGGAGTACTGCTAAGAGGAAATATAAACTCAGATGGATTCCTTTATCTTACACTGACTGTTACTTCGGTTCCTTGATCTCTTAACACCAAACACAATGTATGAAGGGGACACATACAGGTAAGTTCTCCAGCCATTCCTGCTGCAGTCATTAACTCCTTACTGTCTAGAAATCAACACACTTCCATTAGTCATGATTCCAAAAGGGAAACAGCTGCTATATGCAGAATGTCACAGACAGCAGGCTGTAAACAAGGCTCACTCTTCCAGAAATGCAAATTACTGTCCTGAGGGACTTCCCGTGTTCAAACACTGCATCACCCACTAGGAAGGAAGCAGTTTAGGAAGGAGCTTGGGGTCCGCATAACCCAGAGAAATAACGTTAGTGTGAATCTAATGGCCTTAAATCACATTACCAAGAAAAGATTGCACCTGAATTGATGGGAGATTTGACCCACGTCACAAGCAAAGACACAGAAGGGTTGATCCAGTTCCAGCTGTGAAGCAAAAGAAAAGCAGCCTAATCGAAGCATGTAAAACTCACCAGCACACAGAGAATGGGAAAACCTTCTGCAATAGCTAACTCCCAAGGAAGAAATGCACAGGCTAGGCCCTCTTGCACTATGTCAGGACTGAGCCTTATGCAGCTTGCCTGTGTGTTTCACTGAGCACTGCTGCTGCACTTTATAAAGTCACAGCAGAATACAGGAAAAGCAAAACCTCTGGAACTACTCACTGCAGTATTTGCCATAGTAATGGCACAAACACTGTGGAGCTTGTCCGCCTTCTAACATGACCTCTACATGGCAGTACGTTTTCCAAATGCTGAGAAGTTCATAATTCCAGAAGGTGCCTCAAGGTGGGGAGAAGACAGGGTACAACAAACCCCACTGTCCCTGGGCAGATGGCTCTGCATCTCCTGAGAAACTAGGACCATTAAGTAGTTCTGGTCTGCAGAAGGCAAGCATCTGTAATCTCAGGTTATGCTCCAGACTTTACCGCTTATAGTCAGTCTTCACTGACTAAACCTCAGTGACGCACATTGCAACAGCGGAGCACTAAGCTGGAGATGCTCCTCTGTGGTTTGTCTGTTAGGTTCCTGTGATGCACTCTGCATCCGGCTCCGTTGTGGGCTGACTGCTGTTCCAACAAAGTATGCTGCAAATGATGTATGCAGGACAGGGCTGAAACACAGATCAGAGCCCAAGTAAAACCAGCTGAATGCAACCTTCACTGTAAGGATTTGTAAATTCTCAATGAGGAGATTTGTGTCCTGCAGCCCAGCAGCCTGCAGGCTGGAAAGGCAGTTTATCACTTGACAGCATTTGCAGAGGCAGGTAGATCAGCTTATTCCAGTTTCCAAGTAGCAGTATTTCTACATGTGGTCAGTAAGACTTTGCCAGTGATTCAACTCATGACTACCCAAGGCAATCTAAGTGGATGTGTCTTCTATGGAGGGAGATATAGACTCGTTATATTGCATTGAAATTGATGGAGGGCATTCAGGGAATATGGGCGTAAGAAGAGAGGAGAAAATAAAACTTTGAGTGTGAAACATCAGCATCTCTCTGCAGTTCTGTTTACAGAGTAGAGAATTAATGTCTTTAGCAAATCTTAAACTACTCTAGGACTCCAAAAATCTTGGGTAGAACAGGAATAACCTGATCTGAAAGCTGCAGAGCACTGGGGGAAGCTGCTAGAGATTGCAATGAGCTTGAGATTACTTCTGTTTCCCTCAATTTTTCCACTTCAAAACCAAAACAAACAAAAAACCAGTACATCTAAAACTCGTATTTTAGCACAGGAATAGAACCATCAATTTTTCATTGCTTTCAGTTTTAGATACGATATAGGATTGGGCAGAGAGGAGGGAATGGAATTCTGTAATAATAATTTTGGATGTAAGTTTGGATAATTTTGGAGTAATTTTGATTTCAAACTAGCAGCTGACTTGCAACAAGCTCGAGCTGCTGTAAGCATGTAAGAAAGCAAATTCAGAAGGAAAACCCCCATTATCCCAGAAAAGATGCCTGAATGTCACAGGATACAAAAAAAGATCTTACTACAGGCTCATCCTTTCTGGGGGCAGGTTGAAGTCTTCCTAAAGATGAGTCAAGAACCCACAGCAACACAAAATAGTGGGGTTTAGCGTGCTTTTAGCAATGTCTGAAGCTTCTTCACTTACGAGAGTTAACGTTAAATTTGCACTTTGTCTTTCTAAATCTATTCCTACTACTTTCTAAATCCATACCACACTTACATTTATCTCAAAACCGCTCAAGTGGAACCTTCCTAACATAAAAGGAACAAAAACCAGAACAAGGTGATGAGTCCTGACTTCAGCATAGCAGTTCTGGGAAGTCAAGCACAGCTCGGTTTTTATTGCTCAAAGCTGAAGTTGTTTTCTGGCAAAATTAGTCCCTAGGGCACCACCAATACAGCTGTGCTACTCTTCAGCAAAGCAAAGCAGGTACCTCAAACCGCTGTCCTTGCCCTCAACTGCTGTGCACATCAAGAGGCAAAGCATTCACCCCCTCCCATGGTTTGCCTCAGCCACTTCCCCTTTAGAAATAGGTTCTGTCAAGGTCTGCTTTGAAAATGAACCTTCAGAAAAGCCAGCTGAGTGCTGGAGGTTTTTTTCCTCCTTACTACAAGTCTGCAAAGGCACCACCGGGTACCACATTATCCCATAAAGATGTCAGCTCTTTAGTGATTGCAGCTCTAAAGAGAAGGAACAAACAATAGTGCGCTTCCTTATATGTACACCAGCTCTGTGCTGGAGACACAGACTGCTTCCCCAAATGGTCAAAAAACTGAAGCAGCTCCACTGTGGTTTTTGGATGAGAACAGCTTTAAGGCACACATCCCACCACGATCCAAATGACGCTGAAGCTTACGGTGACACCTACGAGGCTTCCTGGTATTGGCATCAGCAACTTGCTATTCACTAAGCATTTACTTAGTTTATAAGGCTATTTTCACAGTACAGCTTTCTGTGACCCAGTAAGTTCCTACCCAGACTTTGCTAAATTGAACCAACAAAACCAGCACCTTGTGTTGCAGTTCAACATCTCTCTGTAAACATCAGCTGCCAGTGATTTAAGAGGCTCAAGCAAACCCAGGAAAGCAGATCAGGGGCCCAAAATCACTCTCCTCTGACTCTTGCATAAAGACCCTGACCAGAGACTGAACACAGCCTTTGCTCCATGTTCCTGCCACCAAAAAAGGAGATTGGAGGAAACAAAATTCAACACCCTGCTCTCACACAGATCAGCAACCAGACAGGCTGGCTGCAAAGACGATTGAGCCCATCCTGGCCACAGAAGCAGTACAGAAGGCATATGCCCTCCGCATACTGAATCTGAGATGGTCCTGCAGGAGCAGTCTGGACCCATATTCCATATCCAGCCCTGCCTCTAAGCACACAGCTGAGGCCCTGCACAAAACAGTCCTGGGGAAATAAGGAGGAAAGTAACTCTTAATTTGCTTCTCTGCCACTAGTCTGTTTGCTTCCTCCTAGCAAACTGTAATACCAAGAGTTGTCCCTGAGGCAAGGCTATATTAAGTGCTGGTAGCTCACAGCTCTATCACAGCATTTGCTGCTGCATTTGTCAAAGGCTACAAGGACTGAAATACTGAGAGACTTCAGCACTTCAGAGCCTCATACAGCCTAACTTTAGGTGCATTAGGGAATTGCTGCTATATAGTCTTTCAATTGCATGTGTCATTGTGATCACTGCAGAATTTTAATTCCATTACTCTATAATGCAAGATGCAAAAAAACAGCTCTAGTGTCTGCTCATGTTTGCAGGTACAAGCTAAAGTTGCCAAGGTGTCAATCTCGAGCTGAAGAAATGAGGGCAACTGCTTGAAGAGCGCCTCGTTTCACCAAAGTGAATAGCACTGGCTCTGAACACTGCCAAACTGTCTGCTTTCCTGGCCAGACAGAGTTTTGGGAGCTTTTGAGAGTAGGAGTGCAGCAGCCAACCCATAAGGGGCAAGAGAAACTAGAACCTCTGCAATAGAAGGAGGAGGCGAAAGTCATCAGATTGCTCCATTGGAAGCTGAGCAGCTTCAGCATTTCCCTGGAGCAAGCTGGTGAGCACTGCCCTGGCAGCAGCACTGGGTCCAACAATGTCCTATTCTGCACTGGGGAGTTATGTCAGAGCGGTCCCAGTCACACGGGCAGAGGGAAGCAAAGAAAGCGCATTATTCACAGCCTGACATGGATGAACCCAGCCTAACACATGCACTTGGAAAACACTGTTCTCTCTGTTCGGTAATATTATTTCACATTCCACTCGTTTTGATAACCTTTTCCTTCTCCCTCTACCCCGCTGATGGGAAAGTCGACCAATGCCTTCTCCTGAGATTAGCCAAAGCACAAAACTGCAACAGAAACCACTAAGCCTCATTTCACAATAACTAACAAATGCATATAATAAAAAGCAAGAGAAATTTAGAAGTAAAGCCCCCCTCTCCCCGAGTAGGGATTGCTTCCCAGAATGTACTTAATGCTATCAGATTGCTAATACACAGCCTTTCACTCTTACCGGAAAGGTAAGCTTTACAAAAGGATGTAGAACTAAGGAAACTCAGGCCTCTATTTCATGTCTCTGTGTCCCTTTGACATGGCCTCAGCTTTGAAGAAGAATCTAGGGCAAGTACTAATTTTATCTATAAAAACCCCCTGTATTCTAAAACCACTTTATACAGATAAAGCAGAGATGATCCTCCTCTGTCAGAAAAACCCACATGTGGTGTTATATCTGTAACAATCCTGCATTCATCTGTGAAGTGTCCTGGCAAATCCAGAAGGCAACAAAGGATCAAATCTGCATGGTGAATTTACAACTAATAGCCAAGCAAATTACAAGACCACAGAGGTATTTTTTCCTTTGATGTGCAATAGCACTTTGGGGATGTTTTCTGAGCTGCTTATTCATTTACCGCCTTCATTTTTAACAGCATCCTTGATGCTATCTGCTACCTCCTGGATTCTCAGTGTACTAGAAACATCTTAAGATCACATAGATATACATAAAAATTTGTATCTGATAGCTTCCCAGGATGGAATTAACTGAGAAGAGAATGAAAAACAACCCGAGGAGCAAAAGCTGAGTTTCACAAAAGCTGAGTTTCACAAAGGCTATCTTGGACTGGAACAGATTCCTTACTTATAATTCAATTTCCTTCCCTATCCCTGCAACAAAATGTTTGGTATATTTTAAGCTTCAGCTTTTTTTCCCTTGGCTTTTCTTAAGAAACAAACCTTTTCAAATGTTCTGGCCATTTTCTACCGATATGGCTCAATACAAAACTGCCGTTAGATATTGTAATGTGGTGCTTCTGATCTACCTTACTGCATCTTCTGAGCAGATGTGTAACGCCAAAGAGAAGCAATTTAAGCACACCTTCTCCCTCTCCATTGCTTCCTTCAGTTACAAAGTGCATCACTGGACTTCAACATTTAAACTTTAAGCATCCTTCTGCTGAATCAAACTAAAGAAAGAAAATATTTCAAGACAGATATGCTGAAATAGCAATATATGTTTAAAATTAAGCACCAGTTTAATGTATAAAAGCCATAAATGACTGCAACCAGGCAGCAACTGAGAAATAAAAATAAAAGCTACATGCCACTTGTAACAAGCATGGATTCCAGGATTCTGCATAACATCAAAATGTGTCCTGCTGTGAACCTAAGACCAGAAACAACAATCCTGGTCACACTTCACTGCAACCAGTGACATCCGGACATCTTCAAAGTGTTGCTCAAAAGGCATAAGGTCACTTCTTCCTGGATCAGAGCAACCAACAATGTGTGGTAACTGCAAGCACCCCCCAGAGAGCCCCCAAACTCTAGTGTGTCACAAGCTGGGATTAGATAAAACTTATTCTGCATAAACTCATTTAGAGCCCTGACAGCTAAACTTGGATATTACCTATTGAAGAAAACTGACTGTATCCATTCAGAATTTTTATGCAAATCAAGGTCTCTGCAAAGATCTCCCTATTTTTAATTACCCTACAGACTGCACATGAAGCATTAAGCCCCAGGGGGTTTATCCTACCAGCAGGACTGAGGAGCTAAACCTATCAAATCTATTTACAAACAGCCTCTCCACCCTTTGGCTTACCTTTTCAACATCTGCTTTTGTAACATTGATGTCAGCATCCATTTTCTCAAAATACTGCTGTGCTCGATCAGCTTCTTTGCAATCACGCTCAAACCGCCTTTTACTCTGGAAAGGAAAAATAGAAGCCTTCATTATGGGAAAGAAGCACGATACCAAAATCTACCTGAAATCAATACCTGCCCCTAAACTGTATGTCTGTTTGGCTTGTTCTTCAGGCGGCTTGATTCTACCAACATCATTAGGATTTCATGTTTTCCCTTGTTGGCATTTCTTCTGCTCTTGTGGACAAGATCACTCCCTCCTTACACTTAACTCCCTCATTTTTATAATGCACAAGGGAGTGAATAAGATCCATACATTTACAAGTCAGACTTTTGGTTTCTTATGTCCCCTTTCTTTATCCTTCCCTCCACTTACAGTCTCGCTTTTCATTCATCATACGAATGACAATTCCAATGTATTTACTTTTGAGAAACAGCATCTCACTCAAGAGATGGTCTCGTTCCATTTTCTCACACAGTATGAAGCTATTCAGCTTACAGCTGAACAGCACCCTCAGGGTCTCCACATTTCCAGCAATGCTTAGCACACTTTTCAAGTCATATCAAATGAAATTCTACTCATGAGAGACATAAATCCCACAGAAAGCCAAATGTGCTATTAAACCAAGCTTTTTTGTGTCTACCAGTGTATTTAAGACAGTGGAGTTTTAAATATCCCATTTCTAGAGTTCTTATCCATACACCCTTGTCATTCCAAATATAACATTTGGAACCATCGCTATGAAAATCGTATAAAAATGACTTAAATGTGCTACCTAAGGAAGTTTCCACTTACTGCTTCGAGTTGTTTCCAGCAAGTTTCAATATGTTGTTGTGCCTTTCTGCCATCGTGGAAGTGCTGTTTAGAAAAAGAGAAAAAGCAAACATTTTGAATGACAAAAGAACGAACAGTCAATTATGCTCAAGGAGCTGCAGAAAAAAGCAGCAATGCTTCTGGCAGCTGTGTTCCGCAGCACTGGTGAATTGAGCAGGTGTATGATGAGTATCTCATGTCTCAGCAGGCTGCAGATGTATATTTGCATCCATTATAATGGTTAGTTAGACTAAGGCTAATTAATCCCTTTAGCAATTCTACCTTGCATTGTACAGTGTATCTCGTAATCATTGGTTTCCCATACCACAAAATCTGAAGCACTTTCGTCTGAAGACTGTTTCTTTGATTTCTGAACACGAGCTCCAAATTAAAATCTTTCTTTACATGGCATTTACCAAGATGCCCTTGATTGGCACATTCTAACAACTGATGCTGGTCCTGATTTTCATTCAGACTCAACATAAAACCTTCTTCCTCATCACTGGCTGCACATGCAAGGCCAGCTATTCATTTCTCTTGAGAGGTGCTCAATTCCCTGGGTCACCCCACACACACCCCTACCCCCACACAGTGGGGGTGCATGTGCATGCACTATATATGTCAGTGCCATAATAAATGACAAGGACCTCCCCCTGAAGTGCTTTTTGGAGCAAGACTCTTAAATTGCTGTTGGTTTGAGTAACAGTTTTTAGCCCTTACATGGTGCTCTTCATCAGATAATCTAGTATGCAGTAGATATTAACCCCTCTATCTTCCCTATGCCTCACTTTTCCTCAGAATAAGTGATTCATTCAAGATCACCAAGTAAGTCAATGATCTAGCTCTAAATAGGAATGTTAATGCAGCCCCCGACTGACCTCTACAATAGGTTACTCCCCTGCTAAACCACCTTGTAAAATAAATACTATGGCAAACTACAAATAAGAAGAAAGATTCCTACAGCAGAAAGCCCTATTATTTAATGGCAATTAGGATGCTATATTCAAATACAGGTACAGTTTCATGCAGTAAACTTGAAAAAATAAGATCTGATATTGCGAGATAATCCCACTGGAACATGCCAGCATTCACATTACCAAATCCACATGTAGTCAGACATTAGATGTATCTTAAGCAAAACGATATCACCAGTCTGCTAGGGTAGATGAGCTCCAACTTAATAGTAGCCTGCCACAAACTGCCAACATCAGAGAAATATACCTGCAAGTACTTCTTACTTGGCAGGTACTCAATTTCCTGCACCTTCCACTAAAGATTTCTCCTATCAGAGGAAAAATTCCACTGGTATTTTCCTATCAGAGGCAGGTTTCTGGAGCAAACGCACCAGTGACATTTCCTAGCTGCCTTCCTGGCTCAACGAGGCACACCAGCAAAAAGCCTCAAACCTGCAGTTCTCTGTCACACCACATCCAACAGACTTGTATTGCCTTAAACATCACAACCATCTTCAACTTGCCTGTGAGAACAGACAACCACCCCCCCCCAGTGTGCTCTGGATACTACCGTGTGTAGTCCCAAACACTCGCTATTAGGGACAGATGCTCCCATACAGTTGAAGGTATGGGCACTCTATAGCTTCAGCTTTCTGGATAGTGTCTATCTCTGCACAAAGCTGAGAAGAGAGGCACAATGGCAGTGATGTTTCTAATTCCAGGCACGTGCCATGCTCAGCTCTGGCTCTGCTCCTGCCTACTGAGGAGGTAGAGCATGCAGCAGCCCACAGCCTGGCACTGCTGCGGATGGGCACAGATACCTTTTGCCATACACCCAGATGGTACTTGTGCAGCTCAGCCCCTTTTCGGCTTCTCCAAGAACTCAGTCACCACATGGCAGCATTAAATTTAAACAGACCTAACTGCAAAACTGCTGGGGTGGTAGGGAAAGGCTCCAAATCTATTTCAGTTATTTTGTAGCTCCCTATTTCCTTTCAACTCTGCATGTGACAGACTCTGCATCTTCCTTGCTGGGGGGCTTTGAAACACTCCTCATTTCAGGCTAGCTTAGAGTTTAGGAAAACAGTCCCAAGAAGCAACAAAACCAGTCCCGAGAACCAACTGTAATTTTACACTACATTTTTCATCGTTTTGCTAATGAGCATGGAATTCATGAAAGTCTTTTAGCAGTGAAGCTGTAAGTAAAATGACTTGGCTGTCTTCACAGTGCATTTCCTGCCTCCCCCCACCTTTGCTTGTGTCCTCCCCTCTTCACCAGCTCTGATTTTGCTGGGGCTTCATTTGGGAACAGCTGGCCTGCACGGAACCTAATACTGTCAGCAACCCATAAACCGCAGGAAAACAACATGTCAGGTTAATTTGACAGAGCACAATTGTATACGGGGCTGAAGGATGAACCTGGAATCAAAAGCGTATCAGATAACAGGACTATCCTAAGCTCATATTTTTAAACCGCTTTGTAGTTAATAATGTAATTGTAATTTTGCTCTTATTTTCAAATTTGTCTTCCCTGTAAAATAAACCCTACAACCTGCTGGAAGTACATACGAGAGAAGCAGAAAGCATGAGCAGTGTGGCTGCATCTTCAGCAGATTTTGCAATATTTCCCTGCTTTTTTCCCCTCTCTTTTTGTAAGAGAAAAGATCTTTAACAGAAATGGAGCACTGGAATGTAAAATGGATATTCCTGAAGATTATTAAATAGTGAAAGCGAGGAACTGATGCCACGTGACAGTCTGATAAATGCAAGCGCATCCCAATTTGGAGGTTTCAGTGCAATATTATCTTTTTTTTAGTTCAACCAGTTTCTAAATTTATTACCCCCCATTCTCATTGTGTTATCCCATATCTATCCTTGCTATGAGATAAAGCTACACATGATAACCCATGCAATACATATTGAGAGCACTTCTGCTTTTGTAAACCTTTTGCCCTCACAGCAGGATTTCTGCTTTCCAAAAATTCATTTTTATGTAAAGCAACTAAGTGGGATGTTCCAACTCTCTGTATTTCTTCAGTACCCCATCTTATGGGTCAGAAAAGAGAGGCAGCATGGTTAAGTGATCTGCTCAAAGTCATACAGGAAGCTTCCAGTTTCCTCAGACCCTGTAACTATCTTCAACTTCTGCAAACTCATTTCCTTTACAATCTTCTTAAACAGCAAATGTCTTTCAGCCTTTGTTTTCTTTTCCTCCAAAAAAATAAGGAAAAATAACTAAGATCAGGTCCTCCTTCATAAAATACCAAGATTCAAGTTCTATTTTAAAATTAAATAATTGGTTTTTCGACACCTGATAACTCAGCAAATGGAAAGATGACAAATGATTCAGTAAATCATATGGAAAACTACCATTCTTAGTCACGAACATTTCAGCAGCACAGAATGATGAATTTGGAGGAGTTGATACAATACAGAATGTTGTTCCCCACCCCCCAAAGCAAACGCCTAACCTAATACACCCTGATCAGGCTATTTCAAAACCTCAGATTACAAGCAAGATACTGAATCAGTGAATCACACTTAAGTGTTCCAGGAAGACATCTGCAGCAGTGGTGTTGGTTGTTCACATGCTGTGATTTCCTGTACACTTTTCAGCCATATCCATGCCATTCAAAGCACATGTTAAAAACACAGTAAAGTGAAAGGTTTGGGTTTATGCATGTTCATTACTTGACCTCCCTAAATCACCTTTTAATCTATACTCTGGAGTCTTTGGGTAGCAATCACCATACCAACTTTCAGATTTGCCTGAAAAAACATTTTATCCAAGCATCAGACCTACTAAAAACCACAGCAGCATCACCCAAACTCAAATCAACCTGGCTACATGAGCATGACTGTCCCTTTAGCCCAGTGTTAAGGCATGGTGCAGTTTGCATGTCACAGGGTGCTCTGAACAATCCATAAATGGCCATGTTTTAACTGGGTATCTCCATCCATTCTGTACTCACCTGATAAGACCCAATACTTTAGTTTTTAAGTAATCTTATGAAAGTTCAGAGCAGAGGGATTTTCAGCACAGGAATAAGTTGCTTTATGAAGCCTCTGGGCATTACATTCTAAAAACCTCCCAGCTCAAGGAATACTCAGCTACAGTAAAGGAAGAAAAATTTAAGGAAGAACAGGAAATCCACATAAAGACCCACTGTATGTGTGAGTTTTCCCCCTTTTAAATCCACCCATACCAATGGGTGTGCTCCCCTCACTACCATGCTGTGTTTGCAACAGCTGGGGAGAAATCCTGGCTGCTGTGCAAAAACAAAACTCTCATTGACTTTTGTTAGGCTCTGATTTCACCCGTATTGATCAAAACACTGGGAGTAGCGAGTGAGGTACCTACAATCCAGTGTCTGTCACTGCCAACACCATTACAGTAAGCAGCAGTGGGATAGTTCTGCAAAACTTCCTTGGAATTCAAGAGGGTTTACACAGCCACACAGCTCTGGGAGCAGAAAACAAAAGCTTGTTAGCAGATCCCTCTCGTCTTTCTAACCTTTTAGAGGAGCAATAGAAAAGCAAGATGTAGTTAAAAGCATCTCCTAAAGGACAATACAGTCCAATAGCTCTGCTGAAGAATTCCTGGTCAGTTTTAAATGAAAGAACTGCCTGAAACAGGTAGACTACCAGCATGACACCTGGGCTGCTTCAATGCTGAATCAAAAACAGACCATGTGAAATGGTTTGAGAAAAGCTGAAAGACAGGCTTGGTTTTTCTTAAGAAGTAAAGAGCAATTGATTACATGGTTAAACTTAAGATTTACACATCTACAGTCTGTTTATATTATAACTAGTCAGAAAAATACAACTTTTATGCATAGCATATGGTTCATTTGACAACATCCTATTTAAGAACTTTCAGAAAAGAGATCTATGACAAGGCTGCTTCATTCTCATTTCTGTTTCCAAACTAGATCATATAACAGTGAAAAACCAGTTACAATTTGACTTCTGTAACTGTCACTCTCAGCTCACATTGATAGTCAATATAAACACATTCCCAGGAACTACTACTTCCTCCTCCAATTCAAACTCTATCTCCATTTTTGTTACAAGTGACTTCTAAAATCATGGCAAGTGATAAAGCAAACCGGAGATGGAAATCAGAGAACATTCCTTCTTTTCCCCCTCGGTTTTCTCAGCTCCATTTGCAAAAAGCCTCGTCAAATGCTGTTCTTTTCCTGGATGCAAAGACAGGAAACAGACTCCTCAGAAGAAATCTTTATTTCCAAGAATAGCAACGTATTCTTGAGGTCTGATTGCTCTCATTTGTAGCAAGAGTAACATGAGTCCTGTGAACGTTGACATGAAACACGTGACTGTCTTCACACATGTTCATCAGTGCTACTTCATATTGTGGGATAACCCTGCTCTCCTTTGCAATCTTCCATAAGAGCTTTAGTGTTCACATCTACCCACTGATTAGGTCAAATCTGAAGCAGGTTATACGAACGTTGTTCAAGGTTGGTGTTCATTTGACTTCAACTGTCTCCTGAAATGGAGCATTCCAAACAAATTCCAGCTACAGACAACCAAGACCCAAGTTTCGCAGGCTTCAGACAAAGACTAGATCAGTTGCACAGGACAACCAGAACTAGCTGCTCCCGCATCCTAGCAGATGTGGCAACAGAGCAATAGCGATTAGCGCAAACCTGGAAGACACTGCGACAGTAGTATTTGTAGTAACTTGTCATTTCATGCTACTTGAGCTTCCGTCTCTTCTACTTCCCAGTCTTCTCACAAAGCTCCTCTTCCACTGGTCCACAACCAAGAGATGGCATCTCAACAGGCTGTCTCTTCCCCCCGTATAAATGGTTTATGATTGCTGTACAACTCTTGCAGCAATAAGAAAACTAGGAAGTGTACAAGCTAACAGGCAAGGAAATATTTCTTGTTTCTTTAAGTTGCTGCAACCTTTTAGCTGTTTCCATATAGCCTTCATGTAAATATATATCCACACATACGTATTAAGCCTGGCACCAGATGGATAAAATATTGAATGTTATTAACTAAAATGACAGCTGAACATGGTCACATGTACCATTTACCTCTGGCCCTGGACAAACAGCATTCACACACACTTAAGGTATGCTCTACAAGCATAGCTTCCTTGTTGTTCATTCATTTTAGGTCAACATCTGTGGCTGGCTGGATAGAGCACAAAGGGGAAAATACATGCGGCCCATGCTCAACCCCTCTCACCCTCAGGCACTTCACAGTCATGCACTGAGCAGGGAATGTTACTATCCATAAAATACGTCTCTCATCTTATCCCTCCCACAGGCTGTTGCTCTGCAGTGCAATATTCAGCCTAATATGCAGAAAATGTAACTACATTTGTTTGCAACCATATCCTGGTTCCCAATCAGAATTCTGCAAGTAGTAAACAAGCCAATTTATTTATTTGGACTATTATTTCATAGGTCAATGCATCCATTCAGAACTGGGAACAGCAGGATACTAAGCCATCTCAGCACAGTCCTTCACTGCACAGTTAGATGATATGCACAAATATTTAACATGGTTTCATTAAAACAGTACCACAGTTTGGGAAAGACCCACAAACACTCAACAAGAATATACAGAATTTATTACGATCTTTCCTAACCAGTCTTCTGCATTCCTTCATTTCTTACAGCTGCTACTTAACACTCAATGAGCACAATCTGACTTACTGAAATACAGCTGAAATATTTTGCAAGAACGAACATAAACGGAGTTGGATCCTTGTGCCATGCATTTATCAAATACATAAATATTCCATAAATGCCTACCGGGGTTTTCTTTCTGTTCATAAATACCTCTTCATAAATAGCAAAGCTTCTACCTGGCAACATAACTATTTGTTTAATTTGTATACACTTATACTTAGGTTAAAACTAAGTATTTCTAACTCCATTCAGGAAGCCGTGAACTAGAAGTGGGTTATTCACAGAACAAAAGCTGAGGAAAGCTCAGTTTAAACTTGAAGTTTGGTAAATCACTTCCTTCCTTGTCCCTCTTTTCCTCTTCCTACTTCCTGCTTTGCCTTTAGTTCATCATTTCTGGAAGGCAGCAGTACCATTTTGTACCTCTGCAGCACAAAGCACAGCTGTGCTCCACACACTCCGAGACCTTGAGGCACAAAATGCAACAAGGAAGAATCCATTGTGTGCTTGACAGGGTCGTATTCTGCCATCCTGTCCCAAGCTTGCACAGTGCATTACGCTGTGAGAATCCTGCTGGAAACCACAGGACTGTTTGCAGAACAGGGTTCTATTCAGTATGAATGAGTGTGGCAGAATTCCTCCAATTATTTACTTTTCATCAACACCTGAGAGTCTACAAGAAACAGAAAGTTCTCTGACATGTATTCCCCTGCATGAATACACACAGGGAGGGTGCACACACTCCACCATAAAGAACCAGACCCATAAGGATGCATTCATTCCCCATTCCCCTCCTATCCCAACACAAAATGGAATGTATTGACATCAGGTAAACTCTCTCCCAACCACAGAATCCCAGTGCTGCACCAGTCCAGTCTGCAGCAAAGCCCTTGGCTTGTACTTGACTTTCATGCTCAATTGTATGGAGCCAGCCTACCCCCAACGGGAGGTGTAGGTAGAGGTGAAAGCAGCAGCAGTAATAAGAGGGATAGTTCATGACTCCCAAAGACATTTTTAGCAAAGCTGACATGAGCAACAGCTACGTAGAGCAGCTGCTGCCAGAGGAGACCATGAGTCAGACTTAGTTTGTGACCACAGGTCTAAATCAGAATCACCCCAGGAATTAATCCTAGAATTCCTATTCAGATAAACTACAGCATTGAGAGGATACCTAAACCAGGCTATCTCCTGTGAGACTTTCAGACAAAAAAGGGAATTCTGAATGCTTGCGCAGCACTGGCTCCATGTTCGCTCATGTAAGTACCACCCAAAGAGAGGGCTGGAAACCCCCCAGCATCTAGGTTATTTTAGTATTTATTTTTTAATAGAAAAAAGCATGCTGAGTAACTCGGCAGGCGCAGCAATGCGAAGCAGCAGATTCCTCCAGATGAGCAATCAAAATGCTGGTATCTTTCTCTCCTATGGAAAATACCTGATCTGCTTACGAGCTATCACTACAACCATCAACAGCTGCAATGGGTGGAAGAAGAACAACTTGCCAGTACATTTCCAAACTGCAAATGCATTACCTGTTAATGTTCATGAAGTAAAGCCCTAACACCCCTCTTGTCATGCCTGGGACCATCTCCTTTTCCTTTGTCACAGACAAGCAAGATTAAGACCCAATTTTGTAATGCTGCAGGGCCCCCAGCTCAAACCTGACACCTTCCACAGCCCGTCCAAAGTAAGGTTTTGGTGAAGTTGGGTGGCATGAAGAATGACCACAGAAACAAGTTCTGTCCCTGAACTGCTCTGAGAGACAATCCCCAGCTCATTTGAGTGGCTTGGTGATGAAGGTCTTGGTGTACTGAAGGGGAATTCAGTCACATGCATTTGGCCTCAATAACCTCAGAAGAAAGGTGGATGGGACATGACCTTCACACGTAGCACAGACCTGAAATTTCAGCTCTGAAGCAGCTAGTGAGATCCTGGCCAAAGAACAGAATCACTCACATGAGAGCAGGGACACACAAAGATCAAGAGCACGCAAGAAGCTGAAGAGAGAAGCAGTACTCGAAAGAGTTTCACTTCACTAAACAGCTGTAAAGAACCGTAACAGCATGAGGAGCTCCCCTCACACACAGGCTGTGTGTGAAAAGCAGGCAGGGTGTACACCTAACTTCATACATAAAAACTGCATGCCAAGTTATTTTATCTAGCATAAAACCATTGCAAGGCTTCATGAACCATCAGGTTCTGTGTTGCTTACACACTACAGGCTTGTACTTGTCAAGGGGAAACAAAGAAATGTGATTTATTATTGTGCAACCCCAATAATCTGCTAGTGTAATTCCACTTTAATCAGAGCTATATGAGCATGAAAACAGAGTAATGCAAGCATGCATCAGCCCCCACGTGTTTAAATCACCACCCTCATCCCTCATGACTATTAAATACATAATTCCTGTCACACATCAAAGGGGTTTCCTTTGGAAACAGCTTTTAATTCCGATACATTTACCTGACCACTTTCTGCTGTAATTGAGTTCATCTTTCACACATTTATGCTTATGACACCTCTGTGTATCATCTCCATCTTCCAGGTGGGAAATCACGACAGAAAGAGCAAAGGTGATTATCTAGGTTAGTCATACTGAAATCAGTGGAAATTTGTACCATTTCACAGGTATCTGGACACCTGAAAGAATTCATTCAAATTATACAAGACTGTGGACAAGAATGTGGGTCTCCCAATTCTTATGTGTGACCATAGCCCCAGAACTGATCATCTTTTCTTACAGCAACTTGGTGACCTTGGTAGTGTTAGGTTAATGGTTGTACTTAATCTTACAGGTCCTTTGCAACCTAAACGATTCCGTGAACTTGTAGCACAACAACAGCTGACGACAGATCAAGCAGCAAGCACAAGAACTCTGCCAGCAAAATTGCTGGAAATACCAGACCATTCATCAGCTCCTATCATAAAAGGTTTTGCCAAAACATCAGCCCTGTGTGATGTTTACACAACCACCACCTTCCCACCCTGCAGATCCCAGCATGACTGACGCATTTGTGTGTTATAGTATGGAGTGAGAGGCTGGGCATGAAAAATGCCTGAAGGAGGAAGCAGTTTCCTTTTCAACACCATTTGCTCATAAATGTGAAATCTACAGGAATCAGACAAGGGCTTGTAATTTATAACGCTTCTATTCGTTACAAGAACAAAACAACCAACCATGAGTGACAACTGTTTTCTATTAAAGGAGGAGATTTATCAGCAACAGCAGGTAATACACTGTCGGTTTGTTTTTGCTGTTCCCATGCTGTTATCACTCGACCTATAGTAAAACAATTTTCCTGTCATTCACCCATTACTTATGAACCGTACTTACTACAACAGTGTACAAACAAAACCAAAAGCAATCATTACTACTCATGCTCTTTACAAGATTGACATTTGAAGTACAATAAAAGAGGACTTGCTAACAGGTAATTCAACCACCTTATACACCCACGTAATTGAAAAATTAAGTAAAAATATTACAAGTGACAGAAAAATGCCATACTAGAATGCTTCTTTTTGTTTTGCTTATTGTACAGAGGGCATGCTGAATAAAAGCTCATAGACATGACTAAGAAAACATTCTCATCGCAACTATATGTAAAACATCCTTTTATGCTGCTGCCAAATTATGTCCCAGAAAGATTACACACCATTCTACAAATTAAAGGTGTGTCTATATATTCTATTGCCCTGTTGACAGACTTACCATCCTAATATCATACTCAGGAAAAGATGGTAACTTCCAGGACTCTGGTCCTGCACAGCACTTCAACAAGCTTAACTAGTTATAAAAGCTTAAGTTTTGCTGGACTGAGCAGGAGCACCTCTGCATTTCCCATAAGGACCAAACGTTTGGAAATGAAATACAGTGCCCTGATGCTCCATCACCTCATTGCACTTTGCTTTGTCATTTTATACCTGCATTACAAGTATTTGCAACATTAATGCTTAGAATCACTATTTTATGCCCACTGATCCCAGGGACAAAAGGGTTCAAGGCAAGGAAAGAAACTCATACCTCAACTATATGCCTTTTAGAGCTGGTGACATGCAAACTAATCAGCTTTAAACATTCACTGTAGCAGGCACACAGGTTCCTAAACTGTGACCTAAAATAGAGTACTATCGCAAAGATCCTAATTCTACTCGGCCTGAAGGATAACAGGTTGAAAACCAGATTCCCCACCATCACAGAACACAACAGACCCCGTATTTTTCATTAGAATCATTGCTTAGGAAGCTCTGTTAAATTAGATCTGCCTGAGAAGCAGGAAAATGTAACCCAGGATCCTCACAGTTTGTTCAATCTATCTCTGTTGTAGTTTCTCTGTTTATTTCAGGCTTTACACAGTGCTGCCGGACTCTTCCCTAAGCAAGCTTTTGGCTAACAGAGCCTTAAGCACAGATGGGCCTCTGACCTTATTTAGCAGGGATTCTCCTGAAGGCATTGATTGCTGTCTGATTTTATAACGTTTGATTCAAATGGTTCAGTGACATGGCCAGGGCACATAACCCACTTTTAATGCTTGGTTCATCAGCAAAGCTCATGTTTAATGAACTACAAATACATTTTGCTTAACATTGAACTCCCCTACCACTAATTATCTGTCTTAAATAGCAATGAATTATGAATAATAAAAACCAATCCATTACCGATTTCCTCTCTTGCTTCAGCTCCTGCACATAGCGCGTTAGCTCTCCAGTGATAAGAGAGGTCATGTTCTCTGAGATGACCTCATGCTGTCCAGCATAGTCATTCATTTCATTTAAAGTGGCTAGGAAGGCTCTAGCTGATGTGTACCTGCAGAGGACAAAAATACATTATGCTTTTAGTCCCTTTCTTTTCAGAAAGACACACTGCAAAGGGAGGCTGAATCCTTCTTTAGCAGTTAGTATTGCTACGTGAGACTGAGTATGAATTAGCACAGATTCACTTGAAGGAAGTTCTCAAACACAAGCCTATCACATACACTGACAGCTGTCTGATAAATCTATCTTGATTTAGACAGTTTGACATTAGCTCTTACAATATCACAGTTTTAGAGTGCCAGGTTTCTCACCAGCACAGCTCTGGAACTTCACTATTCTCTATTCATCAAGCATCCCTGGTTATACTTTTTCAACTCCTACAATTCAGTGCACAGTCATCAGTGTACCCTACCTGGCAAAATCCTGGCTGAGCAACCAACTTTTTTGGCTAGCATGAAGCAGAAAATAAGACTTTTGATACTGCAAATTGGATTTAGATCAGCTATAGTTTATAAAGCTTTCAAATCCCAAGTTTATTCACCAGGTGCTCAATGTCAACCCATGTTTTTAGTACCTTCCATCACAAGGTTTATTTTTCATATGAAATAATCTCCCATACAATGTTCCATGTGTCAAGAGGAAGAAATAAACATCTGTGCACACAATTTCAAAACAGCAGATTATGTCACTAGCATATTCAGCACAGCACCAACAGAGCCGCATTTAAATACCTCAGCTGGCTGTACTGGTCAGCCGGAGAACAGCAGCTCTGAAGCACTGCACTTGTACATAATAAAAACAACCCTATTAATATTAAATGGTAGTGGTCTGCACTGATAGCATCACCTGAAGGTAATAAAGCAAAGCAAAGAGGGAGAGATTTAAAGAGCAGAGTGGTAGAGGTAGGGATAAAAAAAAACAAACCAGGAGAAACTGAGAAAGGAGACTAAAGCTACAGTCCAGCAGAAGCAGGCACTTTCACAGTCAAGCTGTGGTGCCTTGAAAGAAATCCTCATTGCAAAAGACAAAGATCAAAGCCACAGAAGGACAAAGTGGCAATAGGCTTGAGCACCGATAATTTCTATAGGGGCTGTCTCAAAGCAGTGTCCAAGGCACCCAAAGGTCGCGTGACAAACCCCAGACATTGTTTAGAGACATGAGGAAGCTATACGGAGATAAACACGATACTTAAAAGGGCAAAGGATACACAGGATCTTCTGTGCCACATCATATGAATCATTTAACTCCAGTATCCTTCTCCAGCAAAGAAAGACATGTCAAAAATTGCTGTAGCGAACTCCAAATACCCATTTATGGTAGAGCTACCCAACGGCAGATTTATTCCTAACCCCAGGTACAGACCAAAACAGCTGATGTGCTGGGAACATAACCTTCCTTGTGTAAACATCAGTATCTCAGGAAACAATGGCACAAATAACTGATTCCCAAACAATGTTACTAAAAATAAAAGGAGAATGAAAGGGCTGTTATCTCTGTTAATATGAGGAGGAATTAATATACAGAGGAGCTGTACACAGCAGCTTGGGAGGTTGACCCCAAAATCTCAAATAATATAATCATACAGTTGGACCCATATCCAAAATCATTTGCAATGTTTCAAATGTCGAGGTCAAGGGTTTGAGTCTGCTGCTGGGCTCTCCAGAGGCAGAGCTGCCTCCTGCAACGCAAGGCTGCAGGCTTGGACTTGGAATGCCTTTGTTCAGAGCTGATGCATTACAAAACACTGACACTGAGGAACTTCAGAGAGCTCTCAGGAAAAAAGTTCTTGCTCTGGTTTATAACCAGACATAGTCTGTTGGAAAGCTCATTCTCTGGAAAGTGCTCTCTGAAGAGTATCTTTATCCTCCTCAAAGGTGGGAATGTTCTTGGCAACATGGGGTCTATCACCCCCTGCATCCATGTCCGCAGTGCTGCTCAGTGAAGGAGCTGTGCTTCAATGCCACGGTCACTATCACAAGCGCGTTAGGCCCGTGGCACCAGGGAAAGAGTCTCTGAATACATGAATCAACAGCAGACAGCTGAGGCCATGCAGCACCCTTCAGCTGCAGCAAGTCCTGCATCGATCCATCCCAGGATACTGCGAGTGCAAACCACCTCCTTCATCTTACTCCTCAAGGACCACTGGTTTCTCCATGGTGTTACAACATTATCCCTTTAGTAAATTACTGCATTGTCAGTCCCTTTAAGTAATACTTATACAGACTTCTAAGTTTCATGCTAAAATTAACAACTGCTGCTGTTCCTGCCGAAAGTAGGTAAGAGTTTGGTCACTCATTTCCAAGAGCCAGGGTCATACAGGCTGACAAAGTTATTAAGGTAAATAGAAAAAATAAAGCAAAAAGAAACTAAACCAGGCATCCAGAAGCCATAGCATTATAGAGGGAACGGAGTAGTTACAGAACAAATCCAAACTAAAAATCCACTCCTTAGTATCTGCCATATAAGCCTGCTGGCTATGCTGGTCAGCCAGAGAACAGCAGCTCTACGATTTCTATACTCTTATACTGGACTTTAAAGTCTTTGCTTTACGAGCCAAATCCTAGTTGGTAACCCAAACTTTTCCCCTTCCTCCCTCAACACATGCTCACCCAGCAGTGGATCATGACCATACCTGTATTCCTCCTCCTCTTTGGAGTTCTTTTTGGGTTGGTATTTCTTCGAAAGATTCCTAAAATTAAAAATACATACATAAAAAAGCACATTTTATATCTCCTTTAAATTAACTGGGTAAACTTTGCATTCACACACATGCTGTGGGGCTGCAGTTTTTATTGGCAGTGACCAGACACCTTTTCAGAGCTATGATTGTAATTAGGCTTTTTGTGTTGCTGTAGCACTGAATGGGCCACACAGTGCTTCAGTCTTTAACTGCAAAAAGCAGCAGATTTTGAACCCAAGTTCCTAAATTAAGGTCATGAAAAATTATACACCTGAGTTCTGGTTCTGCTGATGCACGAGTTTCCTTCACCTGATCTAAAGGAGAGACACTTTCCCAGACAAAACACTGGTCCTTAGATACACAGACATGCTTTACAAACTCCACCCAGCAGAAGGTGCTACTCCATATTCGAAGGTCAGCCAGCCACTCGGTGTGATCTGCAGTAGCAGATGACACTCATGGCCAGGCAAATTTGACCATTTTTAGCAGGATGCTTCCAAGGAAAGGAACAACCTTCAATAAACCCATGGGAAGCTGAGATGATGAAACAGGGATCATTTTATGATTATCAACTGATATCAGGAGAAACATGCAATTTGATTATCACAATTAGCACAGATGATTGCATCTCTCATTATATTTATAGGCTCTTGCAGCAATTAATAGCAACATACAAGTGGTATTGATGCAATCATCCAGAGGACTACTGAGTTTCATTGCCCTGTCTGTGCCAAACTCTTTGGAGGACTCCCAGAATGCATCCAGTTAAAAAAAACCCTGCTTTATCAGAGGTGTAACCCACTCCCTAAACTGGGAGAACTGCAGGACCTCGTCTCCCATTTCTTATTCCTTTTGTGCTCCTTAAGGAATTAAGGAGCATCTGCTCAAACAGCAGCAGCCAGAACACTGGTAGAATTGCACAACCACGCCTTTCTCAACATTTCAGTATCCCTACTGGAAGGGATCCAAATGAGCATCTCCTTTCCACTCCCTGCCTCCTCTGAAAAGAGCATCCTCCGAAACAGACTTGACTCTAGTTTTACGCACAGAGGCTTCAACGAAACAATACTAGCATGGGAAGAACTCTGCAAACTGTTCTGCATGATTACATTAAGTCTTACAGCAGTCTCCATATGCCATGCGAATGCCTCCCTCTATACACCTGCTTTCAGAGGAAAGGAAAATCCACTAAAAAAAATGCACAGAAGACTACACTAATACTGCATTTTCACACACTCAGAAGGCTCATCTCCCTGCACTGTCATGCTGCCCAATTAATTCTGACAGACACAGCTACTGTCATCTTGTGACTCTTTGAAGGTATAGAAATGGGGCAAAACAAATCCAGGCAATATGATTTCACAGAAAAAAAAATATCCTGAAAGCAACAAGAATTGGTACCTGGGTGAAACAGTTTATTATTTTCTAAGTACTTTATAAAACATAAGAAATAGTCTATATACTTGAGTTCTTTAAATCCCCCCTTTATTCTCTTATATATAAGCAATTATTATTTCTTTGACATCTTGCTCTTTGTCTCTCATTTCTCATCCATCAGACGTTCCCGATTCTCAGATTATCCTGATAATTTACACATTTTTTTCCCAACACATCTTCCTCAAGGCTATCTATCCATCACAACCAGGGCTGATTGCAAATGGTACAAGCAAGACATGATAGAGCAGGTACAATGTGTAAGGGATGGGATACCTGGGAGCTTCTTCCACTGTAATCAGATAAATTCGATGCATCCTGTAATAACACAGATCTAACTCAAAGACTTTTAAAAGTAAATATCACATATGTATCTGTGGAATTATAAAGGGAAGGAACAAAACATTTTTAATTGGAAGCCAACTAAACTTCAGCAGATGATCAGGTCGAGATGCAGACAGGAAGAATAGCTAGTCTGGGAGCCCAGACACCAAACAAGTTTCACAGAGAAAATAAAGTTCAGCAGCTTTAACACTGTAAATAATACAAGATACTCCTGTGGACTTAGTCTTTTCCTTTTTAATAATAGTATGTCTGCATGTTATGACATGCTGTGATATGCTACAGGCCTCTGACACCAAACGGATGCCATACAAGAAAGGTTTGCACCAGGCTTGAGGACACTTATCAAAAGCAGATGCATGATTTTTGTTTTTAATGTCCAGCACTGTTTTATCTCAACATTTGACAGGTCTTTTTTGTTCTTTTCTTTTATACCTCTAGCTTCTTAGTTGACTCCAAACAGCATTGGGCTTAAGAGCTCTCCAGGGATGAAGTATCTGACATCAAATCATACCTTGGGTGGTGACAAATACAGCTATGTGTGGGGAATTAAATATACAGAGAGGAGAAACAAATCAATCAAGTTCGGTTTGGAAGTCTAGGACTGAATAAGAAATAAAACTGGGGAGTTCAGAGTTTCTAGACAGGCCTAGGTACAACTATCAGGTAAAAACAATGTTTTGAGTGTTTACTTTCATAACTGTGCTCTTTACATCTGAGATTTGTCAATCCTAAGAAATTCAGTGACTACAGTGTGTGATTCTTCCTGAACAGGCCTCCTCCCACAGATACTCTGCTGGGGCTTTCCCAGTCCAGTCATATTGTCTTTCTTCCAGCTCATTTTGCCTCTGTAATTCAATCTCATCTCCATAGGATGTGAGCAATTTGTACCTGCACAAGCCATCTTCTATTTCCTGCCTGTCTATAGCAGAAACCTTGGGGAATCCTTGTGGCATTCCCCTGAGAAAACATATAACCATAAAGGCAGGGGATTATCAACTACGAGCCACTTGCAAATAACAGACTATCGTGCATCTCAGATCCATTCTTACACAAGCATCAAAAACTCTGAGCAACTGTTTTTCTTACAGACACTGTGGTTTAGATATATACAGATCAGCTAGAACCTCAACTCTCAATCTTTGTAAATACAGACAAGATGAAAGCAGCTCTAATATGTCTTATCATCATTAAAAAGGCATTAAGGAAAAAAAGGTATGGATTTACCAGGGTTAGGAAGGATAAGTCCTGTACTCCCCTTCTCAGCTCCACTACAGCCAGTTTATTGCCATGGACACTAGTGGCTGCCGACAATATTGCAACCACAGCCTCTCTGGCAGCAGTGGGGCTACCAGCGTGTTGTACTCCCTTCTAACCTCTCATATTACCTCTCATTTCTTCTGCCCTACTAGGAAAAGCAGGGTGAGAGCTCTCCTTCTGAGAGAGCTCTCAGTACCCCTTCTCCATTTACACTGGATCCAACCCCAGGGAATGTGTTTTCTGGATCTGGTTCACGCACAATCTCCTCTACCTACAACCCGATGGCCAAACCAGACACCTAGAAAGCACACAGCAGGAATTTCCAGTAATCTGGCTCCTTGAGATAAATTCACAGGAACTCTGCTCAGGAAACACACTGCTAGCACAGTGGCAAGATTACAGAAGTGTCAAAAATCAAACCTCAGGCTGCAACCTGGCTGACTACATGGATAAGTTTTCAAGGGCTGAGACTGACTTTCTGACCTGCAGTTTCTCCAACATGCATTAAAAAGCCTGTCTTATGAAAAGAAACCTTAAACTTCGCCGTCCAACAAATAATCATTATCCTTCTGAATTCTCAAAGCCTGCAGCATTTACACACAGCAGCCCAATTTCATGGAAAACATTACAGTACTATCCTCAATGCCTGAGCCATTAATCATGCAGAAGTTGTGAGTAAATCATAGCATGCTACTCAGTCACCTAAATAACCTTTCCTGTTGCAAAGCATATGATTTTTAGCTGAGATAATAAAACGGTATCTTAAATTAACTTCAGCTTTCCATTTTCTAAATCAAGTGTAATATCTAAAAGCCATTATTATAAACCAAATAACCACCACTGAAACAGTAAACTTACAGATGATTACAGGCTCTGAAGAGATGCAACTCCAAGTTCAGAACTTTACATCTCAACTTACCTAAGCTGCTTTGCATAGCTGAGTTCAATCTCTGTTCTTTCTTTCACAAACTTGATGAACTTTTCCAGCACATCAATACCCCATTGCGTGTGTTTTTCTAAGTTGTCAAACTGGTCCTGCAATGAATCAAACAAAATAGTTTAGTCTCGTTGCACACAGTGATAACTAAAAATAATTTCTGAAGCACAGATCACCAAAGAGAGTGTTATTAATATTTTCCATTACCACAGACGGACATTTCTGCAGCAACATAGGTTTTTAATCAACAGAAACCTGTCTTTTAACATGAAACCCACTCAGTAACATTCTTCATTCCTCATTTCTGAATCAGTTTCATTTCAGAAGTCCTGGCAATTTGACTGAACACAAACTTCTAATACAAAGACATACTTCAACAAAGGATAAGGAATAGATACTCCTGACAGTATTTTGCTTTACTCTGAAGAGCTAACAGAAGTGCCATGAACTTGGCTTCTTCTACTAGCTAGTAATTCTGATTTTTGCCTGAAAAAAATGACAGATTTAGACTCCAGCTCTGTGCATGTTATATATTTAAAATATTCCAAACAGCCAACAGTCTTTTTACAGACTTTTTATAGACTGGTTTGTTCTAAAACAGAAGACATGCTAACAAATGATGCCACAAAAATGACATTAGTGATGTTTACAGCGAGTTTTCTTGTCTCCCGCCATTATCATACAGATGCTGCTTTGTTCTTCAAATATTGTTGCCCTCAGAAATGGTCACACATGTTTTCAATAAAACCTTTTTCAACCAAGAACATTCCACAAGTCAGTTTGGGATTTGCAAATGCCAAGAGAAATTAAGCAACTCTAAATCCAAATTAATTACCCAAGCCAGCTTATTCCAATCTGCAGATTTAACCCAAAATGACTTTCTTCCTTAAGATTTGGTTACTTCAATAGCACTCAGATTCTATAACCACCCAACCCACAGGACATTTCAGAAGTTGGTGTTTTTACAACACTTGAGGAATAGTTTTTCAACTGCGATACACTGAATACTCATCCTGATGGAAACGTAGCATAAACAAGGTCTTTAATATCAGCCTGACTTATCTGGTAGCCTTTTCCATTGTAGCTCATAGGGAAAACACAGAATAAGCTTGTACATCTGCAGTACAAAGGCTGGGTTTACAACATTCTCCAATAGATTCTCCTGACAGAAGTGATGTTTCTTTCTGTCTGCCCAAGGTTTGGTCTCGTGACTTGCAGTCTGCAGAACTATCATCAGATGTTATCTAAGCCATGCAAACCCACTTCCTTAGATGAACAGAGCAGAAAAATAACAGAAAACTACTACAAAGCCTAGTTTATTAATATATTGCTTCTAAGCAGACACCACTTTGTGCTCTGTAGCATATCTGGCTCTGACGGTAAGTTATATCAGCATCAGGAGAGATGCTTCCAGCACTGAACAGTTGTGTGCACAGAAGCTGCTACTTGCTCACAAAACTGCTTTAAGTGTATAAAAAGGAGAAACAGAAACTGTTAGAGAAGGAAATCTGCAAAACCCTGGCAAAAAGCAAGTTAAACCAGCAGGTAATATGCATGGAACAGGACACAGGGTTTGTGTATCTGAGTATTTCCTCTGGTTTAGCACAAGGTACCCTTGAAACCAATTCAGCCGAACCAGACCAGGCTTCAATTTAAATGATGTCAGTTTTAGTCAATTAAAGAGGCACTCAGGGCAGAACAGCAGAAGGGCAACACCACAAACTTACTAAAAATAGTAAAGAACTTCTCCAGAAACTAAGAAAAAGTGAAAAAGGGTAATGGGAGAAAAAAAAAGAATATTCAAACTACACAAAAGCCTGACTTCCAGCAATATAAATCACCCTTAAACCCGTGTAACTTCATTACCACCTCAAAAAGAGGATGCACGTACTCTGCAGAAAGGGATAGATGTGAACTAAGCCAGTACATATTTACATATAGGTAAACCCTTATTTCAGACAATTTCACAGCTGGGCAGAATATAAAGATGACAAGAGGAACATCATTGACCTGTCCTTTCCTGGAGGGCTCGGATCAGGAGAGAACACCGTGTGCTGTCTGCGCCAGCAGAGAGGCACCTTCTGCTCTCGTTCAAACATACCACTTCTACCTCTCTCAGATTAGGCTGGCGTCAAGAAAGCAGTGCAAACATGGCCTCATGAAGGTTGCTGATAAGGAGGTATTGCAGCTATCCCACACCCTGCTCTTCCAACCATTTACATTATTTAACATAAGACCAGGCATATAAAGTAAGTCCCCCACAAGGCAGGCCATTACTCACAAGTTTGCATGCGTTCACACACACTCCCACCTTTGAGAAGGGAAATCTCAGGGAGGAAAATCCACTCCCTAATCCCTATAAGCAAATTAAACCACCTTCATCAGATAAACCATACTTGTAGCAAGAAACTAACTTAGAGTCCTACTGTAACCCCATCCAAAGATGAGAGGTCATGGTTTCCCATAGGAAAGAATATCTTCCAAGGAGATCCTACCCTTCAAGATAACTCAGACTGCTGACTGCACAGAAAGATGGAGCAGGCTCACCCTGGAAAGGAAAACTTAGCAGTGGCTTGTCCAAACCCACCCCCAATCCCCATCCCCCTGACTCAATTCTCAGAGCATCATTTAGATCTGAGTATGAATAAAAACCTGAAAACGGCTCCAGGTAGCTGCTTTGGTTTGGCCTGTTATCCCATAGACAGATATGCTGGAGTGTTTCAGTGGTCTTCCTATGTCAAGTTTAGCAAAAGAAAACTCCATGATGGACAGTGCAAAGGCAAATGCACAATGGTACAACTGTCAGGCAGACCAAAAGTGTGAAGATGCTTTCTATTTATGAAGTGAGCAGAGACACTTGTCCTGCCTCAAGCTGTAACCAGAAGAACCTCAACTATATAAACAACAAGCACTGACCTCCACTATCAACCAGCAAGGCAAGGTGAAATTCAGCTGTCTGCAAACTTTACTGAAGAGAAAAGAGATCCTTTTCTGACAATGAAACAGCTTTGAGCCATTTCACTAAGCAGCCAATGCCCCACAACAGTGCGTTACACCGGGGTCATGTACACAACCATTTGTTCTCTTTTCTGCTCCTTAAGGATGAAAAAAGTCAGCAAAATTGGCAACACCATCACCTGTCGAGCATGAGTTTCCAAACGAAAGGCACTGCAGCCAGAGGGACCCAACACAGATAGTCTCTTCCTTGTCTCAGGAAGCTGAAGGTAGGCAAGGGCTCAGTGTCAAAGCTAGTGAATCATAGGAATGACAGTACACAGAATGCTTTGATCATAACACACAACCTTTAATTCATGGAATCCCAAAGTCCAGGGATACATGCAATCAATGCAAAACCAGAGCTTCTAAAAAGGAGATCTGAGAGTAGTTAATATCATGCCTTCAAACAATACTGAGAAGCTTTTTCTTTAAATTGATTTAGTAGTCCCAACGCTCATTACAAAAATGCATTATCACATGGAATTTCAAGAGTTAAAAAGCCTCAACTATTCTGTGGCAAATCTGGTCTAATTTTAGTATCCTTCATATCTTCACCTTTCTCCGTAACAGACAACCTCCCACAACCCACAAAAGATTCCCAGACACCAGTACTAAGCTTCATTTCAGTTCTCACTAAAAACTACAAATCATTTTATAGCTTAAAAAAAAGCCTCTTCACCGTAACTAAATAGACCTCATAAGGGGGCAATGTCATCAGGAAATTAAGTTAACCAAAGTGTCAGCTAATGAGAAACTTCTCAAACAGTAAAACTCAATGAGGATTTTCAAACATAGAGACCAATGAAGGCATCAGTGTCCCTCTGAAGCCAGGAAAAGCTGGTGGCTGGGGAAGCACCTAACTTCCAAGGAGAAGCAAGAGTGCAGCTTGTGAGCTGTCTTGGCTTTGAAGGAACTTGGCTCTGCGACCAGTAGTCTAATGAGAGTTGCACATGGTTTCAGCACAAAGCATGCCATCCCTGCCAGTGACAGATACAGGTTCAGCAGGTAAAGCGTGCCACAAGAGTCATGTGGGTTTAGTCATGGGCTGGGAGATGGCTCAAGAACCTTCATGAGCAGCTGTTTCACTTTTCAATTCCAATATACATACTCTCCTGTGTTCATTTTTGCAGCCTCCTCACCCTGCCAGTTAAGGATCACATTAGGAAACAATGAATTCCACAAGGCTTTAGCATTCTTCAAGAAAAGCAAGAAAACAAGGCAGGAAGCATGACAGTGCTCAGTGAGAATGCTCCCACCAGACCACAGTGAGGGGTGGAAACAAAAGGTCACTTTGCACCTGTTTTCTCCAAAAAACAACCACCAAAACATGCTCTAGAAGCAGTCACTACTCACCTCTGACTCAACACGCTGCCTTACTAAGAACACTCCTAAGCAAAACACAGCACTGACCACCAGCCATGTATCGCACAGGCTACCGCCACAGCTTCACGTTATTGTCTACATCCTTTGGCCCTCCAACCTGCCAAATCTCATATTCTCCCATTTTCACATCCCTATAATACCAACAGATTAAGCAGCACAGACTTTCAACTGTCAATCAAGATGTGCACATAATTAAACTGCTCATACAGATGTAACTTACTCCTCTTCATCAGATTCCACGGGCTTCCCAATGACAGCAACACATGCCAGTACAAACACTTCAAGCCTTTCCCAAGGGATGGAGGAGTTTGAACCCACCTGACCTCACATGGGTGGGAAAGCAGAGCCTCTGCCACAGGTCATGTGCAACACTGCCTTCATATTTGTTCAAAGCTTAACACATTCTTGGCTGTACACACAAAAACTGAAGCTCAAAAGAAGAACTTTAGTCATTAACTTGAATGGGAATTGGACATCCAGGTACCCAGAATGCTTTGGCAGTTTTATCTCCAAGGCAAAGCGTGTTTCCAACTTCATTTCTGCTGCCCAAATAACCTCGCATTCACGGATTCTTTCTGAAACTGGGCTGCATGCTTGTTACACTGACAATGCTTAAAATGGAAATAGTGCTGCCTATTTGCTTTCCTTCATTTTAACGGCTACTTTAAGCTGTCAAACCCTCTCACTTCTTAACTGTTTGCCTGAAGTCACATTCCCCAGCTATGCAAAGTATTTTGGGAAGAAGAAACTGAGCCACTAAAGCTTTCTTCCCATTTCTAAGTAACATAACACAGAGTACAACCAATTATTGAGCAATAAAGAAAGTGTTATTTGTGTGGCCTTTGAAGATCAGCTCAGTGAGAGACTCCTTCCTCTTTCAAGGGTGTTTCCATCTATTGTGAAATAGGTCCACACAAGGCTCGTTCATATCTAAATCACCTTAACGGGGATGGAACCTTTATTTGCCACCAAGGGGCTTCAGTGTTAACATGACTGAAATAAAGGGGGTGTCCTCACTCTTCTCTTGAATTATAGCCTCAGTTTCTGCAGCCAGACACCACTTGCTCAGGGTCACTGTCATCCCATGCTCAGTAACTGCTTTTCAGACAGAGAAATGATGTGGATTTCAGCTCTACCACACAGCTGGGCCAGAAGTTCTAGGATTTCTATTTGGTTTCTAGTGTGAACAAACCATTAGATGTTGGGAGACTTCACTAATTCAATCTGCAGTTTTAATCAGCATGTCAAACCTGCTCAGATTAGGCTTAAATAGCAGTGTTTACCCTACAGTAACCAGGCTGAACTGCCACCATCACACTGTCACTCTTCCTGCTGTTTTCACAGGCACATGAGCAGGGGCGTGAAGTGAAGAATGCTAATAAAGCCATGAAGAAAGACCATGCCTAAAATTCAGATGCTAATAACAAGAAAAACAAAGCCTTTATATTTAGCATACTCCTCCTATCATTCTAATCCAGCAGCATAATAAAAGACCAATGACTTAAAGGTGGAGAACATTTGGATACTTTCTACTGCCTCATTCTCCTGGGAGCTTGATTCCGTTTCCTTCCAAAATTACTTCTTTATCCACTGTCCTGAAAACAGAAGTAGGAGCAGGGGAATTTAACACTGATTTTTACCTCTGGTTCTTACCTTCTCCTCCCACATCCCACTTAATAGGGGGGGTTAACACTCTCAACCATTTCCATAAGCAAAAGAATTAAAGTGAAGATCAAGAATACATCACAGCATTCAAATTCTAATTTTGGATTCCATGGTTTAACAACTTCTAATTATAAAAATAATTAACAAGACGATGAGACCTTCACAGCCTCAGTGAAGTCCCATATGGCACCCTAGTGCTAGCAGAGCACAACAGAATTCAGATCATCCACCCTCAGAGACCTACAATAAAGCTATATGCAAATGGTAAGTCTCCAGGCAGATTAATAATGAAACCAAATGCATGAAATACAGCCTGCCACTGCAAGAGCCTTCCAGAAAACAGAGATGAGCAGAAAGAGGAAAGCACTTCAGCCTCTGTTGACCCAGCCACGACTGATGAGAAACAACTTCCCACACAAAACTGGTGGGCCATAGTCAGTGAAATCCTCAGTTAACGACAACTAAAACATCCATGTTTAACCACGTTAAGTATGTTATGTATGAAATGGAGTACAAGACACTAACCTTTTGCTTCATGCAGCACAGACACAGAGGACTGATAGCACCACAGAAGACACACTGATGGGACAGGGAGACCATCTCCTTTCTGTCTGCATTCAAATGATGCTGTGGCTTCACAGGTTGCTTTCTGAATCTACCCTTCATTACCCTGGTGTATCCGGTTCTCACTTACAAAACTATTTATGATCACATGCATTTTTCATGGAGATCTCCCATCCATCTACATGTGTGTCCTGGGTTCATTTCATTTTACCCTTTAAGTACCAAAATCTTCCTGACCTTTCACCCTAAACAGGGATATTTCTGCTTGAGCCAAGTAGAAAATACCCCAGGAAAAAACCCATACATTTACTTTCCCACCTCCATTTTCCCTTCATTGCTATCTCTTAAACTCATTTTTCTATAAAGCCCAAAAGGCTTTAACTGTCTCTTCTGACTCACCTCAGAACTTGATTTAGTTAGGAGAAAATAGAAACAAAAAGTAAGTTTCTGTGCTGCATCTTTAAGCGAGTGCATTTCAAACTTGGAAGGAAGGGAAATCCCAGAAATCAAGAGTGGAAACAGACTATGTTTGCTGTTGAAATATCTTTTATGTTGCTAGGTAAACTCACCTTTAATTGTCCTACTTGTTTTAATAAATATTAAGAATAAGCAGTTTCTGGTCTATATTTCAGCCTTGAAATGCTTACTCTTCAGCATTTTGCTGAAGCTGAAAAGCAAAAAGTTCCACTGTTCATGCCACTTTTGATTTGGATTTAAAATCAAGATGCCCCAGTATTACAGTAAGCAAAGTGTCGCAACAGGGAGTAACCCTCTTAATTGCTCCCAAGACCAACCACATTCATTCCCACCCAGAAAATCACCTTCCACAAACTCAAGAGTGACCCCTCCTGCTACTGAAGCAGAAGTGCTGTCTCGGGGACAGGTTTCGGCCATGCCCTGACCCTGCCTTGATAGAAACCTGACTGAAGTCAAACAAGGAGCACTTCTGGAAGAGGCCAGCTGAGTGTATGGCACAGAGATCAGCACTAGGAGAGGAAAATGAACATTACAACCCTACTGAGACAAGAAGCACAACCAGATCGTCAAGGTTGACAGGGAATAAATTAAATTGCAACATCTAACAAAAAGACCCACCTACAGCGAAGCTGTGTAGGTACATCCCCCAGTAATGACAATGCTGAGCTTGTCTTCACTCCAGTGTATGTTACAACCTTGTTGTAGGGAAGATGATGCACAACACCAGACTCTAAAACACAGTGGTAGGTTACAGGGAGCACAACAAACACCAATGCAAAGCCAGCTTGTGAGCTTTGAAGGCAAAGGAAGGGGGAGCAACTCCCCCAACAGCAGCACAGAGCATCCAGCGAGCAACACCATGGGTCAGAAGGAGCACAGCCCAAACACCGACTTCCATGACCCATTTTAACACCTATTATGGAAGCCTTGCAAAACCAGACATGGTTCATGGGAGGACGCTTCCCTGTGTGAGTACAACCCGTGTCATCGACTGCCAATACCATCACACACACACCATGTCTCAGTGTCTAGTTCTCTCTGCTGACAGCTCAAACCATGAACTGAAACTACTCCTTCCTGCAACAGCCAGAAGCCTCTGAGCCTCTGCTGGCCAGTGGTGGTGCTCCAGGAGGAGCAGGTGCTCCTGCAGGAAACCTGCTCTTGGCTCCAAGAGCTGCTCTCACCACTACAGCTAATAGCCTCCCTCACCCGGGGCCCTCTGGACACTGGTGTCAAACCAAGTTAGCCTACGTAGCATACAAAGGACGTGGCAAAGCAGAACTTGTGGTCCCTCTATAGCAACAGCCTAAGTAACAGTGCTAACACAGCAGCCAGGAAGGAAGGTGAGAGAGAGGATGTGCTATACCACAGAGGATGCGGTTGCTGGTACTTCAGCAGCTTAAAAAGATGCCAAAAGAGGTAAGACAACAGAAAGGAATGATTAATTCTGGGAAGTGGAAAACGGGAGGATGTGAACAACTCAACTGGAGCAGGATGGAGCTGATGAGCAAGAAGGGATTAAAAGAATCAGCAGCTGAATCTAATGATACTGGATAGGTAAGGAAGTAAGATTCTCTTTTTTTTCAGGCAAAAAGGCTAAGGGAAAGCATTGCTTTCTTGGAAAAAGGGAGATTTTGATGTGAAATTATGTAGTTTACACACCCTGGATGAGACGTGTGGAAGAACAGAGTCCATCTAGTACAGATCATTATAAAGGTGCTCTGTTTTATTCAATTACCTGAAAAGGTCATACAGAGGCACCATCTGCTGTTATCAGCGGGAGATACTTCTAAGAAACTTGTGCTACTTCTCTAGAAAAAGGAAATGTGCATCTGAAAGGTGTCAAAACTTCATGCTTTTGAAAATGTGTTAGTTTTCTTCAGATAAGGAAAAGGTAACGCTCAAAACAGTTTGCAATGTCCAAGGATACTAATGTCCAAGCACAGTAATAGATGACCATGCTGCAGCAGCAATTCATTTCCTTCAAATAAGATTATACATGTTGAGGTTTGAGGCACTGCATGTCTTCACCACAATGAGAACCATCTGTCATAAGCAGACCATTCAGAAATGAACACTTCTTTTCAAGCACACAATTCTGCCTATAAAATACACGCAAGAAACCCCAGAATGGGACACAGTTTTGTTTCAAAATACACTATAATGTGCAAATTATAACCCAGGATATAAGAAAGCTCTTAAAAAGCAAGGTAATAAGAGAGAAACCTCAACTAATGCCAGATGTAAGGTCAGAAATGCCAAAAACTTATTGAAGGGCTGAATGCATTTCAACCTTTTTCTGTACACGTTCAGTTCTTTAAGCTGAAGACAAACATGCTCATGCTGCTTCTCCTTTTGGCAATACTAGTGCAATTCAAGTGATTGAACTTATTCCTACAAAGTATGGGGATAAGCAGCACAATCCAGACTCATTCGTTAAGCAAAGACTCCTAACTACTAAAATCTACTGGGGCCCAGAGAGATGATGCATTTCTACCATTAGCACTAATAATAACCATAAAACTCATTTTAAAAAAAACAAAGCAGCAAAACAAAGCTATGCTAACCTCTTCCTTCTGCTCATCCTGGGGGAGCAGGAATGGGACAAGGATTGAGTTTTGCTGACAGTATCCAGAGCTGCAGACTGAAAGCTGCACCAACCCACAGGGATTTGCTGTTCCGTGTGTTATAAATAAGAGCTTTGAAAATGAGCAGATTCTGGTGCATTATAGCCCTTGCTGCTGGGATAGGATAAATAACGAGCTGCAGCCCAGCCCCAGACCAGAGCTGCCTCCCATAGGACTTGCAGCATGGTAACAATGCTAAATATATGTTGTTGTTCCAGTAAGGTTTTTCAGTTGACAGTGTTGCAACTTCTCACTGCTCCCCAGCACCATCCCACTTCCCTGATTCAATACACACCCATTCTTGTACTCAGAAATTATTTGAACAAATGCAATTTCAGAACTAATTCCCAGTAAATCGTTTTGTGCCTGGCTGCATCTCTGGATTAACTGTTGACTGGTTTTCATCCTCTTTTTCCATTTAGCAAAGCTCTCCCTTAATAATACCAGCTGTTAAAACAAAGATCAACAAGATCTCTTGCCCACACGGTTTCCCCTTTGGGCAGCTGTGTACTAATAATTAAAAAGGAACCATAGAGTGTTCCTGGTTATTGCATGGATAACTACAATAGAAAAACAAACAAGCCTCTGATCCATTTAGAAGACGACACACACACACACAAACAAACGGCAATTCTGCCCTCTTATTCACAGCCACACTGAATTACAGCAGTGGAATCTTATCCACGAGAACAATACTTCAAACCATAGGAGGCTGTGGGAATGTATTTGGGGGAAACTAACTTTTCGCCCAACTTCCTCAAAAACCAGCGTCAGACTGGATTCATCATGTCGAATATCTGGGCTGTTCTAAGCTTTCCCAAAGTTGGGCTTCTTCAGACTGAAGAAGTGAAGGCTCCTTAAGGGAAGGGCCTTAGAGCAGCTCCAAATGCCTAAAGGGGCTACAAGAAACCTGGAGAGGGGTTTTGGACAAGGGCCTGTAGGGACAGGACAAGGGGAATGGCTTTAACCTGCCAGAGGGGAGACAGAGATGAGCTCTTAGGCAGAAGCTGTTCCCTGTGAGGGTGCTGAGGCGCTGTCACAGGGTGCCCAGAGAAGCTGCGGCTGCCCCATCCCTGGCAGCGTTCAAGGCCAGGTTGGGCACAGCTTGGAGCAACCTGCTCCAGTGGAAGATGCCCCCGCCTGTGGCAGGGGTTGGAACTCGATGAGCTTTAAGGTCCCTTCCAACACAAACCAGGCTGGGATTCTATCAAAGTGCATGTGTTTTGTCATTAATATCAAACTCTTTCATATACAGCACAGCTCTAGGCACATAGCTGAAGTTTAGGAACTCCTGAATTTCAATCCCATTCTGTTCAATTCTTTGGAGGAGTAATATTTGTGTGAGGGTTTTTTTTGGTTGGTTTGGGGGGGATTTAATTCAATTATTTTCATGTAAGCACTTCAAAAAAATCAGTAACATTGTTAAAATTTGCAAAACAAGAGCCCTTGATCTCCTGCTATTTAAATGTAACTCACATGGGCTACACTTAAAAACCAAAGTAAAGGTCTGGCCAGGTATGCCTGGTATTCTCAATGGCAGAACTTCTGATCCTCTAATCTCCATTAAATAAATCACCTGTCAAGTGTAGAATTGAGCATGTGTACAAATCTCTTCGGTACAGTGATGCTGATGCAAAGATGTATTTATTAAACAGAACTGCCTTTACTCCTCCGATTCATTTTTGACTCCTCTGACTGTGAAGCACTGAAGCGCAACCACCAAATCCACTGCAGGCACCGTGTCCTTGTGGGAAGTTTATGCACGCACGAAACAGAAAAACATTGGAAAAGACACTTGGCTGGAGGTTGCCTCCTGGAACCACTGGAGCAATGGCAATACCCAGGGTCAAAAAAAGGCCCCCTCCCAAGCGTGACCAAAGCCCTTCCCTGAAGTTCAAATGTAAAGTGAAAATCTGAACTGCCTGTTCCCTCCTCTTTTTCCACATTAAATGGAACTAACAGCTGAGAAAGACTAAAGGACTTCTTTGTAGATGGGTTCAAAGAGCATCTAATATCTTAAATACTGTGACATTACAAATACAATCCTAGATTTTTTCAAGGGCCACTTCACACTCGGGACCATGTAAGATTACAGCAATGCCTTAAGTATTTCTCTCTGCCCCTACATTCCAATTTTAACCCAGAAATTCTATCAGCTGCTTCTGATCTGCTCCAAGAAATAGTTAAGTTTCCAAAGCAGAAGTCTTCTCAGAGAGATGTACACAAGTCAGAAAGTCTAATGCAATAGATGGAACAGTGTCATTCTGAGTACACAGCACTTTAAAAGTCAGCAAAGCTAGGCACAAATTCAACCTGAATTTTTAACACAAAATTGATCACTTCAAAATTTGTTAACAAACTCTGTTCAAAGTCATTTCATAATTCAGCAGCATTCACTCATATGCGTCACTCTGAAGTCAAGCACACTGGCAAAATAAACCCGGATTAATTCTGCAACTAAGCCAGAATCAGAAAACAAGCAAAGAGCTGAAGAAAAGCTGTAGAGACTATTCCTTAAATCCACCTACCGGGGTTTGTCACTAGTTTACTTTGATTACTGCGAGACCCGACTCTCCCTAGAGCTATGACAATGGCAACCAAGACATCCTGCCAATAGCCTGTCAGATATTTTCCTATTACCTACTACTTTTCTCATCTTGGCCTTTCATGATAAATGCTTCAGAAAAAGGACTAACCCTGCACACACTTCACAGAGACGCGCCATTGATTCTGACAACAGTTTCAGGCTGATCCCACTTGTATGAAATACTCAAACTTTAACCTAAATCCTGCCATGCCTCTTCTCTGCAAATGAAGATACCTGTACGGGCACAGAATTAATCCGGAATTAACAAGCTAAAATACGGTCAAACTAAAATGAATGTGGCAACTGTATCACTGACACATCTTGCCAGGGACCAGAAACATCTACCTGCGCAGCAAAGCATATACGGCTATCCATAAACAAAGGTTCCCTTGGAGGGAGAGAGCATATACTCATATTCATTCACACATGCTCAGTTCCATTCCATTTCTATGAAGTTCATCCTCAGTTAACAACTCCCATTGAGCTCATGTTAAATCAAAAGTAATTGCATTTCCCTTCACCAAATAATCACTGTATAAAGCCTCTCTGAAACTCCAGTGGCTCTCCCCTCTCCTCCCAACAGAAGCCTCTCTCAGTTCTCAGTAAGATTGCAGCAAAAACAAATGAATGCTTCAAAGTAGGTGGAATAAAAAAGGGGAAATACTGTGCAAAATGCTGACCCACCAAAAGCACACAAAGCATTTCTTCAGTAGCCACAACAAATAATTTAATCTGAGGCAAATTACCAAACAAACATCAATTAAATTACATGCTGGAATACAAGAGAAAGTTCTCCCACACACATTTCAGGTTTGCAGAGTCAATAGAGCAGCATGCACACAGCTCAGCGCAAGGCTCTGTGGACTGTGGTGGAGTCATCTGAGCTGCTCACTCAGGGGTACTCCAGATTCTCCATTGGTTGAGACAACTACAAGCATCTCAAGAGTTAAATATAACTTCATCACATTATTCTTCCTGTTTGGATGTTTGTTTAGAGAGAGCATGTGTCACCAAGCTTTGTAAAATGGGAAGAAATCTGTATTTCCCTACCCTACAAACATGACATTCATGAAACATACACAACTAGAGCTTTATAACACAATTATCACCACCATCCCTAAGTTTTAAGTGCCCAACCACCTCACCAGAGAGCATTTGAAGGCAGTTGTAGCACAGCAGAGAGCCCCCAGCTCTAACAGCAGCCCCGTTGTGCTGAGTGCTGTCTGTACACTCAACAGATCCAAAATAGGGACCGGCTCACAGAGAAATAAGAGACAAGGACAACACAGCAACTAAGACGTAGTGGTTTTGCTGACTCCCACAAAGATGCTATAGTAAGGCCATACTCTGAGCCCCAACAGACAGAGCTCAAGTTCACTGTGTTAACCATACTGGGCTAACCAATATAACTCAAAATTACAGTTTCTAGAAAGTAGGGCATCCACTGACTGTGCAAAGCTTCCAGCCTGGCTCCCTACGCAGCCTCCAGCCTCTCAAAGTACAACACTCAGACGATTTTATGTAAATAAAACACAATTACACTCTCTTTTGACCAATACAACTTCGAAACCCGAGCACCAGGAATAAATAATGCTTCATAATGTTTCACCATCCTGGGCAAGAAGCAAAACATCCTTTGATCCCTTAAGTAAGGACTGCTTCCCTCAGCAAGGATATTCTGCTCATCAGCCGGACAGGAAAGTCTAGCTGAGCAAAAATGGTAATACAGTTTTCCTGCAACTACAAACTCGTGCCCTTGGGTTTCAAGAGACCCACAAGAGTACTTTATAACTCATGCTATAGCGATGGTGATGGTTCCACAACACAGATTTCAAGCCTTCACAACGCTTGAAGAAGCACGCAGCTTTACAACCCTAATGGGAATTGTATCAGTGAATACTATTAGCCTACTTTTTAAGTCGTGAAGAAAAGCACTACCCAATTTCAAACAGTGCATATTTGAGCTAAGATCAAGAGCCACACGTATGACACACCACACTGACCACTTGCTTTCATTCATTCAATCTTCCAGTGCTACATATTTGCCTAAGTCCAGTATCAGTGAAACAAGAGACAGCACAGAGTTAATTTTAGTGGGTTTTGCCTTTAGTTCCATTCTTAAACACGCAACTGTGACAGGTTTACAATCAATTCCCAGTTCCAAACACTGAATCAGTACCAGTTCATACACCTCAGGTGGAAGTTCTGCTGCAGCAGTTAACAACATGCTGTACCCATCTAGGCAGCCCTCAATAAAAAGTATGGATTAAACCTCATAGTAAAAGCACATTTTTAGACCTCAAAAATAGGCTTCTACAGTTTAGAACTTTAAAAAGTTTTAAAATCAACTTACACCCCTCCTCTCCAAGAACTGCCAGAGAAAATACAGAGTTTTGGGGAGAAGAGAGCATTGGTTTACTACACAAAGATAACAAAAGAAAAATGGTTTAGAATCTGACATTTAAATACCAACTTACAAAGTTAAGATGGAACGGAAAACACCCATGACAGAACTCAGGCTGACTGAACCCAGTCTCATTAAATCCACATTATGTAAATTTAGCTACCTGCAAAGGCAACTATTTTTCAACATAAATCCTAGAGTGCCTATTGAGATTAAATGTGCATCAAAGCATGCAATAAATGTATCCTTTGGCATCTAGATAAAAGCACTAAGAGGAGCCTCATAAAATAATGAGTTCTACAGTAAAACCTAGAGCACAGTGAAACTCCAAGACAATTAATACTGCCAGGAACAGATTCTTAGTAACTGCTAAGCCCAGGACGCACAACATGTTTCAAATACAGATCTCCACATTCTTTACAAAGCTGGTAAGGCTACAGCAAGCAGACAAGAATTTCAAACTCTCTTTTAAGTAGTTTAGAACCAACAAAGCTCCTGGTATTTTAGTGCCATTGCAGGCTCTTGGAACACTGCAGGCATTTACAAGTGCTAGCAAATTAATATGCTGCACCAACTCATTTGCTGAACAATCTCATTCAGAACTTAAGCTGCTTGTCCTGTGTTCTCAATGTGTTACAGGCTGAAAAAATCTGAGGCACCAAAGATACTTTCTGAAAGGGCGCTGTAGCTTTTCAGGCGTAAAGCCGCTTGCTGTACTTTGGACTGATTACTGGGCCAGTGAAAAAAAGGCACTCTGGCTTGAAGACAAACAAACTCAAGACCACCACATAAATCGTGATGTTATTAGTCAAAGGACTAACACAAACTACAGTTCAATGTTATTAAAATCATCATAATAGCATTAATGGAGAACTGCTGGTTAAGTTTGGAGCTGGTGTTATAGCACAGCCTGTTTTAAAGGAATATTTCCTGATGAACTGCTCTACTAAGAGTATGTCATAGCAAAGAGTGCTGTGCACAGAGCACATGTGGTGAATATTTGTGAATAAAACTACACAGATGTGCGATCCCAATTTCCACTCTTCTCACATTCCTGGAACATCAAATAGGCGGCTTGTGGTACAAGAACAACAAAAAATAAACAAGCAGAGGAAATGCTTACATTATAATGTGCTGCTTGTGCTTTCCTATCACAGCAATAACAAACCATAAAGTATCAAAAGAGAATGACAAGCACAGTGCTGCTCTTTTCTATTACTCTTGTGGGAGGAAATGTAACAAATGTTTGCTTTATTTGCAGAAAGATCTCCACAGGTCTATTTGGAATAAACAGTGCCCACAAATTACAGGCAAATCTGTTACAAATTCACTTCTCCATAAGCCTGCCATTCAAAACAAGCCGCTGATAACATAGAAATAAAATAAATACAGCCAGTTCACAGGTAAAATACTGCAAACAGCTCAAGAGTAAACTGGCATCTCACCAGAGAACCATAAATTTAGGTCAGCTTGTAGCTGCACTCCTCAACAGAACAGGAAACAACGAGATGTGCAGAATAAGATGTCAGTCACTTGGGCTCCCTTTTTCCTGAAGCAAGAGAAGAATTACAGCCCACTTCCAGCATTACTTCTGCACACTTGCTTCAACTGGAAGCCTGCATGCTGAAAGGTGGAGAACAGCTCATCCCACCTGGGGAACAGAATCTCCTTCTGGTAACATCCACGCATGTATTCACAGTGCGACAGCCTGCCAAGAGACATGAAGCTGTTTCCTACAAGCCATTATTTTTGAGGAGGGCAATGTAGGTCATCTCACAACTACATCTTTAAGGACCAAGTAATTAACTCCTCAAATGAAAAGAAAACACACATTTCATCTTCTATCCGGGATGTGTGAATATCACCCCCCCCACACAACTTCAAAAGTTCAGACCGGGAGGGTTTTAAGTAGATGCCATTAAATATTGATGTTGTTTTTCATTTTTTGCACAACAGTTTATTTAAAGGGAATTAATTAGTATATTGGGAAAATAATCCTTTGAAATGTGGCTGTAAGACATACAAGCTTTATAGCATCCAGTGAGCACTGCAATTCTAGCACAGAGTATCTATTCTGGGTATCCAACAGCACACTACATTGATTTTCAATGTAAGAAGATACAATAAAATAGATATTCTCTATTTTACTTTTTCTCTCAGAGTACAGTAGCTATACAGTAGTTTAGAATATTAAAACACATAAGAACTTCCATAACAAACGCAGGTGCATGAGAAATTGCCCTCTTTTCCTCCAGTCACGAGATGGGAGAGGTCCGAGACCTGTATATGATTTCCACGTCCTCAAGTGACATCCACTCCACCCCTCCAAATCTTGCTTAATTCATATGTACTTTACCCAAGCTCAAGACTGAAGTATAGGGCATCTGCATGCACTGGAGAAGAATTTCTTAGTCAGGATACTGGAGACACAAACACTTTAGCAAACCACATGCCTGAAATGAGAGCGAAGGTTCTGAACATTGCCCTGCCTTGCACAGCCATCACTGCAAGCAGAGTGACAGATGTTCAGAGAGCAGAGTCAGCATTACTAAATTAAGCACAATGATCTAAATTTCTTATTAACCTAAGAAAAAAGAGCCAAAGACCTACAATGAACACAGACAGAATGGATGGATGCATAAACAAAAAGCCCACAGTTTCAGTTCTTATCTGCACTGAAGTAACTGAAATTACTCAAAGGGCTGAAGAATAATGTTTAGTCTTATAAACTGTCATTTAGTTGAACAATGCTACAAAATATAAGCAATTGCTAAACTAACAGATGCACTAATCACTAGTTTAAGCAATACTTTACACCAATGCAAGTGCTTTGCAAGACGAAGCCTATCACAAGGGCTCCATGTTAGAAGTGATAGTGGTGGTAAGGTAAAAATAAATCTCATGAGTTTATCTGCTCTCTCAAATGAAAAAGCTGTAACTTCAGCAAAAATAATGAATTTCACTACAGGCAAAGTCCCCAATATTATCTAACTTTTCATATCTTTGCTTTCTTGTCACCTTTGTAATTCCTATTCCATCGGACATGTTCTAGACTTAAGAAAATCACACAGTTTACAAACTTCAACTATTTTGAAACACGGATGTTAAGGCAACATGTATTGGCTCATTTCTACAAAAGTACTCAACTTTTGATCTTGGGCCAGGAAGATCAAAAAATACTCTTTGTTCTATTTTCTTTTTAATGTCAATGCAAAATATAGGATAAATACCATCTTCTAAATCTGACCTTAAATGCTATCCTTAGGTAACTGAACTGCCCTAGAAAAAGAGACAAAAAGAGACAAAAATAAATTGCCAGAATGCTCATGATCTGAAATGCTTACCCAGAAAGCAATTTCAAGGAATAACAGCATCTATCATACCCAAAATGAATGTTACTATTGTAGACATGCAGCAAGATAATGACATTCAAACCAGAGCAGTCACAGATTTAAACTGCTCTGCAGGACTGAAACAGGAGCTTGGATCTTCATAAATGTTGTGCAAGGAAGAGCCCGCAGCTGAAAGGTGACTGCTCCAGCAACCACTGGCACAACACGACCAAGGATCCCAAAGCTTATGGTGGACCTAGAGACTGTCATCTTGATATACAGCTGTTCCTCCTGACAGAAAGTCTACCTGTCTCTCAGCAATCTGTATCAACTCCTGCTATTAAATATAATGATGTGCCAGCCTCCTCTTCCCCTTTCACTCTTCCTTTTATCTATGCTTTGCTTAATGTTGCTTTCATCCATTATATTGCTGCAGCTTTGTCTGTTGGACTAAAGAGCACTCAAACACAGAAGAAATGCCTTTGCTTGAAGAACAAACAGGAACCTCCTGCCCAACCTTTGACTTGGATGCATCTGAGCTACTGATCTTCACAGAGCAACCAGAGCTTCTGGGCACAGTTCCCTGAACGTCTCATGACTCCCCAGCTATTTTATAACACAGGGATAGACCATTTGCTTGATGAGCAGTTGAATCATCTAAAAAATATGAAAGAGGATATTGACTTGAATCTACTAGATGACTTATCTGCCAAGCAGGGAAAGCAAGCTTGGCCTCTGAACCAGACTAATACAGATAAGGGGGAAAGAGGAAAACAGATGTGTGCTTGCCTATGTACACAGAGGGCAAAGGAAAGAAAGAAAATTCCTCACAACTGGACAAGAACATCTCCTCCCACAGCAAGGAGAAAGGTCAGTTATGTCAATACCTTCCACTTAAAATAGTATTCTGAAGCTACAACTGTGGTCTAAAGGTTGACTCCAAACTACTACTGTGACTCAAAACTACTATAGCCACGAAAAGAAAATAAAGAGCTTACTTTTCACAAAGTTTAGATCCATCTCCCCAAATAAAGAGAGTTTTGGCTGCTAACAAACTAGTGAGCCATGAACCAGTAGAACCAAGGTTACGTTATGGTAAAATGCTTTGGCAGAGCACGTCTGAAGTCAGAAGTCTTCAGGATGAGAACATCTGCCAGTTTCCACAAGGGACATTCAGGATGCCTTCCCCAACATTAACAACAGAGTCATCCTAAAGCATTCCAGCTTCTCTAAAGTCCTCAGAGGCCTTTTGAGTATTTGTAAAGGATTCCAATATCCTGTAAAAAGATTATTACAGATTACCTGACTTGGTGTGCAAAGTGAAATGGACCAAGACAACATGGCTAAGGACTAGAAGCAGACTTGAGAAGCATTATGTGGTCTACCCCACTGCTTTGGCTTTTTTATTGGGGATTTTGAGTACTCTTGTATATGAATGTCATTCATAATGATCAGTAAGCATATCCAACAAGGCTAGTGACACATTATAGTTAATTCTTGCTTATGAACAACTATTATATAGACTAAAGCTCAGCCATGTTGTTTCACTCCTTATACAAGTTGATGAAAGCATTTCCAGAAAAGCTAAATGCAACATGACATTTTTATCCCCAAGAAATTCATGTGTAATTGCAGACTGTAAATACACACAAATAGTCTTAATACAATATGCACAGGAGCCCACATTGCCTCAGCAGTGTCTGTTGCTAAGAAAATGGTGTATTTCCTGGCTTTAAAATGCTTTATTCTACTAATTTAATATTTGTGACCAGAGCTATTTTTGGAACAGCTCTGGAACACACACACAAAGGAGAAATAAAAAAGTTATGAATGCAATGCCATGAATAGAGCCATACAGTCCATGCATTTCCCCCTTAAAAGAGTCTGAGCATTAAGCACAGCACCACACAAAGAAAATGTATTATAGTCCCCTTTTTTTAGGGTGATTTGTGCCTGTGGCTTTTTTCTTTTCATTTTGGGTTCATCTCCTGATTATTTTCAAAATTCTCCTACCCAAGAAAGCCTCTTGACATGCATTAGGGCTTACACATCAGTCCCAGACTGTTTAATTTAGCCCTAATACCTTGAGGAAGGTTCAGGATGGATTGTTGCTATTCTGATTAAGGAATCAATCTCCCCCCCTGCTGAGACGGTTGGATGAATGCCTCACCCCCAGAGGGAAATCAATATTGCTCCACTGACCAGAGGCTTCCATACACTGCATGTGCTGAGGTATAATGAATAAAGAAAGCGCCACTTAATTCTTGCATTACAATTATAAAAGAGAAACTGAATTTCCACTGTTTCAACATTTTTCACTCAGTTCTTCAGGCATAGATTCTAGCTTTTTACTACTCTGTCAATATCCCAGATTTCTCTTTCTGTTCCCAGAGATTAACCCACAAGCAAACCACAAAATATAACTCTCCCAAGCCAACAAGATTCAGCATTCAAGTCAATACAAATTCCTACAACCACATGCACAAAAACCATACATATCATCCAAAAGAGAATGTCTTCTGACCATTGTGTGACTGGAGTGCACTACTTTGTCATGCTTTTCCTAACCACCAAGTACTTCAACTCAGCTGCTAATAACCAAGTGAAATATATTTGTATTGCTCAGCTCAGCAAAGGCTTTTGTTAGCTGGATCAATTCAACACACTCCCATAACCATTAAACGTTGGCACTATGATAGGCACGCTTTCTCTTTAAGACTAAGTATTTTCAAAGAGCACCAACAACTACGCAGATCAAGTCTCCAAAGGTACCTAAATTAGGTGCATGTGTTTCACAACAGCACATTTCTTGCAAAAACTGTCTTCCTCCAACAATTACAGCTTTCCTATTTCAAGACAGTTTCATGTCAATCACATTGAACCTCTGGAAAGGGAGCTTTCAACAATTTAATACAAATATAAGGATGACACAGACAAGAAGCAGAGCAAAAGCCACAATGCAGAAAGGAAAACCAGCTCACAGTTAACCAGGAGAAGAGGCGTAAAGGCGCTCCTAGTTCAACCGTGCTCTATCACGGGTAGATGGATGATTCCACCCTTCCAAGACTGTTGTTTCCTGGGCAACTCCACTGCGTCTCAGAAGACTGCATGCAGCCATACAGCCAGAGAAACATTATTTTGTCTTTAAATAGAGTTGGAACCAAGCTATCCCCTCCATGCCAAAAATAAGGCTGTAAATCCCCAGGGCACTGATTGAAATAGGAACAGAGTCACACTTGTCATGCGATACGCATTCTCATTACCTAAAGGATAGGCTGGTTTGCTCAGCTTACAATTTTGGTTTTCAGGTAAAGCACGGAACATTGAAGCGTTCAATGTCTTGATAACCTCAGGTGGGCTGCTGTCCTTTGGGAGGATGCAGCCCTTCTGATCAGCCCATGACAGTGTTTTGGAGCAAAGCAGCAAAGGAGTTTCTAACCAATATACACACTGCTGAAATGTTTGCTTAAGAGTCCTTTTGCACACTGAAAACTGAACTAAAGCTGTGCCACATGGTTTTCCAGCTTCTACATGTTAAGTTACAAACATATGCTGAGAAGCATCCTCTGTAAAACACAGATGTTTCACAGCCCCAAAGAGTTGTAAGGAAATAAAGGCTCCTGACCAGCACATACAAGCCTTTCCTCTCTCCCTTTATTTTTAGGCTTTTCTATACACAAACAAAAGCATCTCAGACTGATACACTTGAAAGAAAGAGGCAGGACAGGTGAAAAATAGTTCTGTAGTGCTTTATCACAGCTCCCCCGGTTCATCCACTGCCTGTTTTTCCTTTTCTCCAGCAAAACCTTAGTTACACATTCTTAATGAATGCCACTCCTGTAAGACCCACATTTGACAGATGAACAGCCCTCAAGAGGGCAAGAAATATTTCCCTTCCCCATTTAACTTTTGTCTGAGAAAACACACTTCCATTCTGTCCCTGTGGCATGCCAATCATTTCTTTCCTTTTGTAAATACATGATAAACACGTTAAAGCATTTATCTCTCAATAAGAGAGAGCATAATGCAGAGTGAGAAATATTATCCAAATGCATTTTAAATCTAATTGCTAAACAATTCCTCAAAGCTTTCTGCAGAGAATGATGGACGAAAAGCATTTCTGCAGAGAATGAGTGAATGAAAACCAGCAGCACACACACTTCTGGACAGAGCTCTCACTTAGGGATGTGGTTAAATATTCTTCCACAGCAAGTGAAGATGCAAAACGCAACCACAGAAATCAACGTATGTACATTCAAACCAGTAAGTCAACTCTACTTAAATATTACATGGAAAAAGCCACATAAAACCAGCAATGCTACAAAGCCAAGCATGCAAAAGAGGACTGCTCGGTTCCTTCACTACTTTTCTCTTTTACTTCATATCTAATCTTCATCCTTTGCTACACTTGCTTTGGATCCCAAACTCTTGACTTGCTATTCCTAACGTGCTAATCCCATTGCACATCTTGTCTGACAGCAGCCACAATCCCACCTGTCCCATCCGGAGTCCAGCCCTGCTCTCCCCGCATGCTCTTTATCTTTTCTCCATACTGATTCTTCGCTTTTTTATTTGTTTAAATTCCCTTCCTACTCTTGAGCTCATTTTTGCTGTTTCCTTTGCCCAGTCAGTCCCAGTTCTCTCATCCTCTCTGCATTCACCATCGGAACCCACCATTCTCCCCAAATGACCCCATTCCCATCATTCTCAGCACACCAATCGCAGGAACAATTCCTAGATGAGCAGTTCCAGGTTTCTGTAACTAGATCCTACTATGACCTCTACTCCTTCCCTGCGACATTTGATCTGTTGAATCACCCAGTTTTCTCTCAGACCACAGCATCTCTTCTCTCATTCCTCATCTGAGAGTGTCACAAAAGAACCATTGTGCCACCAGCAAAGAAGATGGATCCTTAGCATGTCTCAGCTCAGCCATGCTTTCCACCCCCTCTCTCTCCTAGCTCCAAGTTCACTTTCTCCTAGCTCACTGACACACACTATACTTCCAGCTCATGCAGGACATTCTTCTTTCACTCCGCTGGGTGCCAATAAAAGTCTGAGAGCAGGACAGGCTGATCCCTCCCTGGCTTGGAGCAGCCATGGCATGGGAAGTCTGGCTGTACCCTTGCAAGGACCAGACTGAGGCATGTTCAGTTATTCTGTGGGTGACTCCATCACCTTGTCCCACAAAACCCCTCCAAGGCCAAAACATACTCAGCATATGCTGGAACTCCTGAAGACTTTGGTACTAGTATCTTGCACCAAGTAATTCCAAAGTGGTATTTTTCCAACGACCTAGATGTTTGCCTAATTTGGGCGTATTTTCTCAAGAGCAGCAGAAAGCATATCCCTGCTCACCAGCTATTGTCTCCCAGATTTCAAAGCCTTGCTCCAATGAATAGGAGCACTACTGCTTTCCAAAACCAAACGTGCTTAGTATAAGCAAGAAACTGGCCCTGGCCCTGGTAACAGCTGAAGAATCCTGACTGATCTGGGTTGTTTAGTCTGGAGAAGAGAAGGCTCCTTAGGGGTAGACCTCAGAGCAGCTCCCAGGGCCTGAAGGGGCTACAAGAAATCTGGAGGGGGGTTTTGGACAAGGAATGGAGGAACAGGACAAGCGGAATGGCTTTAACCTGCCAGAGAAGAGATTGAGATGAGCTCTTAGGTAAAAGCTCTTCCCTGTGAGGGTGCTGAAGCGCTGGCACAGGGTGCCCAGAGAAGCCGTGGCTGCCCCAACCCTGGCAGTGTTCAAGGCCAGGTTGGACACAGGGGCTTGGAGAAACATGGTCTAGTCTACTGAAAAAATAGAATTTGAGGATTTGCTTTAAAAACTTTTTAGGCACCAAGCAGAAGCACTTAAAAAATACTGGGAAAGGAAAAAGATAGCCAAGTGACACGCATTTAACCTAAGAAACCTATGTTATTTCAGCAACAACAAGAACACTGATCTGCTATGGCATTTCCTCACCAGTAAGGACTATCTGGATGTAGCTTGTTGAGGACCATCCTCCTAAACCAGGCAACAATTCCCAAGAGACTCCATTTCAAGTTTTATTGCTTTACTAGGTTTCTGAGGGTGTCTGGGGAATTGCTGCTGTTCTCTTGGTTGTTTTTTCAATTAGGTTGACTCTTCCCCAGATAAATTAAGGCCAACATTGCAACAGAGCTGTTTCTTTACGTGCTTTATAGCACACGTCTCCTTCAACAACCAGCAAGGAACACTGGGCAAGCAACATTTCATTCTTGCACTCTAACTAGGCTGCTCCAACGCTGGAAGTCATCTAGAAGCCCTATCCACAGCTTTGCCATCCTTAGATGCAAAAAGAAACATTTTATTTAATAATAGCAACAAAGCATCCTTAATAAACTGAGACAAAGGAAATTGACCAGATTAATAAGGTTACCCAGACAACACAGGTACAAAGCTATCACGTGAAAGTTCCAAGGGGATCCCTAAATCATCCCTACCCCACCAGCTCCAGACTAAAACCACTGGATCCTGTTTATCCATACAACTACTTTTTTGCCTATTCTGCATTTTAGACCCAAAGCCACTGATTGAAAAGAAGGACAAAAATATGACAAAAAATATTCAAAAGAAGGACTGCAATATGCCAAGAGACAATTGCTGGTTTTCCTCCCAGCAATTTAATCGGCTTCTTATTTGAACAAAAAGAAAGTGAAAAGCAGAGTTTCTAGGGGTAGGAGGAAGAGAAGCTTCATCTGAAATGGATATAATTATATTGAAGGGGGAAGTTATTTTAACATATTTATATGAACACCAAGGAAACTCAACTGAGCAGTGGATTTTGATGGCTGGATTGGATTCAATGTATAATCCATCTCAGAGGCATTATTTCAAACAGGATGAAAGTGAATTTCCAAAAATTCATTAGCAGGTTACTTGTCCGGCAGTCAACAAAGGCAATAAAGTAAAGCATGTTATTAAGTTACAGTGCAGCAGTGGCTCCTGCTCTTCATGTGGAGCATGGCTTTTGAAATTCTACTTTAAAAGACTGTTTCACAACATGAGTAACACTAATGAGCTGCAGAGAGTCCAGAAAAACATCGTCTCATGTTTGACTGCCTTCCCATATGGTTCAAGAAAGCAGGGGATCTGGAGCAGCCACAACACAAATGGGAAGAGTCTGGGGTTGAAACGAGAAGAAAAATATATTCTGCAGCTTTGACTCACACTGAAAGACCATAAAGCCCACAATTCTTTATGAATAGGTGGGAAACACAAGAATAGGTCAGTGACAACATTAAAGAAAACCTCTTTCTTAAAGCAAAGCAGAATTGTAAATGGAAGTACTGAGGCATTCATATACAAAAGACCCAGCAACTCCTTCAGGAGGCAGAAGGGAGTCTTTCTACTCATAGTGCCTGGAAGTACCAAGGGGTGTACACAGGGACGTTACATACAACCCCATTCTCCTACCAACCAGCTCCTGTGAGCAGCAGGGGAGGGGGAGCCCCCACACAACACATCACCTTAAAGTTTGAAGGTCATCTACTTTTAAGCTAATGAAAAGGACTGTGACAGCACTAATTTTAAAGCACACATACTTACAGCTCCAGCAGCCTGAAATGCTATCCTGTTCTGGGCAAATACAGAGGTGTGTGCTCCAGAATTAAGATACTGTACTAATGATTCAGCTTCTATAAACCACTTCTCACTGGGTGATCTGCATATACAAACTGACCACTTAAAACAGTGAGTGATCCACTGCGAAATGTCAGACAACTTTGGTACCTCAAAACTGCCAAAATAACTATGCAGAATGCTTCACTAATGAAAAGTGGTTTTTTGCTTTGAAGTGACCATCTCCAGCATCCAGTACTCTGTATGCAACCTGTGCTAAGAGCCTTAGAACAGCCAAGCCAATATTGTAAATATAATGCTTTTATTCCTGACCTCAGCTTTTCTTTCCTAATTTCCTACCTCCCTCTGGTTTTAGGGGGCCTTACTCAGGGAGTACATTTTTGTATGTTTTTGTTGAAATTCTTTTTGTTGATTATTTTTTGTATATTTTTGGTGAAATTCCAGCCTCTTGGAAATACAGGGTTTTAATATGTTGCTAAATAGAAACCAAGATGCTACTGAATACAAAGAGAAGGCTGTCAGGGGGGTCATCTCTAGGAGTTGTCTGAATGATTGCAACAATTTACACCTAATTAACAAGAACACACACTTTTCAAGAAGAGCATCTGCCCTCACTACAGAACAAGATTTTCTAAGATACAAACAATTCATCCAACCCACATTTAAAGGTCAGGCCCATTGCCTTATATAATGGAAACTCTCAACTCATAAACAGAGTGAACTTGTGATTTAGCATGCAAGACAATACCTTAATCTGTGTCCTGGTCCCACCAGAAATGAGCTCCTTTTCCTCTTAAAAAGTAGGAGTGAGAATGTGTGGGATGACACACACAGATTTCTACTGTATGCAATCAACTACGCTGGTGCCTACAACAAAACTAAATGTTGGCTTAAGAGAAGAATCAATACATCAAACCTGGATCCAGCACTGCAGATCCTCTTATAAGGAACAAGCAGACAAGAACAGAACATTCCTTTAAGATCACATTTGACTACTGTGCCCAAGTAACCCTATGCAATGCCACCAAGGTCAAGATCACCTAAGTACTCCAGACAGTTTCCAAATGTGAGTCATTGCTACATACAACACCCATACATTACAAATACCAGTGAAGAACAATATTGCATTCAAGCAAATTTAAGAAGTGCAAGGTTAGAGCTGTTTAAACACAGATTCTGCTGATGACATAGAGACAAGTACTGAAAGAGGAAACAATTTATCAGCCACAGACAGCAAGTGGGGCCTTCCAGTTCTCGGAGTTGAACCTATGTTTCATCTTCTAACGAGGATGTAGTTAAGAAAACATGATCTACAAGAATTCCACTTAGTTTAATACTGTGAATTAAGAAATTACTACCACTGAATATAATTTTTTCAACAATAAAAAGTTTAATAGCAATTCACATTTATAAGTGGAATGAACTTTATATGGCAAAAAAAATATCTCAAATTATGTTTTTCATACTAACACATACTGGAACACTCTACAAACAAAAGGTGCTGTCCCCAAAGCATCACTTATGTGAGGACTTGGCCAACAGAGTCACTTGCACAAGGGCATCAAAATAAGCCCTTTGCAAATCCAGAATATTCACCTTCTTACAGTTTGAAAGGACAGTGACAGCTTCAGCAGCCACCCAGCTCTTCACAAAGGTCAAAGGAAATTTATGATTCAATCATCCTCCTCCTCCTCCTCCTCCACCTTTTATTTAAGCCTCACCAAATGTGGAAAGAACCCCAACACCAAACCCACAGCATCTGCACCTCTGAAACACTCATCACAGAAAAATGAGTCTTCCCACATTTAATCATTTTACCACTTGCACTTGCTGTATGGCAGTGTTCCGAGGAGGCAGTTTTTCCTGGACCACTTAACCACAAATTTACACGTAGCTCCCCCAAACTACACGCTGTACCAAAACTCATCATCAAGAAAGATCATTCCCTTCAATATACCAACCATGCAGCCACAGACATTTCCCACTCAAAGACAAGGACTGAGGTTAGTTCTATCTCAGTTTGCCATGTAATTCCTACCACTTAATTTGAGGGCTTCGTACCACACAAAAGGACACTGGTGGGAAATGTAGCACACACTAACATTTTACTAGCTAAAGCACCCTTCAGAACAGCTCTGTGCGCCATGCTCTGTCCTTCTGCATTACCCAAGAGAGGAAAAGAGGGAAAGGGAGCTGAGCATGCTTTTACAGCCTGCTGTCCCTAAGACACAGTTAACTGAAGGCGCAAGTCAGGTCTGTACAGTGGTACACATAATCTTTACTCACCACTTACATTAGCCAAGTATTTAGAAAACAATACCAATTTCAAGAATCAGACATAAAATAACTGTATACTATACTCTCCTACCTGCTGGCCCTTAATGATACTCTCGAACTGAGGTGAAAAACAATATGACTGTACTTTGTCCTTCACCCGCTGATTCTTCCTCCAGCTCCTGAATGTTTCACAAGTGTAAGGGACAGCATGACTTCTGCAGGGGTTGGGGAGCCTGACAAACTGCACAGCTCAGCCACTGCCACCCTGTAGAGCATGTTTGCACACAGGAAACCTGCCGACAGTTACAAGAGACCTTAAGGTTTTTGCTTTGTAACACTGGACTGCTTGGATGCCCCAGATAATCTCATTGTCCTGAGTATTTAGCAGAGGATATAAATGCTGCAATAGTACCCCTAATAATTCTGCTGGTTATGGGCCCATTTACAGTCACAGTGCCAAGCTCAAGATGAAGCTCAAGTCTACAGTTGAGTGAAATATCAGCAAGAACTCTGCAATAGGATTTGCAAGCCAGAGGCACAGAATCCACGGAACATCACAGTACAAGGCTAAAAGTCTGTCTTGGGAGTAACTTGCATGTTGCCAAAGTGATTTTATTGCTTCTGAAGTATGAGGCTTTCTGCAACCAGCTCTTTTTTTTCCAGGAAGAACAGAAATTCTGCAGAAATCCATGCACATTAACATTCTGCATGCTCTAAAGAGCAGGCTCGATTTTACTTCTCCTTTGCTAAGTTTAAAGGGGTGAATCATGAACACTCATCTAGTCTGGTAGATCAGCACATCAAAGACATGGGGTGCAAGTCAAGCCTGATCAAACAATGCTGATCTCTCTAGCAAATTTCTCAACTACTGTTGGAAACACACTTGTTACTGCTACAACTTTCATCCATCAAATGGTTCCATCAAAGTATATACCAGTCACATCATACAGGCAGTTGCTTACACCATGTGTTCCTAAATACCCATCCCATGACTAGCCAAAACAACTACTAAGCTTAAAGTAAACGGAAATGTAATTTTGTTTAAAAAGCATCCCATGATCAACAAGAGGAAACAGCGCATATTAAATATAGGATACTTCTGTGCATTCCTTCCCCAGCAAACAGGATAACATGGGGAGAGAAATCAGTGTTCTGGCCTAGGTACCCAGTGCACTGGAAGCTGATGTGTTTTCAAAGCTCGGCCACAATTAAGAGAAAGGAACTTGCTGTCAATTTCATACCTAGAGTCATTTAATCTGTTGGTCCAATCCTTTTCCACGGTAACCTGTAACACTTACCGAAGTCTTACACTGAAGACATAAAAAATAATACTTTAAAGCTGGTGAACACAATTTCACCAACAAAATATTCAGGGGGAAGAAAGTGTCCCAAAACCAGTTTGTATTGTTACCAAAGGCGAATGTAAGATTGCACACACACCTGCAAATACTTAATGAAGCAGAACAAACTATTTTAAGCACTACTCTACTACTGCTGTTTTGTGCAGAAACACCTCAGTATCACTTGCTCACTTTTAAGAATGAAACATAACCAGGTCCATCTGGAGAATTCAGAGTTTATTTTCCTATGTCAAAATTGTTATACTGACTCACTGCTTTAATTCCACCCAAACTATTTTATCTCCACTCAAAGCACCCTAAATGCAGAAAAAGAAGGAAAACAGCAGATCTTGCCAGGAAGATTCCCATGTGTCGGCTGAACCCAGGACACCATGCAGCACAGCTGTTTATATATCGATGATTCAATATAGCATCACTACAGTATTTCATCAGTATGTATCACCTTTCCTCCCCTGGAGTATCCAAACATACCGCAATAACCTCTCTCAGTAAGCATTCACTCCCTGATTTACTGTCTAGTTTGAACCAGATCTAGCTGTAACATGACTACAATGTCACAGCAAAACGGGATGCTTGAACTGCCTGCCAGCAATACAGCCAGAAAGGGCAACAATTATCACATCTGAAATAACCATTTCTACACAGAGGCAGTTTAAAAGCTCAGATATGTTGACATCTTAACTCGAACTGGTTACGAGTCAGGGACAGATGAGCACAGGAGCAAAACCCTGCAGTGCTTTGCAATCCAGATGACCCTCTTGCTACTCATTCTTGACTTCTCCATTAAAAACACTATTCCGTTTTCCTCTTCACCTCCTTCCTGTGAAGATTTTGCCCAAAGATTTTTAAAGTCCCACCATTAAATTAACAACCTCTTGAGGAGGCGCCTGACCACTATACAACCCCTCAATAACAGGTTTTGCTCCACCATCATGCTACTAAACATGGCTGCATCATGTCCTCTTTGTGACTGAATATGCATCTCTCTTCTGCTTCCAAGACTTCTTTCATTTGCTTACCCTTCTCTCAGATTAGCAAGGGACCATTCCAAATGCCATTATCCACTTTTAACAGTTTGGCATTTCACAGCAACGCTCCACCGCAAACCAAACGCGTTTAGACTTCCCAGGTTCACTTCAGAACCTTAGGGCTTTATACACCGAAACCCTCCCCACCATGAAAACGTACTTATTCACACACAACAGAAAAGTCTTCTAACAGAAACCTCCGTCCTCCAAGCGGGGAGAGAAACCCCTTCACAACAGCCAGAGGAAATGTTATCATCTAGCTTTTCTTCCCTGCAGCTCTCCTGAAATTGGACCCGCTTGGATATAAATCCACCTCAGAGCCTCTCCTCCAGCTACATACAAAACCCACCCCAGGCTTTGCTTTGAAAGCCTCCCTCCGCTTTCGAGCCGCGATCGCTTTTTGTGCTGTGGAGCTCTGCTAACATATACTTCCCTCCAAGAAAACAAACACAACTCCGCAGGCTCCGCTGGGATTTCCCCATAGGGGCTGCACGCAAAGTTTTCGGAAGGAGGAGACCCCTCCGGGGAAAGCGGCTCCGGCCGGACCCCCCCTTCCCCCGGGCTGCCCCTCACAGCGGAGCCCGCCGCCCCGCCCGGCCCCCAGCCCCGCAGCGGGACCGGCCCCTCCGCACGAACCGTTATGACACGGGGCGGGCGCGGCGCTCCGCGGTAACCGCTGCAACGGCTGTCCCGCTCCCCCCTCATTCACTCACCCACAGCTCCGTGCCCCAGCTCATGGCTCCGCCGCGCCGCCGAGGGCCGGCGCTGAGGGGCGGGCGGGGGACTCTCGGGGTCTGTTTGTGCCCTGGCTGAGGCTTCCTTTCCCTGCGTTCCCCACTGGCTGAGGGCCGGGCCGAAGCGAAGCGCGGTGCAGTGCGGTGCGGGCCGGGCGCTGCTCTCGGCCGCTGCTCACCGCCGCTCCCGCCTCATCGCGCCGCAAAATGGCCCGAGCGGCGCCGCGCGGTGAGGCGGCGGCGGAGCGGGGCGGGGGGGAGGCGAGTGACAGCTCCGGCGCACTGCGCAGGCGCGGCCCGAGGCGGCGGGGGCCCGAGGCCGGCACGGCGCAGGCGCGGGCTCCGGTCAGTCAGCGCGGTCCCGGTTGTCGGTGGTGGCGGGGGCACTGCTCGGGCCTTGCCCCGGTTCCCCTCCGGTCCCCGCACGCAGGCGGCTCCGTGCTCCGAAGCGGGCCCGCGGTGGGTGGGTGCTCCCCGCCCTCAGGGCAGCTCTGCCGGAGGGCCCCGCCCTCAGGTGTCGGTTCCCAATTCCTCCCTGAGCCAGGTGGGGCTCCTTATTAAAGCAAATGTTCCTGTTATGACCATTTGGGAGGGGAGAGAGCCACCCTAGAGAAGGAGGAAACATCCACCCTGCAAGCTGACTGCAAGGGCTTAGTTTAACTCAGCTCCCCAAATATACACACCCCAAAATAACCCAAATCCAGGAATATTAACTCCACCATCTGTCACCAACACACTCAATGAGCCAGCAGAAAAATAGCCACATTATCTGCTCTTGCATAAATATGGGTTATTGTAGGAATTAAAGCAGGTCTTGCAGAAAGTAGCTCACTCCCTTGCCAGAGAAATACGATTTGGTTTAAGCTCATCTTTAACAGAATATGAGCTGTTACTTCAGCTGGTCTTCAGTTTCAGTCTTTTCAGCTGCAAGAGATGTAAAAATAGCTTTAGATGGGTATTTTATGTCGCTGCATCTGTTCATGAAATACATCAGGGAAAGGAAAGTTAAGCATGTTTATTCATCTGAGGAAAAACGTATCTGCTTATAGAGGGTGGGGATCCTTCCGATGGCAAAAGATAACATTTGAGGAGCTGCTATAAGGAGCATTAACTCCTCTAGATTAATGCACTTCTTTCACTGAGGCTTGACTATTACCCTACATAAGAAAGGACAAGAATAGAATAACTTATTAAGTAATTCCGACATTTATAAACAACAATGAAGACAAGTGTTACGTTAATAACAGAACTGTATTTATTTTTAACCTGACTCAACTGATTTGAACCTGTGGAGAATGCTGCTCTTCACACAGCTGCCTTTGAAGAGAGATGGGGAACAGGCAATGCTTTTGTTCATCATTAGAAGTTATTACTTTTAAGAGCAGACTTCATAACAACTAAGAGACAACGCTGTTCAACTCATTCCAGAGTGCTCCTTCCTACTGCTAACAGCATATTTAAATGTCTGAGCCTGCCACGCTGCCTAAAGCACAACCACAATGTTCCAAGGAGCAGTGTTTGGCTTTTGGAGAAGGGGCACCGAAGCCCTCTGTCCTCAGAGCTATATCCACCCAAAACATGTTGCTAAACCAGACGACACAGTTACCTCACTACTTTAGAGCCTAATCCATAACTACTTGAGTAAAAAGAATGTAGAGACCAAACAGAAAGCAGCGCTGGTATCATCTGAGGTAAATTTGCTGTGGAATTTCCTTTCGCACAAAGAGCTGGGAGGGGAACAAGGCAAACCTGTTACACCAGCACGGGCAGGGAAACCTGTCCACACCAGAAGATAGAACTGCTTCACCAGCTCCTGAAAGATAAAGGCCAGAAATGCAGGTTCTGTGTTGTGATGGCACATCACTATCAGTTGTGCCAAAACCTAGGAAAACTTAAGGAAACTGCCAGATTAGCTGCTAAGTGATTCAGAATGTATTTAAAGAAGATAAAATTTGTGGGAACAGATGTTCAAGACAAACACTAAAAATCAATTTCAGATATTTCCGGAACGGGACTTTTTCCTGTTTTGGCTATTATTTAGCTTGAAACTCTCCTAGACAAAGACAGGCACATTATTACTTTCAGTTGCACAGTGCCCAAAACAGCATGGCCTGCACTTGTTTGGTCTCTAATTACTAATGTAATTAACAGCAGTGGGAACATTAAAACTCCTTTTATGCTGAAGTAGATGCTGGAAGGCTTGGGAGGTCCCAGCCTGAAACAAATAATTCAAAATAACACTTGAAAATATCATTATCTGGCACTTCTTTACTTAACCCTGCACAGTCCAAACCTGAGCAACACAGAAGCTGGTGGGAGTTTTCTCTCAGCCACAGAGAGGCCAAGACCATGTAGATCTGTTACCCAGATATGGGCTTATTCCTGCAAATACTCTGTTTACCTCTCCTGTTGTTATGATTCAGAACACTCCCAGAAGTAGAGCCTAAGCCTGAGTAAAAGCAGCAATTCCCTTTTTAGAAGGCTGGGACTTCCTTTAGGAAACCCCAACCCCACCCGAAAACAGCCAGATTAGCTGGTAAATAAATCACAACATACTTGGAAAAGATAAATTTAATTCCTAAACTACAATTCTGTCTAAACCCTTTTCTCTGGGTTTACTCATGCAAAGCAGGAAAACTCAAAACTTCCAGAGAACATACAAGCATTTCTAGCTTCTAGATACAACAGGAAGAGGACCTACCTTCCCCCCTGGAGTTATCACCCTTGCAGCTGCTTCCTTTTTAACTTTATAATTCTACCTAGATCATCCACGTCCAAGACAAGGAACACAGATACTGCTTATAACTTCTCACACACTGGGACAGAAACAGCCCCAGGAAAGGAAGAGGACACACCTTTCCCTATACCCATGACTATCACAGCTGTTTCCTTTCCACTGTTAAAATACTACACAGATCATTCAAGCACACAGCAGGGGGCCTTGGTTCTCTTTAAATGCCTTATCAGGGCCCAGAGAGGCCTAATTAAGGCATGATTAAGACTTCCTAATGGCCCTGGCCAGCCTCAGTGGTGGCTTTCATCCACACTATCTGCCCATGGACCCAAAAACCCATTTAAGCTTTGGTTTGAAGGCTCAGTCCCTGTTTGAGTGATGCTGTGGGGGTACTAGTTTCCAGTTCAGTCCCAGGTAGGCTGTGCTTTAGTTATAGGTTCTTTTGATATGGTGCTTAGCTCATATTTGATCTTGTTTTAGCTCTATAGGTCTAACTATGGCTACCCTATATGTCAGATGTTGATTATCATCACCTGAACTGCAGATTGATTTTTTAACCCAGTCATTGCTCTGTGTTGCTGCTCTAAGCTTGTCTGATGACCTGGGCTCTTAGCTGCTCCCAGCTACTATCCCTGGGCCTGCTCTCCTCACCTTGCTTGGTGGGACTGGACCCTGAATAGGTGAGACTTCTACCCTGTTACCTGTGTTACTGTGCTCACCTCCCAACTCTGTGTCCCTCAGGGAACATCCAGCCCGTTCTTCTCCAGGGCATGCTTATACCACAGCTCATGGAGTAACAAACTGATGCTTCATCTGCTTTGCCCTGTACTGAGGTATATCTGTAGACTACACCTCCGTCAGAATTTTTCTGACACTGCCAGTGTCTTCCCTCCAATCTCAATGGTTGCCCATGATACACTTGGAGGAAGAAAACAAAATAAACCTGTGAAGGGTTCTAGTTAGATGTTTGGATACAACAAAGAAGTAAAGAGAATATGTTTAACCATAGCTGAGAACAACTGTATGTGCTAGAAACAGCACATGTAGAGCTAGGTAAATCTTGTCTGGAAGCTACAATGAAATGTATCCATGTAATGATGAGTGTTGGTGTTATGGCATATTCATTACCGAAAGCAGCCAGTTTGCATATTGATAAGAGATGTAAGTTTAAGTACAGACATCTTAACATACAAAATGCATAGCCAAAGAAAGCAAGCATGTTATAGTTTCTATTTTTGAGATTATTTAGTCTAGGTAAGTGGCAAACTTGCTACGATATCCCAATAGTTGGTAGAGTTACATTAAAAAACAGAAATTTTCAGACTTTGTGGCATAAAAATCCCTGATTGCTCTTAGGAAGGATCTTCAGACTGCTGGAGGTTTTTCAGCTGAACCAATCCCCATAGTTATAGGGGAAAGAAAGCCTCATGCTATCAAGTAAAAGTGGGATACTTAGTGGAACAAGGTGTGAAAGGAAGCCTGTGCTGCAGCTGTTTGTTGGGAGCCAAAAGCCTCCAGGTTTCCCAGGCGGTCCGTGCACAGGAATTATAATAATTAGAAGATAAAAAATATTAATTTAAATAAAATATCTGGACTAGCGTCACCTTTTCAGAATAAATTATCTGATGATTAGTTATGTAGGCTTCTTACCTACACACGCTCGTGCGATGCAGCTACGTGCACTACAAGGCTTGATGCTGACAGGACATCTAGCGGCATGCACGAGTTACTGCCCAGACTCCTACTAGAAAACTGGTTTTACTTTTTTCATGCTTCCAGATATTTTCTGGTACCAGTCCAGGTTTCTCTGACTGATGGTGGCATTTCTATGTTTTTTTTTTATTACCTAAGAGTATAAAAATGGGGAAAAAAGACAAGACATTCTACATAATCTTGCTAATTAGTCAAGACTACTGATTTTAATCTGCTTTTTCACAATCACTTGCACCTTACTCGCCTGGTCCAATCCAGTTGTTTATTTGGCTCTAGGTGAAGGAACTTGCGCAGCTGTTACTCCATACACTGAAAGGGAAAACCAGAATGTTTGAGTCCTGAGAGCTGGCAGCACAGAACTCCCCACTGTAGAATTATATATTGATTGTATTGACAATTTCCCATTGCAGTCTGTCAGGGCGGTTTAGCAATCTGTTAGCTTCAAAAAACGTTTTAAATTGCTGCTATCCACGTTCACTTTGCTTCTTGTGTTGCTCTGTTTGAACAAGTCACAGAAGACAGGCCCAATCTGCTTGTCATTTGAAGTGAGATTTGAGCTATCAGTTCCAAGTAAGTAGCCACAAAGCTACTTCTGTAAGGAACCAGAGATCCCTTTGTTTTCTTACATATTTTTGATGATGTTTGCAATTAATATTTAAAGCCCAGATTTAAACAGAAAGGTTTTCGGCTGTTTGGACTACCTGATACTTGGGACATCCGCTCTCACCACAGGTCCAGCAAGCAGGTGAAACCCCCTGCGATGTGCTTCTGAGCTGGAATCAAGAACCCTAACCTCTGCGTGAGCACGACTGAGGGGGGAAGAACTTCGGCTTCTGCCTAGGGACAGCACAGCTCTGTCTCCTTACCCTACGCCTTGCTAAGCACCGCCACAAAGGCTGCTCGGGGGTTTCTTTTTGGCCGGTGACCCCCTGTGGGAGCAGCGAGCCCACCACAGACCTCGCTGTGGGGCCGGGGAACACGCGGCAGAGCCCAAATGGGCCCCAGAGAGGAGAGGAAAGCGCTGGGGAGCCTCAGAGCGCCGGAAGCAGGGCACGAACCCCGGAGAGAGGAGACGAGCGCCCGGTACCGGGGGCGCCCGCGGTGAGGGCAGCTCCGCCCCGGTGACGCGCCGCGCTCCGTAACCCCGGAAGTGGCGCGGGAAGAGGATGCTGATGCTGGACTAAACATGGCGGCCCGCGGCTCTGTTGGGGCCGCGCTGTGGCGGCCGGTGGCTCTGCTGGGGCTGCTGCTGCTGCTCTGGGCGGGCCCGGCCGGTGCCCGCGTCCATCATCTCACCCTCAAAGTAAGGTCTGCGCCGCACCCGGCCCTGCTGGTTCGGACCCCGGCTGCGCTGGGCTGCCCGCCGGGTCGCCTGCGGGAGGCGGTGGGGCCTGGCTCTGGCCGCCTCCCGCGGGCCGGGACTCTCCGTCACCCGCCTCCAGCTTCGTCCCGCTGCCTTTCCTCGCCCTTCTTCGCTGCTCTCTGGGTTCCCTCCTGCCCCTCAGCCTGCTTGGCCCCTCTGTGTTGTACTTCTCGCGTTATTATCCTTTCTCCCCGCATCCCTTTAGCTCCCATCCCTGCTTTTTGGGGCCTCCATTTTCTTAGTCATACGGCAGATGTGCGAAGGGGCATCAGAGCTGTAGCGGGTTGAAGGTGGAAATGCTTCCCATCCTGTTGGAAGTGAGGCAGAAAGCTGTGTGTGATAAGGGAGGGCTGAACATGAACTGAAGAGAATTTGGGATAGCTTTTGCTTTTAATGTGTGTTCTGTAGTAGTCTTCCTGCCCTGGTCACTGGTCTCTTGACTCTAAAAGGCTGGGTGGATGTTGTCTCGTCGTTCCAGATGTAGCTTCTTTGCACTAATCGAATGATCACTAGAGGCAAAAGAACATACTGATGCTGACAACTCTCTGTTTTGGTCTGATAGATTATGGTTGTACTTTGAAAGAGTGTTTTGTCATTCTGTGACTGTACCTTGGAAAAACTCCTTATTCAGGGTTGTGGTGGGCAGTGGTGCAGGTTGTGGTGAAGATCTGCAGCTCAAGTGCTGCTGTTTGTTGTGCTTTAAATGAAAAGTGCGGTTGGGGTGATGGTTTTTAAGGTACAGCGTGCGAAGTGCTCTGTAAATCTTCAGAATGAGTTTGTTAATTTGTTCTTGTTGTCAACATCACACAATAATTTGCTAATGGAAATCTTGGAAGAAGTTAATAAAGTGTTTGTGACTAGGAGCAGCATTACTGTGTTGTTGTAGCAGTGTAGGGATTGTGCCAAACCCTTGCAGGAGCTTCCCTTCAGCCTTGGGATACGGCGAGTGCGTGAGGGATGCTCATAACTTATTTATAGGGAATCTTCCAGATTTGTAGTTGTCTAATGTGCTGCTGTGTTAATATTGTTGTGCTTCAGGAAAAGTAAACTGTTCTCTGAAGCAATAGGAGGTTTGTGCTGGTTATGTTATGGAGGATTTTGTGACCAGCTGTTGAGTGCCGGAAGAATTTCTCCTGGGATGATACTTTTCCTTTACATAGAAAACTTTCAAATTGGCTTCAAGCAAATGTTCTCGGCAGCAAACATTACAGCTTCACGTCCTGATTAGGGCGTCTCTTAATTGCCTGTATTAATTACTAAACTGTGTTTGCTGATGAGTATGGTTTTAGTTTTATGAGTGTTTTGTGTGAGTTGCATCACTGACAGAGCACTGTGGAAAGCAGAATTGTAAATGTGAGCTTTATTGTTAGAGCACAGCCTCTCCCTTTCTGCTCTATCCAGTGTTTTATGGCATTTCTGTAAACATCAGACTCCAACAACTGCACCCTTTCACAATGAAATCTCCCTTCCAGTGTTCTTGCCATTGGCTCCTTGCTTGTAAATGTGCTTTGACACTGTGCCAAGCCAAAGGCCACAGCTTTGTGCAAGTGTTTGATATTAGGTTTCCTCAAACAAGCCGTTACTGCTTAAGTTAGAATAGTCTCATTCTTGTATCTTTGTAATTAGTGTGCTAAGGTGAAGCTTTTTTTGTTGTCAGAAAAGCAAGCTGCAGTCGGAGCAGTTTCCTGTTCTGAAAATAACTTTCCATCTTTATAAAGGCATCCGAACGGATTTATTTCTCCTGAGTAATAAAAACTATTTGTTTGAATCTTGCTGTTAGACTAACCTTGGCAAAGGAGACTCTCTTAGTAGCAGTTGTTATCAGCTTCATTAAATATGTTTAAAAACCAAACACTACAAAAATTGAAGTTATAGGAGACTGATGGAAACAATTTTCAGCAGCTTTCAGAGGTAACTGGGAGTTGGAACATTTCTCTTCACCAAAAATAAGATTTTAGTCTTAACAGTCAAGTGCATTAATACTGAAGCCTTATGTTTTGAGTAATGCAATGGCAAACTGTCTTAGAGAATGAGGAAGTTGGTCTAAACAAGTTCTTTGTCAGGCATGCAGTTAACTTTAATGCAAGGGAATAGCCCAATGTAGGGTTTCAAGAGGAATCATCCAACTGACAGTGCTGTGCGGCAGCTGTGCTGTTAGTCTGATAAGTGAGTTATCTTGCCAAATAACTGGCTTCCAAAGGAAAGTGAAATCTCTCCTGTTTTATGATACTGTCAAGATTTCAGTTTAATTTCATTATCTGGAAGATGGTCTTTTTCAGCAGTAGGTTGTAAATACTGGTGGCCTTTTAATGTTGGTAGGTCCCAGACTTCAAATGCTCAAGTTTAAAAATACCTTTCTCAATAATTCATTTAGTCTTGCACAAATACAAGTCTTGCTGTTAGTCTCACACAAGTAATCCAATTCCTTCCATGTAAGGGTAAGCACTCTCTGGTGAAACTTTCGCTGTACTGATAGTGTGATCCCATTTAGATTTTGAATAAAACGTTAAAGAATATTTTTCTGCCTATTCTGGGCTACCATTCTTGGTTACCATTTTCCTGTAATCTCAATCAAATGTTGTAGGATTGATATTTATCCTAAAGGAGTGGAAGAAGTAGAGGAAGCTTTTATGAAACTAAGCTGAGAACTTACTTTATTGGTTTGACTGTAACCTGTTAGTGATGTGTCCCTGCTCATCCCTTCTCAAAGGGGCTTAACCTTTAAATACATCCTACATAAATTAATATAACATGTATGTTAACAGCTCAGATGCTTAAGTGTTCACATCTTTGTTATAAATTTACAACTGAATGTTCTAAAGTCAGCAGTTAAGTGATCATAAATTAAAGCTGGATTCTTCCAACCTGTTAAACCTCCCGTAAGAGCTGAGACAACCGTTAGTAAACCAGTATCTTTAGGCTGTTGATATGTAGAGCAGTTGGTGCTCCTGGAGAGCATGGTGTTGCCTGGTGGCAACTGGTGACTGTGTGTGGGATCATGTAAAGCTCAAGGATTTGTGAACTAAATCTGTCAACTCTTAAGCACTCAAAGCTGAACTAAAACCAGGGAGGAATGTCTGTGTGTTGTATATTAATTATATTTTGTTGGTTGGAGAATATTAGTAAACTGGCAGAGTAAATAAACTGAAATTGAGCTGAGCAGCTTTTGCACATAGTCTGAATGAAGCAGCTGCCTCTGGTCATATATGCGAGGTGCAAACCACTGTGGCTGGGTGACATTGTATTTGCAGCTCATATTCCTCTCTAATCACCCAGATAAATGCTTATCTGTCCAGATATGTTTAAATACACATGGTGTGTTATGTGAAGAGCTGTGTTAATCTTCTGTTCAAACTGAGAAATTATATTAAAAGTGGTGTTAAAGGAACCAGATGGGCTCTTTTTTCAAGCACATTAAGTGACCTAGAACCTGAAGACAGCACAGCTATAATACTCTATTAACTGAAGCATCTGGTATGAGCCATGTGTCATTAACTTTTTTTTTCCCCCTCTCCTGAGCATTAAGGGAACCACCTGGTTATTTGCCAGGTTAACTTGATTCTATTAGGGCCATCTTACTGCAGCTAGTTTACAGGTTAGCTGTGGCAGGATTAGTGTCCTGCTGTCACAGTCAATGATATTTGTGTGTCAGGAGTGTTTTAAGCAGAGATGTCAAAATAAATACTGAGGTGAAGGAAAGAGAGAACTTATTATACTTCTACAGCTCTTAGTTCAGTCTTGTAGTACCTTGTCCAGAACATTTGTTTGCCTTTAGCAGCTGACTTCTCTCCTTAGAGATTTCTTCAATCTGCTTATATTTTCCTAGAAGAAACAATTTTCTTATTGCCAGTGACAATCTGTAAAAGAGCTTTAAATCACGTGTTAAACTTGCTTTTTAATAGTATTGGTTCTATTTCTGCTTTTCTTCCAATTATTGATCCAGTAGGTTTGAGGACCAAATTCTTGCCTATTTATTGATTGCAAAGGAACAGGAATGTGACCTTTCATCATCTGATGCGGCAACTGTGTGTAATGTTTACTACTTCTTATGTGAGGTCCTTCATGACCTCTTTCTTTAAAAAAGAGCTCATTGGACTTGAACCTTCATCAGCTGAGCAAGCATGGAAAGGGATCAATTTCTGTTTCTTTGCCAGACTGAGAGGAAGTAAACACGTGTCTAGTTTTCAGTATTTGTCCTACTTACAAGATGCAAGACCTTGCTAAAAATCATTTAGAGGAATGGGGCTTGTCATGGGTTCAGCAGCAGCAGTCATTTTTCTCCTTCTTGGTATCTGGTGCAGCACTGTGGTTTTGATTTTGGGCCTGGGAACAGCGCTGATAACACCAGTGTTTTCAGTTACTGCTTGGTAGTGTTTTGGTCTGACCAAGGACTTTCTGAGTCTTATGCTATGCCAGGGAGGAGGGGAAGCTGGGAGGAAGCAAAGACAGGACACCTGACCCAAACTGACCAAAGAGGTATTCCATACCACAGCACGTCATGTCCAGGATGTAAAAACAGAGAACAGAGACCCGGAAGGGTGTGGTGGTGCACTGGGGGGTTCGCTGCTGTGGGGTGCACTGGCTGGGTCAGGCTTGGTAAGCAGTTGTATTCTCTTTCCTTGTATTTCTCTTGTATTATTACTGGTGGTAGCAGTAGTGATTTGTGTTATACCTTAGTTACTAAACTGTTCTTATCTCAACCTGTGGCAGTTGCATTCTTTTGATTCTCTTCCCCATGCCCCTGGGACTGGGGGAAGAAAGAGTGTAGAGTGAGTGAATGAGAAAACTTCGTGGGTGAGGGGCTTGAACTACGACAGGGCTACATTAGAAAATTTCTAATCTATACTATAACAGAGTTTTCTAGTGTGTTAGGTGCTTGTCTAAACACTGACCCTTCCTAAAGTAGAAGATCTTGTGGGATAACAGTACACTGTGATACTTGTTTAACACATGGGCAAAACCCAGCTCTCAGTTGGGTAAGATTACTATAATCACCAATTCCTGTGCAGTCTGTTGCAATGGCAGTAGTTAGCATTCAAACAGTAGTTGTTAGTTGTCTTAATTTGTCTATAGTCTGTCTTTTTCCTACCAGTATTTTGTTTAATCAGTGATGCCAAATATTTAATCTCTTCCAGACTTTTTTTCTTGTATACTTCTCAGCAGTGTAGCCAGGTAATTAGCAAAGATATGTTTAAAGTTCTTGCTATTCAGATTATTGGAAGAGTTGGTTGACTCCAGTGAAATAATCAGTTATAGCCAAAGGTATTCTAAAGAAATTTACTCTTGGTATGATCACATAGATGTTTTGCCCTTAAGTAAGTGTCAATCTCTGTTGTCCTGCTTCCTCTTTGACTGTTGCTGCAGATGCCTGTGGATGTGAATTGTAAACTTAGTTTCCTTTCTTACAGGATGATGTGAGGCAGAAAGTGCACCTGAATACCTTTGGTTTCTTCAAGAATGGCTTCATGAAAGTCAATGTCAGTAACCTTTCATTGAAGCCACCTGTGAGCTCTAATGACAAGGACAGCATATCAGTAAGTTACTCTGAGTCCAATGACTGTATTAAGCTTCCTGTGAAATTGCCCTTGCACTGGATGCATTGTTTGAGGCGTCAGATCCTAAGTGGCGACAGTAGGATCAGTGTTACTGCTGACAGTACCTGTCTCATTTTTAGATGACTCTTGCATTATATGTTATACAGCACATTATATTTTAGTAGAGACACTGAAATACTAGGATAGAAGGTAGGCCTGTATTCTTACTCTTTGGCACGGTTCAGCCTCTTCCTTTCTGAAAGCAGTAAATGTTCTCTTTGAGCAGAAACGTCTGGAAAAACACTGAAATAAGTTTAAAGTCTCTAGGGGCAGAAGGTACTTTAGGTGAGTTCAGGATATTAGTTGTCCACTAATATGTTATTCTTAGTGGATATAGATAAAGTGACAAGTTTATTATAGCTGAATATTCTTTTTCTGTCTAATTAGATAATGAGGAAAATACCCGATTCTGCCTTAAATGGAGGTTAGTTTATTTAGAGAGCAGTATCTTTGACTCTGTAGTGATTTGGCTTCTAATACTACAGGAATGTGAGCTGGCTTTAATTTGACAGACTCTTCTCACTTGTCTCATAGGTGGGGTTCAGTCTGGATCGAACCAGGAACGATGGGTTCTCCACTTACCTGGTAAGAGATGTGAATTTGCTTTCCTAAGCTGGGGACTTCTCATAGCTAACCTTACTCTAGGAACGGTTGGAAGAAATAAAAGGGGGAGGCTTTAGGCATGGGTAAGTTGTTAAAGATAATTCAGTTCTACAACTTGCTGGACTAAGAATAGTTGTCTCTACATAGAGCGGGGGGAAACATGTCCCATTCCTTATAAACAGGAGTACACTTCAAAGCTGTTTTCCTTCTATTACCAGGATGAAGAAGTGGATTATTGTATCTTGAACAAGAAACCAGATCAAGATGTCTCTGTTGTACTCTTACTTCTGGACTTCAAAACTGAAGTGTGAGTAAATATTGTACTCTACCTTTAAAGTTATTTATTCAGTTCAAGCTAGTGCAACACTTGTGAAATTTCCTTAAAGGCTTGGAAAGCTACTGTGCATGTAGTTGTTTTTTTTTTTCAATGGGTTACATGTGAGTTAAGGGGAGGTGAGAGTGAAAGAAAAGAATCTGCAGTACAAAATGGTCCAAGAGTTCTTGGACCGATAAGGGGACATAGGCAGAAGGATCATACCTTAATTGTGCTTAAGGCATAAACCTGAAGTCTTGGGTGACTTTTGCAGCTCTTGCACTGGATATACCATTTTGTTGTTTGTCTTGAATTATCTTGAATCTTATGGAAATACCTTTGAGGCTGCATTGCTTTTTTTTTGCAAGACAACCATAACTGTGTGGAAACATAATGTCTAGTGAGGCTCTGGTTACCAAAGCTGAATAAGCTTATTTTCCTTCAGCTACTCTTGTATTTGATGTAAAGATATAGTGTGACTTTTCCCACAATGATCAGTTCAGTGCTAGGCTGCTGTAAGTCATGATCTGGTGCTTGTCTGTTCTCTGTGGTAAAAAAAACCAAGTTGATTTTCCTTTATTTGGTATATGTAGGCTATGACAGCCTCTTTATGAATGTTGATTTACTTTCATTTTGAATAAAACCTCTTTGTTTTACTCATTTGTTTAGTGTGAAAGTACAGTTCTCTGCAGAAGCTGCTTCTTTGCTACCTAAAATTTCATTCACGTCTGAGGAAAATGCTACTGCATTAAGTACCAAGCTGCTAAAAACTTTTGAACAGAGCAGTGATTCTGAAAGTCCTGAAAAGACCAGCCCAAATACAGACAGCAAAGGTAGGCCTGCTAAACCTGACCTGTGTGCTGTCACTGAGAGTTCCTGGTTGATGTGGATGCAGCAGTGTGTTGTGGTCACGTTTTTGAGATTGGGACTGCTGTGCAGCCTGATCTGAAGTAGCCTGAGTCTGTCTTGGCCCATCATGTTCACAAGCTTTTTAATATTGCTAGAACATTTGCACAGTTGTTCTAACAAGTCAAGAGCTAAAGCTTGGTGGCACTGAAGGTGATTGATGTGATGGCTCTAGTTTTCCTTTCTCTTGCATGAAAAAATGTAGCATGCATGTTAACAGTGCACTGAGGTACAGGAGCCAAAAGCAAAGCTGAAGTCTTGAACTTTAGCTTCCTGGTAGAATGGCATGACCTTATGTTTGAAAAGCTTCTCACAGGAATGGAGTGAAACTGAACTTGACATGCTGCTCTTTTGAAGTCTCCTGTCAGTATGAGTTTCTCAGATTCAGAACAGAGATTGACTTGGCAAAGGTCACCTATGCTTTTTTATTTTGATTGGTTTTTTACTGGGGCTTTACTTAGTAGAGAGCTGAGAATTTTTTCCTTCCCCAGGGCTAATCGTAACTTCAGTGTGTTTGTCAGGCCATGTATTAATGTCCAGATTAAGATTAGTCAGTGAGATTAACAGTATGCAGTCATAACATTAAAAGTCATAGCTGTAGCCTGCATCTGTTATAGGTCATCCGCCTTCTGGATCACTGTAATTGGAGGGGTTGGAAATATTTCTTACGTAGGCTTTTGTATAAGGTTTAATAGTAGAGAAGCTGATTCTAGTGTTTTTGGGGATGCATTCAGAATGAATGCTAGTTGTGGGAAGTCTTGGGGGAGTTTAAGGAGAGACTGGAAAAGAATCTCTGTTAATGATTATCTAGGAAACAAACACACAGACAGCTGCTAGAAAGGTTTGAGTAAGGTATTTGCAGTGTGTAAAAGGATGTCTAAATGCAAACACTCTAAATGTACTATTAATACTTTTTTCTCTAGATAACAAGTCCAAGCAAAGTACATCATCCTCCCAGGTAAGAAACTATCTGCTGTTCTCTTTCAGAAAGAACCTTGGGTATTATTCCAGTGTAAGCATAGCCAGAAAGTGGAGAGTATTATGTTTTCCTTAGCCTCTCTCTGCTGTAAATACACAGAATGCAGTTTTGATAGTCTGGATGATGTAGCCAAATGTGGTAGATAGCTGCTTAAATCTGAAAGTCTTTTCTCCTTTTCCCAGAGCATAATAGAACAAGAACATCCTGTTCACAATGACAGAGGAACTTTTTCATTTCAGGTAGGTTGTCTGTCAGTGTCTGGTCTTAATGTGTGCTCTTTCACTGTATTACTGTGTGAAAAGTAGAAGTTTGTCAGAGATGCCTCTGATAGCTCAGGAAGTTTTTCAGTGGAAGCTTGTTAAAAATAAATGCTGGAAATCTCTTTCTTCATAAGGTGTGGAAGCTGTTTTGAACTGCCTTTGGTATGATGCAGTTCTAAATGTCTCAGTCTGCTAGCCTTGCCATATTGAAGTTTACTGTGATGCAGCTATTGCATGCAGATCGCTAGCAACAAATAGCTGTGACCTGACTGATGACTCACTTCAGGGGAAAATAATCTGTATGAAACTAGATTAACACTTTGTTTCATCTGTCTGGTTTGCTGATGATGGTTACTATGAAACAGACTCATTTTAAATCTGTAATGTGACACAAATCTCATTTGCATAGCTATCACAGTTTGTATAATTGAGGCAAGAACAAAATAGCTGCTCCAGGGCAAATACGATCAAAACTTTGTGCTTCATCGTATGATGCACAATTCAATATGGTACTTCTTAGTATCTTTTCTCTTCAGTGAACTAAGTTAAATAGTGATACCTAAAGGTCTTTGATGAAGATCTTGGATTACCAGAGTGTATAATCATAGATAGGTGCAATAATTTGCATCTGGAATTCTGTTGATATGCTGGTATCCTCAGACCAGTGCACTTGCTGAAAGGAACAACTGACCCTCAGTGAGAGACATTTTTCATGCTTCAGTAGAGATGGCTTCTTACCAGGGCAACCCTGATGTGAATGAAAAGAATGCTTAACTTTCCTTTTCCTCATTTCCAGTTCTTTTTTAACATCAGCTCTGATAACCAAGAAGGTCTCTACAGCCTGTATTTCCATAAGTGTGTTGGCAAGGAAGGGTCAGCTAATGATCGTCAGCTATTTAGTCTTGATGTGAGTATAGCTTCTAAAGGGTAATTAACTCATTCACTTGGACTGAAACATACAGGTTTCAATTCTGGCTTGCATATCCATGAGTATACGACATGTGAGTGCATGTATGGGGTGGGGAGTGATTCAGAGTTGTGCATTTAATCTCTGTAGTAGCATTTCTGAAGGAAGCAACTACAATGAGAAGCATTGAAATACTGGTTTATGCAGAAATGTCTGAAAGTCTGAAGAGTGCGTGTGGGCTGGGTTCAGGCTACACAGTTGTGACTAGATGCTGTAATGAGATGGGAGCTAAACCAGCTGTTTGTGTTTTGCTGTGCTCAGAAATCACTTTCTTTTTTTTTTCTTGACACAATTGCAGATGTTAAGGCTGTTGCTGCAATGTAAATTCTTGGTATTTGTGAATTCAGTGTTTCTGACTTGCCTGGCCTAATTAAAGATGCATTTTGCAGTGTTAGAAGTGCATCTTAAAGACAAACGTCTTATCCCTTTTAGCATCCAAGAGTTCGGTCCTATGATCTTTTGAACCAGAGTGCAGTATCACAGCTCAGGCTTTCCCTTTTTTCTCTTTCCTGTTCTCACACTGGTGTGTAGTGAGCTATTCTGTAACGAATCTTCTCATTGACCAAGGTAACTCTCAGCCAGATCAGCCCCTGAACTCCTTTTTACATGGGTGTGCTGTTGTTGCTGCAAGAAGAAAACAAGGGAACATGTAGGTGATAAATCTTAGCAGCCCTAACTTAGCTCAGACTAGGCTACATTAAATCTGCTTCTGAAGTTTTATGTTTAGAAGACCAGATCTTTTTAATTGCTGTTTGCTACTTTGACGTGCTGAAGAAATTGGAAAGGAAAGAAAACCCGGATAACTAACCTGCTTGGTTGTATTTATTGGCACAGGACAGTTTCAGTACTGCAAACCAGTCCTGATGCATTATTTTAAGGAGGTCTAGCACATGCAACCAAGCTGTTTAGGGCATAAATAGGATGTTAAATAAAGCTTCTGTTTTCTCACAGGGTAATAGGCTTGCAGAAGAGTGCTTCCTTTCTCTTGACAGGTGAAGAAATCCACTGTAGTAAATCTAAGAGTGGGGTTTTCAGCTATGTATGACTCTCCACACCTAAAATCAGGACTGTGCTAAAAATCCTGCTTGTTTATGCAGGATTTTTAGATGCTGTTTCTGAGATGGGCAAACTCTGACATTTGATATAGAGAGCAAGTATTCTTTGGGAAAATTACTTTGCCTTTCTGAATAATGTTGTATAACAGAAGCACTGGAAAGAACCTCTGTCCTTTTCTGTTTTTCAAGGAAATTGTCATTGTGGGTGTGAGTTTGCAAAACATTTTGAGATTCTTGAGGATGCAGAGTTGCTTTAAGAGTCTTACAACTGTCACTGCTTTAGAAAAGCTGATTTGAAATGAGTGAATTTGATGGTGAACTGTAATTGTTAACTGAGTGCTTTAACAAACTGTGTTTTCAACTGTACTTATAACATACCTTTAATATTCAGATAGAAATTACGGAAAAGAATCCTGAAAGCTACCTCTCAGCAGGTGAGATCCCACTGCCAAAGCTTTACATTTCCATGGCTATCTTCTTTTTCCTGTCTGGGACTGTATGGATCCACATACTTCGAAAGCGCAGGTAAGCGGACTGCTTCAATGTGAGTGAATGTATGGGCCTACCTTCTTTGATTTTTGGGGGGCATGGTTTATTCATTGTATAATGCCTAATTCACAGTCAGATTTCATCACCTAAAACTCCAAATCTGGTTCAATATTGTCTGCCTAACACATGCAGCTTATATTGAAAATTACTGCTTCCATCAGTATCGTGGTTGCAGACCATTGTTCTGAAGTTATCAAGTATTATGTGAAGAAATCCATATATTGTGGGAGCAAATAAACAGGAAACTTCCTGTAGCTGGTGACAAAAGGAGAACACTATTTGAAAATAAGTAGCAAGAAAAACCTTGATCAAGGGGTTCTTTGTATGGGGGAATGGCAGCTTATGGCAGTGGAGAGCCATGAACATTTTGATTACGGCTGAAAGTGGTAGAATTTCCTACTTGAAAACAATACTTCTTCAGAGTTAAAACAAAGCAACAAAAGCCAGGAGCACCTGTGATTGCATTTTGGTTTTTCCTCTGACAGTCTGAAGTTCACTGGGTAGCAGGATTACTTGGCAGTCTGAGGTTCAGTTGGTGGTCAGATTATTTGGTAGTTTGAAGGTCAGCTGGTGATGATGATTTGGTGAGTCTGGAGTTCACTTGGTGGTGTAGAGTCCTGGGGGTGGGGTGATACACATTTGAATTATGTTTAGCAAGTTTTCAAACAGGTTACGGTCTATATAGGCAAGATGTTCCTATGAATTGCTATTTTTAAATAACCCAAGTATTAAAAATAGAGCTGCAGAACATGTAGTTGAAATGTTGTTCGATGTTGCAAAACTTTTACTGCAGCATTAGAGGGAATCCTTTTACGCTAATAGTCAGCCTCAGCCTGGGAATTGCTGTTTGATATTTATAGGTTTTAAAGAAATACCCTTGGGAACTGGAATTATTGCTGCTGGCTTTTAATTGATGCTCCTCCTTTTTTTTTCTCCCCAGAAATGATGTCTTTAAGATTCACTGGCTAATGGCAGCCCTCCCTTTCACTAAATCTCTGTCTTTAGTCTTCCACGCAGTACGTATAATATCTCTGCCTTCAGTTACTCAGCGAGGAAATAGAAACATGGAATCCAGGGGATGCTGTCAGGGAAATCTGCTTTGTGATGGGGGAAGAATGGGAGGGAGAGAAGTGCCTTTCATATTGAAGCGTTGGAACTCAACTGCAGCTGTTTGGTTAATTCAGTTTTCATCAACAGATTCTGACTTTAAATACAATTGAGATCTTGGCCTGAAGATGAGGCAGCAAGCATGTATGAGGGTTCAGTGAGTTCCAGGAATTCTAATGTTTTGCCCATCTGAGGCTGGCCTGAAAGCTTGAGCTGTGGATACATGGCTTGCTATAAATGTTAATAAATAGAAACTTTGATGAACGTTTGTAGAATTCAAGGACAATACTTTAGGTGAAATATTTGTGGTGTACTGTAACAGATATAATGCTGTAAGCCTTCACACTTTCAGTATGTGAAAGGCTCCATTGGATTGTGTTGACTTTGCCTTTCCACTGAAAAGGGCTCATAAACAAAGGTAATGGCAAGCTTTTCATCCTTCAGTGACTGTGCCAGCCATGATAACTGCTCCAAACACTTTTGGATTCTAATGAACTGAATCTGATTTCCCATGAAAATGTAACTAGAAAGCCTCTAGTCACTCAGTGCAACTGAAGTTGAACAATGAATGAATAAATAGGTTAAAAATGCAGTTGTTTAACTATAGCTAAGTGTGGGAGGTGTGTGGGAAGGAAATCGATTGTATAAGATACATCCACTAACACTTGGAAAATTACCTCATTATTGCTAAACAAAACTAGAACAAGTTAGGAAGTATTCTGTAAGATGTAACAGAGCTGAGTTTGCACACACTGTTTGGAAAATGAAACTTGAGGTGCCTGTCAAGCAGACCTATTTTATAGACATGGATGGGGTACTGATGAGCAGCTTGTAAAGTAACACACTGTATTTTCTGCTTCCAGATCGACTATCACTACATTTCTTCTCAGGGATTCCCTATTGAAGGCTGGGCTGTTGTTTATTACATCACTCACCTGTAAGTATTAGCTGATTGTGGTGGATTCAAACAATGGAATTGAATTCCCCATGGGGCTGCCACCTCCTGAGAAAACTGGAAAATTGCTGATATTTTGGTACTATGGTCTGAATGACAAGACAACAATCAGCCCTGTGTGAAGGGCAAAGCTCTCCTTACAAAGGGCAGCTGCAGAGAATTGGCCCTTATGTCTGTGGAGGAGTAAAAGGATAAGAAATGCTTTTCTTTGTTCATAGCAGTATTCAAGTATCTAATTTGCTCTTGGTGTGAATGGTAAGAGGGTACAGCTGCAAGTGTTTTCTCTTGTTCAGGGTGGTGAATGGACAACTCCCCCAGGAGAAGATTGTGTATATTGACAGTTGTGAATGGCGCGTAATGCTGCTGTGATACACAGTTGTAAGCAAATACATCTGCTTCACTGCTGTAGGATAAGCACTTGCCAAAATTATGAATAGCAAGGCATTTATTTGGGCTTGTGGCTTTACTGACTGTAGAAGAGAACCTGGGCAGAAGAGGAAGTGTGATCAAGTCTTACTGCAGTATCTGTTTCTCTTTCAGACTGAAGGGTGCTCTTCTGTTCATCACTATCGCCCTGATAGGCACAGGCTGGGCTTTCATTAAACACATCCTGTCAGATAAAGACAAAAAAATCTTCATGATTGTCATCCCACTTCAGGTGAGGACTGTGCTGTACTTCCTACTGTCAGTAGGACTGTCAGTACTTCCTACCTTGTGGGAGTGCTGCTCCTGCAAGCTGTATAAGGCTGTGAATCCTTTACCAAGTACCACGTAGTTACTGCATTTATAAGCCTACTGGTTACAATAAAGTTGAGCTGTAATTTCTTGGGCCTTAAGTTACACTTTTCTCCCTATATTGAGTATGAGATAATGGTGATCAAATAGCATCAGCAAATGAACAACTAGTGATGAGGTAGGTTTATTCATGCTGGTGCAGAACTTGGGCTGCAGAGCAGTACTAAACTACTAAGCAGAGATAATAAATGAAAGTTGTCACTTCTGACATGCTTGCTGAATAGGCCTAAGAAATAAAGAAGTGGGGGGAAAGCAGGGATTTGTAGGCTTGCTGGGTCCAGGGAAACCTTTGCAGCATGTTCAGAGTGATCAGTGCTTGTCTCCTGCTTCAGGAACTGAAGTACATAGGAGGTCAACACTTCTGTTTCTTGTTGTAGGTCGAACAGCTTTTCTGCCTTTCTAGACTGGGGTCCCTTACCCAGCTGCAAAACTAGAAATAGATTTACTGTTTGAGGCTCTTAGAGCTCACTGTGGAACTCAAACATGGTCAATGTCCAGTCTGAATTATTGGTTTAATATAGTATAATGACTTTAAACTTCTAGCTATATGTGTGTCCTGTTTATTTTAATACATTTTGCTTTTTATCTCTGATACAGTAGATTCAGCATAGCATATAACAAAAAGGACTACTTTCTGCATGTCAGTAGAAATAAGTTCCAATCAGTTTCATTTCTATAAATCCCATGAAGATACTGCTGAATGTGACTTTCTTGACACAGAGCTGCAGTGGAATTATTGATGTTACTGAATAGGCTCTTTCTGCAACTGTGCGACAGCTTTTGCTGAATTGGCAGCCTATGTCTAGTATCTCCTTGGAAAGCTGCTGAAACCATTACGCATGTTTTTGTCCTGTAGGTACTAGCAAATGTGGCATACATTATCATAGAGTCAACGGAAGAGGGGACAACTGAATATGGGCTGTGGAAAGAAATTCTTTTCCTGGTAGACCTGCTATGTTGTGGAGCCATCCTGTTTCCAGTGGTATGGTGAGTCACTTACTGTATGTGTTCTTTGGTTTTTAAATCCTTATGGCTTGAGCTGTTTCAGAATTAATGGATATTGACTGCTACGTAGAGCTAAACATGCTGCCAAAGCAAAAAAAGCCAGTCCTTTGGAGTCAAGCTTTAAACTGTATCTGTCTTAACACTTCAACCTTGTCTGTGGAGCATGCTTGTTCTGGGGATGTTAAAGTGAAGATAAGGTAAGGTGGGTGGTGATTAAAGTGTGGCCAGCACAGTCCTATTGAAACTTGGAATCTTGCAGAAGTGCTAACTCTTACAATGAGCAACAGGATTTTGCTTTACTGACTGATATTGGAAGCTAGGCTGCTAGATTCAAAACCAGCAGTGCTATCTAAGATAAGTGCCGCCTTCACACAGAGTGGCTGCATTTTTTACTTGACTGTTTAGAAGAAATAATCCCACAGGGAGTATCTCCTTGCCCTTCCTTCCACTCTACTTGGCAAGGAATAATGTTGGTTATATAAAACTCGACCAAAACACAGATAATTCAGATAAACACTATTGTTGCTTCTTGCCAATTAGCCAGCACATTTATCTTCTAAATTCATTTTAGTCTTAATTGGATAAACAGCTGGATATGAAGAAGCGTCTGGCTTCTTGGTTAATAAACACATAATACCAGTTTTCTCCAGTATTTTTTCTGAGATACAGAGTGAATATAAATGTCTAGTAAACATGTCATCACTCTGGAGTGTAACTCTTGAGTGTTTATGAACTGTTTCATAATGCATGTTTGTGTGTCTGTATAAAGACAAACTACATGTTGCTCAATGGGCAGAAGTAAGCTTCAGAAGTAAACCACTTGTAAGGGTGGGTTTCAGTTGTCCTCATCCCCAGTTGTCCTCTGTATAAGGGCAGAATCCTAGCACAGTGTTGGCAGCCTTCTGCCAAGGCTGGAAAATGTCTTTGAAGAAATATATGCTACCTAATTATCCCTTCCCATACTCCATCCAAAATGCTGCAGCTCTGAAGAGCATTCAGTTAAGAGCATTTGGGCATGGTAAATAAATCTGCAGGAATACTGACTTGACTTGTAGGCAGACTCTGGTTTCCTATGATAAAGGTGGCTGATACAGTCGCAGCTCTTACGACCTAATGCTAGAATTCATACGTCATCCCTAATGATATGCAGGTATAGAACTTGCTTCCCATAAAAGAACCTGTATCTGAAGAACAGCTGCATTTGGGTGGGCTGTCATGTAACTGTGTATAGTGTGCAACTACTGTTCCTGCATTCTCATGGTACCAACATAAACTGGCAGAGAAGCTCAGAACATAAAATCCTGTCCCTTTTTCATCTGGATAATGTTGCTGCGGCTGGTGGGCTGACTCGTGAACGAGGTGACTAAGGCTTGGCCCTTGAATTTACAATCCTGCAGGGTAGCTTCTGTTACATAAGTTGCCTGTGTAGACGTACAAGCTGTAATCAACTATCCAAATGAAAAGAGCTTAAAAGAGCAATAAGATGCCAAATGCCTGGCAGGACTCTGAGTAGTAGCTCAGCTTAATTGTACAAGTGGAAAGCATTATGTTGGAAAATGCCCTAGTTTCTCACTCTGCTCTCACCCTCCCACAAAGCTTTCTGTAGGCTGAAATAGGTTTTAGCATTCAGCTTTCTTAATCACAAGGAAATACAGATGCCCGAGCTGGGGAGATCATAGAATCTATGAATTAAGATCATCTAGTTCAACCCCATGCCATGGGCAGGGACTCCTCACACTAGATGGGGATGAAATGTGTGCAGTGCCAAGCATACTAAGCACAGCTAATTACCAGCATGCCCCAGTCATAAAGAGCTAACAAGACTTGTCAGGGTTATCAGGGCTACAGTGAAAAGGGAATGTAAAACTCATAGCTAATCCTTTCTCTTTTTACTTTTATTTTTCAGGTCAATAAGACATTTACAGGAGGCTTCGGCAACAGACGGAAAAGGCAAGTATCTGTAGTGTCTTTTCTGTTGCATGCCATAAGATAATGCCACAAGTTTCAAACACATGATGATTTAAAATATGTAAACTAAAACTACAAATCTACTCTGTGTCAGTGGGACACTGCTGCTTTTCCTCAGTGGGAACGCAGGAATAAGTTTTGGAAAATGGCCCTTCTCGTGTATTGCTTTGACCATCAGAACTTGTATGTGGAAGTAATTTTCTGGTACTTGCACAGCCGTCAGTGCTTGAGCTAGATGTGACATCTTGATAGATTTGCCTTCTTTCCTCAGGCTTGAGTGTTCAGAAGCAGAACTAGAAATGAATTCCGGAATTGCTGACTATTAGTCAAAGTAGACCCCCTTATTTCTGTTCCTGCTGGGGCAACAAACCTGATCAGGAGACAAAGCACAGACAGGCATTCAGTGGAACAGAGTTCTTGACTTGTCCATGTTTGTACAGCAGCTTAAAGGACTGCTTGTGTAAGGTTGTGTTTATTGTAGCCCTGAAAGTGAGATGATGGATAGAAAGCAAAATGTGGCTTCTGTAGAGTGTGCTTTTCCTGCCTTACCTGCTCACCTTATTGCAGATGCCATCCATAGAGCATAGCACTGGCTTCCTTGTATTCAGGCAGCCATTTCAATACTCTTGTCTTTCCTTTCTGGAGATAGACTCTTAGATCTGGATGCTTCTTCCAGTGATTTCCTTGGCTTCCACTGAGATACTTGTAATTCAGCACGTTGCTTCTGTGGTCTAATAGGTGGAGTATAAGGCTGGGTGCTGAGCTCTTTGTGCAGACCACAGATTAGATCTTTTCTTGCTATCTGTTAAACTGAAACAGTACTTAAGATGAGCCCAGCATTTGGGTTTTTTTTTGAGATTCCATGCTGTTAAAGCAAACAAAACCCCCACCAAATCTGAAGGGGGAAAATATTAATATGTAACAGAAACCAAGGTAGAAGAGGTTAGTATTGATAATGTAACATGAATATCATCGGCAGACTTCTCATCAGTGTGCTCACATGGGTGCAGTGACATTCACCAGTGACTTTGTTTTGCCTTGTCCGTTGAGCATATGTTTTGGAGTACTTATGCCCTTACTGTTAAAAGGTCTGCTTGAATTTAGACACTCTGTGAAGCAGTCTCTTTCTTCTGAGCTGAGGACTTGACATATGTAAGGCCTGGTTCTTAGCAGAAGCCACTGTCTGTGATTGTAAAGGGGGGTCAGTGTTCCTGTAACCAGGGCAGAACTGTTGGGTGGCAGGGTGGGTCTGGGACTGTTCCAATACTGAGCACTCGGCAACTAGTGCTCATAACTGAGACACAAACCCTCTAGATTTGAGGGGCCTCAAGTGATCGCCCCATTGTCAATGCCAGCCTTGCACTTGGTGGTTCTTATCACAAGATGGTGCTATGGAGTTTGCTTAACTTCAGAACATACTGAGAGAGCAAAGCAAGGTGGCCAGCAGCAGGGATGTTCAGCGCAGACTGGACCTGTCCACTGTTTGTTGTAATGGGTGCAATCCAGATATGAGTAAAACAGTGTATAATGGAGGTAAAAGAAAACTGGAGATTTGAGAAGAACTGGTTGTATCTTTATAGCTAGTCAGTGATAGACACAACAGCCCTTAAGGATCATTCTTGGTCCTCTGTTTTGTGTTACTCCCCATGGCTAATGGCACTTATGAATGTTGCTTCTGGATCACCTACTGCTGTTACGAGGTTTTACCTTTTCATGTTGCCATCTGTACATCAAGTTTTAGAGATGATTGATCCTACAAGATCAATGATTGTCTGTTGAGAGGGACTTTGCAGCTGTGTCATGCTGTACTAATAATAAAAGAATAGCTAAGGAAAAAATGTTCAGGGAAAACATTGCATAGGCTGCAGCAGATTGTTGACAGGACAGCCACAGTGCTGGGACTTGCTTCTGAAATACAATGTGGTTGGAGTATTTAGAAGCTGTTGATAGGAGCCCACGGGGAGCCAAGTGAATGGCAATGTGATACCAAAAGCAGAATGTTATCTAACTTTGTCATGCTGCTAGTGTGCCTGTTTGAGAAAAACAAAAGTGATTTGGTTGCACTGTAATAAGATAAAATCAATCATGTTGGGCTTATCAATGAATAGTCTTGATTAGAATCACATGCTCTGAACTCTGTAGTCTTCCCTTGGAGGCCCTTTTCTGCAGAGGTGCTGCTCTGTGCCTTAGCTTCTCATGAGAAAAACAGGACCAATGCTAACTCTGAAATCACCAGCATTTGGGTTTTTTTTCACATATGAAGATGGTTTTCTCCTGAAGTGGTAAAAAGTACTGGGTCCTCTCACATGCAGTTTAACTGCTGCACTGCCTGTGCTGGGGTTAGAGCTGACAATCTTGTGCAGACAGTTTTAGTTGGACTGCCTATTGCTTGTAAGGATTTATTGTCTAGTATTACCTCAGAGGCAGTTTTCCCTGTTCTCTCACACAGACTTCATTAACTTATAGGGTGTCTTGGGGAATTATATACTATAAATCCAATAGCTGTTTTTCCTGGCACTGAGTCTTCTGGTGACCTTCTCACTGGTGAGAAAAACCTAAGGAAAATTGGTTTTGCTTCTTTGCGTCTATTAGAACTAACAACTCCATGGACTTCATGGCTCAGTATCCTGGTGGTGTTTCCTGACTGTCTGTCTTGTCCTCTTCCAGCTACTTCACAACCTGTTTATTAGATAGCATTCCCTTGGGTCAAGTGCAGGCATGACTGCAGTGTGCGTGACTAGACTAGAAACGAAGCAGAAGGCTGTCAGGACTACCTGTCTTTCAGTCTTAACAGTCGTGCTTGCCATAGACCTTTGTATTAGCAATGTGCAATTATTAAAAAGGCTTGTTATGTGTAGCAGTGATTTGTAGCCACTAAGTAATGGCCATTTAAGCTTGATTTTTCTTTTTTAAATGGGAAAGCTGAAGGAATAGGTCTGAAGCCATAATCATCCAGAGAGACATTATGCACAGATGCTGTGGATTGCTGGTGAAGGGTAGGCATGGCACAATGATACAGCTGAATTCGAGCTGTCTGGTTGTTGCTTTTTTCCCTTGAAGGTGATCTTTAACTCTAAAGCAAAGTGTCTGACCTGCACAGGCTTTTTATCTTGCACAGCAGTGGGCGTAAGCATCCCGGTTTTAGAAGTCTTTTTTTCTTCCCCCTTTAAAAATCACCACCTTCAGACTTAAGCAAGTGCCTTGCTGCAGCTCTTTGGTCTGTCACTGTATCTTCTGTCAGTTGGAAGTACATGCTCTCTGCCCATTTTTAGGTCTGCTTTACAAATGTCTTGCAGATCTAAGGATATCAGCCTTGCAAACTGCACTGTTTGGGCTGGAAAGCTGCTCAACTGCCACTGCCTTGTTTACAGGCATCATGAGAAAAGGAAGAGAGAGAGTATGTTGTAGTAAACTCGCTTATTTTAGTTTGAAACTCAAAGTTGTTGGTCACTGGACCTCTCAAGTCTTAGAACCCACTCCTGTGTATCATGTCATCTGTATGAGGGAGGATTGGAGGGCTGGAAATGCCACTGCAGGTTTTATTCTGCTTGTACCTCTGTGTGTGTGATGAGATGTGAAACTCAGTGCAGTCTGATCACGAACTCTTTGCTATTTTCCTAAAGCACTGCAGCGTGTCACAGTTGGCAGCAGAATTAGGGGAAATACATTGCAGTGTGTAGCTCCCAGGCACCATTCCCTGTGTACTGTGCAGTGGGCAAACTATGATTAATGCTTTCACGCTTGCTCCCATGTCAGGAAAAACCATTTGCCTTTTTCAGTGTCTTCCTGCTTCTGTACCATGAAAACACTGTGAACAAAGAGTCTAGTCCTGCCTGGTGCAGAACACCCTCTGCACAGCTGAACTCAGCAGATGCTGGAGGCAATGGCTTCGTGGAGATCCATGATAAAACACTTCCACAGCTCTAGTGAGGAGGAGGGGGTAAACATGCTCTAGGCAATACATGGGCATCTCAAACCTTGAGATAAAGCTTTAGTGATTTGAGTGTCAAGACCTCAATGGATAGCACTGGAGAGCTGGGAAATGTTGAGAAATGCAAGCTGGGAAGTGAAATAGGCCTATTGTGTTCCTGTGTACCATTTCCAGGCACCCTAGATAGCTACTGAGGGTTGACGTAGCAGTTACGTGTTGGAGGTGCATCACTTATCCTGTACTTTGGACTCCCTTCTGACCCTGGTGGGGGACTTCTGTGCCAAGTGGCTAATGTGTTTCAGCATGTTGAAGATTAACAAGTCTGTGCCACCTTCTCGTGCATGACGCTGAGACTTACTGCATCTGGTTGCTTGACCTCTTCTTTCTAGTATAGGAATGCTTTTAAGCAGAGTGTTGTAGAGATTATAGAGCTGTACTTCTCAGAGTTACTTCTGGAATTGCTTTTTGAGGTCTAGGGCTATGCGTGTTCCTTCATTCTTGGGGAGAATAGAAAAAAAGTCCATTTACTATTTGGTAACAGCACAGATTGCATTTCAAATGCACTAGAGTTAGTATAGCATGCAAAGCATTGTGGAAATATTTACCTGTACTTAAGTGTGTTCACTTTAGATTCATTATGGTTTGCCCTTGCATACTGTAGTGTTTGGACTTGAGCTCTCTGTGCCCTTAGCACAGTCCTGTAACTCTTATTACACACATATTCTAGAAAGGTCGGATTGATTTATCAGAAAGCTATTGTCTGGTGTGTAAAGCTGTAGTGGATGGTGTGACTGGTTTTCTCCTATCTTACAGGCTGTCTCAGCATTTGAAATTAGCATGGGACAACCTGAAAAAGGGACCGATTATGAAAATACTGTGGTATACTGTTTTGATCGCTGTGGATCAGACTATTGCTGACACAAGCTGTTAAAGCAAATGGTGATAAAGGGGGAAAGTGAAGGAAGCAAGGTATAGATGTTGTTGTAAACCTTTCTTGGAGGATGGCTTTTATCTTTTTAATTACTCTATGAAAGGGGTGGAACACAGGCCTGAATTCATTTGTAAAACCTTTGGTAAAAGTCTCTGCTTTTTTATGTTTGTACTTCTCTGCAGTTAAGTACTGTTCCTTGGAGAATGGTTATCATACTTGAGACATAAATTTACCCAACCTTTATTGCGTGCTGTGATTGCTGCTGTGTTATCACAGCTTTACAGGTTGGAGCTGCAAGTGATTCAGGTTGTGACAGCTGCTGGCCTAGCCTCTGTCCTTGGAAATGTTGCTGTCAGTGTCTGGACTGCCAGGCTGAGGTGAATCGAAGTCTGAAAGCGTTCAGCATAGCAGGACTCGAGTGTTGCTGCTTGGAGCACGTTCAGCCTGTGAAGAAGCAATTCACAGGCGATGCCAAGCAATGATGATTTTAGATTTTCCTGCAGAACAGTTCGTGCTGTAACTTTGAGCTGTTTAAAAAAACTGGCAGAGTGGTGTAGGCATGCATTAATACTGACTTCAGTATCTGATAGTGGAGACAAGTATTCCTGAAGTTGAGGCAGCTAGAGGAGGGCACCTCGTTGTGATAAAGGAGGAAGCCTGCTTCCAGAGGTGGCTCTTCAGTCTTTCTACCTAGTGGGGATTCTTTTTTCCACCCCTCACCCTTCTTACTCATGCTCAGCCATAGATGTTTGGATGTACCAATTGATGACTCTTTGGTATTGATTACTATGATGAGTAGGTGAGATATTGAGCTATGCTCTGTCAGCTGGGAGAGGTGGCATTGTGACACTTCACTTGGCAGCCACATTGTTGGCTTCATGATCTTTTCCTCCTATGCACTGCGTGAATCCAACAGAAATGACTCCCCAGCTCACTCAGTTGTTGACTGTAAAGCACTGATGGCCTGGCAGTTTGAATCACAGCTGTTGAGTTGGTGTTCCTTTAACTGCAAAGCCTGGTAATTCTCATGGCCTGTCATTGCACCAGTTGGTGGCAGTTCTTGAAGATGGATGCATTGAGTTCAAAATAGATCCTTCTGTGTATAAACTGGTGTGTGGTAAATCACAGGATCTTCGTGGTTGCACTTAATGTAGCTCTCCTTTAAATAGGACAGTATTGCTTCCCTGCTTCACAATTTAATGAGCTTGTCCTGCATATTTAGATGCTCTAATTTTTCTCCATGAAAGGCTTTTATCATTAGGTTATCTGGTAGAGCACTAGACCCATAAAGTCCATAAGTTTTTGCTATTTAAATGCTGGAAAGTAGCTTTTGCAAGGGATGGAAATTAGGGAGAGGTAGCTAAGCCAATGTCTCAGTAGCTACAAAGGATTTATTTAGGTGGTTGTTCTAGCTGTTCTAGGTCTTGCCATCTGTTGCCCAGTGGAGTGCTCTGTGCTTCACTGCTAGTGCTTTACAGATGCGAGCCTAGAGCTTGGCAGTGCTTTCTGGAGTCCAGGACTGTATATTGCAAAGTAGATGCTATTCTATGTTCAGTGTTTCATGTTGCAGTTCAGAAGGGATTATGCTCCCAAAACTGGGAGCTAGCGTGACATACTGTGCCATAAGATTGACCCTGTGAGCACAGTCTTGCCCAAAGCCAACTCCATTGGATTGGTGTTCAGATGAGCATTGTACAGGAGGAGTTTTAGCTGCATGGAAACAATCCTTCTCAAATAAGGTTCGCTTTTTTCCTCTTGAGCTCTGGCTCTGCTTTCTCTTACTGACATTCCCTCTCTTCTTTCAGAAGTTAACCATGCTGTTTGGAAATACGTAGAAGCCGCTAGCCAGCACTATATCAAAACTGCTTTTAGTAGCTTAGTTTTATCTACCTGTCAGCTAGTTTATGCCTTGTGTTAGTTAGGTGCTATTGTTGTAGTACATCTGCTGGAACAGGGTTTGTATCTGTCTCAAGGTGTCCATAGCTTTCAGTGGTTTTCCTGGAAGACTAAAGGTAAGTTGGAAAGGGATTCTTGATCTCTGAGTTATACAAAGTAAGTTTAAAACAGGATGTTGTCTGTCTTCACCACAGCTAATGTAGTGGGGGCTTTTAAGAGTTTAAGTGATGCATTTGACATTACCTTTCCATAAGAAAAGCTTCAATTTTTTTTGCCACAGGAAGTAAAGCATTTCTCTGGTATCTATAAGTCCTCCTCTTCCTCATGCATAATACTGTAGTTTTCACTGTTGTGAACCTGGGAGACCTTATGTGCAAATCCTTGCAAAAATCTGCTTTGCAGTGGGTGATTTCTGTGAGGGAGTGCAGGCAAACTTAAGCACAATGTGTTGCATTTCCACATCTGATAAAAAAATGGAGGGCTTGTAGTGAATACCAACCAGTAAGTATGTAGCAGTACTTTCTAACTGGCAACTTGTATTCACTGGCTCTAAATTGCATTTCTGTACACTGTCAATGTATCTTGGACTCTTTTCCTCTCTTGTTGTCACAAAAGCACCAGGAGTCTGTGTTTGTGATGCACCTATAAAACCTGACTGTCAAACCAGAGTTGACAGCTCTTCCATCTGCTGTTGACCTCTGCTTGTTCACATAAATATCTCCGTGTTCAAGAGCTGATGTAATCTGTCCAGTGAACGCAGGTTCGCCTGAGGCCCCAGCTTACACACATGGTTTGTGAACTGAAATGCATGCATTTGCTGGGAGAACTATTTAGTATGTCTTCCCATTTCACTTGTAAGCTTTGACTAAGCTACAAATGATGAAGGGTACTACTTGCTAAAATACTTCTGCTGCTGTTCAACAAGGTGTAGTGGTTTCCAGAGCCACGGTTACCTCAGGGTCACTCAGATGAGCTGAAGGCACAGAGCAGGTCAGGAAGTAATCTAGAAAATATATGAATTTTTAGGAGGCAATTATCCTGGTTTTTGCTGAGCTACTTCCTAGTAGCTGGTACAGTGCTGTGTTTTGGTTTCAGTCTGAGGATAATACTGGTAACACACCTATGTTTTAGTTGTTGCTGAATAGTGCTTACCCTGATCAAGGGCCTTTCAGCCTCTCATACTCTATGCCAGTGGGGAGGTGCGTGAGATGTCAGGAGGGAGCGCTAGCCAGGACAGCTGACCTGAACTGGTTAAAGGGATAATCCATACCGTAGATCATCATCAGTATAGAAACTGGGGAGATCTGGGTGAAGGAGCAGTTTTGTGGTACTTGCTGGCTGGGGTTAAACCATGACAGCAGTGTGGCATGACCCTTCTGGCAGGAGTGAGGTGACAGTATGTAGTTAGCTATATATGGATAGAGGACGGTTCTGTATTGCAGAGTGCATGCATATGAAACTTAGTGTAAAGACGATCTTGGTGAATTGCCTTTTTAAGAGAGAATGCACCCCAGCTTACGAGATGTCCAGCACATAGACAAGTCGGACTGGTGCTCCTCGGAGCGCCCAGCGGGCTGTGGGACAAACCCTCTAACCTGGGATTACTTAGTCCTCATTTTGACTACTTGCCTATTTGCAGACTAAGCATCAAAAGAAACTGTCTCATTTTAACAATTTTCTGATGGACTTTTGTATTCTCTTGATAGCAGCCATTAACCTAGCAAAGCTGAAGCTTTTCCGACATTACTATGTTATGGTAAGTGAAACATCTGTACACCTGCATACAGAGTATTTGGAAGCCATTCAAGCCTTTTAACGAATTACTTGTTGGAAGCTACAATAGCTGGTAGATATGGTGGAGATGTTCCTAGTTCTGTGGCAGTGCTGTGCTTTGGCTTCTTGGTCAGCTGGGTTATAATCCTCGAAGCAACTTCCTGTCTTTTCATAGTGGTTGCATCGTGCTATCTTTAAATTGGTTCCAGCTATTTGTAATGCTTACTGATTTCCTCTGGAGACAGCTTGAGCTGCCAGTTGAATTGATGGGCTTGAATAACGTACTGTAAACTTGCTAAAAATTAAACTTGGGACCAAATGGTGCCTTGAGATACATGTGTGCAGTTTCTGATTAAGTCTGTGGGAGCCATGAGCATACCTCCCAAGAGAGCCTGGGCTTCTTAATGATTTCCAGCGGCCTCATTTCAGACTCTTGTAAGTAGGAAAAGTAATAAATTACATTCATGATTCTTCAAGTTCTACAAAATCGTAATACTTAAAGCATTTCCTGCTGTAACTTAAATATGTTAGCAACAGCTTGAGTCATTTGGATGTTCAACCAGCAGTAGAGCCCTCAGCCTACATCTTCCATGTTTATCGAGGAGCATAATAAGGCTAGTCTGAGTTAATGAGATGCTTGGGAATTGCTTGAGCTATTTCTCTGGAAAAAGAGGTTCTGTAAGGATGGTGCTATTGTTCTCATGCTTTCTCCTTTTCCTTCTCAGATTGTGTGTTACATTTACTTCACACGGATCATTGCAATTCTCATAAAGATTGCTGTTCCATTCCAGTGGAAATGGCTGTACCAGGTATTTGCCAAAAAAGGAAAATCCATCCATTTCTTTATTTCTTTTTATTATTATTATTTCAATATAACTGCACCAAAACTATTTGACTATATATAACTGCACCATTATTCCTCATGTTATAGTACAACATCTCAAAGCACAGTCCTGCACTCTGTCTCCTCCTGATTTTTATCGCTGATGTGCCTAAGGTGACAGGAATATATGGTTAGTTTTATGTTAGTCCAGCCAGTCTGCTGGATTATACATGAGATGTCTGAAAGTAATCGTGTTATTGATTTTTAGTCTTTCAACTTAAAATGTCTGAAAGAAATTAATCAGGAACACACAAAGGGAGAAACAAACTCATCAGGTTTACCTTGTGTAACTGAGGGCCCAGGAGCCAGTAAAATAGGCTTTTGTTCTTCCATGTACAGGCCTATTTGCCTTGTCACTTTTAAATACTTGGTTTCTTAACATATAATCCAAGTAACTGTGCAGAGTCTTTGGAGTACATTAGCTGTTGAAAATACCAAAACAACATAGGGATGATATTCTCTGTTCCCCTGTCCCGTCCTCCCACCCCTTATTTAAAAGCCTAGTCTTGCCATAGTTATTTCAGAGCACTAGAGTGATGGCTAGAAGTGTAACTGTATTTAAAGTGACAGGGGAAGCTGAAAGAACAAAGGGCTTGACAGCCTTTACCCTGGGATTAATGATAACAGGACAGGAATTGCTTTGTTATTTCTGCTGTGGCACAGGCTTCTTGGCCCATTAAACCTTGAACCTCAGTGAATGAAGAGAAATGTTTCATGACCATGAAGGATTACAGGACTGAACTTCAATCTTGTGTTTTTACTTGCAGCTGCTGGATGAAATGGCCACCCTTGTGTTCTTTGTCCTCACTGGGTACAAGTTCCGTCCAGCATCAGACAACCCTTATCTACAGCTGTCTCAAGACGATGAGGATGACTTGGAGATGGAAGCTGTGTAAGAACCTTCCCCCCTCTTTTGTTTTTTTTTTACCTCTTCACGTGATTTGAGAAAAATAATGTTTAAAAACAGTTTACTTTAATCTCTCTGAATCTTCCTTTGAAAAAGGTTAGGATCTGCCCACATGTTTAAAGACAAGGTGTTTGTTTGCTGTGTGTTGAACTAATGAAGAGATTTGTGATATCCATAGCAGCCTCTGAGCTGGGGATTGCAGTAATGTGGAATAAGCTGGTAAAGCTTTTCATGAGGCAAAAAGATGCTCATGAAAATATCAAGTAAAAAAGCTTCTGTTTTTAATATATGTTGCTGAGCCCCAACAAGCCTTACAGATTGTCATGAATGCTTCATGGTTTAGAAAACAAACCACCAAACCACCAGCAAAAACTAACAGTCTACAGACTATAAATGAGCCTGGTGTAAGGTCCCCTCTGCCTTTTTCAGCCTTTGCAGAAACTTATCTTAAGTTGCACTGAGCTGAGGAGATGGATTTTTACCAATACTCTTCCCTGTTCTATTCTTTGCTGTTAAACCATGAGGTACCACAAATGCAGTAGGGCCTCAGTCTTGGAGAAGTTTATAAAGTAGGGCTCTGCTGAAGTCTCTGTCATTTTCTTTGCAGTGGTTTTCTGAGGACTTAAAAAATGAGTGGCATTTCTGAATCTGTAATTGAAACTGCCCTAAGAAATTCAGCATGCAAGAAGTGTTGAATAGAGCTATAAATGTGACAGACTCTGTTGCCTTAGTAGGAGCCAAGCTAACCTAATCTCTTTAGTAGTCACACATTTCATGCATAATTGCAATTCATGTATGGGCTCAGAAGCCTGTTTCTTAGAGTTTTTTCTACTTTGGCAAATCTCCTTTACTTGGGTGAAACAAATCAACATTCCAATTCTTATTGCAGGGGGGAAAAGAGGCAGAAAGTGTTTGCCATCATAGCTCAGAAAGAAATGGATCTTATTGGGAAATAGCTACAAGGGGGTTTGAATCATAGAATCCAGCCTGAAATGTCATGCAAGGAGTTTGGTTTCTCAGAAATACCTCTAGTAACAAAGATCCTCTTTCCAAACACATAGCTATGTTTGCTTTGGGTCCATAAAATCTGTCATTGTTGCAAGTGAGATTCAGCTAGTGCATAGTGACTTTAGAATCACAGTCACTTAAAGGCCTTTAAAATGGTTTATGTAAGAAACTGGTTTCAGTTTGGAAGCTGGTAAATAGTGCCTTTGTGATGCATATGTTTGAACTGGAAGATGTGGCAGGATTTGGGATTATACAGAAATGAGCTTTATTCCTTTCTGCCTACTAGAATGAATTTCAACCTTGCAATACATGCTTAGTGATTTTTTTACTTGGGTTTTATTAGGACAAATAATGTGGCACCTTTCAAATCTAGTGATTTCAGTAAATTGAAGAAGCTGATATAAATTTAGGAGAACCTGCCAGAAATAAGCTGGAGGAAGTTTAATGATCTAGTCAAGTGATTTACATCTCCCCATAGTGAAATAGAGATGACTAGAAACTCAAGGATCAGAATTTCCTGTGAGCCTTTTCCTAGTAAGGCATTTTGCCCTCTGCCTTGGGAGTCTCCATTGTTATGCCTTTTGGCCTGTTCCCCTTAGCTTTGCTTGAATTCTTCTCGTCTGATTCACCAGAAGTTTTACTCTTTTGGGCAAGTGGCAGGGTGCAATCTGTGTCTTGTTCTTTCCCCAGCTGCAGCAGGGAGGTTAAGTTTGCAGGTGTTTGACAAGCATGGTGTATACACATTGTGACAGGTGAAGCACTGCAAGGAAAGTGTATTAAGTTTCTTGTTGATTTGGTCTTGCTGGTCCTATTTTTGCTTTTATAAATATTAAATGTTGTTTCTGTAGGGGAAAAATACCAAGGTTTATTTGAGCAAGTGACTAAGTGCCTGACAGCATCCTGACTAACCAGTGCATGGGTGTGTTTTGTCTTTCAGTGTGATAAATATCTACTTGTCTTCAGAGGCTATGGCAGAAGTTAAAAGCCTCCATACTTCATAATGTCCTGGTATGTCTTATTGCCAGGTTTATGGTTATTTTCTGCTGCAAGAGGACTTTTGTTAAAATCAGGCTCTTTGAAACAAGGGGAGAGCTGTGTTTTCCAGGCTTGCTTGTTTTCCAGTAAAAATAATAGGACATTTTAAGTGTAACTGTCTAGCTTATGTCTGTTTTCATGCAGTGCAAACTAGAGAAAGCTCAGTCTGGCAGCAAATGTAAATGTTAAGGACAGTGTGGAGATCTGTAGAGTTTCAAGACAAACACAAAGACTAGGTGGCTGTGACAGGAGCAACATAAGGCACAAACCTTTCCTCTGTAAGTTCTTGTAACTCTCAAAAATAAAGTATAAATCAGGAGCAGCAAAGATAACCTGTAGTTAGTCATTTGAACTAACCTGCTTCTGTCTTGGGAGAAAGCATCCCCAAATGGTATGGGACTTTCTTCAGTTATACCAGGCTCAACCAGGCTCTTCAGTTATACCAGTTCTCCTGGTGGAGAGAAGGGTATAACTAAACCTGAACTAAGGACCAGTCTGTTCTTTTTCAAGTAGGGTCAATAGCAATTCATCATCAACAAAGTGGCTTCTGCGTATTCTCTGCTGGGCAGCCTCTTGAGCCCGTTCTGTCAGTGTGTAGGCATGTCACTGGCAGTTGTTAGATTAAAGCACTCTGTTTGAAAAGGCGCAGCCACGCTTGGCAGAAAGAGTTGTCAGGCTTCCAGTCCTACCTAATGCCATTTCTGGGGCATGAACACAAATAGAAATGGTACAGTAGATGACGTGGAGGTGAGGAATGGGAAAGGAAGCAGGGTTTGGTTTGGTTTGGGCTTCTTTATTCGTGCAGTAAGTTATTTCATCAGCTCAGTAAATTTGCTTTAAATGTTGGGTACCAAAGTGTTTTTCTAAGGTCTCAGTTGAGAATGATGTTCATACATGCACGAGGAGCTAAGGTATTTCCACTGGAGGAGGAATTGTGCAGGAAAAGCCATTAATGGTTTTGTTCTCAATTTGGTAAATCTGTCTTACTGAGTGCATAGACACTGACTTTGTTTTTCCTTACCACCCAAAACATCCTCAACATAGTGAACTGTTGTGGTAACACTGACCTACCTTTGCTTATGCTTTGGGATCTGGAGTTTCTCACTGAATCATGAGGCAACCTATTCTGTGCTGTGAAGTCCTGCTTGGTTGCTTTTCTCTGCTTTCTCTCAGATTGTTTTTCATGGCAGACTGATTCATGATGCTCTTCATCAAAAGTGATTTTCTTCACCTAACACATCTTTCCCATGCAGAGGTCTGCTTTTTTGCTCTATGGCTGATCAGTTTTCACTCCAGTTTGCAATAGCTTATGAAGGCTGGCTGCTGTCAGTATTCCAGAGGTTCTTGTTGGGGTATAAAACTAAACAAACACAAAAACCAGGGTGAAAAGACAGCTGAGATCCACCACAGTGGAGGGCTGGAGGTGCTTCTGAATGCTTAGCCATTGCTTGATGCCTTGGATACAACACAAATGGGAAGAATAAAGAACCCTGATATTTCCACAGCCCATACCACTGTAGAATGTTCAGGGAGCTCCTTTTGTGCCTCATTTGTGATGGGTATCCCTCTGACAGCCACAAAAATTCTCTCCAGAGAGAGATGATTTAGTGAGGAGCATTTGTTGCACTTTCACTGCTGCTAGTTAAGGGGCTAGAAATGCAATTCAGCAAACTGCAGGTGAGGAGCGCTTACTTGCAGTATTGCAGTTTAGGACTGAAGCCTTTGGGCTGCTCGGAGGGCTAGAATGAGAACTGCAGTGTGCTTGGTCTTAGTGCTGATACCCTTATTTTGCTAAGCATTAAAACATGTTGGCTGAACTGACTGAGAGGGAGAGGACTTGCCCATTGTATGCAATTTGAGACGATGAGGATTCAAAAGCTATGCCATACACTTGTCATGAGGCAAGAACAGTGCTATTTAAATGGTCTTTAAGTTTTCTTACTGAGGAATCCACCCCAAAATCTCTCCCAGTTCTTTGCTGTCGTTGCTGGAGGGAGACAGTGAATGGCTTCTGGTACAAATGACATGACTTGACCTGACAGCAATTTCAGTGGGTAGCTGTTTGTCCTGTCCCTCCTTGAATGTGGGAAGTGGATCATTCCCTCTTAGCCATATCCTCTCATCACTTCTGTTATCATCTTGGTGTGCAATGGGTTTGTAATTGTATTAGAGTGCAGTGCTAAAATCCGGGCTGTGTGCCAGGTGGGATCTTACTAGCTGTAACTCAAGTGATAGGACTACTTTGGCGTCATGTATGTGTAAACCACCTATTTATATATCCCAGTATGTCTGCTGTTGCGTTGCTGTGTTAGATGCTCATTTTTGATTTGTAGTCCATTGTAATCTTCAGCTCCTTCCTAAAGAATAGATATTTAGCTCCTTACTCTGTAGTTACAAAGTTGATTATTTCTGAAGACTAAACTTCGTAGGTGTCTTGCTGCGTTGTCCCATATTTTTCAGGACCATTACTTCAATTTTCCAGAATCTGTCTGCATTCTAGTCCTCTTCTCAGATACGCAGCTCTTAGTGTCTTCTGTAGATTTAATAAGCAAGTTCTCTATTCCATTACCCAGGCAATTACTGAAAATATCAAATAGAAGTGAACCTAGGACAGACTTTTCTGGAACCACACTCCGTGTTCTTTCGTTTTTGACAGGAAACCATTAAGTACATCTCAGTGCAATTCCAATTAGTTATGCAGCTACTTTGGGTTTGTCTAGCTCATGTTTCCCCAAACTTCTTCCTATGTGACTGTGAGGAAGAGCTTTTGTCAACAAGGAGAATTTGGGAGATCTTTGTGTTCTCTGTGCTGATAAGCTTAATGTGATCTCTTCCAGGCAAGCGTTTACTAATCCCGTCTTTCTCCTTTAGGCAACCTGCTTGCTTTTCTCCCTTATTTTTGTTTTTCATTTCAATAGGGAATAAAGTTGCTGTTTGATCTGTGCTCTTCTGACCCTTTCGTAGAATTATAGAATGGTTTGGGTTGAAGGGACCTCAAAGCTCATCCAGTTCCAACCCCCTGCCACAGGCACGGGACACCTTCCACTAGACAAGTTGTTCCAAGCCCTGTCCAGCCTGGCCTTGAACACTGCCAGGGATGGGGCAGCCACAGCTTCTCTGGGCATCCTGTGCCAGCGCCTCAGCACCCTCAGAATAATAACTTTCTTCTTAATAGCCAATGTAAATCTTCCCCTATACCTGAAGTTCATCTTGGCCTACTCTGGAGTGTCTGAACCACTGATGATCCCAGTACTGCCACCGCTAGAGAGTCACTGAACACACCAGTTTGAGTAAATTGTTCTTAGAGTACATGAACAGAAGCTGTTATCTAACATGGAACTATGGGCATGATCTAAGTGTATCTGAAGATGAGTTCTCTTTGGTTATACTGTGAGAATGTTGTTAGCTAGTCTGATCAAATGAAGTATTCTTATGTGGTAAACATCAGGTGAAAGCACACAAAGACTGACAGCAACATTTTTGAACAGGACAGTTTGATGTATGCTTCCAGGCATCCCTTGTGAATGCACTGAGCTATTGGCAGTCTTTACTTCCAGAATCCCAGATAACCTTTGTAGCATATTTTGTAGGGAAAAAAATACCTGCATGGAATGAGAATTGTACTGTGCAACAGAATAAAGCAAATGTCTTGTGCATGTCAATAGCCTGTTTTGTATAGCAACAGAGAATGCTGCTGGGCAGAAGAGCTTGTGGATAGCCAAGGTAGTTCCAAGAGAAGAGTGGTGCTGTTCTGCCTGGATAAACAGATCAGTCTGTCTAATGTTTGAAGTGTATTATGAGGCTTTGTAGTTCAATGGTCAGATTGCTATGGCAAATCCAGGCTTGGATGGTAGGAAGTTTTCTTCTGTTTTATTGCTGTTACCATGGAGTTGGTGTGCATTAAGCTAATAAGGTTCATTTGGGGCACTGTCCAACTGTGTGTGCAGTTGTATAATATGTTGTACCTATTAAAAGCATTGCAAATGCAGAAAGAAGTCTTTTAATGCACAGAACTAAGTGTGTCTACTGTAGAGCAAAGTATTTTTTAAGCAAGCTGCTCAAACTTTATTAAATAAACACCTGATTTAACTGTTTAACCACCCCTGCTATCTTCTTTCAAGTGCAAGCAAATATTTATTGGTTTAGTTTAATGATAGATGGGAAGAACCTCAAGGCTCTCAAGGACAGTGGTCTTGCTCCCAGTATCCATCAGTATTATGTCCAGCATGATACTTGGCCTGCAAAATGGTAGCAGTAAGAGAGGCCGAGCATCAAGACTGCTAGGTCTTGGTAAAGAGACACATGAGAAGTGCTAGTTGATATGCACAGAGGTGTGGGCTATTGGTGCAATGGATGTGACAGTTCAAGTTCCGTTCTCTCATGTTTCTCCTTTCTCTTGCAGGGTGACGACTTCTGGAGTAATGGAGGGCATGAAGAAGGTCAAGAAAGTGGTGAATGGTTCAGCAGAGCCGCAGGGTGAATGGGAAAGCACAGCATGAATGGACTGGACTGAGGCAGCACTTTCAGAGAAACTTTTTTAATTTATTAATATTCCTCTCAGTGGAAAGGGAGCAACTGGCACTTCCCATCACTGAAACTGCAGAGCAGGGTGTGTCTAGAGGGAGCAAAGCAGTGCAGAAATAGAACTGTTCCCCTGATCATAAGAAAATGGGATCTCTTGGTACCTGCAAAGGAGTGTGAAGCTTTCCTAGGGATTTTGGGGTAGCTTGTTCTTTTTCCCCCCCTTTCTGGATTGGTTAGGTATTCAGAGTTGTTTGCAGTCGCATTCTTCAGAATGTGTAATATTGATGTGAAGAGAGACCTTTAGTGTGTATGTAAAAGTATATATTTTATATAATGCGCATATATATCTACACAGTTGCTATGTAACATGTATGCTGGGAATTACAAAGCGTGTCAGAAGGTGGGAAAAGAAGATAAGAGGTGTAAGTATTTTATTTTTCTTTTTATAAACTCTCCCTTTGGCTTGGACAAAGCATTGCAAAACAAATAATAGAAACAACTGCAGTTATATGAGAGACTAAACAAGGTATTGGATCAGATGGCTTCTTCCACTGTTCGTTATCAGTGGGAGAGTTAAGTATTTTCTTGTATTATCCATGCAGGTACCCACTCGAATGTGTCAGGTTTTCACATGTATTGCGACATAGGAAACAAGTGACTGTTCTCCATTTAAAATGCTAGCCCATGGTGCAATAAGCATTAACATAAATTCTCCACTGTTCATGGAGTTGCTCTTGATTTCACACCCGCCTGACAAGAAGTACACAAGAGGTGTAAGACCGATGCTTGTTTTTTAGGGGTCTGCTGTGCTATCTTAAACATGTAATTTCAAGCTGTGATCCAGAGCCCTTTGATCCGCTTTCCAAAATATTTTCAAGGTATTCCAAAAGACACTCCATTCTGGCACAGCAGGACCAGTACCAGAACATCTCCAGTGGAAATCTGTCCAGCAAATCTGCTGCAGCCCAAATCTCCGGTTCACCATTATGCTGAGTTACTTGGCCTCCCTGGATGGCTGCTTGTACCTCTCTGGCTGTGCAGGATTGATGATGCTGCTGTTTCAGATGAGCTGAACTAGTCAAAATGGTACTGCCACCAAAGCCAGGCAACTGCAGCTCCCAGTCCTAAATGGTTTTTGTCAGGAAAGGAGTAGATTATGACCAGAACCTCAGTACAGGGGAATACAGAAGTCTTGACTATTCGCTGCAACCTTGCAGGTGGAGTTTTTACAGACATATAACAAAAAGCCATGTATGCTTATCTGTTGTACTCTGGTATTGTTAGTAAGGCAAGCTGGTGCCCGTAGCTGGAGTAGAAAGGCATAGTAAATGATTGTGAAATGTGGGGGAGGATGGAAGTGGTTCACTGATGTAATGAGGATAAGCTTTAAGAAAAATAAATCAAGTATAACTCACTGACCCACTGAAGCCTTAATATTCATGTGGAGATGTTGACATATGGTGCTGTCAAGCAAAGTGCTTCTATCAGGGTGACAGAGAGAGGCATCATCACAGAGCTTTGGATGTGCCAGCATCTTTTGCAAGCTCCTTTAGGAGTTGCTTTTTTGGCTGACGGGACTACATCTCTGGGGCACAACTGGTTAGAGTATTAGCCATTACATCTGTTAATCTTTAAGTTTAGGAGTAGGATTTTCTTTGGAACTGTAAGCCACTTCTTCCCCAGTCTTGAACAGGGATTGTACATCTCTTAAATGAGCAATCTGTACCAAGACTTGTTGTTTGAGGAGCAGCTTTGTTTTCTCTGGTTAACACTTCTTTTCCCTGGTGTTGATTGTATGTACCGTGGAAATGGTAGAAATCAATCTGCCTGCTTTGATACCTGGAACTGGTTTCTCTTCAGGTAAAGCATAATAGCCCTCTTCTGGGTTAGAGTCCTCTTCTAGGTTGTTTTTTTCTCCTCAGCTATAACTGCATACGAATCACAGCAGTGATAAAGTTTTGACTGTTGCTGCCATTGTCTTGCAATGATAGAGTTTTAGTTTCAGAATCAGAGAACCTACACCGCTAGAAAGACTGTTAGGTGACCTATGAGCATTTTAGACCTTCTGTATGAAGAAAACTGCATATGAAGTAGCTGAGGTGTGAGAAAATGGACTATAAACAAATGAAGGCAGTCCCAGCTCATCATATGGCTTAAATACCATGCCTGAAAAACTCATCCTCTTACTCTGCACAGTTCTTCTATCCCAGTGGAAATGTCACTGTCTTCATCCAAAAGGCTACTCAAACAGGCTGTAAACTTTGTTCAGCGTAGTCCACTGGAGACCTGAAGTCTGTTGGCACTGAAGTATGTAAAGGATAAGGATTTGCTGTCAGGAGCAGAAGTGCAATAACAGTGTTAATCTGGACATGATGCTCCCTTAGAAGCTGTTAATACCTTTTGCAAATGAGGTGTGAAATTCAGATGGGTGTGTGGCATTTCACCCCGAAACCATGAGGGGCTGCACCAGGATCCCAGTGCTGAGCTGGTTCCAGGCAGCTGCCTGTTCCATACCTCAGTATCAGTGGAGCTGCTGATTTGGCAAATGCTTTTACCTTACTCTCAGGTTTCTGTTTTTTATATGCACTTTTTTTTTTCCTCAAGTTGCATATGGTGTAGGTTTATCTGCCAAGTCCCTGGCTCACTAGTCAAAGACCAAAAATGGATGGTTTCATTTTGTCGTGGCATGAAAAGCCATGACCATACTCTGAAAGTGCTTTTTAGAAGATCTTAAGTTCAGACCTGAGCTTCAGCGATCAGCTGTACAGCTGACCTCAGCTGGCACTTAATGCAGGATGCTAACCAGCTGCAAAGTAGTAACTAGTGAGATGTAAGCAGGAGTGTAGAAAAAGACAGGAGTGATAGAAGATCCTTACTGCAGCCATTTCCAAAGTGAATTTCCACTTTCTCTAATGGAATTCCTTGGAGCAGGTCAAAAAACTTGTCTTGCAGGGTTGTGTGATGGATTGGACAATGAAGGGTGGAGAGGATGGCTGCGGTTGTGTTTCTCTTGCAGCACAGTGTGGTTTGCCCTGCAAAGCATCAAAGGAGGGTTACTTCCTCATCCTCTCAAGGTGAACCCACATCTGCGGAACTAGCCAGTGCATGACTCTATTAGTGGTGTAATACAGCAGCTTAGAGCTCACCAGGCAGGATAATCACAGGGCTTGCCTTTCAAATGCTGATGATGCCTATCTGGTAGGAAGATCTGTCTTTTGCAGGCAGGCGAAATGGAAGAGCTGCTTGTGGCTTGCAAATCAGTTTTGGGATGGTTCCTTACTTTCCTGTTCCTGCCTTTTACTGAAGTGAGCTACTAAATGCATCACTTGCAAGTACACAGTGGTAGATTGACAGGAGTCCTGGAAAAGCAGGTGTGATGCAATTCAGAATAAATGGATTTAAATGCATTCACATATGTTGCTGCAGTGCAGTCCTGTGCACCCTCTGCAGATGAAAATGAGATTGATTCAATCTTCAGTTGTAATGCAGATTATGCTCCAGTAAATCCCTCTTGATGATGACATGCAAATACCACTGGTGCACTCCTCCCTCCCACTGTAACTGTTCAGAAGCTGTCTTCCAGAGGAAACCTCCTTGCAGTGCAAATGCCAGACTCTTGTATTCTTCAGGCTTGAAAATGTTTTCCTTGATGGTTCATCAAGAGATGTGCTAACAGAAAGCAAGACATAATGGGGTCATCTGGAACATTGCTGCTGCTCGCTCAGAACAGAGTGGTTTGAGCTGAAGAAGCCACACGCTGTCCTATTAAGATGCTCTTTCATGTTGTCATCTAACTCAGTGTGTCATGATCTGTGCTGTGCATTGTTCAGTGCTTCTCTCCAGCTGAGTGCCCTGTTCTGGGTTTCCATACTGGCATACCCTGGGAGCATGTTGTAACAATTTGCTGCATTGCAGTATTTTGTCTTAGAGCTAGCAATGTGGAAAGTGTATTGTGCTAAGCTAAGTGGACTCTCTGTAGCATCAATGTGCATCTGCCATGTATCCTTCAGCACTGCAACATTCCTTCTGGCCATGAAAGTGCATATCCTAATCACTTCAGTGTGCACATTTGAAAGTCCCATTGAAGATTGTATTGTCTTTTTTGTTTTCCTCCTTGCAGTATGCTCCTCTTACAGAAGAGAAATGCAGCCAGATGATAATCCAGTTGACAAGAAAGGGAGTTTTATGGTTGTCTATTTGAAAATTGCCTGGTTGCATTTGAAGCAAATATTGGGTATTTGTATGTTTTCCTCTGAGGACTGAAGTTGCTTAGCTATTAAAACAATCGGGTAAGGAAGCCTTCTCCTTCGGCCTACCTTGTTCATCTCCTTCCATCTGACCTGTCATGGTAGCAAGCAGACTTCTGTTCCTTTAAAGCAGATATGTTTTATTGATTCTGTGTTATCACCTCCAATCATAAAACTTTTTCCCATTTTCTCACCTTGGCAAAAGGAGCATGGAGCTGTGGTCTGCAATATATGGGAGGCACAGTGATATTTGAAATGTAACAGCACTTACACTAACACCTGTGGTCTTGTAACTTCAGTACCATGAATGTTTCCTGAATGCTGAGGTGGTGCTGCCCAGAAGCACTTGACCAAATGTTTCTTTGTGTTCCCTGGGGCTGATTTGCTCAAAAACATTGTCCTAAATTTCATTAATCTGGCTTTTCTTGTAGCTGCTGGATCTGATGCTGGTTTGGGCTTATGAATCACTTTTACTTAGCAATGTTGGGAAGCTGTGCATTTTCCTTCCTTGTAGCTTCTCACTTGCGTATAGCAATGATCCTGTAAGAACCGCTCATGATACGTACTTGCAAGTGGTTGGAACAGAACCTAAGAAAAATACTGAGATATTTATGTGTAAAGTGATACTGGAAGAAAGTGGCTGAGAAAAGAGTCACTCCTTGTAGATTGACTGGCTCAAGAACCCATCTATGTTTTGACTGCAGCAATCCTGTAGAAAGGACAACTGTTAATAAACATTTCCCCATGGGATTTCACTCGGTTTTCTGCTCTCTGTGTAACGAAGTAGAGCCTGACCTCCACATTAACAGAAGCACTTTGTCTTGCAGCTGGGATACTGGAGCATTGGGCTGGTACCTGGTCTGTCAAAACAGAGTATGGGTCTAAATAGCTTCCCTTTCCCTTTAGTAAGTATTAATAATTAATTCTAGATCCTTTTGTGTCATTAAGCAGCTTTAGGGCACCTTGTACAATGTAGCTTTGAATTCACTTAGTAAATGACCTCCAAAAGAACTTCAGAAGACTTCCCTGTGTACAGCAAGGTCCAGTTCCAGGGATCTTGGTGACTTGTAAATATCCTATTCCTGGGTTCATGTTCAGATGTACAAATGGATTTTTTTCAGTATTTTTTTAAGCTTTATTAAACAAGAAACACAATTTAAAGAGAAGTCGAGCTAGGTACATATCAGGACAGTCTGTGTAACTTGGTTTCCTTGCTGTAATGCAAACGTGTAAAATAAAGATTGACCAGAAAGAAGTTTAATGCATCTCATTTTCTGCTTCTGAACTGCTAGTGACCAGGCTGACCTGTGTATTTCTGCATTTCCACGTGCCTGACTTCCATTTGCAGCCATGAACATCTGCATCATGGATGCAGGGCCAAATCACAAGAATCTTGTGTGGAAGAAACTTTCCTTGGGGGAAAGCTTTCCTGACAGTGACCCACAATGGGATTCACAGAGGTGCCTCCAGGTACTACAGCTGTGCTTGTATGAGCCTAGCTCCTCTTCTGGTTTTGTGAGCTGAGCTTATGCACTAGTTTGTGGAGTGAGTCTCGAATGGAAGGGTTTGTCTCTCATGGCTTTGCAGTCTGGGCCAAGAGGAAGGTGGGCATCTCCAGGGCTTGTTGCCAATAGCCTTTTCTCATTCCACAGGGCTTGATATCAGCTTTGCAGTGCAAGGAAGGACAAAGAACCAGGTGCTTTGAACCTTGGTGAATGGATACAAATTAAGGGTAGACACCTGAATTATAAATAATACCCTTTGTAGACCAGGCTACATTATCTCAAGGCAAGTCCCTGGCTTGTTTGCTTCAGGCTAGATTGAGGGATGCTGTGGGATTTCTGTAGACGTTCTTATCCTGAGATATCAGGATTTAACCATGCATTTCAGTTCTGCAAACTAGTTGGGTTGGCAGGGATGAGGACAAAGGATTTCTGTGTTCTTCCTGATAATCCCCCACCCCTCAAAAGCATATGTCCTTCGTCACCAAATGTACGTCTTCAAAATGTTTTCTGCAGTTTAGCCTATGGTTCTCATTCTACCACCGAGGGGTAATGCCAAAAATAACCTGTGTTCTCTACCCTGTAAATCCCAAGCAGCCGGTTCTGCATTGCCTCAAGCCTTTGGGTGGGTGGTGTTTTACCAGGAGCTAAACTATATAAAGTACAGGGATTTGGGACTTAGAAATACTGTGCTGTACAACAAAACAGACTGCATGTGATGGAGGGAATGGATGGCTGGTGGTTGTTCTGGGGTAGGCTATATCAGTTCCATACAGGTTGTTCTTGGATGTTGGGTTTCTCCAAACTGAACACCCTCTGCACTTTCTGTCTGTTGTATATTTGGCCTTAAAACATCCCATCTTAAATCGACAGCAGCCAAACTCATCCCTGTGCACGGTGCTCCAGTGGAATTAGCTGTGCTAGGCCAGAAAACAGCCCTGCTGTAATGAAAGGTGAAATGTGAGTGGTGGGGAGCATAAAGTGGGTCTAAATTGTGTGAAGACCCACGTGAGATGGAGCATAGGTTATTCTTGATTTCTAACCATCTTCTCCAAGGAAAGACAAAAAGACAAAGCCCCTGATTGCAGCAGAGCTCCTAATACATACGGTCTGTTGCAAACAGCGATAGGTACACTGTGCTGTATTTGGATGCAAGTTTATAGGTGTTTTCCTGTCCAGGGGAGGTCAGTTGTTCTCCTTGCTTTAGGGATTTTCTCCTAGTGCCTGAAATTCAGAGCTGTCTTGATGGTTTGCTGCTCCTTTTTGCAGTGCAAGCTGCCTGCTGTCAGTGCTCTTGCTCTAGCAAGATTATCTTCAGGACTGCAAAGAGCTGCCTTCTCTTTAAATCTTGATTTTTACCTTCCTTTGCCTTCTGACTGACAGACTCTAATGAGCAGGAGCGTGTTATAGTGCTCTGTATAGTGAATGGTCAATAAAAACAAATTGCTTTGTACAGCAAAGGTAATAACACAGCTTGTATTGGCACAGCTGATTCTGATATTAGGGTCCTTGGTTAGGAGACATGGACTTTCATATGCTTTTAGTAACAAATGCATGTCATCTCTTTCTTCTCTCCCCTCTCATCCATGGAAAATAATGTAATTTGGGGTGACACTGCCTTGTTGTGACTCTTTTCCCCTATGGAGTATTTTTAGTGGGGTGGCTGAAGCATAATAGATGAGATGCTGAAAAAATAGGGATGCAAGGGGAAGCTGTTACAGTGGTGGTAGATAGCAAAGATGAGCATCAAAATGAAAGGGGTGGCTTAAAACCCTTTCTTACTGTTCCCTTGTGGGATGATTGAGATGAGCTTGGCAAGGGACATCTAGCATCCTTGATGAGGGGAGCAGATAACATGCCTCTTGCCTGCAGCAAGGGCAGGTATATTGCTAAGAGGATTTTTTTGTCCCTGAGGACACTGCTGTGGGTGCTGATCTTCTGTCCTGGCTAAAGTCCTGAGTCATGCATGTTAGGGTGGCACAATAGAATAAGCTTGCTCAGAAAAGCTGTGGCTGCCCCATCCCTGGCAGTGTTCAAGGAATCCCACCCCTGGAATGGATGTGAAGGTATTGATCTGCACCTCCTGGGAAAAGTCAAACTTGTTCCTTTGGGGCTGGATCTCATACCAGGAAGTGGTGGCCAAATTGGAGGGGCTACAAAGAACATCTGCAGTGACTGAGACAAGAGAACTGGGCAATGACAGCAGATTGCAAGAATTAAAGCTGTAAGCCTGACTAAGTGATGATTAAAGTGAGCCAAGGAGATGTAGCATGCTATAAAATGGCTGCATTGGGGGGAATGGCAGAAAGGGATGTGGAATTCATGGATGTGGCTCAAGGCCTGAGCTGTGGAGAGGTGAGATGTAATGAAAGCAGAGGAAAACAAGATGTTGGAAGACAACCTTTTCCCAAAGAGATCTCCCTTTAGGAAATGGAGACAGTTCTGTGTTGGTTTAGGTAATCAACACTCAACTGGACAGATCACTGCTAAATACACCATAGGGAACAACCTCCTATCAGCTGTGAGCTCTGCCAAAGGCCACACTCAGCCTTTTTCATTTGCTTATCTCAGTATGAAGTACATTGCGTGCATAATTTCTGGTTTGGGGTTCATTTTTATGTTCCTATTAAACCTTGTAGATGCCTCGAGTGAGCTCAGCTGCTCCATAGGAGGACCATCAAAGTACAACGTTAAAATGAAGCCGGTACATGTGTGTCCTCGTCTCTATTCCCAGGAAGTCAGAGGTTTAACTGTTGCTGCAAAAACCAAGCAGGCAGATCTGCTGGGATTCACCGAGCACACAATGCCCGTGCGTGGCCGTGAATCAGAGCAGCCTTGTGGGAGGCAACGCTTCAAGCTCTTACGGCAACGGGATCTCAAAAATAGGTACAGGTTGATTTTGTGTGTCTGGATGTGATCTGAGTTGGGCTTTTTTTGGCTGCTTTGGGTTTTTTTTGGGGGGTGAGGGTGTTGGGGTCTATTTTTAAAGAGGTTAGATTTAGATCTTAGGAAGAAGCTCTTCCCTGTGAGGGCGTTGAGGCACGGGCTGTGCCCAGAGGAGCTGTGGCTGCCCCATCCCTGGCAGTGCTCAAGGCCAGGTTGGACACAGGGGCTTGGAGCAAGCTGCTCCAGTGGAAGGTGTCCCTGCCCGTAGCAGGGGTTGGAGCTGGATGAGTTTTAGGGTCCCTTCCAACCCAGACCAGTCTGGGACTGCAGGGTGAACAGACATCACTGCTGCCAGTGCAGTTTCCTTATGAAGCTTGTTCAATAGGCTCATGTCTTGTTTTAAAACCAGACCGGCAGTGGCCCTGCTCCTTGGGCTGCTCCATGTCCATGATGAGTGGTATGTGCAGAAGACAGACTCCATGCACCAAGCGGCTGCCGATCTACCGTGACTCATGAGTGCCCTTTGAAAGAGGCTGACTTCTGCCTGGCTGGCAACAGGAGAACCACCACTGCTTCCCAGTGCCTGCTGCCAGTGCCGGTGGCTCAGCACAAAGATGCTGAGATACCTTCAGAGTGAAGCTTTGGGCAGGACAGACAGCTGGTGGCCACACGCGTTCCTTTTCGTTTGAAGTTCTTATGTGTGTCTATAGATATATTTAAAACCTCCTTTGTTCTGCTTCAGTTTTAGGGACGTTTCTCTCAAAGAGGTTTTTTCTGAGTGAAACCCTCTGCTGAAACCAAGCAGCCAAACGGGTGAATGATGCTCAAACGACCTCGCACATCGCACCGCTCGCAGTGCGGGGAGCAGCCTCCCAACCCCCCTTTCAGCCCTGACAGTACTGGTGGAGGCTGTGGGGCGCCTTTGCTGCAAAAGGCTGCTGCTTCCCTCTGCGACTGTGCTCTTATCTGAGGCAGACACAACTGCGCAGCGCTCGCTTGGTGCTTGCTATGAGGTGCCTCTTATTTTCTGTCCCGAACAAACGCGCTTCTTGCTTCCAGCACTGAGTTTGACGGCTCAAGGTGCCTGGGCTGAGCTCTGCGGCTCCTGCGCTGCGGGATGAGGCTGGCAGGAGCAGTAAAATGAAGGTGGTTTCCCAGTTGCCAGCTGTGATTTGTGAAGTGCCACATGAAGGATAGCAACACCTCCTCCTGCTTGGCTTTGTCTCAGCCAACTGCTGCCTGCTCACAGCAGGCAGCCGGGAGAGCTGCTGCCTAGTTCCCCGCAGCCACCCTTTCCAGGTTCCCACATTAGCATGGCAATTGCAGCCCCAGAGGCAGGGAAGAGAATACAGTCTTGGAAACAACAATATGCTAGAATTGAACAGAGAAATTAATAGCGTAGCAAATTGTAATGCTCAGCGTGTCAGCTGCGTGTCGGCCTTGAAACACAACAGCTCTATGTGCAGCCTTGGCAAGGTTGTGCTGATTTCCAAACCTTCCATTGCATTTGGCCATCATTTCAATACCTGCAATGGTTTCCTGGGGCAAGGGCCTGCAGGGCACCATCCCCGGTACCCAAAGACCTGGTGTGTTTTATTCCTGTTGCCTTTTCTCCACGCTGTGTATTGACACAAAGATGCTGTGCTATCTGAAATGAATTTATAACAGTGAGAGCCAGTGGGGCTGCTGGAGTTCAAGTCTCAGGGTGTTTTGGGTTGTAAATCTTGATTTCTGAGGGCTTTCTTATTTAGTGGCATATAGCTCAGCTATCAACATGGTTACAGCAGTAACTGCCAGCACTTGGTGCTTGCTGTGGCCCACGGTGAACCCAGGGGCAAAGCAAGAGCAGCACTGTTCATGTCTTATCAAGCTTAAAAGAGCTTCAGGAGCACCCTGGATGAGGAGCTCGAAGCTGTGGAGTCCTATTTAAAGCTGCTCACATTCAAACCATACACGTATGTATATTGCAATCTGAGATTAGGGTGGTGCCTGGGGAGCTGAGGTCCAGGTGAGGATGTCCCTGGCACTGGTTGATGCGTTCCTGCATTCCCCATTTGTGGCTGTGGCACCAGGATGTTGAACTCATTCTAATGGCATTTCTTTTTCCAAACCCCTTTGAAAAGCAGCTCTTTTGGTGGCTCTCCGTGCCAGCCGTGACCACGGCTTCCCTGCTGGAGCAGCCAGCACCAGTGGCAATAATTCCTTTGGCTCTTCTTCTGAGTCAGTTCACTTAAGCATTAACCTTAAAATAGCAACTATTTCTGTAGCTGATATAATTAATCTCGTGTGTGCGCATTCCTTCCCCATCCTAAGCTTTGAGGCTTCACCACTCCCCTGCTGACCAACTCCCTGCTTTGGCACAAGAAAGCTCTTGGCAAATCTTGGCTTTTTCATGGAAAAAAACACCAAGTGTGGGCTGTGTGTGCTCTGCTCCATGAGCTCGCTGCCAGCCAAAGGCTGTTTGCCTCCGCCACTGCTGTCTCCAGTAGCAGATTCCTTGTTCCCGTGCTCAGTTGGTTTTGGAGCACCTTCTCAGTCTGCTTTTGGGTGGGTGGATGCAGAAGGGGGGTGTTCACAAGTGTGGGGTAACACTGACCCCAGAGACGGCAGTAACAGAGGGATGGATGGGTGGGTTTAGTGATGCGCTAGGAAGAAGGGGCTGGGGAAGCCTGAAGCGTGCGTGAGTGGCCCCTGCATGGAGCCTCATCCAGCCCTGGGAAGGGGAGGAGAGAGGCAGGGGATGGGCTGGGATATGGTATTTCTCCTCCCCTTCCTGGGGCAGCTTCTGCATCAATGCACATCCGAGAGTGCACGTGGAGGATACGGGTCGCTACCCCATCCCCAGTTTCCAGCCCTGCCTCATGGCTCCAGGGATGCTACAGTGGGGCTCTAGAGCGTGCTGTGCTTGGGCTGTTGTACCACTGATGTGTCAGGTCTGAGCACATCAGCGAGGGCGGGGAAGGGGGAAAGAAAAGACCTTTTGCAGTGAAGCACAGAGAGGGAGTACGCTAGAGAGGGGGGCCCGAACCTCGCTGCTTGGATGCAGTGCTGTTCCCCCGGGGTGACTGGAATCCTGACACATCAACGAGGATGCGTTGGGGAAAACCCCCGTGATGGTGTCTGGGGATGCTGCTTCAGTGCAGCGAGCCCACGTGGAACAAAAGGCTGCGTGGCTGAGCCTGGCAGACTCACTGTGTCCTGGGAAAAGGAGCTCAGTGGGTTTATTAAACACTTTGAAGTAAAAACCCGAGGAAGGAAAAGCTTCCTGCAGGCACAGAGCAGCCCACGCAGCTCCCAGCTTTTACAGTCAGAGCATGGAGCATCCTCAAGATCCCATCCCAACCCCTGCCGCTGGCGTGGTGGGAGTGGTACTGTCTTCCCTATGAGCACGACCCAGCCCTGACCACAGCACCGGCAGCCAACATCTCCCAGGGAGCCATCATTTCCATGGCAGCACGTTGCAATATGGGGAGCAGGCAGCGGATGCACGCGCGGTTGCTTCATAAAGAAGCCAGCCCAGGAGCTCCTGCTGCAGTCACTGGTGGTGGGGAGATGAGAGCACAGCCCAGGCTGCCTTGGAAAGGAGACACAGGGGCATCAACAAAGCCAAGCTGCTCTCAGGGGCTGGCCCTATGCTGGATTTTCCTCTCTGAGCAAACAACCCAGCTCCTTCCCTGGCGTGCTGACCGCATTCAGCTGGGTGGGAGTGTTTCATGCCCCAGACACTGTTCACATTTCAATCCCGTCAGCCCCCAGAGCCTTTTGGAGCTGGGGCTGTGTTTCTCTGGCTGCAGAAATGTCACTGCATCCCAGAGAATGCCACTAGTGGTGTTGTTTAAACAATAATGGGGTTAAAGCTGATAATTAGGAGGAGAAAGTGACTGGCTTGCACAGTTTCCGATCACTTTTCTCCTCTCGTCTGTGTGATCTGAGCGCTCTCTTCAGCGTTCCCTGTGGTGGAGGCAGGGTAGGGTTTTAAATAGAATTAAATCCCTTTTAACATCAGTTTTGCAGCAGCAGAGCTTGTGTTAAAATGCCTGTGCTGCATGGGGGGGGTTTGGGGACCTTGCTGATCCTCTAACCAGGCGTGGATGCAACATGGCCACAGATGAAGGGATATACTGCAAAGACCTGGTATTTTGCTGATGGACAGCAAAGGACGGGGCTGCACAGGGCCTTTTGAAGTATATTTGGGGCTCAAACCGGGATATGCTGAGGCTTTCATCCCTAAAAGCCGTGCAAGAGTTGGTCGTGACTGGGAGGGATGCTGGAGGGAAGGCAGGAGCCTTGATTGTGCCGCAAATCCCCCGTGTCCAGCACCAGCACACCCCGGGGGACAACTGGTGCTGGGTGCTGATGGGGTGGTTTGTACTCTTCTGCCTTAATGAGCTCATCTGTGGGAGGATGGGTTAAACAGGAGGATGCATTTTAGAAGCCTCCACCTGGGGAATGTGTCCCCGGAGAAGCGAGCATCAGACAACCGTTTGCTGGTAGAAATCAGGGTTGAATCACTGCTCCTTTGCCAACCCCTGAGTGTTCTGTGTTGGGCTCTCTGCAGCCATGCAGACAGGTTTGACTGTACCCAAGCACAGCCTTTTCCCTCCTTGGCTTTACCCACAGAAGTCCAGGCATGCCCGGGCAGCTCCAGTGGGGCCTTCATTGCAACACAGGAGGGAAGAAAACTGTATTTATCATGTGCATCAGAACACCTAATGAATGTGTGCACACAGAGAGCTTTTGTAGAGGCGGAAAGCCCTGCACGGTTTTGAGGTGGAAAGGAGCCGAGTGCCGCTGCTTTTAGCACTGGTATGGTTTTTTCCTGGCTGTGCCACAAACCTGCTGTGGGTTCAATCTGTGCGGTTTTGGGGTTGGTCCCTGTTGCAGAGTGAGCTTATAGGAGACCTGAGGACCCTGGGGTGCGCAGCACAGACCTGCCTTCAGCTGGGGGCTGCCAGGACCTGGGAGATGCTTCTCCTCCAGCTGAAGGTGTTGGTGTCTCACCAAGGTCACCCCATCCTCAGGCCCTGAACTCAGCCCCACTTGGGGCTGCTTGCTCCCACCACCAGCTCCCCAGTCCCCATCCTCCTGCCCCCAAACGCCTCAGCAGCGGGGCCCTGCCACCCATCACCCCCACACTTCCCGCTTCCCGACATTTTCCTCCCGTTTCTCCCAGCGGAGCAGCTCGGGGTGTGTGTGTCTGCGATCCTCCCCCCACCAGGAATACCCCCGATTCGTGGAGCGGAGCCGTGCCGGAGCCCCCCTTTTCCACTCCCCCCATCCCTATCCCGCAGAGCGGGGCGGGGCTCTCCGCTTCCCCCCCCCCCCCCTTCTCCGCTTCCCTCTTCCGCGCTCCCGCAGCGCGGCCGCGGCCGCTCCGCGCCTGGCGGCGGAGGGTGCGCGTAACCAGGGACACGCACACGCAGCGCGCAGCGCGGCCCCGCAGCTCCGCGCCCGTCGCTTTGCGGCCGAGCCCCGCTAACAAAGACCCGACCCGCGCCCCCTCCATCCCGCTCCATCCTCAGCCCCGGCCCCGCCGCGGGATGTAGCCGGGCCGGGCGCGGGCAGCGAGGCTCCGCGGCGCCCCCGATGCCCCCGCAGTGAGGCCGGGCGCGGCGCTGCGCGCTCCGCCGGGGCTGCCGGCCACCATGGGGAAATCCAACAGCAAGTTAAAGCCTGAAGTTGTGGAGGAGCTGACCAGGAAAACGTATTGTGAGTGGCCGCGGCGGGCCGCGGATGGGATGGGGGGGCCTTGGGTTGCGTTGGGCTCCGCGGTGCCGCCCCCCGCGGCCGCAGCGCAGGGCTGTGATTTCCTCGGGCAGCGGCGCGGCCGGGGCCGTTCGGCGGGGAGGGCGCAGGCTCGGCCGGGCTTTGTTGCATGAATCCCGGGGTTATCCCGGGAGGATAATACAGCACAGCCCCGCGCGGCGGCAGCGACGAGGAGAGGGGCAGGGAGGCGGGAACACTCTGTTTTCTTATTAAAACAGCCCTTCGTGGCCTGTTTCTCAGTCCCCAGTAACCGCGGGGCAAGGGCCGCATCCTGCCTGCCCGGAGCAAGGCGCCTTCCCTTATTAACCCCCTGCTCCGAGCATCTCTGCTCCGAGGGTCCCGCTGCCGGCCGGGGATATAGGGTCCGTGCTGCTTTTCCTCCAGCGCTGCTTCCCCGGAGCCAGGGGGCTTCTCCATAAACAGGGAACCAAAGCGCCTGGGTGGGTGTCTTGCAAAGTTTGGGTGCGTTAGTTGGAGGGTTTCCTTTGTTGTTATGCTCTGAAGCGGAGCAAAGCGCCCGGCACCGGGGAGTTGGGTGTTCTTCTATGAGTATCTCAGTATCAGTTTAATAACCTGATTTTCTAAGTGAGTGCCTTTCCTGTCTGAACCTCCGCTGTAATCTTATTAACGTGGCTGCTGTCTGGGCCATCCAGGTTTAGCACAATCAGATGGGTTCATTTCCCTGAAGGATGCACAAAGGAAACAAAGGGTTTGGTGGCTCAAGTTTGCCTCCCCGCTTGCAGATCGGAGCTATTCCCCTCCCGTGTAGCAGCCCCGCCAGCTCTCCCCGCTGTCATTGCTGCAGTCCCACGGCAGCGCTTACCCAAAAAGGCAATAGATCAGGATGCAGCAAGTTCTCCCATATGGAGGAGAGGCAACACTGGTGCATTGCACAACCCTACACGCGGGGCTGCTCTCTTGTCGGGAGCAGGCAGGAGGAGGGCAGGTTGTCTGCATAGCCAAACCGTGAGCGAGGGAGGTTGGGGTACCCCATTGGTCTCAGGGGGAAGGAACATTGGGAACATGGCAGTGATGCTGGGCTGGAGCTGAGCGCCGGGTTGGTTTTGGTGTCCTCACTGCAGCGGTGACCCGCGGCGGGTGCCGCCGCGCTGGGTCAGGGACGGTTGTTGCTGTGCTGCAATCACCCGTGTGGTTTGCAGCCACCACAGTGATCCAGTCTCCAATGGAGAAGGATTTGGGAAAAGCCGGCACAGCCTCATCACCTGCGTGCTGGGCTTTCACAGCCCGGGGTGGCTCCTCAATGTACAGGGAAGATACCAACCCCAGCAGGGCTGGCGATGCTGCCCTGTGTCCTACCAGCAGCTGATGCCAAACAAGCACAGCACTGGTGAAACCATGGGCTGCGGGCACAGGGATGTCTCTTGTGCTGGATAAGGCCAGCAGAGTGTCATTGCCTTCGGAATCACTTTACTCCCAACTTTGAACTCCTCTCTTTTGAATGCCTTCCCCTTTCCATCACACCCCACCCAAAAACCACTCCGGTCCCCTGACTGCTCCATCAATGACTCCCTGGCCTGTGCGGGGTTTTGCCTGCCTGCTCCAGGCCTCTCGCTGCCTCTTTTTCAAGACCCATTTACCTATGCAGGTGAGGCAGGAGCCCCGGCAGCCGTGCCATGGGGCAGCACATGGCCAGAGCCTGGTGCAGCATCCCAGCGTGCCTCGGCAGCACGCGGCTGGCGATGCAGTGCCTGTCAGGGAGAGCCCTGGCTAATTCCAGGCTCAGTCTGTCGAGCTCTGCTCGTTCCACCTCTCGTCTCTGGGACTCATCGCTTTTGCTGAGTGTTTCTGCCCCTTTTCTACAGCTGTCAAGGCGAGCGCCGTGTTCCCTTGTCTGGTGAAGCACTTCACAGGGCCCTCCCAGGCACATCTGAGAGCCTCTGATTTACCTCCAGACCCTGGAGGTTGGGAAGGTCTTCATTTCCTTTTGCGTTCTGGGGAATCCAGGCAGGGGAGGTGCAGGTAGGAGTGCAGGGTTGCACTGAGTGCAATGGGAGGGACTGATCCAGACGCCCGTGTCATGGCTAACGGTAGTCGTACCCACAAGTCCATGGCAGACTCCAGAATTCCTGGGACGTTTCTGCTTGGGAAAGGTTTTACTCCACAGCATTGGTACCTTTCTGGCGGTGACCATCCTTCTGAGAGCATCCCTGGCATGTGCTGCCCGTCCCGTGTGCTGGCTGCAGGCGCTGGCTCTGCCTCATGTGTGGTGCTGTTTGCGGTGCTGTTACAACGCATCTGGGCAGATACCTCCAGGAGCCCATACCTGGGTCCCACATTCGTCCTGGGGAGGTTCCCATGGCACTGTGGCTGTGGAATGTGCGGGGTTTCTCCCACGATGGGATTTCCTTCCATTGCCTCGTTTTCTGTTTGTGCCATTTCCAGGCAAAATGAAGCAAAGAACAAAAATCCCCTTCTTGGTTCTGTAGGAGCAGAGAGATGGGGCTTTGTGGCAGATTCATCCCATCCATGGCACACAGAGGACCCACAGCCTGTGCTGTGTCCCCTCAGTGCTCTTCCAGTGCCTGGCAGCTTCTTGTGTCCCCCAGCCACTGTCCCCTCTGGTCTCTCCATCTCCTCTTTGTGGCATTTCTCTGGCTTGCCTTGGTCACAGCGACCCTGGGGCAAGCAGGCGATGGGGTCGTGGCACTGTGGGTGCATGGCATGGTGTCGTGCCGAGGACGCTGCAGGGCCTGCATGAGATGTGAGACTTCCTTTACTGCAGGTATCCGGAGCAGGTTGTCCCGGGCCCTGCTGGGGACTGCACACAGAAGGGCAGGAGGCTCTAAACCTCATCTCTTGGCTCTCCTTCCCACTCCGCTCCTGACTCACAGGGCTGGGGACCAGATTTTAATGGCCCTTGGACACCTGAAGGCGCAGGAGGACATCTGAAGGCTTCTTCGTAGTGCTGGCTGCCCAAATCCTGTTGACTTGAACCCACCACTGTGAGCCTTTCAGTGTCTCCAGGCACCTGATGCCCAGGAATAGCCGTCAGTGCCAAGCTCACCTGTCTGGCTGCGGCCAAGGGTTTAACCTTCCTCAGAGGCCAGGCCGGTGCCATACTGAAGCGTGCGGGAGAAGCCAACGCGGAGTGATAATAATGAATAATAAATCATGCAATTCTTTGTACTTCCATGGAGCCTTTCATCCCAAAGCTCTAAAAGTGCTTTATGATCATTAATTTATTCATCTTCCTGATGCCACTTTGAGGTACCTCCAAGACGCAGTTTCGGCCTCTGCATTTTGTCCCAGGAGGTGATAACACCCAAGGCTTGAAGGAGCCACCGTCCCTCCTTTATCATGGCCCCTCTTTGGCAGGGATTTAAGCCCGGGCTTAACTTGGGCCAGGTGCTTGCTGCTCAGGGCTGAGGTGGGATTTGGGATTGTGCTTAAGAGCCTTGTGGGGCCGAAGGCAAAGGGTTCTGCTAAGCTGGAGCTTTATGAAGGCGCTGGGTGTCGCTGCTCCCTGCAGCCTGCTTGGAGCTGTGTGAAGGGCACGTGTGCCGCTGTGGGTGCAGAACACGCGTTGTGGGTGGAAGTGGTTCAGTGTGGACCATGGGAGGAAAACGTGGTGCTGAGCATCCCTACTCGCAGCAGCGGTCCCAGCCACAGCATCCACAGCCCTTCAAGAAACTGGCTTAAAAATAAGCGGTTGTTACAGAAAACCACATTTGTCTCCTATTTTAAGTCATTTGGGACGGTTTGGATTTCAGGGTTCATTTTCGTAGTGATTTCCCATGTCCAAAACTCCTAACACTGGATGTTTGTAGTGCTGGCTGGAATAGCCATGCAATCCAGCACCCTTGAAGCCATGTAGGTGCAGCAGCATCACTGCTGGGACTGGGCGCAGGGTCAGGATGGTGGTCCTGAGGCTCTGGTGAAGGTGTGGGAGCCATATTGAAAGTACCAACATGATACCCACAGCACTGGGAGGCCCCGAGCTGCGGAGTGGGAGCATGGAGAAGGAGATGCTCTTTTCCCAAGAACTGCATCCCACCCACTGTGATCTATTTTGTGGATTCTAAACTCACTCTGGCAGCATCATTTTCTGCTCTTTTACAATAAGCCGCAGAATTGGCTCTGTCTCTCGACAGTAACGCTCTGAATTAATGGGCATTAGTTTAAGAGCAAACTACAAACATATTGATCTGTAGTTAGAGGGGTGCTCGTGGTGGGGAGGATTCAGCGGGAAAGAGAATTCTCCAATTGCAGCAGTTTTCAGCCAGGAGAATGGGTCGGATCTTCATTGGAAGCGCTGGGATGGGGCTTTGCTCCATCGTTCCATCCCGCTGGTGGGCAGGAGCAGAGGAGGGACCTCAGTGGCTTCCCGCTGCTGGTTTGTTTTTAGCCTCCGAAGTGTTTGGCCTCCGGTGCTGAGTTTCTCTGCCAGGTTGGTTGGTGTTGAAATCCCTCCTGCTGCTCATCCAGCAGCAGCAGGGCAGGACAGCCTGCTGGTTACGCACCCGTTATCCCCCAGCGGCAAATGCTGGGTGCAATACCTAAAGCACAGAGCCCCAAAAGAGCCCCGAAGCTCCTCTCGCCCTACAAGCACCCGTTTGGGGGCAGAGAACTGGGGGCAGGATTCCAGGCTGGGATGGGAGTCCTGCGGGACTTGCCCCTGGGAGAGGGGCACCAGGATGCTGAGGCGGATGCCTGCCTGGGTGCGAAGCTGGGATTGGGCTGCTGCTCCCTGCTTCAAGTGCTCTCAGTGTGTAATAGGATTTGGAGGAGCCCAAAAGAGGAGTTTTGGGGGGAGGATGAGAGCATCTGCACAAGCACCCTGGAGATGCACTGGGGAGAGGGGATAAGAGCAGGTCTGCTGTCCCATGCCAGCCAGGGAGCCTGAGGGAGGGTGATGGATGCGCTGGAGGGATGCCCATGGGCTGGCTTCTGTTTTGGGCCTGTGTTTACTGCAGCCACGTGGAACCCAGAGCTGCAATGATGGGAGCTGCGGTGCAGGTTCACTGCAAGATTGATGTGGACCTGATGTGCTGTCCCCAGAGGGCTGTGGGGGTCTGGAGGCATCTCAAGCCCCTTCCTCAAGGAGACCCCAACCTGCTCCCAGTGAATCCCATGACTGGGCATCCCTCGTGCGTGTGGACCTGGGGCTCTGCAGATAGAGGCAAGAGAAGCAAGGTTTGGAGTGTCCTTGAAGCCCCTGGGAAGCGGGAAGGGGAATATGTGCCCAAGGGTCCCTCGGGCTCCCTCTGCAGCAGAGCGGAGCAGCAGTCCCCACCGGCCACACAGCTGCTGCTGCTCAGGCATCAGAAGAATCACGTTTCATTTATCCCCGGACATGTTAATGGATCTGCTTAACCACTCTCCTGACCTTTGCTGCTGCCGCTATAATTAAGGTTGTGAAACAAGAAGCTCTGAAGGCATCAAAGGAAGCGGCTGCTTCAGGGAGGAGCTCGCGGATGCACTCGCTCTGTTATCGGGGTGACATTTGCAGGGTCACTTTGTTCCTCCCTCCCCATCTCATCCTCCTGGGTCCTCCAGGGAGCTGGATGGGAAAAGGAGCCGGGATCCATGCCCTGCATCCCTGCTCGATTACCAGGGGGCTGGGGGTTCTCAGCATGGTGGGCATCACTCCCATCACCACCATTGCTCTGTGTTCCCAAGCCCTGTGGTGCTGGTACAGGACTCCATCCGTACACCTTCTGCACATTGTTCTCCCTTCGAGGCACGTTTTTGCTTCCTACATGGAAAGAGCTGCCAGTGCTTCATCCATCCATGTTTCTCCAGCATCTCCTGATCAATGGCTGGACCTGTGCATTTGCCCTGGGTCTCTGTTACCTGCCGTGGAGTGGTGGGTGTTCCGTGCCTCCAACACCATCCATCAGTGCAGTGTGGTCCCTGCTGAGATGGGGAGGTGGCAGAGGCCCTGTTCCCAGTGAGGCTTCACCCTGCAGCGTCCTCTGGGCCTTTCCTTGGCTCCAGAGTCCCATGGCTGAGTCAGAGACTTCCCTTCCCTTGCCTGGGGCAGGAATCACTCCATGGGTTGGGACAGCACCTCGGAGCGTGGGGCCATGCTGAAAGCCCCTGTTCAGGGGAGGATAGAGCAGGGGAGCACAGTCAGTGGGGCTGCTCCATCCCTGCTCCCAGCAGCACTGGGGATGCTCTGCCTTGCCATGGGGTGTTGTTGTGTGGGCTCCCTGGGAAGCCGGGATTAAATCCAGCCTAGAATAGACCTGAGCCACAGGCTGCTGCTGTGGGTGTATTTCAGCCCGATTCATCTACTTCCAAACGAAGGCACCGTCCTTTGCTGCCTTTGCTGCAAAGAGCGACTGCTGCTTTTTCCCTGAACCCAATTTCCAAAGCCTAATGTCGGGCCCTTAAATGTTTAATAGAGTCTAAAAAGGATTTTAACTGCATCTTGGCTTTCCTGTTGGTGCCAGCCCTGGGGGAGATGAGAACAGAGCTGCTCATGGACCTGTTTATCCAGTCTAGGAGCAAGACAGACCACTAATGGCAACCGCCGGCGAGAAGAGTGCCAAACGCACATGCAGTTCTCCGCACATATTGCTCCGTATCTCAGCAGTAACAGATGACACCAATAACACTGAGGGTTTGTGCTCTCAATGTCTCGGAGGCTCCCGGACCTGCCGTGCTGCTGCTGATGTCTGATGGGGAGAGCAGCCAAGTTGTGCATGGGGAGATGGGCAAGCTGGGATGGGGATGTTCTGCTCCGACAGGTAGGCAGCTCCTGCTGTGCTGTGCCTGCGTGGTGAGGCTGCTCCCACATCCCTTTGTGATGGGATGCTTGCAGGGATGGTGCCTGCATGGGGATGGTCCCAGCATGGGAACACTACTGGTGTATTGCATGGGAGCTGGGAGCAGGGATAGGGTATGCAGGGCTGAGATGGGGGCACGGTGGTTGGGGCGAGCTGCTGCTGGTTATCTCTGGGAGCAGGAGGAGATGTCATTGGGCAGGATCGTGCCACGGTTGTGTCCATTGGGGTGACCCTGGTGCTGCAGGAGGGTTTTGGTGTTTTAATGCTGCTTCCCCAAAGCCGGCGTTGTGCTGCTGGGAGCAGGAGCAAACCCCAGCCCTGGGGCTATACCAAACCTCCCCGAAGCTGGGGCTGAGCCTGATGGAGGGCAGCAGGAGGTGTGCTCTGTAATGTTTAACCAGGACAATGGTTGTGTACTGACACCTGAATTTGAATGAGACCGAGTCACCAGGGCCAAACAACCCACGTTTCCACGGTGCTGGTGTGCAGTGTATCTTAAAAGTTACCGCATCCAGTGGGGACCCGTGGCAGCCAGCACAGAGCCACCCAACAGCCCCGAATGGCTGGAGATGGTCCTGGGCAGCAGCAGATCCTGCCTCTCCCTGTGGGAGAAGCCCCATGGCTGCTGGACTTGACAGTATCTCCAGCACCTTGAGCTGCTGCCATGCTCTTGGGTTTGTGTCCTGTAGGGATGAGGGTTGAAAGGGGTGATGACTGCTCAGGCTAAGTAAGACATGGTTACCCCCCGGTAACCTGCTCTGCAGGGCGCTGGGTCCATCTCTGACTGATGGGACCTCCTTGGGTCCGTGTTTGCAGGAGCAAGGTGGGAAGCTTGCACCGAGCATCTTCTCAGGCTGCTGTGCTGAGCTCTGATTGCTCTGCAGGGACTGGGGGCTGATTCTGCAGTTTGGGCTGTGATGCTGAGCCCCGAATCTGGGTCCCAGGACAAGGAGTGAAATCCACGTGAGCACATGTACTGTCACCCGCATGGCAGGGAGGGAGGGGAGAGCTCATAACTGCTCAGTATTAGCATTGTGGTGATGCTGTAAGGGGGGTTTGTAGCAGGTTTGTGTTCAGACAATCCTTAAATACGTGTTCGCAGAGGCGAGGGGTGAAATGTGTTGGGCACAAACTGCAGGGTGTGCGGGATCGCCCCGGAGCTCCATGGCATTTCATGCATGAGGGGCCCATCAGCTCATGCATGAGCACCCGGTCATTTCCGCATCAGCACCCAGTGAATTCATGCATGAGCACCCAATTAATGCACACATGAGTGCATAATGAACTTAACATAGAGCGCTGGTTGGTTTATGAATGGGTGCCCAGTTAGTTCACGCTGGATTACGCGCTGGTCCATGCATGAGCTCCCTGTTACATGCTGCATGGGTGCCCAATTGGTGCACGTGCTCTCCATCAGTTCATGCCCCACTGTCCTATTAATTTCTGCATGAGCACCTGGTCCATTCACAGCTGTGTGCCCCATTAGCACATGCACTAGTGTGTTACCTACTAATTACAGTAATTCACATAGAAGTGCCCAGTGAATTCACACCTGAGATCTCTATTATTCTATGCATCACCACCCCATTCGAGTCAAGAGTGCCCATAAAATGTATGCATGAGCACCCCTTTCATTTGCACCTGAGCACCCAGGTAGTTCATGCATGAGCACCCAATTAGTTCACCTAGAAGCATCCAGATATTTATGCTCAATTAGTCCGTGCATGATCACCCGATTTATTTCTGCATGAGTGCCCATCTGGCTCAGGCATGGGTGCTCAGTTAGTGCATGCGTAAGTGCCCCATTAATTCATGCCTGAGCACCCACTTTGCTCACGTGGGAGCACCCACTCTGCACATGCAGAGGTGCCAATGTGCCTTCATCTGGGGGCTGCACTGAGCATCTGCAGCAGGTTTAGGCAGCCCCAGGCCTGGATGGGAGCCCCAGGATGGGGCAGTGCTGGCTCCCCCAGAGGAGGATGCACAGGGCCCTGCCGGGACCCCTGTAAATGCCACTGGACCAACAGTGCCGTGCCTTGGTGAGTGATGCTGGACCTGTTGCCAGTGGGTTGGTGGTGGAGGCCAGGCCTGGCCGAGCTGCAGTGCCCTGCAGGGGAGGCAGAGCTGCTGTGTGCTGGAAATTATTAACTGTGGCTCCCCTGATAAGGCAGCGGTGGCACCATGGGATCAAGGTGCTGTTGTAGGGCCTGGAGCACAGGGGGACATGCAGAGGCTTGGTGCAGGCTCCTGCCGGCTGCTACACTGGGACAGTGCTTGCTGAGCTTGTGGGAGCCCAAAGGGCTGGAGCATCATGTCACCTCCTGCAACCCACCATGGCCAGGGGTCTCAAACCGTCCTGCATCCATTCACTTCTCCTGTATCCTTACTGCTCCGGTCCAGTGAGCACCCAGTCCTCCTGCGGGCAGGGCAATGGATGGGGGCTCCAGTCCCGGGTCCCTCCTCTCCTGCTGCCTGGCAAACACAAATTAACAGGCTTGAGCACTGATTAACCAGAGCTTCTTGCTGCAGTGGCAGCTGGGTGGTGGGAAGGGAGGGGGCACGCGGAGGGCGGGTGGTGATGGAGCTGTCAGTCCTCGCTGCGCCGTTGGGGGTTGATGGAAAGGTGGGGGTAGAGACTTGGGGGGGTTTTGGGTACCGGTAGCTGGGAGGAGGGGGCTGAAGGCTGTTTGTAGTGCAGCCCCATCCGGTGCCTTTGCCCCACTGTGCTGCATGAGATGTGTGACTGAATCCCTCCTCCCAGATGAGATGGGAGCGGGGATGGATGGCCAAGGGGCAGCTCCTGTGCTGCTCTGGGGTCCCTGCCTATGCCGCCTGTCCCTGCCTGCGGTATGAGCCCTTCACTCAGCGTTTCCCTGCGCTGTGCTAAGAGCAGCAGAAACAAAGGTGCTGCTGGCACAAGCTGCGTGCGGTGCTGTACGCGCAGGAGGGTGTCTGCGGCGCAAACACCGAGCTCCTAGCTCTGTGATGCCCCTTACAGTGTTGCGGCTCAGAACGGATGCTGATACCCTGCCTTTATTTAGTGCCTTTCATCCCTAAGGATCCCGGCGCACGCTGCATCCTCTAACAAGCTGCTACGTGAGCTATTTACAGCCATTCCCTTAGCGGCTGCGGGAACGGTGGTCCCTCTGGAGCACGGTTCAGCCGGAGCACGGCAAGGGAGCTGGCCCTGCTCTGGTGGGATGCTGCAGTGGGGATGCTGTGGGTCATCCCGATGTCCTTGAGTGCTTGGAGTCAAACCTGGCGGAGGTTTATATCGCTGCAAATTGATTTGCATGGGCTCAGTGTTGTGCTGTAATCAATGCCAGGGGAGGGAAATGCAGCAGCTGCCACTGCACAGGTACTTTCTATGGGCATGGTTGGGCTCTGTGTGCCAGGGAGCTGCAGAGGATGGATTGGGGAGGGCAGAGGGACAGCCCTGCCCCTGCATGTGTCCCCTGTCCCCAGCCCCAGCACGGGTGGATTGGCCTGGCCAGGAGATTGGGGTCCCCAAGGCTTCCATGGCCACTGGTCCCTGCTGCAGGGATGGATGTGAGCATCCCCAACCGGTGCCACTGGGAATGTCAACACCCAGCAGGATCAGAGCGGCTGGAAGTGGCAGCACAGTCATCCTCTGCCTTGGATCCATAACAGGGATACATGTATCCGCTCAGCCCCCGCTTTGCCAGGTTCAGGACCATGGTATTTCCTGGCACAGGGAGCACTCCGCCCTGGGAAGAAGGAAAACTTGGTGGCAGCAAAGGGATGCACCCAGAGGTGGTGGTTTTCCAAGGGAGATGAGGCTGTGTTCCCATCCCAGGGCAAACCCCACAGCTTCCCAGTGCAGGAGGTGCCAGTGCACTGGAAGAGGGATGGAACTTTGCATGGCTTCATTCCAGGGATGCACAGGAGCAAATCCAACCTCGGGAGCTCTGTGCTGGTTTTCAGGCTGACACCTGAACGTTCAGGTTCATCACACATCCCTATTCAGGCAAAGGCGAGCCGGCCCCATCCCTCCTCTCCCACCCCAGCCCAAGTGTGTCATTACCAGCATTTCTCCTGTACTAAAAAAGGCACAAATTCCTTAATTGTTTCCTGCTGGAGTTGAAAGGCAGCTCCTGGGCCTGAAATAGCACACTGGGAAACCCAGGGAATGAGGGAGAGCAGAAGGTGATTGCCCGAAGGGGCTGAGCAGAGCCCTGTCCATAGCCCTGAGCTGCCCCTTTCTCCTGCCTCAAGGGCTGCCTGGAGCTCTGCTGCTCACCCTCCTCCTCCTCCCATCTGCCTCAGTGTCTGCGGGCGACCTGGGCTGCAGAGCTGGTGCCTGGGGCATCCCCCGAGCATCCTTGGGTGGAGGGCTTGGCCGGTGTGCCGATGTGAAGCCTGTTTCTGTTAGAGACATCACTCAGCATCTTTCTTTTGAAAGGATGTTTCTGCACAGCCCTTTCTATTGGGAAGGGGAATCCTTCAGGATTGGCGCGACTGTTGTTTTTGCCCGCCCCAGCTCAGCTGCTGGATGCAGCGTGTCCTTCCCGGCTTCCTCCTGCCAAGAGACCTCTGTCCTTTCCCTTGTCTGCTCTTCCCCTGCCAAGGCAACCCTCCAGATCCCTCCTGCGGCACGGCCAAAGCCCTCAGTGTCCTTCAGCCCAGGTTCTGAGCATCCCTGCGCCTGCCTCCCTTCTCTGGAGGTGCTGTGGTCCAGACACCCCATGGCAGTATGGTGGGTGCTGCTACCCTCACACCACAGCCCTGCAGCCCTTTGCAGCTCCCTGGGGGAGTGGGGGAGATGCTGCCCCATGTTGAGCCCTTCTTGAGGGAGTTTGCATGCTCTGTCCCTCCAATGGAGCCTGAGCTCAATGGAAGGACCCCCTGTACGTACAGGGACAGCAATTCCTGCCCTTGGGGATGTGGGGCCCAGCAGTCATCTGTATGCGAGGTGGGGTCTAGTGTGTGTCCTCCAGCCCTTGCCTTCTGCGGTGTGCACCTTCTGCCAGGCATGTTTTAAATCTCTATGAGGGAGAACTGCTTTCTTCTTTTTGCCATCCAAGGTAGTTGGCATCTGTCGATGTGTCTTGGGTCCCTATTTTTGTCAGCCGTTTGCACACTGGCCACTCTGCCTCATTATCCCAGTGCGGTCCAGACCTATTGCTTTCATGTTGTTATTTAGATGCAAGATGCAAAGGAAATGACTAACGGGGCTGTTCCCCATGGCCCTGGCTCCTGGCCCTGGGCTCTGTGCTGGCCAAGCACTGCTCTTTAGTGGGACAAGTACCAGCGCTCTGCCCCATTGGGCTCCCCAGCATCCCACATCCCTTCAGAGCCCTTCCTCTGCTGAGGACATTGGTGATCTCAGCATCTGTCCCCAGGCTGGGGACACTCACGGCTGCCAGTGCTCACCATTTTCTGGCTTTCCACATGTTGGGTCTTGTTCAGAGCCCAGAAAAGCTTCCTAGGGCCCTGGGATGGGTTTGATGATGTTTCTCCATGTGGTTTACATGCAGGTGGTACATAGGGGGGATGCTGGCTCTGGGGCTGTGCCTGTCCCGTGTTCAGTGTCTTGATGTTGGGGCCTGGTAGGTGCTTGGGCAGATGTTTCCAGACGTGTTTTGGCCTGGCCCCTGCGTGATCCACAGCATCTTGCAATGATGATGCTGCGCTGCTGAGGCAGGGAGCAGCGCATCTTTGTGCTGTGATTCAGGGGCTGGAAGGGACCCCATCATCCACCCGGGGTTAACCCAGGCTGTGCCTTGATGGCAGCGCTTGCATGCAGGGAATCACATGGCAGCGCATGGAATGAGCAAGTCCTGGGGCATCCCTCCCAGGGAATCCACTTCTGTGAGGTGCAGAAGAGCAGCTGTCACTGGGAAAGCACTGAATTCCTTTCTGTTTTCTCTTTTCTCCTGTTTTCTCTTGCAGTTACGGAGAAGGAGGTGCAGCAATGGTGAGTGTCTGGCATGGTGGTGAGCACTGGGGCGAGGGGATGGGAGCAGGCAACGCTCGGCTCAGACAGCAGACACCAGAAACAGCGGGGTTTTCCTTGCACACCTTATGGTGGGGCTTGGCTCTGGCTGCTCTCGGCTGCCCATATGGGATGTTCGCACGCTCCCTCTTGCCTCTTCCTCCCCATATGGGTGGCCAAGGCAAGCAGGGACACGGGGACAGTCCAGCTGGCGGCCGTGGCCCTGGCTGTGGGATGCTGCTGCTGTCCCACCATGTCCCCATTTGCAGCAGGCTCTCACCGACCCATCCCCTCCACCCCACCGAGCGCGATGCCCTACAAAAGCCACCGCTTCCCTTTCATCTCCCCACCAGTCGAGGGCTGCTTTCTGCTTTCTTTATCTCCTTCTCTCCTCCTTCCCCCCTCCTCGGTGAGTCATAGCTGCAGCAGCGTGAAAAAGATGTCACCGGCGCTTCGGTTTCCCACCTCACCACCCCCTTCCCCTCCTCCTCCAGCCCTGGGCCTGCTGCAACAGGCGCCTGACAGATCTGGGAGACACGTTGCATAATATTCACACACCCTCCGTGGTCCCTGTGTGGTCCCTGCATGTCCCTGCCTGGTCCCTGATGGTCCCTGCTTGGTCTCCTCATCCATGGAGCTGGCAAGCCTCTTCCCCTGCGCCCTCCTGTATGGCACTTTGCAGCATCCAGGTCCAGACCGGAGCAAGGATCAAGGGCTTCGGGGGTGTTTAAGCCGTGATAGGGTTTGGGAGGTGCCCTGGGCTGGACCACCCTGAGGACACACTCATACTGCTGTGCCCACAGCTCCTCTGAGCGGCTTTCACTTGGGGTCCTCCAAATAATGCTGTCATAGAGCCATGGTGCTTCAGGCCACTGTGCTGTTGGTACATGGCTTGTGCTGAGTGGTGGGGTTGCAAATTGCCTGTGGGGTTGCTGCCGATCCCAAGTCCCTTTCCTGGCAGTCTCCATGCTGGAAAGCCTATTGGATGACTTGGTGTAGCCATGGAGCAGCAGTAGAGGGGAAGGCAAGCTCTGGCCCTAGGATGCAGCTTTCCATTTGCAGCTTCTTGCTTAGCAGCTATGTGTACCCACAGTTCTGAGAGAGGGATAGAAACACTCCTGCTGACCTTGTGATGCTTCAGTGCTGAGCAAGGCATCTCCTGCCCCGGCACCTCCACCTGCAGCAGGTGACTCTGTGCGGTGGCTTTTTGTCTTATAGGAGGTTGAAAAGACTCCCCATGGTGCTCGTGGTGCCCATCCTCTGCCTTTCCTCTGCAGGTACAAGGGCTTCATCAAGGACTGCCCCAGCGGGCAGCTGGATGCCGCAGGCTTCCAGAAGATCTATAAGCAGTTCTTCCCCTTCGGCGACCCAACCAAATTCGCCACCTTCGTTTTCAATGTCTTCGATGAGAACAAAGTAAGTCTGGGAGCGGGGGGCACGGTGTGAGGGGGGTCAGGGAAGTGATGGTGGGCTGGGTTCGGAGTGCGGCTGCACGGCACCAGGGGAGGACAGTGTTCCATTGCTCCTCCCTCCCCAGGCATGGGCAGGGAGGGCTTTGCTGGGCGGGGGTGGTGATAGCAGCGCCCTCACCCATCCTTCCCTCCCCCAGGACGGGCGGATCGAGTTTTCCGAGTTCATCCAGGCGCTGTCGGTCACCTCCCGGGGGACGCTGGACGAGAAGCTGAGGTGTAAGTGCTCCCCATGGGACACCAGTGGGCTCAGCCCCGTGAGGGGGGTGGCATGTGGGGACAGCTATGGGGGCTGTGTGCTGGTGCCAGGGGGGATGCAGTCCCCAGCACGTCGGTATCACTCTGCCTTGCAGGGGCGTTTAAGCTGTACGACTTGGACAACGACGGGTACATCACGAGGAACGAGATGCTGGACATTGTGGATGCCATTTATCAGATGGTGGTAAGTGGCAGAGGGTGATGGGGGCTGTAGGGAGGATGCTGAAACATCCCTGATTCCCTCCCCGGGATTTTTTGGTGGGAGTTTATGGCTGCGGTGGCCAAAGCAGAGTTTGGGTCCGGCCACTGAGGGTGGCTCCGGTGGCAGTGATGGCTGTGCTCTGTCCTGATGTGGGGGATTTGGGGAAAGAAAACACATCTGCTTGCCTGGAGACACCATCCGGGCAGGGCACAGATGGGTGCGTGACCAGGTCCCATCTTGCTGCCACAGGGAAACACGGTGGAGCTTCCTGAGGAGGAGAACACACCGGAGAAGAGGGTGGATCGGATTTTTGCCATGATGGACAAGGTGAGGATGCTTGAGTGTTTTTATCCCTGTAGTCAAGGGCTTTAGGAACCAGTTGCGCCGCCCCCCTTCCTGCACCTCAGCTCTTGCATGTGCCTCCTTCCTTTGGCAATACAAGGTCTCAGCTGTCGCAGCAGACTGAATACAAGATCCCTTTTGTCTGGGATATCCGGATCCCCAATGTGGCATTGCACTCTCTGTGGTGCTCCTCCCTGGCTGCAGGCACCGGTGGCCTGATTGGGAGACTGAGGCTGCAGTGATGGTGGGGACCTGTGTGGGATCACGGGAAGTTTAGACTGGATATGAGGAAGGAATTCTTTCCTGTAAGGGTGGTGAGGCACTGGAATGGGTTGCCCAGGGAAGTTGTGAATGCTCCATCCCTGGCGGTGTTCAAGGCCGGGTTGGACAGAGCCTTGGGTGGACATGGTTTAGTGTGGGGTGTCCCTGCCCATGGCGAGGGCTTGGAACTGGATGATCTTAAGGTCTTTTCCAACCCTGACTGTTCTATGATTCTCTATGATTCTATGGTGTGGTCCATGGTGTGGTGCCAGGGCCCTGGCGTGCTTGGACCCGGGATGCTCGGTCCCGGCATCTCCCTCACAGGGCAAGGTGATGCTGAACAGGAGTGTTTTGCAGAACGCGGACGGGAAGCTGACGCTGCAGGAGTTTCAGGAGGGCTCCAAGGCTGACCCCTCCATTGTGCAGGCGCTTTCCCTCTACGATGGGCTCGTATAGTCCCGGGGCCAAGCGGCGGTGAGTGCAGTGCTGAGAAGACCGGGGGTGCCCCATCTCCCACCTGCTTTGATGCCATTCCATCTTTCCCAGGGGTGGGTGGCTGGTTTTCCTCATCCCCCCCAAATCTAGCTGGACGGGGATATTCCTACCCCATACTGATGTGTTTCTCCCAGTCCTCCCATCCCATACAGCACTCCTGGACTGCAGCCCATGAGGATGCAGTACAGTCACCCAGCTGGCAGGCGTTTGCCTGCGGCACAGCTCAGCTCTTCCCTGTCGATGTGGCTGCAGAGGAGGCAGCTGGTGCGCTGAGGGCATGGAGATGCTCCAGAGAGAGATTATATTAAATGTTTTATTTATGTTATATCTCATTATATTGCACCCTGGAGCTGCCAGGGTTTGGCATGGCCGTGTCAGGGATGCAGTGGTTCTCTGAGCACACTGTGATCCTCACCATACCGCATGGGGCCATGCAGATGGGATGGTTTTGGTCATCACAGCCTAGGCAGTGTCCAACCATGGGTGGTGATGGGGGTTTTTTAACCCCACTGGAGTTTTGAGCTATTCAAAACCATTACTGTGCTTCCAGCCTTGTGCTGGTGCTGTGTGCGGTGGCTGCAGTGCTTTCTGCCCTTATCCTCACCCTGGTTTTCTCCTCTCCACCCTCTCCTGCAGATGCCTGGGGGAAGACGCTCTCCGTGCCATCCGACCACCGCCGCGCGAAGCTTGCCTGCCCCCTCGGCCTTCCTTTCTGTTCCTTGAGCAGAGGATGCCCTCGAAGCGCGAGCTCTCTGCCCCTCTCCGCACTCTGAACCAGCCGCTGCCATTCACCGACCTCTGCTTTTCCCAATACAAAACCCACCTCAGACCCCGGGCTGAGCGGCAGCGAACACCCGAGACTGCAGCGCTGGGGGTGCGGGTCGAGCATCACTGCAGGCAGAGCCCCCCCCCCGGCCTCCTCGCCCCCTTTGCTCCCCTTTTCCTATGTTTTGGGATGGGACTGTGGATGCGCCGGCGTTGTCCTTTCCTGGGAATCAGCTGGCTGGAGACGGAGCCCAAAGGTACCGGGGGACTGCACCCCGGGGTGCTGCCTGCACAGGGCAGGGGAGCCGCGGCACTGACGGCCATTGGGAACACACGATGCTGGTGTGGCCAGCCCAGCCCGGCTCTCTAGGGATATATATTATTATATTATTATATTAATTTTTTGGGGTGAGACAGTATTGTGCTTTTTTCTCTTTGGTTTTTTTTTTTCTCTTTCCTTTGGTGGAAAAAAAGTGAGGTTTGGTTTTTTTTTACATGCCTATCTCAGCAATGGATATCCTTATTTATTTGTTGTAAATGTTGCTGCCGTGTTTAGTCTCTCGTGTGTGTGTCCGACCACCTAGGTGATGATGATACGTCAGGTTTACATGCTCGTACACTATTGCGGGGCACCGGGAGCCTGCAATAACAATGAAGCCAAAAATATCTGCCTTCCCCCTTTCTCTTCCCACCCCCTGTATCCCGAGCTCCGTGGGCTGGCTGCTGTTTTAAGGGGGTGCTGTAGCTTCTTTTCCTGTTCCCCCCATTCCCTGTGTTTTTTCTGTTCAGCCTTCCCTTTGCAGTCTCAGCTCCGAGCAGACTGAGCCAGCTCCATCCCTCAGCTGGGCAGAGCGAGGGAACCACCGGGCACCAGAACTTCCTCATTTCCTTTTCTTTTCCCCATTTTGCCTCTGCATGACAAAGTATTAATGGAGCCAAGAGTTGGGTTTTGCTTTCAGGGGGATTCCTTTACTATTTTCTCTTGTGCTGACGGTGGGAAGATCTGTTTGCACCCCAAGGGGGTGGCTGTGAATTGTCCCATATGTGGCAGGGCTGAGTGAGCAAAGGGGATGCCCGTGGGAATGGCTTGCTCCATCTCCCCATCCCAGTTGGGGTGATGCAGTAACTCCTGCCCTGTGGCCGCTGGGCAGGGAGATGCTGGAGGTGTCTCCTTATCCCCTTGCTCCCTGTTTAGGACATGGGAAGTTTTGCTGTAATCCAAGGGCACAGCTCCAAAGCAGAGCCGTTTGTGTCCATGGTGGGAAAAAGCTAGGGAAAAGTGACTGGAGACGCCCAAGTGTGGGGCTTGGAAATGGTCCCCCATCCACAAGTGATACCTGTGTGGCTTCTCCATCACCTACCACCACTCTGGATGTGCTCAAGCAGGGCTCAGCTCCAGGACACAGTTGGCATCTCCACTGGAGTACAAGATGCTGCCGCAGCCCTGTTTCCCTCTGCCTTGGTCCCTGCAATGGGGGAGAGAGAGATTTGCATCTCATCAGGAGCAAAGTGCAAGATGCCTGCGGGACCCCTAAAGCCAGCCGGGATGGCTCCAGCGTGGTTTGTTCCTGGCCCAGCAATCCCAATGCCACGCTCCTACTACCCCAGGGGCAAACCCCTCTGTCCCTGGTCCTATTGATGCTGGCAGTATCTTTCCACCCGCTGTCTCCTGGGATGTCTGCAGCTCCCATGGCTGGGATTTGTCCTTATAGTGGTGGGAAGTGACATCTGGGTGTGGAGGATGTTCTCAGAGGATGTAGGTGAAAAGGCAATCCTCCAGCCAAGTAATGCTGGTCCTTTGCCATGCAGCCCTAATCCCCAGTTCTGGGGCCCATGTGCTGGTGGCATTTTCTGATGCCCATAAAAAACACCCTTCCCCATTCCCCAAGGAGACCGACCTCATGTCCATGTGCAATATTTCTGCCTCTTCTGTGGCTCCTGCCCCTGAGGGTGCCCATGTTTCCCTCCTGGAGGGTGTCACCTCGCTCCCTCCCTTGGAAACTCCTTATCCTTGATGCTTTGTGGCCAAAACGCAACTCTCTTGGGTAGATCTTTGCAGTGCCTCCAACTTATCTAACGCTTCTCTGCCAGACCAGTCCCTTTTGGTGCCAATCAATGTTCCCATTGAATGTGACACTGCTGTAATCTCCTCTGCTGACAAATGATGGACCCTGTGATGTTTGACACAATTCCCAATCAAAGGCAAACCTCATTTGCTCTGATGCTTTGTTCCGAAAGGCTTTTAATTTTCAGAGGACCTGCCATGCTTTGAGCTCCAGCAGTGCTTGACAGCGTCTGACTAGGAAGCAGCCCCATCACGGGGGGGATGAAGGACCAACATCAGTTTGGGAGAGCTTCAGACCCCAGAAATACCAACATTCAGTATCCATCAGGAGGGTGCTGATATTTCTACCAGTGACCTCCTGCTGCTGCTGCTGCTGCTGCTGGGCTCAGGGATGGAGCCCAAGGCCTCGGCCTCCCCTGCCCCTTGTTGAATATTTGCACATTATCCAAAAAATAGAGCAAAAAGGGAATAAGTTTTTGGCTGTATTCAGAGCTCTGTGCTGGCTGCGAGGACCCTGTTGGGTTGGTGGCAGCGATGAATGTTGCTGGGCAGAACTGGGGCTGGCTCTTGTCGTGGGTCTTGGCTCTGATCCTGTGGTGGGTCTGTCCTGCCCTGCTCTTGGCATGCTCAGTGTCCCCATGCACATCATTTTGTCCCCAGTATCCCCCCCGGCTGTGGATCTGGGGCTCTGGTTGGATGCTTCTGGCCTCCCTTCAGGCAGCATTGGTGGCCCTGACTCCTCCTGAACATCACTGGGACCTGCAGCTTCTCTGTACCACTGACAACGAGGCTTGAAGCATCTCTGGCTTGGCAATATTGGCCTTAACCTTCTTGTGCCTCAGTTTCCCCATTGGTGAAATGGCCTGAGGGGTGAGCCATCCCCTCTGGAAAGCGCTTCAATACATGTGCCCAAGGAGGCACAAGTGCTGGATACAGCTCATGAGCTCACGAGGGTTTGTCAGGACCCACCAAACATCAGGCACACCAGGAGCAGAGCGTGAGCCGCTGCATTGGAGCTTACATCAGTGAATAGTTAATTTTGGCCTTCTTCCACCCGCTCATGGTTATAGCGAGCAGCCAACAAGACCTGGGTTGTTTCTGTTCATACCCAGGTTCCTGATGCCTGGATGAAAGCGGCTGCACCCTGGTGATGGGCAGGGGACCAGAGCAGAGCAGGGCACAGCGCAGGGTCCAGCCCCGGCAGCTGCAGTGTCCCCCCCACCTCTCATTTGTCCCATTGGTGTTGCCCCATTAAACTGCTGTGTCTGCACTTCCCCTTCTTTTCACTCTTCTGTTTGTGTCCTGCCTGTCGCTGCTTTGTAACTGTCTTCCCTTGAGCTCTGGGGCTGGGCTGAGCTGTTCTCCCTGGAGACCAAGGATGTGGGAGAAGGCTCTGGGGGCAGATTCCAGTCCCCATCGTGGCACAAACCAGGACCCAAGAGAGATGCAAAGTGGTTTTTTCCTCCACAGCAGCCCTTTAATTGCTGTGATTTGTAACAAGACCGTGTGGCCCCTGGAGTGCTCCCCATGGGGTTTATGGAGGGGGGTGTTTGCTTAAGGGGTTCCCCAGACCCTGTTTGTGCTGGGTACCAGCCGCATCCCCCCCGACTGCAGAGAAGTGGGTGCCTGTTGGTGCCTGCCTCCCATACCATCAGGACATGCATCCCAGTTGGATGGGGGTGGGGGGAATGAGGCTGTGGGATCCCCATCCCAGAGCCATTGCTCCACTGGCATGGGCAGGGATGGAAGTAAGAGGCTACCACTGGCTGTCGTGGGGCTGTGCTAACCTGGAGGATGGAATGGTCTCGGGTCTGGCGCTTCGAAGCAGGGCCATATGTGGTATGGGGGCAGCCAAAATCATTAGCATGGCTGCCCTCTTCCCATGTATTTAGGGTTGGGGAGATTGGATGGGATGGATGGGTGACCCACAGCCAGCTCGCTGTCCCATTGTCCCCATCCTGGGGTACACAGGGAGACCTGGGGCATTTTGGGAGGGTATCAGTACACCCTCACAGTGGCATTAGAGGGGATAGGTCCACCTGGAGCGGTGATGGTGGCAAAGGTGGGAGCTGATGGCCCTGGTCTTGGTACACAGGTTGGGGGTCCCCTTGCAGAGCAGTTTTGGGTCTCAGTTCCATGTGCCAGCCCCAGCAGCACTGCAGGAAAGCCGTTTGTCCCTCCTCTCCCTGCTCCTGCAGCCACCAGCCCCAGGTTGGGAGCTGTGTCCCATGGGACCCCTGCCTGGAGCCCTGGGCTGAGAAACAGCAGCTCCAGCAAAAGAGCCTCGTTTGTAAAGATGAAGCCTGTTTGTGCGTCCGTGCCGGTGTCTCGGCTTGCATGCCCTGCTGCCTTGTCTTGAGATGAATTCAAGAGCAAACCAAGCAAGCGAAACAGTTGAATAATGAAAACGAAAACAAAACAAAACCCAGGAACTTTGTGACAGTGGAAATAAAGCTTAATGACAATAACGAAGCGCCTGTGGTCTGTGATGTGCGGCTCACGGTGGGGCTCAGGTCAGGCTTATCGCAGATCGGTTTGGGTTGAAGGGACCTCAAAGCTCCCCCAGCTCCAACCCCTGCCACGGGCAGGGACACCTTCCACTGGAGCAGTTGCTCCAAGCCCTGTGTCCAACCTGGCCTTGAACACTGCCAGGGATGGGGCAGCCACAGCTCCTGTGGGCACCCTGTGCCAGCGCACCGGGCTGGGGGCCATCGGGTCGCTTTTGGCATGCACTGGCTGCTGAGGAAGCTGGATATCGATATCCCATACTTGTGCCCCAACGGAGGTGCCCCTTGGCAATGCCCCCGTGGCTGGCGGGGCGAGCAGGGGCTCACATCGGGCTTTTCACGTGCGATGGGATCGTGTTTGCCGTTCAGCCCTGCCAAGTCCCCCGGAGCCCAGGGCCTCTCTGCCCGCCCATCTTCATTTGTGTGCTCTCCTAACGAAGCTGGCTCATTATTTCCAGGAGGCCAGAGCTGGTGCCCTAATGGTCTGAACAAGGAGGCTGTGTTTGCACAGGGGGGTTTGTTCGGGGGTGCCCTGTGCCAGCGCATGAGGGGGGCACCCAGGGATTTATCCCCTTGTGCCATGGAGTGGCTGAGGATGAGCACAGGCTCCAAATCACAGCGGTTCCCCAAGGCTGTGCCTTGCTTTACTGTGCCCACCAGCACAAAAGGGGTTAAAGCCCAGGTAGTTCGCGTGCTCCTGGGACTGGGAGTGCTGGTGAGTGTGGGGAGGGATTCATCTGGTGATGGGGAGAAGCTGTTGGGTTTCTTTGTGGCAGCAACACTGGAGAGAGGTGCTCGCTGCTGGGGTGCAGGATGGAGCTGGGTGCAAGGTTAGTGGATGGGGGTGCTCTGTGGTAGGTTTGGGGGCACTGTGGGGTGGGGGAGCCCCCCTGAGCTTGCAGTGAGTGTGGGGCTGGGGGTGCCAAGCCTGGGGGGGGGGACAAGAGGCTGCACGTGTGTGCCTGCATCCAAGCCTGGGGGGGAACAAGTCTCCAGCGCAGCTCATGGCTCAGCCCTGTAGAGCAGGGGTGCCATCCTCTGCCCTGCTGCAAGGGGGGTCCTTACCCACCCTAGGACTGTGCTGGGCTAAGCCCTGGCTTGGAGGGACTTGTGGGGCAAAAGGATGCACAGGAGGATCCCACTCTCCTCTGTGTGTGGGGGGTGTGGGATGCGTGGTCCCTGATCTCCCCCAGCCCTGTGTCTGCTGCCAGTGAGGTGCTGGGGCTGGAGGAGGTGCTCAGCCCCCTGGGCTGGATTTGGTCCGTAGTGCACAGCTTCACCTGGAGCCAACCCTTGGCTGTGGCCATTCCCTGGGTCCCACTGGGAGGGAGTTGAGCAAGAGCGGAGCATCCCTCCAGAGCAGCCATGAGCTCAGCCCTCCGTTTTGACGGGAGCCAGGAAAAGCTCCGGCGCTCTGTCCAAGCGCTGTCTTTCCCAGCCAAGGGCTGCTTTTCCCACCCCTTGTCCTGGCTCCGGCTTTGTCTGCACTTTACGTGGCTGTTTGCTCCCTGTTCCGGGGGCAGCTGTGCTGGGGAGCCCCCCCCAGAGCCCCTTAATCCCCACCAGCCCCATTGCAGACCCCTATTCCAGGGCGAGCCCTTTGCCTAGCAGAGGGAGGGTAATTCCTCAGTCCCTTTCCCAGCTGGCTCTCCCACTGCCTGGATTTGGCAGGGTGTCCCTGCAGGTGCTCAGCTCCGAGCCCCCATGTCCTCCCCTAACCCCGGCTCCCCCCAGCAGAGCAGGGGCTCTCTGAGCTGGGGGTGGAGGTGCTCTGAGATGGGCAGTGTTTCTGACAATGCTGTGGGCTGCAGGACCTGCTTCCCAATCCCTGCATCCCCATCCCAGCTCCCACCCACCTCCCTGCCGCGTCGCTGGCTCCCAAAGTCCTGTTTTCCCTCCCTCCATCCCTGCTTCCCTCCCAGAAGCTGACCGCTGGAGGAGCTGGTCGGTGGCTGGCTGTCCCCTGGCTGGGGTCCCCGCTCTGTCCCCACTGTGTGTGGCCCCTTGCACCCTGTATCCCTCCCTAGTGCAGGGACGGTGACCAAGGGCTCTGGGAGAAGGCGAGGGCAAGGACAAAGGGGAGTCCCCAGCGATGCCACCCCCTGGAGGGGTGTTTGTGGGTCTCTGGCTGCTGCTGGCCCCCAGCCTCTCCGAGCACCCCCCCAGCTCGGGGTGGGCCACCTTAGCCTTCGTGTTCGATGTCACCGGCTCCATGTATGACGACCTGGTGCAGGTGATGGACGGGGCCTCGCGCATCCTGGAGCGGACTCTCAGCAGGAGCACGAAGCCCATCAGCAACTACGTGCTGGTCCCATTCCATGACCCAGGTATGGCTGGGGCAGAGGGAGGGCGCTTGTCTTGCTTGGGGATGGGGCTGTGGGGAGCTGGGCTGTGGTTCTGGCTGAGTTTGGGGCTGGAGCATGCGCTTCACAAGTGCCTGTGTGCCCCTTCTCTCTGTTTTAATGCCCTGATGGGGATGGCATTGCAGGATGAGCCGCAGCTCGAGGGTAGGGTGCTGAGCAGGGCTCCCGTCCCAAGCCACCCTGCAGGCACAGGGCAAGTTGTATCTCTGGATTAATCCAGGTGACGCTGGCTCTCACATGTGGGTGGCTCTTCTGCTTCCAGCCTGTTCCGATCTCCCTGGACTAATCATGGGGGGAATTTCTGTACAAGACTATTATGTGCTGCCAGAGGTTTTGGTGATTTACTGCAATTCCAGAATCGTTTCTGTCTGTCCCAGTCTTTGCCTTGGGGTTTTGTGCACACCCATAAGTAGCAGCTGCTCTCCAATAGATCTTAGACCCCCTACAAAGAGAGCAGGACAGAGGGTTTGTGTTCAGCAGAAACACTGAGTTTGAATGGAAGTCGCTGGAGCGGGACAGGGAAGGAGGCAAAGGCAGTAAATGGGTTTCAGCATCGCTTTGATGGAAGCCTCCCCCAGCACAAAAGGGTTTGCAGCTCACCCTGGCTGTGTCCACTGGTGTATCGAGGAGGGCTTTCCACGGGAGCAATGTTGCCACATCCACGTCTTGCTGGGTGCCAAACCAGGGTAGATGCTTAACCCTGAGTCCCGCAGGTCCCATCAGGATGTTCAAGCCAGGGTGGGTGCTTGGGAACGTGGCACCAAAGGAGGCTGATGCCGGTGGTGGGAAGGCTGAAGCAGTGGTGTCCGTGTGCTTGCAGAGGTGGGACCCATCACCCTCACCACAGACCCTCGGCTCTTCCAGCGGCGCCTGCAGGAGCTCCATGTCCAGGTAGGCATCATCAGCCCCATGGTGCTGAGCTTGGCACATGGCCCTGGACACTCGATGGGAAGCCTGGCCCTGCATTCCTGCATGGTGGTGGGTCTCAGAAGCAGTCCCTGGTGTCCCCTGGCAGCGTGGAGAGGCTTGGGGCTGACCACACCAGGGTGGGAATAAAGAGGATGGTGTGCCCCAGGATCCTGCGATGGGGCGGAGTGCTCTTGGTTCACAGCTCAGTCACATATTGGGAATGCTTTCCCCAGGAGAGTTTGCACGGACTCTCCATGGAACCAAAGATCTCTTCTTCTGGAAGCGCTGTTTGAAAATTGAGTTGTTTTTAACGTATTTGTTAACAATTTCAAAGCACTCTCTGGGAATTCAATCGTGCCTTATCCATCCCTGCCCTGCCTCCCGCGCATTGCTAAATATCTGCGGTGTTTCCCTTCGGGTGCAGCTGTGTTTTGGCAGGAGGTGTAAGGCTGTGGCTGCAAATCGTTTCCCAGCCCTTTGGAGCGCAAAGCCCGGTGGAAACAGGAGCTGGTCCTCACTGTGCCTCTGTGCTTGCCTGAGGGGTGATGGGCAGGGGTGGGCATGAATGTGCTCACTGTGTAAGTCTGTGGGAAGCCAGCAGCTTCTGTGAGTCTGGATCCCAAAATGAGTGTTTTAATCATCATTAGTAGCGAGACAGGAACGGGGCAATGTGATCCTGCATGTCCCTGAAGTCCCATCACGCTGCTTTGGCTGCGCTTGGGCTGATTGCATCAAACTGGTGCAGTTCCTCCCCATGAGCAGATGCTGGGTGGGATCCTGCTGGGAGCAGAGCACTGGGTGTCTCGGTGCCTGTGCCACATCCCTCATGTGTGCAGGGTGGAGGGGACTGCCCGGAGATGAGTGTAGGAGCCATCAGGATGGCTGTGGAGGTCTCGCATCCCGGCTCCTTCGTCTACGTCTTCTCTGATGCTCGGGCCAAGGACTACGAGCAGCAGGAGGAGCTGCTGCAGCTGTTGCAGCGCAAGCAGACCCAGGTGAGCTGCCTGTTAAAGGTGGGAATTGGGCATCCCCTGGGCTGGCTCCATGGAGCCGGTGGATGCTCCCTGGATGCACAGACACCCTGGGGCTGTGTGATGCTATGGGGACCATTGCTGATGCAGGTGGTGTTTGTGCTGACGGGGGACTGCGGGGACAGGAGCCACCCCGGGTACCGTGTGTATGAGCGCATCGCTACCACCAGCTCGGGGCAGATCTTCCACCTGGACAAGCAGCAGGTCACAGAGGTGAGTGGCAGCATGTGGGAGCAGCCCAGCCTGGTTGCTCCTATATTCTGCCTGGGGTTAATCCTCATGCTCAAAGCACCTCCAGATTGATTGGGAGCCCTGCTTCAGCCTGAAGCTGGAGAAGGCTGGCTGCTCTTGATCTTGCTGCTCGTATGATCCTTGGGATGAGTCCTGTGCAGTGGAAGTGTTTGCTTGGGGCTGAGGTTGGCATGCTCCCATTGCTCTCAGCATCCTGGGAGTCAGGCAGGTGTCATGGTCATAGGGAGAGGAGCATCTGCCTATCCCTGATCTTGAAGCTCTTGACTGCCATGTCGTCTTGGAGACCTGAGGAACTGCAAGGTGCTTTTCTGCTCATTACTGGGCAGCATCTCCCTCATTGTCCCTGCCCAGCCTCCAGCCATTGTGTTTTAATGGTTTCTATTCCCCTAAGCAAGCTGGAGGCAATAACGTAGATGCTCTGAGTGTCTGAGCAGGAGCCAGCTGGCAATAACAGTGACACCAAATTACTCAATTCCTGTTGCAGCTGCCTGTAGCAAAGTGGGGCTCAATAAGGGCTGCCACCTTCTGCCCACTGCTCCCTGCGTCACCCTTGTGTTGGCACCCAATGGACATAGCTGTGTCTGATCCCTTGCCCGGCACTGTTTTGCAGCCGTGCCTGTGATTTTGACCTACTGCAACCTGACTCCAAAATGGTTGTGCTTGGTGGTGAATGGGAGTCCAGGTTAATCCCCCCCTGCATGCCCCCAGGTGCTGAAGTGGGTGGAAGAGGCCATCCAAGCCTCCAAGGTCCATCTGCTGTCCACGGACCATGAGGATGGTGGGCAGCACACATGGCCCGTCCCCTTTGACCCAAGCCTGAAGGAGGTCACCATCTCCCTGAGCGGTCCTGCACCAGGCATCGAGGTCCGGGATCCAGCCGGTAGGAGCCCCGAGGAGGGGAATGAGCAGGGTGTGATGCTTTGCCTCCTTCATGCCAGAGCGGAGGCTGGGTGATGGGCTCTGCACTGCAGTGAGCCCTGAGGAGGGGGGCTTCTCATTGGCTGCAGGGACCAGGGGATGGAGCTGGGCTGCCCATCCCAGAGGTTCTCTCACTGTTGTAGGAAAGATCCTTGAGAAAGGCCAAGGTCTGAAGGAACTGCTCAGCATCCCCAACTCAGCCATGGTGGTGGCTGTGGAGCCCCACGAGCCAGGGATGTGGTCGGTCACGGTAGGCTGGTGGCAAATCGCTCACCCATCCCCTGAGGGACATTTAGCTGCACAGGCTTTGCCACCTCCAGCTGGGCAGAGGATGCAAGAAGGGGCTGGAAGGGGCTGGCTGTTGCCTTCTCCCTTCCCCGTCACCTCTCCCTTCCCCTGCCCTTGGTACATGCTTTTCAATCCACTTTCAGACCCAGAGCAGTGGCCGCCACTCACTGAGGATCACGGGCATCAGCAACATCAATTTCCAAGCCAGCTTCTCTACCCAGCCGGACTTCGATGCCACCCAACCTGGAGAGCGGCCGGTGCAGGGTGAGGCTAGTGCAGCCCAGGGCCGTGGATGCTGTCTCTGGGCTTCCTGCATCCGGGAACGTAGCTGGGTTGTTTCTTCCCTTCCCTGTCTCCAGGTCTGCCCCTCTCTGTGCTGGTGAACTGCTCCGGCCTGAAGCCCCCGGGGCACTTGCAGGAGGTTGAGCTCTTCAACACCTCCGGCCATGCCCTGCTCTCGCTGCCCATGTGGCCCCTCTCCAACACCTCCTCGGGGCAGCTCTGGGTGGCCTCGCCGCTCTATGTCCCCCTGGGTGAATTTCTACTGAAGGTGAAGGGTGAGGATGCTGAGGGCCACCCCCTGCACCGCCTCTCCGGGGTCACCTACACCAGTGTGGTTGCTGGTGAGTGGTCCCCTTGGTCCCCAAAGGTGCTGAGATGGGATCAGAAGCTCCAGCACTGCCTCTGCTTTGGTTTTTGTTTGATAATCCTTTTATCCTGCTTCTCAGTGCAGCTCTTGGTGAGCTCCTGATGAGTGCAATACGTGCGTGTGTCCCCAACTACTTCCAGGTCTACCCAAAGTGAACATCTCCAGCAAGATCCAGGCTTACAACCGTGAGCCGCAGCTGATCTCCTGCTCTGCACAGAGCGAGGTCCCTTTCCGCCTGCAGCTCAGCCGCGGTAGGACCAAGCTTGGGGAAGAGCATCTCTTCTGGTGAGCCTTTGGTTTGACCCATGATGGACCTGTGTAGGCAGCAACAGCCCCCTGAGCTGTGCTGGCCAGGGGGGTTCTGTACGTTGGATTGGTGCCTGCAAGTTCTGAGCATCCCAAGCCAGTGAAGGAAAATCCCATGGGATGTGTCTGCATCCTTTTGACTGACTTGGATGGAAAAACCCCAGGGATTCAGAGCAGAGTGGTGGCATGGCAGCCGTGCCATGGGGGTGACCCTGTAGTTTCTCCCTATTCATAGGAATTTGGGGAACATCAGCTGGTTGATCCCTGCGGTGTCCAAGAGTGATGAAGGGTTTTATGAGTGCACAGCCAAGAGCAAGGTCGGGGTGACACGGGCTCGTGCCTACGTCTCTGTCTCAGGTGGGGACCGCTTGTGCCAAGCCTCGGTGCCCACCAGTCCCTGCTCTGCGGTGGGCACAGGCTCCCCTCACCCTCACATGCCGTGCTTTCAGAGCCACCACCGCGTCTCATAGCTCCGACCAACATCACCGCTTCCCCGGGACAAGACGTGGTCATGTCCTGCCCGGTTCTGGGTGATGTGCCCTACAACCTGACGTGGAGCTGGGATGGGAAGGTGGCACAGCCGGGGGACGGCCGGACCCGGCTGCTGCAGAACCACTCACTGGAGATCAGCCACGTGCAGCCGGGGGACGGGGGCCAGTACGAGTGCACGGCACAGAGCACCCACGGCACGGCCACTGCTTCCCTCTGGCTCTTCATCGAGGGTAGGTTTTGCCCCACTCTGCCCCGGGTGATGCCTCACCCCATGGATTGGTGGTGATGGCACCCGAGGGCTGAGCCCTTCTCCAACCCCATGCAGAGGCTCCGTGGGTGATGATCGATGCCAGCCCCCAGCGCTTTGGCAGGGGCCAGGAGCTGAGGCTGAACTGCACGGCCGGGGGCCACCCCCTGCCCCGCATCACCTGGAAGCGCTGGGGATGGGTGCTGGAGCAGGGCGAGAGGTATCCCATGGGGATCTGGGTGCCCCCATCCTCCCTGTCCCACCGGGGATGTGCTCCCTCTACAGGGGTCTATTGGTTGAGGGAGAGGAGATTGAGGTTGCCCATAGCTCTGTAAGGAGGAAGGCATTGCAATACCCCCATGCTCTGCACCTGAGATGGTTGGCACATTGCAAGCCTTAATTTCATATGTGTATTTTTAAGCCACCCTGCCTTACCCAGGTCACTGTCCCCACTGAGGGGTGTTTGAGGTGCTTTGTACACCCAACGTGTGCTCCGGTCTCAAAATACTCCTTGTGCTTCCCCTTAATTTCTTCTGCCTTTCGGCTTCCACCTCCCTGCCCGTGTCAGGGTGTGAGTGTTGGAGTGGGCTCTGGGGACGGTTTTGGTTGACTTTGAAGATGAAAAAGCCCAATTCTCAATGCTTTTCCCCACTTCAAAGCAGCGTCCTTCCCTGCAGTAGCTGATGGAGCTGGCTTTAAGCGCTAACCCACATCCGTCATACCCACCGCTTGCTGTGTGTGTGGGATGGCCTTAAGCTTGCTCACTTCTTTCAACCCATTTTTCTTTGGCTCTGTTTTCACAGGGCTCGTTTTCCCCTCTCTCCGTTTGCCACAGGGTTTTCACGGATGCTCAGGGTACCCTGCACATCAGGGCCGCTATCCCAGAGGATGCAGGGAATTACAGCTGCTTTGCCAGCAGTGCGCTGGGCTGGGATGAGCAAGTCATCACCCTGGAGTTCACTGGTACCTGCTTCCCACTGGGAAACACCCTGGCTCAGAGGGATTCTTTATCCCTCCTTGCTTCCCTTAGCTGCTGGCTGGCACCTTGCAGCGTGCAAGCTATGGGATGGGGCTGTCTGCAATGGAGGGTGTTGAGGGGCAGTTCCCAGGGCTCTGAGGGGGGAATGGCACCACACCGGTACTGCAGGGAGTCACCGGAGCCATGTGTCTGCCCATGGCACAGAGCCTCCTGTCATCCTGGCATTGACACCCAGCCTGAAGGCACTGGTTGGAGAAGACGTGACCCTGGAGTGCTGGGTTTTTGGGGTGCCCCCACCATACATTGCATGGTACAAAGGTAAGACTGGGTCAGACCTGGGGACATCACGCATGGGGTCCCCTGGACTGATAGCAGAGGGACCCCTGGGGACACTGTGGTGCTGACGTGGGGTCCCCCGGGCAGGCGAGCAGGCAGTGGCGACATTCCCACCCGGCGCGCAGCGTGCGGTCCTGCGGCTGCAGGCAGTGCGGGAGGAGGATGCGGGGCGATACGGCTGCGAGGGGCTCAGCGAGGCTGGCGTTGCCTTTGACAGCACTGAGCTGGAAGTGGGGTGTAAGTGTCTGCTCTCCTTTCGTGTCCCGCTGAGCCTATCGACACTGCTCTCCCTCCAAGCTCATCTCCCACTTGCTGCTTCCCAAGGTTCCTCTTGCCCCCACTTCCCGAGTTTCCCAGCATGGGAGCAAACTCGGTACAAACAGGCTGAAGCCTGGCAGGATTTCCAAGGGTTAGGCGGATGGATGAGGCTCAACCGGTGTCAGAAGTCCAGCGCGGATACTATTGCATGGGGACGTGGCAGGTTGGGACTGAACTGGGAATGCAAAGTACAAGCAGTGGGCATAGGCAGAGGTGCAGGCTGGCTCCTGGGTATCGGAAAAACAAAGTACTCCAACTGGTGCTCAGCGAGGCAGAAGGGATGGAAAAGCCTGGGGAGAAAGAGAAGATGAGGTTATGTGTTAGGCAGCAAGGTTTGAAGCAGTTAAAGGTGGAAAAGTGCAAGAGCTTTTGCTGAGCGTAACTGCAAGGGATGGAAACTGTCATCTCTGTAACAGCTTTGGCAAAACACCGAAAGCTTTAAGTCAGTCTCACAACTCTTCAGGGCATTGGCTCGTGGGTTCTGCAGTCCCATCTCTCTGGGCTATGGGGACACCGGGGTGCTGGATCTGCCTGACCCCTTCTCCGTGCTGTCTCCTCCAGCTGCCCCTCACTTTCCTGAGCCCCTGGGGGATGTGGTGGTCGAGGTCGGGGAGCCCGTGCGCCTGCTGTGCCGTGCCGAGGGCTCTCCAGCACCGCGGGTCTCCTGGTCCCGGCAGGATGGGAAGCCCGTGACGGGCTGGCACGGGCCTCGTGGTGTTTCCAGCCAGCTGGAGGCTGCCGAGCTCCTCATGGACAGTAAGAGCCAAGTGCACGTTGCGTGGCATCCAGACCGGGTGCATGCTCACACAGTGTCACCCTTGGGTGCTGTCCCCCTGCCCGCTGGAGGCTGGTGTCCCAGCAGTGGGATTAGCCCCTGCACCCACTTTCTGCAGTAGTAAACCATGGACGTAGCAGGTTTATTGGCACTTTTGACTCATGCAAGCTTAACAGCCTGCAAGCCGTCAGTGTGGGAGGGTCTCTCCTCCATTAGAGGTAGTGGTGGGGCAGGGGAGGGTTGTATCACCCCATCCTGGAGCTCGCTCAGGGCTCTTCAGCCCCACAGGGCTCATCCTTCCCACCATGTTCCAGGCGCCTCGCTGGATGACCAAGCCGTCTACATCTGCAAAGCCCAGAACGAGTTTGGGAAGATCCAAGCGGAGATCAAGCTCACGGTCACCGGTCACGGTTTGCTTTTACATGCTTTTCTTGGTGTGTTGACCCTGGCTGCTGCCAGCGCTGGCAACCCTGTGCAGCCACGTCTGCTCCTGAGCCGCCAATGAATGCTCAGCGTTGGGATAATGCCCTTCCATTTCTTTTGGCTTAATGCACTGACACGCACTTGAACGCAAACCGTAGATTAATATCCCCCAAGACTTAGGGGAGCTGAGTGTCGGAGTTGGCTTGTGCCAAGCCAAGGTCTGGACCTTGGAAGTAAGGCAATCCAGAGCTGTTCTGAGTGTTCTTGGCCAGTTCAGCTGCAGTTAATATTGTTTCCCTTTCCTGTCTTTCAAGCAGCCCCAGAAATAGCTCTTGCATCCCCCATGGTCCGAGTGCTCCTAGGTCAGCCCGTGTCACTGCCGTGTGTGATCCTGGCTGGGAGGCCATTCCCGGCCCGACGCTGGCTGAAGGATGGGCAGCCGGTGAGGGTCCTGTGCCCACTGCAATGGTGGGAGCTGCAATCATGGCCCTGTGGCTGGGGCTTTGCTAAAGGATGGATGCCCCAAACTCCTGGGGCCAAAACTGATGGTGAAAGATGCCAGGGAAGCCCTTGGGTTGGGAGGATAATGATGGTTTAACACCACATCAGGATGTTCCTGCTGCTCAAGGTTCAGTTTCTAGATACGCCCCAAAGACACAGGGATATGGTGATGTTTGACCCCAGGTCCGCCTGATTGTGCTCTCTGCCTGTGCCCAGGTAGCCCCAAGTGGACGCTACTCCATCAGGGCTGATGGAAGCCTGCACATAGACCAGGCATCGCAGGAGGATGCGGGCAGGTACACTTGTGAGCTGACCAATGCCCTTGGCTCGCACAGGCAGGATGTGTCCCTGGTCATCCACGGTGAGTGGCAGGGTGCTGCGTGTCCCCGCACCTCTTGAGCAGCAAAGCATGGCTTTGGTAAACGTGGCCCTGGCCACAGGGATGAGGTACTTCTCTTCCTTCCCAGTTCCTCCCAGCATTGAGCTTGGCCCTGTCCTCATCACTGCCACGGAGGGAGCAGCCGTCACCCTGCAGTGCAATGCCACCGGTGTGCCCCCCCCCACTGTCACCTGGACGAAGGTAGGTGACAGGGCCAGGCTGTCCCCCTGCCAGGCAGGCTGTGAGGCATCCTTGGGTGCAGGGCAATGTGTTTGGAGGGGACATAGCTCATCCCTATGAGCTATATCTAACATAACCTCTGATGGATCCTGAGCTGCTGCCTTGCCCTTGGGATGCTCAGCTCATGGGAGACTCTGCTGTCTTCCTCCCTTCCCTTTCTTCTGCAGGGCACAGAGCCCATTTCACTGAGCTCACGCTACCACCTTTACCCTGACGGGACCCTCCTGATCCTTTCATCCTCTCCTGAGGATGCTGGGACCTACTTCTGCACAGCTACCAACACAGCAGGCTTCTCCAGGCGGGAGATGCAACTCTCCGTCAGCAGTGAGTGCCCTGGGCTGGCCCTGGCAACAGCTCCCAGTAAAGCGGCTCCAGAGGGTGACTGGCTGGGAGAGCATGACCTGGGGACTCTCCATGGGCCACCTAGCCCGGTGCCAGAGGGCTTTGTGGGATGGGAAGAGCAGCAATGAGGGCTGTGGGGCACCTGAAGTATTCCTGCACCAACCGTGTTCCCTTTCCACCCAGCAAAGCCCAGGATCAGCATGGATGGATCACAGGCATCAGATCCCATAACCATCCTGGCTGTGCTTGGGCAGGAGATCACTTTGCCCTGCGAGGTTCAGGGCTATCCCCCTCCCTTGGTGGTGTGGACCCGGGAGTCCCAACCGCTGCCTCTTGCCACCATGAGGTAAGGAGATGTGGGTGTCAGGGCTATGATCCCTTAGGACTGTGTGTGTCCCGGAAGGAATTTTGGGCCACGACCTCTTGGGACTGTGTGCCTCCCTGAGAGGGATGCTGGGTCCATGAAGGGACTCGGCTGCTTGGTAGGGAGGTGCAACGACATGAAGGGGCTGATGCTCAATGCTCTGGCAGTAGCTGAGACAAGCGGTATAGCATTATCTCTGAGACAAGGTATAGCAATATATATGCTCCTCAAGAAGAGCAGAGCAAGAACCACCAGGCTTTTAATTTCATCATACAAACATCTGCTGGGATGGAGCAGCTGTGGCCTGGGGAAGCAGGAAGGCATCTTGAGTTTGCTCTTCTTGAGGGACCGTAGTGCCTTGTGGTGTGCTCTTGGTTGACTTGTGCTGCTCCCCACACCTCAGCTGCCTTGTCCTCATGTGTCTGGGTGATTTATGGAAGCACGGGAGCTGGGACTTGCAGCCGTGGGCTGAGATGATGTTATGTCTGTGGAACACAGTGCTGGGAGTGAGAGCATGGCCAGCCCCAGCTGCAGGGGCTGTGGTCCATGGGGAACCCTGTCCCCCTGCATCAGTGGCTTGTGCGCTGCCTCGTGCTGAGCTCACATGGAAGCTGAGCAAAGGGGATTTGCCCTCATGGACAGCTCTGCCATCCTCCTTGTGCAGGAGGTGACCCTTCTCTCAGCTGTCTCAAGGAGCTGGTAATGTCCCAGCCCTTAGCTCCTGCCCAGGGTATGTGATGGATGACACGGATGTTCCTCCCATCCAGCTTTTCTGTCCCCTCTCCCCAAGATACAGCATTCTCCCTTCGGGGTCCCTTCGTCTGGCCGAGCCCCAGGTGATGGATGCCGGCCTCTACACGTGCACAGCCACGAATGCCGCAGGGAATGCCTCGCTCAGCTACAGCCTGCGCGTCCAAGGTCCTTGTCTGCTGCTTGGAATGCTCCTCATGTGGGCTGTGGGTCTTCATGTACCACAGGGATCCTGCCCCCTCCAAGCCCTTGGTGGCTCCCGCATCCCTGTGCCAGGGTCCGAGGGTGATCCCAGGCTAACATCCTCTTTCCCACCAGTTCCCCCCCAGATGGTGATCGGTGATGGGGAAAGCCACCTGACAGCTGTCGCCAATGACTCCCTGCGGATTCACTGTCGTGCCATGGGCATCCCTCCAACCCGGATCCAGTGAGTATTACAATGGTGGGTCCTACCCACCTTCCTCTGACCTCCCATAGGCGCTGCCCTGCAATGAGATCCGGATGGACGTGCTGCCTCTCCTTTTCCTTGCAGGTGGCTGAAGGATGGGTATCCACTGCACGAGCAGGATGGTGTGGTGGTCTCTGAGGATGGTGGGACTCTGCTGATCACCCGTGTGGGGCTTGACCATGAAGGGCTCTACATCTGCCAGGGAAGCAACCAGGCAGGGGTGGCAGAGGCGGAGGTGCAGGTTTTGGTGCAAGGTGAGCACAGCATCTGGGGTAAGACCCACTATCCATCCCATGTGTCAGGGAGAACGTGGCTGGCCAAAGGGGTGCATGTTCTTGGCCCTGTCTTAGGGGGGTGTAGGGTTACTAGCTTGATCCACTGGGAGCTTTCCCTTTGCCAATGAGGCTGAGAGCTGGTGGGCTCTTCCCAGTGGAGGCCTTTCTCCCGGCCCCATTTCCCCTTTGACCAGAGAACCCCTCAGTCAGCTTTTCAGGATGTGATGCTGAAGGGTGTTGGTTGAGAAACCAGGCAGGGAGTGGAAATCCCTGAGCTGGAAGGATTAATATCTCATTAGGGCAGGGAACAACTCTGCTATAGCTGACTTGGGGAGCAGCAGTGGCACCATGTGGTGATGAGATCCCCTTCCAGAGCAGGGAATGAGCTCTGGCTGCTCCCAGGACTCCATACATACTGACAGCCCTTGTGAGCCTGGCCATGCCTGTGCTGCTGCACTGTGCGGCTGTGGCCATGCAGAGCTGCTGACTGCGTGTCCTGTGTTGCAGTGCCTCCAAACATCGAACCCAGCACCGTGGACCTGGTCATCCTGGAGAACAGCACAGTGTCCCTGGAGTGCCTGGCCTCGGGGCTGCCTGCTCCTGGTGCGCTGCTCCTCTCCTTCGTCTCATGCATCCCTGGGGTTTTCCCTGGTCCCCTTGGTGAGATGGGCGGCAGCATCACTCCTGACAGCTCCCTGCTTCCCTCCAGACATCACCTGGTACAAGGAGCATGAGCAGCTCTCGGAAGGACCGGGCATGAAGGTGTCCGGGGATGGGAAGCACCTGGAGATCCAACGTGCCCAGCTCTCCGACACCGGCAGCTACCGCTGTGTGGCCTCCAATGTGGCCGGTGTCACTGAGCTCTGGTACAGGCTGCAGGTGACTGGTGAGTCCATGGTGAGCAGGGGAAGCGGCTGCTTCCCCCACAGCATCTATCTTATGTGCATGGGACCAATGTGGCTGTACCAGCCCTTGGGACACATCCCTGGATGAGGCTTTAGCAGAGCCATTGTCCTCTGCATTTCCAGCCATGCCATCCCCTCTGTTCATCCCAATGTCCTAGAAAATCATGGCCCAATGGACGGGTATTGCATGGGCCAGACCAAGGTGTCTCCTACCTATCCCATCCCTTTTGCACCCTGCTGCTCCTGGTGACACTTCTCTGCTTCCCAGTGCCTCCACAGATCAGAACTGGCCCAAGGTCCCTCAGGGTGCTGGTGACAGAGCCAGTGACACTGGAGTGTGATGCCACGGGGATCCCAGCTCCGGTGCTGCTGTGGCTGAAGGATGGCAACCCAATACCCAACGAGGTGGTGGGTGGCCCACAGGTGAGACAGCTCCTGATGGAGGTGATGCCTCTCCAGGAAGGGGCTCCTTTTCCTCATTCTGGCCTTTAAAAAGCAGTTGTTGGAGCCGAGCAGGTACTGTTGCCCAGACCTGCCCCGTGTTTGGTCCATGGGAGCATGAACCTGCTCAGTCCTGCACTGGGCTTTCCTGCTGTGAGGGCATAGATGGGCAGAGGGTCCATGGGATGTGACAAAGAAGGGCTCAAGGCAGGCTTATGCCCACCCACCCCTGCTCTTGCTGGCTTGCAGCCCAAGGTGTCTGTGAGTTTCTTTGGTTTCATGCTCATCTGGGCTCTCTCTGCATCCTGGGGAAGCACAGATCCTCTCCGATGGGCATGTGCTCTCCCTGCCCAATGCTCGCCTCCAGGACTCGGGGATGTACGCGTGTGTAGCCAGCAGTGCTGTGGGGGAAGACAGACACGAGGCTACCCTCGAGGTACAGTGTAAGTACCGCTGTGCGTCCCCAGTCCCTTCATGGGTGTCGAATTGGAGGTGATGCTCGGGATAACGGGGCTCTCCTTGTACATCGCATGGGTACAAAGGGGCTGTTTCAGGGAAGGTGTTGCCCTGTTGATCTGTTTTCCAGTGCCTCCCATCACGCTGGGTGAGGAGGAGAACATCTCTGTCATCGTCAACCAGACGGTGACCCTGGAGTGCCCAGCTCTGAGGGTCCCCACTCAGGGGTCCCACTGGCTGAAGGATGGGAACTTGCTCACACCAAAGCCAGGCGTGCAGCTCTCTGTGGAGGGGACCGTGCTCCAGGTGATGTTTTGGGGTATTGCAGAGGATGGGGGGGGGGGAAATGGGGCTGAGAAGATCCCCCCATTTCCCCCTTCTCACCCTTGGGTGCAAAGAGAAGGGGTGTCCCTCCTTTCTGCCTCTGTTCAACACCGTTCACACCCCTCACAACTGATCCTATCCCTGTGGCTGCTTCTGGCACCAAATCTCCTCATGGATGGGCTGTGTGGGTCCAGCTCTACTGTGGGTCATCTTAGTACCTCTACTTGTTCTGGTAGATCGAGCGAGCCAGTGTGCAGGATGTGGGCAGATACACATGCCAGGAGAGACACTACAATCTTGATGTGTGGGGTAAGGTTGAAACAGCCCACTGGGCAAAAATAGATAGTGTGTGAGTATATGTATATACTTTATGCTATGCATATATATACTATATGCTATCCTGTTTGTTTATATTTGAAATATGTACCTGGAGTACTTGGGAAACACTAAGACCCAAATATTCAAGCTCTGCAAACAAGGTGGTAGGGAATCCCCACCAGCCATAGGTGTCAGAGGGGAAGACCCCAATGTTTGCACGAGTCTTGAGGGGAGATTTCAGTGATGATGCAGATGTGCTGTCTTGCCAAAATTCGGGCAGGAAACTGAAGGGATTTCCTTGGCATTGCCAGGACTCCTCTGTCCTTTCTTTGCACTCAATCAGTGCGGTGGTCACTGCAAATATTGTTCCCCTTCTCTCCCCCTGCCTGAGATGCAAGCCAGTGATGGTACTCAGGATACCCAGCATGGGCACCAGCCACTTTTGCTCTTGATTTGAGCATCCTGCAGCCTCCCATCCCATTCAGTACATCTGCAGCACCCAGGGCTGAGCCAGGGCCTGGCTTTTCTCTGGGATGCTCTAGGCCAGTTGGTGGAAGTCCTGCAGGCAGGTAGCCAGGGAGCGGAGAAAATCCAGTTTTCCTGATCCGGGCTTGTTCCTGCGATCCCTTCCCAGGGAAACGTTTGCACGTCTGGAGTCCTGGCTCGGGTGGATTGTTTGGGTTCTGCTGTTTTTGTTTTTATGGGGTTTCTGGGTGTTGGGGTTTTTCTTCTACAAACTGATATCCCTCGTGGGAAGGAGTTACCGTTTTCTAGCCAGCTGTATTTATGAGCAACTCAGCACAGCATCCGAGAATGGAAAGAGTTAGGTAACCTTCCCAGCAAGCAGTGCTACCTAATAAGGCTGCGTCTGGCCAACCAGGGCGGCTGGCACGGGATGCTCAGTTGTCCTCTGCTGTAGGCCACGTGCAGTTGAAAGCATCACTTGCTTAACAGCTGCAGGGTCAAGGTTATTGTTTCCACATGGAACCAAGCAGGGAAGTCTTGCTGGTTCTTTACGCATAGCCCAGCTAAGCTGCAGTGGTCAGGACTCTTCTTGTCTGGTGCCGTCAATGAACTGCTCCTCTCCCCTCTTCCTCTGCAGTGCCCCCGTCCTTCTCCTCACTGGAGCCCACCACTGTGTCCATGCTGGAGGGACAGTCCGTTAGGCTGGCCTGCGAGTGCTATGGGATCCCCTTCCCCACCCTGAGCTGGTGGAAGGACGGTAGGGTCCTGCTCCTCAGCCTCATCCCTGCACGCTTGTTGACCTACCAGAGGGATGTTGGTCTCCTTGGAGCAAGGAGTGGTTTATGTTCAGCAGTATCCAGGCAGGAACTGGTCCAGCTTGGAACTTGATAAGAGGTTGCTGTCCCTTCTCTGGGTAGGTGAGCCCCTCTCCACCCATCCCGAGAGCCCAAAGCTGGTGTCCACAGGAGGGAGCGTGGTGTACATGGAGAAGGTGCGGCTGGAGGACAAGGGGACATATACCTGCAAGTGCAGCAATGCTGCTGGCAGCAGCAGCAAGGAGCATCACCTGGAGGTGCACGGTGAGCCAGGGGAGCCAGAGACACAGAGGAGCTGTGGGGGTGGCTGAAGGTGCCACAAGTCATCTCAATGCAAGGTCCAGATGGATCCAAAAGATCACAGCCATTGCCTGTTGCCTTAGGTGCTTTGGAAAGGATGCTGCTAGCTGGGCTAGCTTTGCACCCCTGCCGTGTGCTCCTCTTGACTCCAAGCTGGTTGCAGTTGGCTGTCACTAGTTGTACTTGCTCACTTTCGCTTTGTCCTCTTGCTGCCACTGTCCAGACCAATATGCAATCCACTTGCATATAAGGGAGTAGCTACAGCATCACTTCCACCCTGTGCCCCTTTGCCCACAGCGCTGCCGAGGATCCTGGGCAGCAGCAAAGCCCTGAGGAAGGTTTCTGTCATCAAGGCTGGCGAGGTGGTTTTGGAGTGTGAGGCCGTGGGGACACCAACACCCACAGTGACGTGGGTGAAGGACGGGAAGCTCGTGGCCGGAGGGGATGGGCTCCTGCTTACGGAGCAAGGGAAGCGGCTGCGCATCCTCAAGGCAGAGGTGGCCCATGCAGGACGCTACACTTGCCTGGTGGCAAACACAGTGGGGCAGGAGCAGAGGGAGTTTGATGTTGCAGTGCATGGTAAGGGTGTGGGATGGGGCTGGTGGTTGTGGGGTATGGATGCGGGCAGGCTCATGAGGGTGGTGGTGTTCCACCAAGTGTTCGATGCACCTGATGTGGAGGAGATCTTGGACAACCCAGCACACAGGAGGTCAGAAGGGGTATGCTCAAGGAATAGCTGTAGGAGTGGCTTCATCAGGCAGGAGTTTCTTTCCAGGACCATCTCACACTTTATAAAGTCATCTACTTCCTAAGGACATGGGGAAACCTCGTGGGTGAAGGCACCCAGCACTCGAGCTGAGAGAGGGCTGAGGTGGCTCAGTGCCTGTGGCCAGGTTTGTGGCACACCTGCCAGCATGGGCTTGGAGAGCAGGTAAGTGCGCACACACGTGCTGTGGGTCACCTGTGCCATGACATCTTCAAAGTTGACAACTTCAGATGATGCTTACGGTCCTTCTGGGCTTGTGTCCTCAAACCGTACAAAGCAGGGAGGGTGGGAACAAGCTGGGTTTACCCAGTTTTCCCCATTCGGCTTGCTCCTTTGCTGTCTCGGCTGCTTTGCAAACGGATGCCTATTGTTTTCTGCATCCCCAGTTCCTCCTGAGTTCATTCAAGGATCAGGATCGACGACCAATATCAGTGTCTCTCTGCAAGGATCCCTGACACTGACCTGTGAGGCCACTGGTGTTCCCTTGCCCACAGTCACCTGGTCCAGGGATGGTTCTCCCATCACCCCCAGCAAGCACACACACGTGCTTTCAGGTCAGGGATGAGGAAAGGATGCTGTAAGAGATGAGTGCTTCGGGAACACATTTTACCCTGATGCTGATGGGTTTAAATGTGGTGGAGCTCCCTGCAGGAGCACTGTGGTATGGGCTGGTGCCCAGATTTGGGTCCATGAGACCTCTCTGCTCCGTGCTTGCAGGTGGCTGGCTGCTAAGGCTCACCCATGCCCGAGCTCAGGATGGTGGCCACTATTCCTGCCTGGCCAGCAACGTAGCTGGGGAGGCCAGGAGGCATTTCTACGTGGAGGTCCTAGGTAAGGAGAGGGCTTCAAGGGTTTCAGAGTTTCATCCTTGCAGGAAGAGGCACAAGTTAAGGTGGGAGCTGCAGTGCTGGACTCCTTTGGGCCTTAGCATGTGAGCTCAGAGGCTTGGTGAGGCTGTCCAGCTGCTGAGGTCCCTGGTGCCTTGTGTTCCCAGTTCCTCCCCACATTGAGAGCACTGGTGAAGAAGAGGATCACCAAAGTGCCCGAGGGTCACCCTGTCACCTGGTCCTGCCCGGCAGTGGGTGAGCATCACACCGGCTGGCACAAGGAGGTGGGAGCTGACCTGAGACTCCCTGTGGGGTGTAGAGCAAACGGATGGCTCCGGCCAATGGCATGAGAGGAGCTGAAGAGCTTATCTGGGATAGTTCCTGGCTTTGCAGTTGGGCTGTCCGGGAAGTGCTGGGGAGGGGGAGCCTGCGTGGGGAACTTGTTCCACAACATAAGCTCCGATCTTTCCCAAATGGAGCTAAAATTCCTCTAATCTGGTTTCTCCTTTAGTGGTGGGAATAATCAATCACCTCCTACTCAGGACAGTTTTCTTTCTTCTTGCTGGCTCATCCAGCAGCCTGTAAAATCCTGATCCAGATCATGACAATCTTGGATTTGGGCTGATGTTCCGGCTTCCCAGAACAGCTCCAGCGCAGTGACCCCGGTCAGGCTGTGCTCACACATGGAAAACTTTACTTTTGAAGGCTAAAACCTGCTTTCCATCCCACACAGGCAACCCCCAGCCTCAGATCACCTGGCTGAAAGACGGCCACCCTCTGCCCAGTGGGGACACCCTCTCCATATCTCCCGATGGTTCCATGCTCCACGTCCCCCGAGCCTCCCTGTCTGATGCTGGCCGCTACTCCTGCTCTGTGGCAAATCAAACCAAGCACTACCTGCTCGATGTTTTGGGTATGAGATGCCTTTGGATGGAGACCGAGTCTCTGGTGTGAGCAGGGGACCTGGACTTAGAGGGCTTTTTCATTGCCTGCCCCAGGTAGGCAGTGGGGATCCCTTGGTCCTACAGCCAGCAGCATGGCATGAGGTCCTGGATCTGACCCAAAGCACTTGTGAGACCTCTCGGGGGGTCCATGTAGTGCAGGATCCATTTCTGATGGTTTATGGGAAAGGGGTGTATATCTTCTGGTTTTGGAGGGCAGCAATTCAGGGTAGAGTCTGAAGTTGGACTTGCGTTGTACATGCTGTGTGGTCAAGTCTAACTCCCTGATCTTGGATCATGCTCTCTGGTTGGGAGGTGAAGCATTGGGAAGCCTAAGTGGGTGCTAACTGGTGACCTGACACACAAACACATCTTCACAGCCAGTCCTACCTTTGCTGGAGATGTCCACAGGGCTGCTGCAGAGGAAGTCACAGTGATCATCAACAACCCCATCTCTCTGGTCTGCGAGGCTCTGGAATACCCATCTCCCAATATCACCTGGCTAAAGGATGAGGTTCCCATCCAACCATCTAGAAACATCCTCCTGCTCCCTGGTACTGTGCTGCATGACCATAGTGCCCCCTTGCTGCATGCCTGTGGGATTGGGATGGGGGGCCTCTTCTTGGTCTGGCTGTGGTCCAGCGCGATGGGATGGTGAGGTCATCATCCTGCAGGACCCATCAGGTGGATGCTGCTTTTCCATGTGCTGCATCATCTGATAATTGCTAGAGCCTCCTCAGCAGCATCAGTGGGATAGCACTTCCATAAACCTGGAAACTGGGCTCCAGAAGAGCATTAGAACCCCTCGGGTCAGGCTTGTGGGTGATCCGCAGATCCCTCAGAATGCCTTCTGTGCTGCTTGGGGATAGACAGCTGAGGCTGTGAGTAAAGACCCTCTCAGGAGATCCCCTTTGCCCAGGTGACCATGGGCTGCAGATCTTGAATGCCCAGGAAGAGGATGCAGGCACATACAGCTGCATTGTGGCCAATGGAGCCGGGGAGGCCGTGAAGAACTACTCTGTGAAGGTCCTGGGTGCGGGAGCTTTCCATGTCCTTAATTCCTGCAGTGATCCCACCACTGTAACCAAGCCAGTGCTCCTTCCTTCCCTTCCCATGCTTTCATCCCAGGGAGCTGCACCTTGTTGCAGCTGGTGCTGCCACCCAAAAAAGCATCTTGTCTCCCCTGTCAGGTTAAAGCCATTCCCCCTTGTCCTGTCCCTGCAGACCCTTGTCAAACGCCCCTCTTCAGCTTTCCTGTTGGCCCCTTTAGGCACTGGAAAGTGCTATGAGATCTCCTCAGAGCCTTTTCTTCTCCAGGCTGAACAACCCCAACGCTCTCAGCCTGTCTTCACAGCAGAGGGTGCACTTGCTCGCACTATGTCACTGATGTGGCATTGAACAGTACTGGTCCCAGCACACCCCCAAAGGATACCGCTTGTTGAGTCCATCAGTACCCTGAGGAGCTGCCTGTCATTGTCTAGGGCAAAGCAAGGGCATTGAGAGCTCTTCTCTCATCCATGTCATCTCTCCACACTAGTTCCTCCCTGGATTGCCAAAGATGAGCCTTCAGGGGAATATGCTGTGAAGGAGGTGAAAGCCAGGGTCAACAGCACAGTGATGCTGGAGTGCGAGACATGGGCTGTGCCCGAGCCCACCATCCGCTGGTACAAGGACAAACAGGTGAGGCCCTAACTGTGACTCCTAAAAGAGGAGCTGCTGGCTGGGCTCTATCCCACTCCTGGCTGTGTAATCTCCTCTTACCATTGCTTCATCTCTGCCTTGGGGCTGCGGTCCTCATGCAGCTCCTGGAAAGTGATGGCCACCTCCAGATCCTCAGCGAGGGGCAGGTCCTTCAGATCAAACCAGCCAGTGTCTCAGATTCGGGCCATTACACCTGCGTGGCCACCAATGCTGTGGGTGAAGATGACAGGGACTTCATCGTGCATGTCCAAGGTGAGCCAGTGCCCACTGCTGTGGGTGTCTCAGCTGAGAGGAAGCATCCTTGGTGGGGTCCTTGTGGGAGCAGAGCAGGATGTGCAGGAAGGGAGCTTGTACCTTCTGGAAAGCAAGCATTTCCTTGGCCTCCAGTCAGGCCTGGGCCGAATGCTCTGGTTGCATGTGGAGATGCAAGTCCCCATTCCCCACAGCTGACCACAGCCTGTCCCCGCAGTGCCACCCCTCTTCCAGCAGCAGACAAGCTCCAGTGAAGCCCTCGAGGTCTTCTACCGGGAGGAAGACCAGGATGGGGAGGTGACGGAGCACCGGCAAGCTGTCCTCAACCAGCCCACTGCACTGTACTGCGACACCAATGCCATTCCACCTCCCCAGCTCACCTGGTACAAGGATGGGGAGCCCCTCTCCCCTGGCCCAGGCGTGCTGATGCTTTTAGGTAATAGGCATGGACCACTACAGTGGGGTTTGGAGGGGGTTCCTGCAGAAGCTTTGTGGGTTGAGAGCACAGCATGGAGGAGGTTGGATCCTTCCTGTGGGACACGCAGGGATGCAGAAGGGACCCTCTGACCGCTGCTCTTTGCCACAGGGGGCCGGGTGCTGGAGCTGCTGGCGGTGCGGGAGGAGGATGCAGGCAGGTACACGTGTGAGGCAGCCAGTGCAGCGGGACGGGGCCGCCTGCACTACGAGCTGGAAGTGCTGAGTGAGTACAGGGCTGGGGCAGGGAGAGAATGGAGGCACACAGCAGCCCCATAACCACCTGCTTCCAGCCGCCCCGGCCATCCTCGGTGCAACAGGGGACCTGGCTGAGGAGGTGATGGCCACCATCAATGGCACCGTCCGCTTCAAGTGCGAGGCCACTGGGCACCCAGTGCCTGCGGTGTCCTGGCTCTGGAATGATGTCCCTGTTGTGGCTGGCCCTCGGCATCAGCTCCTGGAGAGTGGCACAGTACTGCAGGTCGGTGTCCCCCTTGGCAGGGTGGTTGTACTGGGGGGGAACACAGCAGAGATCAGATGGAGGAGATGAGATGCTTTTCCCTCCCTCGGTCTTGCCATGTGCAGAGGTCCTTAAGGGAGCCCCAGCAGCTCCATGGGTCAGGGCAGCCCTAAGCAGAGCTCTGCTCCCCATTTTCAGGTGGCTGCAGTAGAGGTGGGTGACATGGGCAGCTACATGTGTGTGGCTGAGAACCCAGCTGGGTCAGCTGAGAAGCACTTTGCCCTCACTGTGCAGGGTAAGGTATTCCCAGCAACCCTTCCCTGGGTTGCTGATTTACCACCCTCCTCCTCCTCTTCCTCCTTTGTCAGTTGTGGCTGCTGAACCACATGGCTGCCTCTGTCTCCTTGTGCTTTCAAGCCTACCCTGTGCCAGGAGGTTGAGGCGCCAGCACAAGATGCTCGGTATGCATCCTCCTGTGGAGTGCTCAGCCTCTGTGGTGATGGTTCCCCTTTGGCTCTGTTTTTTGGGGTGTTCTGGAGCAGAAGCTCCCTGGATTGTGGGCACAAACCCTGAAAGCATCGATGGTGTCATCAACGGCAGCATCTCGTTGGTGTGCGATGTCCGGTCCCACCCCACAGCAGAGATTGCCTGGTACAAGGATGGCCGCATCCTGCAGCTTGGCGAGGAGGTGACTGTCACTCCAGGTACATCAGGATGACAGCCTCTCCCCTGGGGCTGGACATAGCCACCAGTGGTGGGCTCTAGCTCTCCTCATCAGCCCTTCTGTATGCCACACATGAGACTCAAGCTCAGAGTTTTAACTGTTCCAGAGCGCTAACAACCTGCTGCTCTGGAGAGCACCAAGGGTTGCATCCTGCAGACTCTGCACTGCTGCTCCCAAGGAGCTCAGCACCCTTTGCTGTTGTGCACCATGAGGCCTCAGACCTCAAAGAGGGGTTTGGATGATCAGACACCTCCTGTATAGAGCTTGGCCGGCTGCTGAGGGACCGGTCAGCTTTCCTGTGTGGTGGTCCAGACCTGCTCCTGACTCCTTGCTCCTGCTTCCTGCAGGCTCTCGGGTGCTGCAGCTCTCTCGCCTGCAGCCTTCCAGCTCGGGCACATACACGTGTGTGGCACTGAGCGTGGCTGGCCAGGACGAGAAGCGCTTCATCCTCACTGTGCATGGTATGTGGCAGGGGCTTCAGAGGAAGCTTTGCCTCCAGAGCGCGCACCGAAGAGCTGACAGCAAACACCATGTTCCTTTTCACACATCCCATCCCTGCTCCTTCTCCTCAGAGCCCCCTGACATCCAGGACCCACAGCAGGAGACACTCGAAGCTGACATAGGGACCCCCCTCGTCCTGACCTGCCAAGTCACCGGTGTGAGCACCCCTGCCATCACCTGGCTGAAGGATGGGAGCCCGCTGGGTATGTGCACATCAGAACCTGTGCCACGCTGTCACCCCCCCATTGCTGCCACCCTTGTCTGAAGCCGTCCTGCCTCAGTTTCCCCATTTCTAATCCTGCCGCAAGAGACCTTTAGGGCCTAACAGGGGAGGGGGTAGAGCATGAAGGGGCTGGTATTTTCCCTATATGTTTTTAACAGGCCTCAGATTTGTTCCTGAGGCTTAAAGCAATGGGATGTGGGCATAAGATGTGATGGAGGGATGCAGGAGTGAGCCCTATAGGTACCAGCTTTTGGGGTATCTGCTGGGATGGGGGTTTGCCCCAAAACCAGTGCCTTTTTTATTCCTGCAAAGCTCTAGTGATGTCCAGTGCTCTGCAGATCCCATCCTCCACTTTAACGATGTCCCAAACCTGGGTCCTGGGGGTAGGAAGAGGGGAGCGTGACAATATCCCATGGGAGAGGGCTTGGTGGAGCATTGCTGCTGCAGCCACCTTCACCCTGTCTCCTCGCAGACAACAGCCCGGAGCAGGGCCTGGTGTTCGGGGGGAGCCAGCTCCAGCTCAGCCCCCTCCAGCCCTTCCACCAGGGCCGGTACACTTGCCTGGTGCAGGGCACCGGCACTGAGACACGCAAGGACTTCCTGGTGCTGGTGCGAGGTAGGGCTCTTGTGGCGGCTCTGCCATCAGAGGGGAGCCTTTGTTCTCCTCCTCTTCCTCCCCATCCTCATCCTCCCTCTATCCCCGGTGCAGTGGCACCCCGGATCACCAGCGGGGGGGCTCCCCAGCGAGCACAGCGCGCTGGAGGGCGGAAGGGTGATGCTGGAGTGCCAGGCAGAGGGGCAGCCCCCCCCCCGGATCTCCTGGCTGAAGGATGGGCAGCCCCTGGGGCTGCAGCCCCCTTCCCATGCCCGGTGAGTCTGTGCTGTCCATGCTTCAGTTTCCCTGTGTGCAGTGCGAGGCAGGCTGAGCTCTGCTGCTGCTTCCCCCCTCTCTGCTTGGGCTGTGACATGCCTAAGCTATGGCTGCCCCATCCCTGGCAGTGTTCAAGGCTAGGTTGGAGGCTTGGAGCAATCTGCTCTAGTGGAAGGTGTCCCTGACCATGGCATGGGGGTTGGAACTGGATGAGCTTTAAGGCCTAATCCCACTCAAACCACTCTGTGATTGCTGAGGAACACCATCACGCGTTAAGCCCTGATGCCCTGGATGGTCCTGCATCCCGGCAGGGTCCCTGTCACCCTGGCAGAGTCCCAGCCACTGCTCTGGCCTTACAGCGCATCCCAAACCCTGCAGCCTGCGTTTCAACCAAGCACAGAGCATCTCTGCCCCATGGGCACATCAGGGATAGACACACAGATCACTGCTCCATTCTCTCCATGCAGGATGTCTCCAGATGGCAGCTCCCTGCTCCTTGAGGGTCTCCAAGCTGCTGACTCAGGTTCATACACGTGCCTGGCCCGAAACAGCGCAGGTGAAGACACACAGCTGCACACACTGAGCGTGCTGGGTGAGCAGAGCCAGGACCTATGGGCAATGCGAGGGCCATCAGCCCCTTACAGCCACATCAGCCCCTCTGTCCCCTCGCCCAGTCCCTCCTGCCATCCAGCGAGGTGCCGATGACTCAGAGGTGATTCGTGGTGTCCTGTCTGCAATGGTGACACTGGAATGCCAGGCACAGGGGTCCCCTCCACTGCACGTGAGCTGGCTGAAGGACGGGCTGCCCCTGCGCCTGTCCCCCCGTGTCGCTCTGCTCTCAGATGGGCACGTTCTCCGGTAAGAAGCCACCCCTGGGGTGATGCTCGGATGCAGGCTTTGGGGATGGTACCCAGGTTTGGTTGATGAGGTGCCCATGCCTGCACCCTGAGGTGGCTGCATCTCAGTGTGGAGGCTTTGGTGGGCAGAGGGGGACCTGGAGCTGATGTCTCCTCCCCATCCCTGTTTCCCATTCCATGGGATAGGATATCCAAGGCACAGGTCTCTGACTCCGGGCTCTACACGTGCATTGCTTCCAGCCAGGCAGGGGTGGCCGATCGCAGCTTCATGCTGCAGATACGAGGTATGGGAAATGGGGAATTCAGGGAGAGCAGACCAGAGGGTGCTCAGGCACTGACTCTGCTGTCAGAGCACGTGATGTGCTTTGCATCCCTATTTCCAAGTGGGGTCTTGAGCCATCCCTTACTCAGGGTGGGCTCGAAGAAAATGGAGCAAGGCAGGACCAGCTTGAAAGCAGTCCCAGAGCACCCTGCAGAGATGCTGAGCCACCTCTGGGTGCTCACAGGACAGCAGGGACCTGCCAAGCACATCCCCAGTGCCTGGGCACCCACCTTTCCTCCCATAACCCCCCTGTAAAGGGAATTCTCCCTCCCCAGTGCCCCCCCGTCCTGGAGAGCCCGGACAGCAGTGAGGAGCAGATGGTGGCCGAGGGCTCCGATGTCACCTTCACCTGCGATGCCGCCGGGTCCCCAGCACCAGCAGTGACCTGGCTGAAGGATGGAGAGCCCCTGCGGCGGCAGAGCACCAGGGAGCCCAGCGGCCCACGGCTGAGCCTGGCAGCTGTGGGGCTGGCTGATGCTGGGGTGTACTCCTGCCTGGCTGCAAACGAGGTGGGAGAGGCCAGCAAAGCCTTCCACCTCCTGGTGATGGGTACGTGCCGTCCCCCGTGGATATGGGAGCAAGGATGTTCTGTGGGTGCAAGGAAGGGATGAGCCCACCCATCTCACTGTGTGCCTTGCAGAGCCACCCAGCATCAAGGCTGCATCCCAGCCCACCGAGATGTCCATCACTGTGGGCACCCCTCTGGAGCTGACGTGCGTGGTGACAGGGGTCCCCGTGCCCACTGTCACCTGGGAGAAGGATGGACGGCTGCTGGCAGGGCCCTGGCTTGCGATGGGGAATGAGAGCACCCTCCACATCGAGAGCACTAAGGTAGAGGCTCCTCTTTCTCCTCCCCACCTGCACGTTCTTTTTGTGCCTCAGTTTTTCTCTCTCCTGGCTCTGTGCAGGTGGCTGATGCTGGTTTGTACACCTGCCTGGCTACTAGTCCTGCTGGGGAGGACAGCAGGAGCTTCCACATCAACATCCAAGGTGTCATTGCCCTAGAGTGGGGGCCTTATACATGATGTATGGGTACAAATACGTGGATGCCCAACCCATTTACCACCCCCTGACTCCCCTGGTGCATGTCCCACAGCACCTCTCAGCATGGCGAGCATTGGAGAGACCCCCAGCATCACTGCTATGGCAGGGGGGCAGCTCATCCTGGAGTGCCCAGAGGATGCTGTGCCATCCCCCCACATCGAGTGGCACCGGGAGGGGTCCCCACTGCAGGTGCGTGCGATGTGATGGGACCTGGGCTGGTGCAGGGGCTGGGGTGCACCTTAACCAGCACCTTCAGGCTTGCGGTGGTGATTTGGGAAAAGCTGCTGATGGGAGGTTCGGGGGGGTGTTAGGAGGATTCCCGCAGACAGGTCCTGGCCGAGGGACGCTTCCTCCAGATCCGGGCTGTGGCGGCAGCGGATGGTGGGGAGTACAGCTGCAGAGATGCCAATGCACTGGGGGACAGCAGCCGGAATGTCCACATGGAGGTCCACGGTGAGTGCCAGCCTGTCATGGGGCTTTGGTGGCAGTGATTGCTCCCTCCCCGTTACCTTAGGGATGTGCCACGTTATGGGGCATCCTGTGGTTGGGGTAATGGGAAGGCGGGGATGAGGCTGAGGTTCTCCATCCCCTGAGCCCTGTTTCTGGCTTTCTGCTCTGCTGCAGTGGCCCCGGAGATCCAGCCAGGCCCTGAGGAAGTGAGAGCACTGCTCAATGGCTCTGCCGTGCTGCCGTGCCAGGCACAGGGGTGGCCCGTGCCCCGAGTGACGTGGCGGAAGGATGGACGGCTCCTGCCCCTCCGCAGGAGCAGCAGGTACGAGGCTCTGCGGGCACCAAGAGCTGGCTGTGCCACCCTCCGCATCAATGGGTGTCGTGGTGTGCCTGGAGCACTGTGAAAAGCTGTCCCCACACTAGCTCAGTGGACACGTGCTACATGGCTGCAGTGGCACTCGTCACCCTCCCAGATGCCTCTCCCCATGTGTTGCAGCCCGGACAGGCAAAGTCTCAAAGGGCTGCTTTGCTCTCCTTGCCCAGGCTGCAGCTCCTGACAGGAGGCTCCCTGCAGATCAAGCCCATTCAGATCCAGGATTCAGGCTATTACCTCTGCATGGCATCCAGCCCCGCCGGCTCTGACTGGCGAGGCCTGGACCTCCAGATCCTGGGTAAGTGGATGAGCAAGATGGATCCTTCCTGCTCTCATCCCTGTCCAGCCCATGGCTGTTGGGCCGCTCTCACCACTGCAACAATGTGCTGCTGTTCTCTGCTCATCACCACCATGTGCTCCCACAGTCCCTCCTGCCATCACCCCTGGGCCCTCCAACCTCACCCTGCTGGCACAGCAGCCAGCCATGCTGGGCTGTGATGCCTGGGGATCCCCTGAGCCCCACATCAGATGGGAGAAGGATGGTCACCCCCTGAACCCACACCTCCCGCCTGGCACCTACAGGTACCCGCAGCACCGGCCACCTCTCCCGCCAAGGGGTCCCACCATAGGCTGGGGTTTTCTCCCCTTCTCGCAGCTCCCCATGGGGCAGAGGTTGACCCCAATGCTCTGCCCATGCAGATTGCAGTCCTCGGGGTCGCTGCTCATCACCAGCCCTGGTCCCCGGGATGAGGGGTGGTTCGAGTGCATCGCTACCAATGCTGCTGGAGAGGCACGCAAGGTCTTCAGGGTGTCCGTCCATGGTGAGTGAGGTGTTAGGGCTGGGAGCAGCTTTCCCAGGTAACATGGATCTGCTCCAGTCCCCTGTGGGGTTGGGTCCCCCCTCTAGAACTGGGCAAGAGGGAAAACAGCCATGTCTGTGCCCCAGTGCATGGGCATGGAATCCCCTTCAGCATCTGCCTTGCCTTTTTGCCTCTCCTTGCCTCTTTCTTGCCTCTCCTCTCCAGTGCCCCCCACCATTGCCGATGACCTTACAGACGTGGTCGTCACCCGGCTGTCCCCTGCTGTCCTTACCTGCTACACCTCCGGTGTGCCCCCCCCTGCGGTGTCATGGAGCAAGGAGGGGGCTCGGCTGGGCAGCCGGGGAGGGGGGTACCGCATCCTGCCCACAGGTACAGGCATGGGGCAGCGCAGCCCCAGCGGGGCAGCGGATCCCTGTCTGCCTTCTGCCTGCTGCCTCCCTCTGCTGCCTTCCAGGGGCCCTGGAGATCAGGCAGGCGCTGCCCACACACGCTGGTCACTACACATGCACAGCGAGGAGCGCTGCTGGCACAGCCCGAAAGCACCTCCGGCTCACGGTGCACGGTACATACAGCTCCTGGGGTCCTGGTCCTGGGGGTCCTGCTCCCTGTTCCTCGGCACACCTTGGAGGGGAGCCCTGGTGAGCAGCGCTGCCCTGCCGCTTGCAGACCCCCCTGCCTTGAAGCCACTGCCCGGCATGGTGATGGTGATGGTCAACACCAGCACTGTGCTGTCCTGCGAGGCGACAGGAGTCCCACAGCCAGAGGTCACCTGGCAGAAGGATGGTGTTGGCATTGCTGGAGGTGAGAGGGAGCCTGCTGGGGCTGCAGAGCCCATGCTGCCTGCAGCATTTGCCTGGGGGGGGATTGGGTGCCGTGGGTTGTAGGCATCCTAGCAGGGCGCTGGGTGACACTGGATGACACCAGCTCCTGACCGAGATGGGTGCAGCGGTCGCTGGAGCCATTCCCTGGAGAATCCCCAGGAAGGGTGGGAAGCAGTCCCTGCACACCATCCATCCACACACTGGCATGGCTGCATCGCCCCATCCTGCCCTTCATTCCCTGCAGGGCCTGGGCTGAAGGTGCTCCCCAATGGGCAGCTCCATCTCCTCCGAGCCTCCCCAAGGGATGCAGGCACCTACCTGTGTGTGGCTCGCAATCCCTCAGGCACTGCTGCGGGGAGGACCAGGCTGATTGTGCAAGGTAAGGCAGCAAACAGAGCCCCATCTCCTCTTGCTCTGCTCCTTCCCCTGCACCTCACAGTGAAATGTGGCTGCCAGGTGCAAGCAAGTCCCTGTCCTTGCCCCATCCAGTACCCCCCATCATTGCGGCCGGCCCGGCTGAGCTGGCTGTGCTGGAGGGGCTGGAGGTGCTACTGCCCTGTGCTGCCCATGGTGTTCCTGAGCCTCGCGTGTCCTGGAGCAGGGATGGAGCCCCAGTGCGGGGCGGTGGGGGGAAGGCCACTGTCCTGCCCTCCGGGGACCTACTGCTCCGGGATGTCCAGGTAAGGACCATCCCTTCCTGCTGCCAAGCTAGCTGTAAGGCCAGAGAGCTGAGAAACAAGTGCCTCCTGCTGCTGAAAAGAAAGGGTTGTTCAGCATCATGCTGTGTCCCTGGCTGCTTTCAGAAACAGCAGTGAGAGGGAGAGCCCTGTTTGGTCCTTTGCAACAGGCTGTTGGGTTGGGGCACTGCGGGTTTGCTAACGTGGGCTTGAAAAAGTGGATGACCTACGGGGTTTTAGGTGCACAGAGCCATAGCCCAGTGAGCCAGGGCTGCAGCGGGACCCCTGGCTCAGGCTGATCCCTCCCTGTGCCCCCCCTTTCCCCATGCAGGAAGGGGATGCCGGGAGCTACTCCTGCAGCGCGGTGAACTCGGCCGGGAGCGCTGTTCGCCGGCTCTCCCTCTCCATCCACACCCTGCCCACCTTCACCCGCCTGCCCCAGGACATCACCCTGAGCTGGGGCGAGCGGCTGGAGCTGATGTGTGCCGCCACGGGCAGCCCCCAGCCCCGGGTATCCTGGATGTCCAATGGGCGGCTCATCACTGGTGAGTCGGCAGCGGGCAGGGGATGCTGAGCTTGGGGGTGATGGGATCCTGCTGCCATGCCAGGCCTTGTTCCACTTACTGGCGTGCCAGCACGTCTGGTTGTGCAGGTTTTACAGGGCCGGCCCCCAACCATGGTTTTTGGGTGTTTTGCACCCACAGATGGCGTGTCGGGGCAGAACGGCTGGAGCACCCTGAGACGGGAGGCAGCCACACGTGCCGACAGAGGGACCTACATCTGCCATGCAGAGAACAGCGCTGGTGCCATCAGGGCCACTGCCTTTGTCTCCATCAGAGGTAGGTGCTGGCAGGGAACCCGGGATGCCCAGCCAGCCCCCTGCCTCTGCCATCCCTCTCCCTTTCCCAGAGGCACCCATCATACAGGGGGACCCCAGCACCTACCAGGTGGAGCATCCCGGGGATGATGCCCTCCTCCATTGCAATGCCCGGGGCCACCCCCTGCCCCTTATCCGCTGGAGCAAGGATGGGGTGCCGGTGGTGGCCGGTGGGCGCCTGCGCCTGCTGCACAATGGCTCCTTGGCCATCCGTGCCGTGAGGGTGAGTGGGGTTTAAGGGGTGCCAGTGCTTTTCGTATCAAAGCCAAGCACCACATTGATGCTGTTGGTACTGCTAGAGCACTGACGCGGGTCACTACCGGTGCGTGGCAGAGAATGATGCAGGCACAGCGGCAAAGGTGGTCACCCTGGCCCTACAGAGTGAGTGCTGCCCCCTCTGCACCCACCTCTTGAGGGACTGCACATCGCATCACCCCTCAGCCCCCCAGACCACCCCTTGGGCCCTTGGGGAATGGCCACAGTAGCACTGGGATGCTGCATTGCTCTCCTTGCCCAGGTGCCCCCGTGGTGGTGGTGATGCCGCGGGTGGCGGTGGTGCGAGCCGGGCAGCGGGTGCTGCTGCACTGTGCTGTGTCTGGGGAGCCCACCCCATCTGTGGAGTGGCAGCGCGATGGGGAGCCGCTGCCTGAGGGTCCCCGTGCCCGCATCCTGCCCAATGCCACGCTGCTCCTGCCCGCCGCTGCCCGCCGTGATGCTGGAAGGTACTCCTGCCTCGCTCGCAACACCCTGGGGGCTGCTGTCGCCCATGCATCCCTGGCTGTGCGAGGTGGGCGTCCTCCCCTGCGGCTGCATAGAATCAGGGACTGATTTGGGTTGGAAGGGACCTTTAAAGCTCATCCAGTTCCATGGGCTTCCACTAAACCAGGTTGCTTGAAGCCTGGGGGGCTTCTTGGTGGTTCAGGGCTGGGACTGCCCATAGTGCTGTTACACCCCAGGATAGGACCTCCTGCAGGGTGGTTTGGAGGGATGTTGTCTGTCCTTGCTTGAAAAGCCCTTGAGCCATGCTCTGGTTTGCCCTCTCTTCTGCTGCTCCCCTAAAGGTCTGAGCCCAGACAAATCCTTATCCTCCAGCTGCCATGTGCCAGCCCACGTTCCTGTTTGCCTCCCCTCAGCCTTTCTGCCCATGATTAAAGTCCCATTTCCCAGGGGCTCTACTAAATGTACAGGCACATCCCCTCATGCTGCCCCTCGGGGAGCAGAAGGCCAAGCTGGCCAGCAGCACAGAGGAAGCTCTGCATGCTCCTTGCATGGCTGCTGGCATTTGATGCCGGATATGCCAGAGGAGAAGCAAATAAAAGCTAGGGGCTGTGGCCAGGACCAGGGGTTGATACAGAGCAGAATTTGGGGGGTGTTGGTGCGCATCTGTGTGTACAAGATATGGAGCCACACTCGCAGCATCCCCCGTCAATGTGGCACCATGTTCCCCAGACCCATGGGGTCTTTGAGGGCTGTGCTTGCAGCCTTCACCTCCAGAAAACGAGGTTTTCTTAACACACAACCTATTGGGAGGGCAGATACCCCACTTCCCAAGGGACAGCAGCCCCAACATCACTGCCCCTGTCCCTCTCACCCCAGAGGAGCCGCGCCGGGTGCGGGGCAGCCTGGCTGGAGCCATCAACGCCCATGAGCTCGGTGTCACCACCCTTGATGCCAGTGTGCTGGGTGACCCGCGGTCCGGCACTGCCGCCATCCGGAGCAGCATCGGCAGCATCCCACCCGCTGCAGGTAGGTCACCACCCCTGCCCTCACCCCAGGGAGGGGTTTGATCTGTGTCAGGTGTCAATTTGGAAGGAAAGATGCATTTTAGTATTTTTCTGCCCAAAAAGCAGCACCCCACAGCTGTGCTGTTGCCTATGGGAGAGGAGCCTGGGGTAGCTGGGAAGGGCTGGGTGCATGTTAGGAGGGTGACCCCTTTTCTCCCCCACCTTCAGGGCCACTGATGCGGGTGCTGGTCGCTGTCATCGCTCCCATTTACTGGTCCTTGGTGCATACCAGCGGTGAGGCCAGAAAGGCATTCCTGCTCACCCGGGGCACATTCCGTCAGGAATCTCAGCTGCAGTTTGGCACAGGTAAGCAGTGTTGGGGGCCCCAGGTGTGTCTGGGGGCTCTGGAGCCTCCATCTCCTCCATGCCCCATCCTGGGGACTCATCTCTGCACCGGGCTGAGGCTCCCATTGGAGACAGAGCTGTGTTTGGGGGTGCTGTGGGCTGCTGCTCACTGCTCCCCACCATGGCAGGAGAGCTCCTGAAGGTCACCCACATCTCCCGGGGCACGGATGCTGCTGGTGCTCTGCTGCTGGACACCGTGATCAGCGGCTCCGTGCCCAAGAGCATCGGTGATGCCGCGGTGCTGCTGCAGGTGCCGGTGCTGCCCATTCTCCCTGCGGGGCAACCACTCCCGTACTGGGAGCCTGGGGGGGGTCCACGGCCTGACCCCGCTCCCTGCCTCTCCCCAGGACTTCAGTGAGCGCTATGTGCAGACGGGCACAGGGCGGCTCTCGGGGGGCTCAGTGCAGAGATTCCTGAAGGATGGGCACATTATCCGCGCCCGCTGCAATCACACCATTGTGTATGACCCCCCCATGGGCCCGCAGCCCCCCCGGGTGCAGCATGTCCGGGCCAGCGCCATCAAAACCTCTTATGACCCAGCCTCAGAGCAGCTCCACTTCCAGCTCCATGCCTCACTTGATGCTGGTAACAGGGGGATTCGTAGGGATGGGGATGAAAATACTGGGATCCCTCGTCAGTCCTGGGTGGCTCTGAGGGCGCAAAGGCCACGTCCCTGCAGTGACATGTCCCTTCTCATCACCTCTGCTTGATTCCCAGCAGCTAATGGAGACCAGTGCCCACTGGGATTCATCCTGGGCCCTGGGCAGCTGCACTGCATTGGTACGGACCCTTCCCAAGGGGGCATGAGGATGGTGCTGCATGGTGCTACCTCCCCATCACCCTCGTCTCTGCTCCCCAGATATCGATGAATGTGCCGAGGGGTCCCACGCCTGCCGCTACAACCAGCTCTGCCAGAACACTGCAGGGACCTACCGCTGCGCCTGCCCTCCTGGCTACCACTCGCTGGGCACCGGCTGGCCATGCCTGGGTACGAGCTGGGCACAGGGTCACAGTCACTCTCCTGCCCTGCTCCAGCCTCAGTTCCCCATCCCGCTGCAATTCCCCATCTCTTTCCTCCACCAGACATAAACGAGTGCCTGCAGTTTCCTCCACCGTGTGCCTTTGAGTGCCGCAACCTGCGGGGCTCCTACGAATGCCTATGTCCCCCCGGCAGGACCCTGCTGCCGGATGGAGAGTGTGGGGCAGCAGAGGTGGATGGAGGGGATGCAATGGGCAGCACCCACCGGGACACCCCCTTGCGCAGGCTGGGGCCAAGCAGCCCCTTGGGAGGGTCCTTAGGCACCCAGCTTGCCCTTCGCAGGGTGGCAAAAGATGTGGGGCTGGGTGCCCGGGGTCCTCCATGCCCCATGGGCTTCATCAGGAGGAATGGGACCTGTGCTGGTGAGTGTGCATCAGGCAAGGGCTTTGCAGGGAGTTTGGAGGCCATAAAGGCAGTTCCTGTGCCAGTTGCTGGCCTGTTTCCCTTTTGTTTGAGCCCCTGTTCATGGGGTTGGGGCCTCCCTGGGCTTGGCTGTGGTGGGCATGGTTGGTGAGAACCAGGATGCTGCAGGACAGTGGGCACCAGAGGGGATTGACACCCCACAGTTCGCCTTCACCGCTCTCACCCCACAGATCTTGATGAGTGCGAGATGCTGAGGCTGTGCCAGCACGACTGCAGGAACACCATGGGCAGCTACCGCTGCATCTGCCCCCCTGGATACCAGCTGCTGCCCAATGGCAAGAGCTGCCATGGTCAGTGTGGGGGTGCTGGGGGGGATGCTCCTGCTCTGGGGGATGCTGTGTCCATTGGGGTGTGAATGCAGTCCCTGTGGTGTCCTGGGTGTCACTCCTTTGGGGCTGCAACTCTTTCTCCTTCTTTCTCCTTTCTTCTCACAGCCCCAGTGTCTGAGGGCCCAGGCAGGGGTGGGAGGTGGGGTTGAATCCCTATTTCATCCTGGGGCACTCCGGTGCCATCAGATCTATCTCTCTTCTGCCTACAGATGTGGATGAGTGTGCAGAGGGCACTATCCAGTGTGGCTCGGACCAGATGTGCTTCAACACCCGTGGTGGTGCCCAGTGTGTGGATGCGCCATGCCCAGCTGGGTACCGGAGAGGCTCCAGCCCTGGGTGAGTGATGCTGCGTGGCCAGTGGGTGCCCATCCCACACTCCTCATGGCACCATAGGACCCCAGTGTCCCAGCTCTGACACCCCTCTGCATCCCCCGGCTCTCGTGCAGGCTGTGTGTGGGTCTCTGCACCCCAGACTGTGGCTCTGCTGGTCCCCCCATGCTGCGGTACGAGCTGCTCACCCTGCCCCTCGGCATCGCTGCTGGCCGGGCCGTGGTGCACCTCACCCAGGCCTCTGCCCTTCACCGCCATCCCCTCTTCACGCTGCTGGAGCGGGAGCCAGGCAGCCCCTTCGCCCTCCGCACCGAGCAGGGACGTGGCATCATCTTCACCCTGCGCCCGCTGCGGGACCCCGGCACCCACCGCCTCAAGGTGCAGGCGCTGGCCCCGGGCAGGCAGCGGGCTCCCAGCATCTTCATCCTCCTCATCTCCGTCTCGCCCTACCCCTACTGACACAGCTGAGGGACAGGAGGGGATGTGGGGTCTTATCTCCTCCTGTCCCTCGCCACCTTGGCTCAGGGAGAGCTGAGCTTGAACCTTTCCTCTCCCCCCAGGCCCCTCGGTTGCCTTCACCCTTGGCTGGTCCCTGACTCAGCAGGGTCCTGGGGGGGGCCAAGGTGTCCCACCAGCCTCTTGCAATCGGGTTTTGTTGCAACCTACGGCTCAGAGCAAACACAGCTCTGGGTGGCCTTGGCCATTATCAGTCCTTGGATAGGGGATGAGCTGAGTGACAGGGGCCAGTGAGGGTCCCCCTAGGGTCCAGGCTGGGATTCCCTGGGCTGGAGCAACCTCAGGCCCCCTGGCATTAACCTCCTTCAATTGAAATAGCCTTTTTATTTTTAGCCCACTTGGTTTCTGTGTACACTTAATTATTTATGGGGTTTTTTTTCCCAAATAAAGGTGTTTTGTGGCTAAATATCAGTTGTTCCTGAAGAAAGCAGCTTCCTTCTGCATGCGGGAGGAATGCTCTTGGCTTGCTGTCCTTAGACACCTCCCTGTGTGGCCTTGGACCATAGAAGGGAGATTGTCTGGATGAGGCAATGCTGGATGGCCAATGTCCAGCATCTGAAGGTGCAGTCCTGCCCCATGGTCAGGTCCTTCGGTCAGCATGAGCAGAGTGTGGCCTCTCTACACATGGTGCAGATTGAGGTTGGTCCCAAAAAGCTGCTCAGTCCTCCTTTACAGTGCTGGCACCTAAGACCTGAGCCCACAACTCCACAGGTTTGGGCCATTTGGTGATGGGTGAGGTACCAGGTGAGGATCACATCCCCATCACTGGAGCTCACAGGGGTGCTGACATTCCCTATAAAAGCCATGTCCTTTGGGCTAGGGGCTTCACATCTTCCAGGGCCACTTCTGCTTACATTGCAAGTAACCCCTGGGTACACGCAATAGAGAAAGGTGGGTTTGCCCCACGGGCAGCCCCCTGCCCCATCCCTGCCTGCCCACAGGGCTCCTGCTCCTCCTCAGGATGGAGTTTCAAGTAAGTTCAACCTTCCCCTACGCCGGGGGGGGGAACACTGGGCTTCTGCTCCCGTTTTCTCTCTCCTTGGAGCAGGCGGCTCTGTGGGGTTCCCTTGCGCAGGGGATGCACTGTGGAGGTCAGGAATGGCGACAGCACCAAAAGCAGACGGGTTACAGCCGGGCACATCCTCCCCCCCGCTCGGGGTGGAACCGTCCCCCCTCCTTTATGCTGGGGACGGTGCCCACGGAGGGGACAGTCCCGCGGCGGCTCCGCCTGCCCGCCCCCGGCTATAAGAGAGGAGGAGGTGGAGGATGCTCCAGGCACCGGACCGGAGCGACCAGGGCAGGCGGGCCCCGGAGCGGGTGAGTGCAGGACACAGCACGGGGTGGGAGGTGAGGGGAAAGGGGCCCTTCGCCATACGGGACCTGTCCACTCGCCCCTGGGTGTCCCCTCTCCACCCAGCCACGGGTCTCCCCCACCCCTGGGTGCTGGTGGAGGGCTTGCTGGTCCCTGCAGGAGCAGGGCAGTGGGCTCCCAGCCCCTTCCCCGCGCTGGGAGGTGCAGTTAAGCCCCTTCTACCTCAGTTTGGGGTTTCCAAGCGAGTCCCATCTCACTGAGGGATCCGCTTGTCCTCCCCCAGGGAGGGGAGCTGGGACCTCGGCTGGTGTTGTCCCCACTCTGGGGATGGGGGGGGGGGGGCAGGATGGGACCCCCGTAAGATGGAGGAGTGATGCTGAGGTGAAACCCAGCACCAGTGAGAGCAGCCCCACGTACTTCTGCTGGAGGGACCCCTGGGGAGCCCCTGCTGCTGCCTGCCCGTCCTCTTCCAGCCTGGCTGGTGAGAGTGGTTCCTCTCCTTATCAAAGCTTTGGGCTTTTAATGCCTCTCCCTTGTTTCTTACCTTTCCCTTGGTTTCGAAGCAGAAACACAGTGTTCCTGTGCAGCGGGGCAGCTGCAGCCGCTCCGGCCAAAACCCGGCCCTAACTCACAAGGAAATGGCTACAGAATAATAATCAGGGCTGAGAAAGTCCCGGCCACGTTTCCCTTCATTGAGTTTTGTTTGCTCTGATTTATTATCACCTACCACCACAAATCTGGGGCTCTCCCTTCCTGGGCAGGCAGGTTTGGCACAAGCCTCACTACCGGAGCTGGAAATACTGGTGGCTGCAGACCATTCCTGGGATGCAGGATGTGTCCCCCGGATAAACTGCCCCTGGGCATCATGTGGGCAGAAGGACCTGCCTGAGCAGGCAACAGTTGGATGTGTTTCCTTAACCTGCTGCCCTGCCGCTTGTGAAGTGAGCGTGCCTGGCCTCAGGGGTGCTGAGTCAGGACAGTGATGCTGCAGCGGGGATGGGTTCTGGGGGTAAAGAAGGGAATTTGCCCAGCAAGGAGGCACTGGTGCAGCGTCAAACTTGGGCTGAGCCCTTTCGGGAACTGTGTTTGCCTTCCTGTAAATGCCCTGGAGAGGAAGGGACAGGCTGAGCCTCCCCAGCTCAGCGCGCTGGCTGGTAGGGAAACACCGGTTGCGCAAGCAGGGTGCTGTGCAGGCAGCAGAACGGGCATGGGCAGGCTCAGGGAGCTGAGTTGTGGTTATGGGGCTGCCAGATCCCTTTGCTTTTCAGCAAGAAACCGGCAGGAGCACGCCAGATGCTGTGCCGGCTCCAAGCCATGCCCTGCGAGATGCTGGCCCCGCACCTGTGCTGGCAGGACCAGGGTGCTGGGATACAGCCTGGCATAACCTCATCCTGCTGGGAAAGGCGCCGGGTGGGCCAGGCTAGGGTGCTCGGCACAGCGCCTTCCCCACTGGCAAAAGCAGGATTGTGCTGACTTGGCAGCAGGCAGTGCTGCTCAGGATGGGATTTGGCTGGCTCTGTGGTCCAAGGGTCAGCTGGCACCGCCTCCTCGAGAGGCCCTGGGATTCACAGCCTTGGGGACTGCAGAGACAGCCCCAAGTCCCTTCCCTCAGCAGGACCCCCATCACTCCCCAAGAGCTCAGGTGTGCCTCATCCTTCATCTCCTGGCTTTGGCTGGAGTCCGTGATATCCTTGGCTGAAGGGTGAGAGGAACCAAACCCCCATGTAGGTGTTTCACGCTGGCAGAAGCCTCGGGGCAGTGTAATTAAGACAAATGCCCAATAAGCATTAATTAGACTGGGGGCTGGGCAGTGCTGGTGGGTGCTGCACCCATCTGCTGCCACAGTGCCTCTGGCACAGGGCTCTGATGTGCTGGGTTGTGCCTGAACAAGACATTGGGCTGCATCTCCGCCACGGCTGAGTCCTGGCCCCCGGTGTTGCAGGGTACTTGCAGAGTGCAGGACGGGCTCTGCTGGGAGAGCTGCGTGGAGCAAAGGTAAGAGCAGAAGGGACCTCTGTCACTGTGCTGGTGTGCTCCATCACACTGGGCAGCATGCAGGCAGGGTGCCCTCCGCGGCTGGGAGCTGCAGCCTGGATGTGGCTCTTCCTCCTGCCCCCAGCCCTTCCCTTGCTTGTTTTAATCAGAGAGCCTGTCCCAGCACCGCCATGCGCTCTTCTACCTACTAAAGCCACTGGTGGTGTTTAGCTTGCTGTGGGCTGTGCTTCTTGCTTCCTGGTTATTCACCCCCTAGATAATGTTCGTGATGGGGGGAATATCCCACCCCAGGGAGAGCCCTCAGCACGTGGCTGGACTGTGGTGGCCCATGGCCAGTCCAGAGCACTGGGAAGCGTTTCATAGCTGATGGCTGCAGCATCCCTGAGCCGAGCAAGGGCAGGGGCTGGTGCCATCGTGAACCCCTTTGCTTTGCTAGCGCCATGGCTCAGACCAAGGGCACAGTGGTGCTGGCTTACAGCGGGGGCCTTGACACGTCGTGCATCCTGGTGTGGCTGAAGGAGCAGGGCTATGATGTCATTGCCTACCTGGTGAGTCCTGTGCAGGACACTGCCTCATGAACCCTGTCCCCAGGGGCCGGGGATGGAGGGGATGTTGGGTCTGGGGATCTGGGTGGTCCCCAGGTGTGGGACGGGGGTCATGGTGTGCGTGCACATCCATGGTGGTGACCCTGCTCTCCCTGGTTAACCATCTCCCAGCCTGGGTGCTGCTCTGCTGAGCTGTCAGCCCTGTGCGGCACGTCCCGTCCTGCCAGCAAATAACCCTCTGCTAATGAGGGCAGTGCATCGGGCAGAGCCAAGGGGCTTGGCAGAGGGTAGCACTGGCCCCATGGTATATCGTCCTGGGAGGACCCATCCTGAGTGGCCTCAAACGCGGCCAGCATGGGCTCTGTTGCGCCCTGAATGATGCCCTGTTCCAGGCTGTGTTCTGTGGTCTCGTTTCAAACTCAGCTTTCAGTTTTTCCCCCGTTCCAGGCCAACATTGGGCAGAAGGAAGATTTTGAGGCAGCACGCAAGAAAGCTCTGGCACTGGGGGCTAAAAAGGTAACAGTGCTCCTCCCAAGTCTGTGCCTGGGGGGCTCTGAGCATCCTCTGCTCTCTGCTGTGGGGCTGAGTCTTCGGGTCTCACATCCCACAGCTGCATCCCGCACTGCAGGGAGTGTGGACAGTGCCAGCGAGGAATCCCTTTCCCAGAGCTTTTGCTCCAAAGCGGTTTAGGGAAAGGGGAGGTGAAGGGACCCTTGGCTGCGCTGGAGGAGTGGGATCTCCCTGCAGCAGCCCTTCCATCACAAGGCCCCCTCCATCCCCACAGGTTTACATCGAGGACGTCAGCAAGGAGTTCGTGGAGCAGTTCATCTGGCCCGCGGTGCAGGCCAACGCTCTCTATGAGGACCGGTACCTGCTGGGCACGGCGCTGGCCCGGCCCTGCATCGCCCGCGGGCTGGTGGAGGTGGCCCAGCGGGAGGGAGCCCAGCACGTGGCCCATGGGGCCACCGGCAAGGTAAGGGAGGACGGGGGGCATCAGGGGGGTCTGGTCAGTCCATCGGCCAAGCTGTGGGTGCCAGGAGGGGTGCACAGAGTGTTTTGTGTAAAGCCCAACTGCGTTTTGACGCTTCCTTCTTGTTTCTGGGAATTCTCTGCCCAATTTCGGTTCCATTTCCCCATCGGAAAGCTTCGGGTCATGGCCAAACCCCGGTTTTGGTAGCTGCTGTCTGAAAGTTGCTACGGACAGGAGCCGAGCCGGCACCCCGGGCAGGATGTGGGGATCCCGTCCTCATCCCGATCCCCATCCCGGTCTCCGTTCCCCGCTGTCGCCGCCGGCCGCAGGAAGGCTACATTGCCACTAGAGGCAGCCAGAGACCGTGGAAAGGATGCTCGGGATGGAGGAACCCCCTATGTGGTGTGTCTCCCCCACTTTCCCTCTTCCCCCCCCCCCCCCCCAAGCACTTCCAGCCCCTGCCCTTTGCGGGGACACCATGGGCAGGGTGGCACTGATACCAGAATACTCTGCGGTGCCTTTGGGTGCTGTGGGTGCACACAGGACCTGCCAGGTGCCCCTTGCTCTGCATCCTACAGGGACCCAAAGTGTAGACCTTGCTGCTTGTGTCCCAGGAGCAAAGGTGAGGTGTCCATTTAAGTCTCAGTGCAAGAGGCTGGGTTTGGGAGGGCTGGTTTGAGTGTCCCTGGCTATAGGGAGGGCCCTGCTAGGAGAGAGATGTTAGGTGCAGCCAGGAGATTGCCAAGGGGCATGCTGACACCGGGGACATGGGGCAGAGAAGTAACTGTGGGGCTTCAGGGCTGAAATAACTCTTATTCCTGCTGCAATGGGCTCCCCATCTCCCTTCCCCATCCATGTCACCCATCTCCAGCAGCCCCCTCTTGAAAGCCCTTGCTCAGTGGGAATAGGCTCCCAATGCGATGACGTCTTCTTTGCTCCTGGGTACCACCAGCACGTATGTCCCCACTCACAGGGGCACCTTTGGATGCTCTCCAGGCTCTACCCACTCCCCAAGCCATTAAGCCACAGGCACAGGCAGGACTGACTGTGGGTAACTCAATCCTGGCCCTGGAGCCTTAAATGTGACCATCTGCGGTGTCCCCACTGCCCGAGCAGATGGGCTTGTTTTGGGCCTGTAAGGGAAATGAGTGCTTTGGTGGATGTACTTGCTTGTGTGTAATAGTCCTCAGGGATTTCCCAGCCCGGTTGTAAATGTATCCTCCAGAATGGGGCCAACAGGAGGTGGGGAAGGGGATCCTTACACCCCTTGGAGCTGATGGAAAACAGGCTTTGGTGAGCGCTATTCCCTTGGAAGCACTAAACTCCCAGGCTTGTTCCTCACCCCTTCCTGGCTACCTGCCCTCATTAGGGGGACCTCATCAGCATGGGCCAATTAAGATAAAGGGAGATTCAGAGCTATTTAATTATGAGCTGCTGCATCCTCCAGCACACCACGGTCTTCTCCCCTTAGCACGCCCTTTCCTTCCATGTGTCCTCTGATGCTTGCAGGGGTGAAATGCCCAAATCTGGGTTTCTGCTGGTTCAGTTTTTGGGAGTGTCAGCCCAGGGAAGAGTTCCACCCTCGGGGGAATGAGCTGCATCAGGGTTTTGCACACCCGGCTGTCAGGAGTACCAGGAAAGGTGATTTCGGGTTCAAACCAGCCATAGAGAGGGACCAGGAGTGACCCTGCTGCACAGAGCTAGACTAGGTCATGGCATCCTGTATCCCCTCCTGCTGTGGGAATGGAGGACATAAACGGGTCCTCATCCTTGATTTTCCAATGAAAATTGCCAGCAATCCCATCGCATCCCAGTGGCATTCTCTGCTGTGGGGGAATTTGATCCTGGCCCTGCACAGGAGTGGGGAAACAGTGGGTTTCTGGCATGGCCCACCATGCCAGAGGTCTCCAGTGTTGCATGTCAGAGGCTGCACATATGTGTTGTCACACGTGTGCACTGCCACACACATGCTCTGCCAGCACCCAGCAGCTGCTGAGCCTCCCAGCTCCGTGGATGAAGCCGTGGAGCTGCTATTTCATCGTTTGCACTTTCAGTGCTCCTTTTGGGTTGGTTTTCTTTTTGGCAATTCCAACTGATTTTTCAGTTTCTTCCCCCAGATCCAAACCTGCAGCCCTGCCAGGTCTTATTCCTCTCCTGAGGATCCTCTATGGCTCTGGGTGAGCTGGTCGAGGGATGACGCTTCATCCCCCCTCTGTGGTACCAGTGTGGGGGCACCCACCTCCCACCCACCCTCAGCATCTCTCATTGATATTTCAGGGCAACGACCAGGTTCGGTTTGAGCTCACCTGCTACGCTCTATGTCCTAAGATCAAGGTAAGGCCCCAGAATTGCCCCCTGGGCCCCATCACTGGGCTTTTATCCCCCTCCCCAGCCGGTGGGGAATTTTAACACTGATGCAAGCGGCTGTGCTTCACTTTAACAATCTGCCAGCTGCACAGAGCCACGTTTTGGCATTTGAAGGGGCTGTAATGATCCTTAATTGACCTATTTTTACCCCAAACACCATGAGGCCATGGAGGAAACAGTACCAAGGCAGCTGCCAGATAATCGATGCTGCCTGTTTCCCCCTTGCATCCAGTGTCTTGTTAGGGTCAGGGGTCTGGGTTACTCCATCCTTCAGCACTGAGATTAGATTTCAGCTGTGGGACCAACAGCCCGTGGGACCTTGTTCGCCGAGGGAGCCCTTTCCTATGTGGGAGCCGGGGGGGAGGAAAAGGGAACCAAGAGAGCCGGGGGCTTCTTATCTCATGCTCCCGCTTCCCGCCAGGTTATTGCACCATGGAGGATGCCTGAGTTTTACCAAGCGTTTCCCTGGGCGCCACGAGCTGATGGACTATGCCAAGGTAGGAGCTGGTGTTGGGATGGATGTGGGACGCTTGGGATGGATGCGGGATGCTAGGGGCCGCTGCAGGATGCTCACCATGGCTTGCAAACCCTGCACAGCATCGCTGCAGCACCACGCTGGAGCTTCTGGTTGGGATTTATTCCTCCCCCCCCCCCCTTCTTTTTCTCCTTGCTCTCTAAAAGCTCCATAATTACCTGGCTATTAATGTAACCTGCTTTCCAAGGAAACAGGTCCCAGCTCCTTGACTCGCATAACAGACAAAGCAAATCCATTCACCTTTGTTGTCCCTTCCTTTTTGAAGTACAAGTTGCAATAAAACATATTAGAAGTTTTACAGCAGGTTTGTACGTGCCCACCAGGGTACCTTTCTTCCTTAGCGACTTCATGGCAATGCTTGACAACTCGGCTCAATCAATCAGAAGGGAAAAGGCAGCTCTGTGCGTAAACCAGAAAATCACTTCGGTTTTTAAATAGCTGCCGTCGAGGCTGCCTGGGTGAGCTCTGTGAAGGCGAGGTGTGGAGCCAGAGGGATGCAATGTGCGGTGAGGAGCCCTCGGAGCCCATTAGGGCTGCTGAGAGCGGCGTGTCGAGGATTGTGTTTGCCATCTGCTGTTGTATTATGAAGGGGCGAGTTTACGAGAGCTTTCCATATGTTGCCAAACAAATCGTCAAATAGGGGAGTTATTAAGAGCGCCGCGGTTTTATTATATGGAAAATGGAACATGTGTTTTGGGTTTGGGGGTTTTGTTTGGGGGGTTTTTCTTTGGGCTTTGTTTGGAAGTGGGGGGAAAAAGGGAAATGAAATGGATTGGGGCCCTGCTCAAAGGGGAAAGGTTGAGGATCTGTAGTACCTTTTGGTCTCTGATTGTGTTCAGTGTTAAGAACAACAGGGGTTTCCTTCCTTTATCATGTTCAGGAGAGGGCGTTGAGTGGCCGGGTCCTTTCAGGACTCTGATGCGCTCGCCTCAGTGCTGGGGCAGTTATAACACAATGACATCTGGGGCTCTGCTGATGCTGGGGAAAGCAAGGATCCGTGTCATTGTGGCCCAGCTCTTGCTGTAGAGTTGCTGCCCAGGGGCTGGGCCCAGCCTTCCTCCTGCTCCCAGTTCATCCCCACAACCAGCCAAAGCACCTTAATGAGGAAGGTGACCACAGCAGGAGGAGCCCACTGGGAGGGAGCAGAGCTGTTAGTCCCTCTGCAGCCTTAGGAGGCACCTCAGAACCTTGCTCCTACCTCAGGTGATGGGTCGATGACCACGATTTAACAACCACAAGCATTTCCTCCACTCTTCCTGGCAAACAAGGAGTCTCCTCGGCTCCTGCTCCTCTACTCCTGGCAGAGCCCTTGGCTGACATCCCTGCTGTGGTGACTGCACTGCCCGAGGATGTATGGGCTGTACAGGCACCCCAAGGCACAGCAGGAGCCCAGCACTCCATCCCTGGCTTGCTGTGGCAGGGTGGGTGACGCTGCCGCTGGCTCCGGTTGTTGCTCTCCACCATCCCCTCTCCCGCTAATTCCCCGGTGTATTCACCTCGTCTTCACAGGCAATTTCCCCCATTGAAATGTCAGCTGATAATGGAGCTCGCTGTGACCTTGTTAGGGAGCTGGGCTCGGCACTGTGCCGGGAGGCAGCCGAGCAGGGCCATGTGTCCATGGGCACTGTGGGCTCCCAGGAACGCTGCTGTGTGTCTGCATCACTTTGTGTCTGCATCACCTTGTGCCTGCATGGGGCTGTGGGGATGCGTGTGCTATCCCCTGTCCTCAGCATCAGTCCTGTGTAGGCTGCAGAGCATCCGGTGGTTGTGGGGAATTCTGTCCCCATGTCCCCTCATCTTGCTGAGGATCCCAACCTGGGGAATGCACCATACTGGACCTGGGGAAGCACACAGCATCCCTGCTGACATCTCCGTCGCTGGGGTTCCTGGGGTGCTTCCTGGGCTCCTTCTCCTCCCCTTCATGCTGTGTCCCTGATGTCTCCATCGAGGCAGCCCTCATGGTGGGAGCTGATGTTGCTCAGGGCCAGGGACATGGATGCCCACCTTGCTGCTGGCCAGAGCTGTGCTTTTGGGCTGATCCCAGCAGGAGCTGGTGCTAGCTTGGGCTGGCTTTCCTTGTGGACTGTCTCACTCCCTCTGTTGCTCTTCTCTCTGCAGAAACATGGGATCCCAGTGCCCGTGACACCCCAAGCACCCTGGAGTATGGATGAAAACCTCATGCACATCAGGTGAGAGGCCAGGCATGTGGGGAGCTCCTATGGGGTGAGCACCCAGATCCTGGGGGCCCCTTGTGCTGCATGGCCAGGACAGCTCTTTGTACCCACAGAGCTGCCCTATCTCATGCTGAGTAAGAGTGACCCCAAAACCTCCAACCTCCCTTTCTGCCCTGTTGACCATGTCCACATAGCAGCATCCATCTCCCAAGCCTGGTACTCCTTGCAGGGTAGCTGCTAAAAGCTCCTGGAGACCCGTTACATGTATTTACACCCATCCTCATGGGGTGGTTGGGATTGGGGGGCATCGTCCCGCTGGGTTTTGGCATTGCAGGTGCTGCAGTGATTTCTCTCTCCTTCCCTGCCTGCTGCAGCTACGAAGCCGGGATCCTGGAGAACCCCAAGGTAATGGATCACAGCCACAGGGCCGGGGTGTCTCGTGTGTTTGCAGCCTAATTGGGAATTTCACGGTGCCGTGCATGGTGCGGAGGCCCTGCTGCCTCTCCCGGCACGTTAATTGCCGCTGGCGTGAAAAGGGGAAGGGACCGTTTCAGGGTGACACTGGAGGGAACAATGTCATGGGGCAGCAATAAAGGAGCAATTAGACAGATGAGGCGCTGGTGGGAGAGCTGGTGGCGGAGGTCTGGATTGGCCTTGTAGCTCAGGTCCCCTGCTTGTTCCTGCAGGTCCTTCTGTGCTTTCCCATCCCCAATATCTGAAGGGATGCAGGACAAAACATCCTCTTGCATGGGGTGATGCTTTGGACCCTTGGGACTATCAGCTCCCGGGCAGCATTGCCTAGCAATAGGGCTACGAACCAGGTGGCAATGGGTGTCTGTGGGCATGGCACATCACTCCTGGATGATCTTAAAGGTCTTTTCCGTAGCTGGTTCTGTGTGCGGGTCCAGCCCCGGCTGCCTACAGCAGTACTTGTGGTCCGGCTGCCTGCTGGCCCCTGCCTGCACGGTTCATGCTCCAGCGGGTCACGGTGCTCCTGAAACTATCCATCAGCGCTAATTAGACAATCAGGGAGAGGAGGGGGAGAGAGACAGGAGCTGGATGGAGCTCAGTGCCCACAGCCCGCGCACCACAGGCGCGTGCCTCCGGCAGGGATGTGAGGAAGAGGAAGGTGGAAAAGGGGTCCTGCTCCCTCATCCCGAGGGATGTCTGTGGGTCAGGTTTTGCAAACTTGGGTCCTCGGGGGGATCTTCCTCCAGCCCAGTTGGCACAGGGGTGGGCTTTCATGCCTGTAGCTGGAGTTAGTGAAGGACTGACCATGCCCTTACCTGTGCACCCATCCTGACCCCTCTACATCCAGCACTTCTTGGGGAAGACCCCGAGTCCCCAGGCTTTGCCAAGCCTGCTTCCTTCCCAAAGCCAGCTTGGAAAACGGGGCAAACCAGTGCCCTGACCGCCTTGAGCATCCTCCACTCGGGTACCTCTCCCTCCACCGGCACTGGAGGCGACTTCCAGGAGCATGGCATCACCACCATCCCCTTCCCCATCCCGTGAAGCAGCAGTGGGCACTGTGGCAGGATCCGGGGTGCCAGGCACTGTGGGTTCCCCTCCCCGAACCCCCGGGACCTGCCAAACGCAGGGATTTGAAAGCAGATGGTTGAGCTATTTTCTGCCTCTGTGAGGCCCGATTGAAGGGCAATGAGGCAGCTAATGCGGAGAAAGATAGAAATTTACTTGCTTTAACTTCATATGGCACTCTGAAAGAGTTCATTCAGGCCCGGGCACAACAATATCAGCCGGATGAATAAACCATTTGCGGCATCGATAGCTCTGCATCATGGTTTACTTCATGGACCATTTGCTTCCAATTTCTTCTCTTCTTGCCCCGTTTTTCTTGCTTCTTTCTTCCCCCCTCCTTTTCTCTCTTTCCACACACTCCTCCTTTTTTTTCCCCCCCTTTTCTCCCCCCTTTTTTCCCCTTTAAAGATGACATTGCAGGACCAGCCCCCCTGCGGGGAAGGATAAATAGAAGGCATTGATACACTGCAACAAACTATTTGTCATTTGAACTGTGCTTTTAGGAGGGAGAATAAAAAGAGGACAGCCTCGCACCCGTAATGATGGAATGCAAGCCAAATGTCACTTTTATTTCTATTTAGTTATTTTATTTAATAGGGGCTTTCATAGTTGGCTCGGAAAATTGGAAACTACCTGACTTTGACTTCCAATGTTTAGTAAAGAGTTCTTAATACTTTCCAGTGTTCCCCCCCCCATCTTTCCTTTCGAACTCCAAGTTTTCCATCGTCTCGTGCAGGTTTGTCCGGTTAATAAGTGTGATCAGGGCTAGGAAAGGCCAGACGATGTGAAATTGGAATCCTCAGCCCGTGTAATCTGTGCACGGGGGGCACTGGGGAGGTGATTTGTGGTTAAAACAAGGGGAAAAGGGGCAAAAAATGAGGTGAAACGGGCACCTCAAAGGGGTTCTGCTGGGGGTTTATGGCTGTATTCCTAGGATTTGGCAGCAGTTGCTGCTGGGATGCGTGTCCTGGGGTGTGCGGTGAGGTAAGGGGGGGTCCCTGGTGTGCAGGGATTGGGCTTTGCTATTTAGTGGGGGACAAAAATAGGAAGTTTTCACTGGAAGGCTTATTGCCCACCCTCAAAAATATCATCTGAAAACAACTTCTGCAAAGGAATTTATTTTCCCTTTAAAAAGCTTGAAATTCTTTTAAAGCAATCACTGCTGGAGGTTTATTCTAACTGGCTTTCTACCTTGTCCCTTTATTGGAAAGGGGGAGAGAAGGGGGGAAAAGTGAGCAGGAAAGGAGTTGTGCTTTATAAAGGAGAGGAGAACCCAGGGCAGCCCCAAGGGCAGGCAGGGCCCTGCTGCCCAGGGCTGCTCCGAGCCCCAGCTCCAACCAGCCACACTTTGAGGGGACATACGAGTTTACCAGCACTAAACCATTTACAGGAGCAGCTTGATTTGGAGAGCCCCCACCTGTGGTGCTTACTGGGGGGGGGTTAGGTCGGTGGAGGCTCCTTTGAATGTTCCAAAGTTGGTCAAGCACAGCCCTGCTCTGTGGTTCACTCGCTCACTGTTTCCTGCCTTCCCACAGCATTGGATGCTCCGTGCCTCAGTTTCTCCTCCCATAGCTGTAGCTGCATGGGGGGGATCCCTTTAGAGCCAGGCCTTTGCAAACACCGGTCCCAAAATGCTTTGGGGTCAGATGAAATTGCAAAGCATTTGCTCTCTGGGATGGAAAGCTTTTTCTTTTAATTACATTTCCCCCCCTCTCTTCTGGCACGCACTTCAATTGCAGCAATTCAGCACCCGAGCCTCCGGTGGCCTGGCTCCGACAGAGATAAGATGCCACTTTCCCATAAATCTAAGGAGGGGTGAAAAAACCCCAATATACATAAAGGTTGATGTGCTCTGAAATGGGTTTTTGCTTCGTTCCTCTATTTTCCCCCGTGTGTATTAACCCCGGGGACACCATGAAAGAGCCGGTGTGCCTGGAGCACCTGCTGGGGTCAGGCCTCCTCATTAGTTTCTTCGGTCAGCGTGGAATAAGCCGGTTCCCGACGCGGGGACGTGCGGGCGCCCGCCCTGCCGCTCGCATCCCGCTTTTCCCTGCCTGACTTGCTTCTCCGCAGCCATCCCGCCTCCAGCTGAGGGGGCGGCGGAGGGAGAGATGAGATCAAGTTGAGGGGAAAAATTGGCTGATTCTTCCAACCCCTTTGTTCCCAGGGCCCCGGTAAGCACCAGTGCTGTGCTGGTCCCGTGCTTTGGGATGGGGGATGCACATCAGAGATGGAGGATATACACCAGGGATGGGGAATGTACACCAGGGATGGGGTTGCTGGTAGTGTTGGCCCTGCCAATGCCATTGACTCTCTTTTCTTCTCTCCCCTTCCGCTTCCCACAGAATCAGGCTCCCCCTGGGCTCTACACGAAGACCCGTGATCCGGCCACCTCTCCCGACACCCCGGATGTGCTGGAGATCAAGTTTGAGCGGGGTAAGCATGTCCTCACAGCCCCTTGTGCTTCTGTCCCCCAAAGGCAAACCCCAGTGAGGACCAGACGCAGCCAGGACGAGCTCCAGCTTGTGGCATCAGGGCTTGGGATGGTGCATGCAGGGCATTGGGGGTCTTTAACTTGTGCAGAGGGTCTAGGGGACATCTCAAGGGGCTTGATGCGACACCCCCCCCCCGAGAGCAGAAAGGGGTCCGAGCCCCTGCCCTAGCCATGAAGGTACAGTGGACGCAGGGTCCCTCTCCTGCTCTGTGGCATAAAGGTTGCCGTGGCCAGCGTCACAGCTTGGGAGGTGGTCCAGCAGGACACATCCAATGGTGCTATCAACATTGCATGAAGATAGGGAGACCCCATTCCATCCCCAGGGATGAGCAGCAAGGCCCAGCCCTGGAGCCATCACCCAGGGATGGGACGTGGAGCAGCCATGCAATCCCCATGCCGCCATCCATCCTTGGCAGCAGCAGCAGCAGCGAGCCCAGCCCAAGCTTGGGGGTAGCCCCAGCTCAAAGGATCACCCCCTCCCCTCCACCAGCATCCCTGCTCCATGATAATGATCCCCCTGCGCGGAGCAGCCCCCCCCCCCCCGCGGCCCATTCAGTCCCTAGTTAATTTATTTGAAGTTTTAATCTAATTATTAACTATTTTAAAGGCTAAGCAGCTTTCAGCAGCCCCGGCGGCTCTCTGCCGAGCGCACCCCGGCCAATTCCCCGCCGGAGGATGCGAATAGAAAGAGCCGGGGCGAGGGGAGGGCGCAGAGTCGGGGGGGGCCGCGCCGAGAAGCAGCTTAAGGTTCATTATTGCCGCGAGTTACATTTAATAGCAATTTACAACTGAGTTTATAAACCCCTAGAAAAGAGGGGGTTTAAAGGGAGGGGGGGGGTGCTTTGGTGCTGGGGTGGGGGGGAGCTGACAGCCCCCATCACTAGACAGGGCTGTAGCGGGGGTAATAAAGACTAGAAAGGGAGGCATTGAGGCTGATTGGCAACTGATAGTGCGTTAAATGGTAATGAGGAGGGCAGATGGAGGGGGGATTAGCCTCCAACTCCACACCGCTTTTCTTTGTGGGCCCCGCAGCCCCCTTGTCAGCTTCCTAATACATTTATTGCTCATTTCACACCGCTAAAGAAAAATGCCTCTTTTCTATTCAGCATCACCCCCCCCCCCTCCAAGCTCCTGCCCAATGCCCTTCAAATAAAAAAATTAAGGAAAAAGAAGGGGGAAAAGGGAAAATAAAAGGTGCAATAATGAATTCATGGCGGGGAGCACCCCGCCGAGGGGTGCGTGTGCGTGCGTGTGCGAGCACAGGGGTCCCCCTATAGACACCCCCCATGCTGGTAGGTGAAGGGAGGCGGGGGGGCACACATTTGTCACACTCCCCCCGTCCCCAAGCCGGGTAGGGGCTGGTGGGACAGAAGGTGCGGTGCTGTAAGACAATTGCGGAGCGTGAAATTCAATTAGTTAAGGGCCTGGTTGCAATTTCACAGGCCCTAAAAGAGAGAGGAGAAAAGAGGGGAAAAGGGGGGGACGGGACGTTTTTATGGCCTTTTTTATTTATTTATTTCACTTCTCTCTCGAGGTGGGTCCCCCCCCCCCCACCTCCCCCCTGCACCAGCTTGGATATGCCTTTTTAAGAAGTTATTTAGAGTTCATATCTGTCACATCTATTTAACGCCTGCGGGGTGATGTTCCAGAGGGGGGATCCTGACACCGGCTGATCCTGCCTGTCCTCTGCAGGTGTCCCTGTGAAGGTCACCAATGCTGGGGATGGAGCCACTCGTTGCACAGCACTGGAGCTCTTCGTGTACCTGAATGACATCGCGTGAGTGCCACGGTGTCCCCTGCATCCTGCCCCCTGGATGGCAGCATCCCTGTGGTACCCAGTGTGGGGTGGAAGTAGGATGCTGGTAGCAGGCACATCCCAGTGAGCACAATGGATCGTGGTCAGCAGTGAGAGGATGGGATGGCCCCGGTTGTGTTGTAGTTGTGTCCCACTTATACCGATCATGCCAACAAGTGGAGCTGGGCACTGAGGCTAGGAGCTCAAGGGGTTATTTAAGGCTTTGCTCCCTGTGCATGAGGAGGGATGAAAAGTCTTATTAACATCCCCTGCACCTACTATGTGCCCCTGCTGCATGGCTGGGTGAGGAGGGGCTTGGGCACCCCTTGGCACCCCTACCTCCAGGACACCTTTCAGCCCGGACTCCAGCTCCTGCATCCTGGGGGCATCACCTCACCCTGCATGCCCATGAGGCCTCCACGTCCCTTTTGGGTGTAGAGTTGGGGTTTTGGGAGCATGGACACGTGCTGGCTGGATCTATCACCTTGTGATTTTCTGCCCTGTGCCACCTCGTGCCCAGTGCCTGCTAGCTGGCACAAGGGCAGAGCCATCCCCAGGGGCTTGCCCAAGAGTACAGCAGCACCCATGAGGGCACCTGCTCCTCCCATCCCATGCTAAATGCCATCATCCTTTGTGCCTCTGCCTTTATCCCCCTGGCACTGAATAGGAATGAACTTTTCCCATTCACTTCTTAAACGTTAATTAAGTGGTTTTAAAATTACTTTGGCCACTGGGAATACAGCTGTGGAGCATCCTGTCTCCTTGCCTGGTTTATTTTCCAGTGGCCCAAGCAGGAAGCGAGGATGGTGGCACAACAAGGAGGAGGGGAAAAGGAGAGAAAATCCATCTCCTTGTTACCTGCCCTATGTGGGGGTCGTTACTGATGGTCACCAGTGCTCTCAGGAGCTGGCCATGCTGCCATTTAGGGTTTGTCCCCTATTGTCCACCCCTCTGACCCTCTGCTTGTGTCCTGCTGTGGATGCTGCAATCTCCTTCTCCTTGGCAGGGGCAAGCATGGAGTCGGGCGCATCGACATCGTGGAGAACCGCTTTGTTGGGATGAAGTCCAGAGGTGAGCAGTGACCCATGGGCAGTGCCATCCCTGCCCTAAAAACAGCAGAAAAGGGAAAACCCTGGTGGGATGTGGCGGGTGCGCAGCATCGCGGGGGTGCTGTGGCTCAGGTCACACCAGCAACACTCAACTGCTTCATCCCCATCAGCTTTAGATTCCCCTTTGATAGGGACTTTTCACTGCTCTCTAATGAAGGCAGCTACCCACTCGCTGCCAGTGCCACTGCTGGCACAGTCTGGGGACCACCAGAGACACAGGTCTTGGGTGAGACCTGTCTCCAGTAGGAAGATGCTCATGGGAGGTCCTGGAGAGTGCAAGGCTCCGTAATACAGGTACAAAGCGCAGAAGGCCAGTGCGAGTCTCTGAGGGGTTTTAAAGCCAGTTCTTCGATTTACCCATGCTTTTGAGGCTGTGACTCTTAGTATTGATCATCCATTAGGATCAGCCTCATTGGCAATCTCTGCAGGCAGTGAGCTGCCCCATGCAGGACTAAGTATCAAGGTTGCTCAGCATCATTTCCCACCTCCTCACCCCAGCTCTTTTGTTTTAAATCTCATTAATACCTAATTAAATGCTCCCTTTCTTTACACTCGCCCTCTCTGCAGAGCATCAGCTAATATTTTGGTAAGGCTCAGCCTGTGGTCTCCCTCCCCATTGCAGGGCACACGAGAGCATCAGCTACAAGGGGCGAGAACTAAAACCCCAAATCATTTGATGCGTGTTTGAATAACCAAATTAAAACCAAAAGAAGGAAGGAGAAAGAAACCCCAACCCGCACGCACCAACCTGTGCATTTGCATGCAGGATGCTGAGTAATTTGTCAAAATCGGGTTTATTTTCCTAAGAGGCTCTGACAAGCTCTAGTGACCCTTCAGCACTCAGTAATTTCTCTAAACCCCATTTATCTGTCATGTCTGTCTCCTGTGTGACACTGCCAAGCGATCGGTGCTGTGTGTGTGCTGGCAGATGCAGGAGGACCAGGCTTGCTGTGGGGATAGCAAAGTTGGGTGCTTCAGGGACCAGAACCAGACCTTGGCAGTGGGGTTCCCCCTTGCTGTGAGCAGCATCCTGCCCCCATTTTGCTCTTTGGGATTAAGAGAAACCTCCCAGAAATCTGCTCTGAGAAACGGGGCAGGAGCAGGATGGAGCAGGAGGATGCTGCTGGTACCCACCTGGTTTTGGAGTGCAGGGCAGCTCAGGGGGACTCCACCACCTCACTGCCAGGAGCATTTTGGACCCCAATAGTGTTGGACTGAACAGGGAAGGAGACGGGACCCGGGTTTGCAGGTGGGACATGATCCCTTAAATCCCAGCAGCATGTGGAGGCCCTATGGACTTGAGTTGTGCAGGTTACTTGGGGCAGCACAGGAAGCCCCTTCTCTCCAGGGAACCCACTCTGCAGGGGAGACTGAGGCACGGGCAGCACAGCAAGACTCCTCCATGGCCATAGAGGTGGCACCAAAGGTGCCTCCTCTCCCTCACCTCCCAGACCCAGGGAGTGGGAGAAGAGCAAAACTCATTTGCATTGATTTTTACTAAGCTCCTAATTGAACTTCATTAAGGCCTAATGGGCGAGGGGCGAGCTGAGCGTGCCCCCACCACCCTTTCCAGCCCTATTAACTCGGTTTTGCCATATTTGTTTTACTGGGAGGACGGTGGCTAATTACGGGGTGCTGGGGAGCGGCGCTGCAGCCGGCTGGGGGGGCACGGCTCAGCCGGGGGCTCTTGGCTGCAGGCAGGAGCCTGGTGCTGCCTCTCCCGCCTTTCACATCCTCATTATCAAATTATCTTTTTAACTCTGGAGGGGGGATAATTAAGTGAAGTAAATGAAATCAGTGGGGAGGAAGCGGGAAGGAGGGGATGGCCGCTGCCAAAAGAGCCGAGCGCTGCCTTCAGCTGCGGCTTTTCCTCCCCTTGGCTCTCGCCTTTCCTTTGCCTCCTCTCAATGCACTGATCCGATGGAGGAGGAAAGTGGAATATGCTTTCCCTGTGATGAGCCCATAGCAGGTCACGCTCGGCTTCAACCCTCCACCAGCAGCATCTTCCCATGGGTAGCATCGCCATCCCCTTCCCTTCGGGAAGCCACCACATCCCATCCTGTGCCAGGGATGCCAGCCCGCGCTCAGCACAGCAGAATGGCTTCGATGGAGGTGAACTGACAGCAGAGGTTACAGATTTTAAGCAGCAGCAGCTGTCTCCTTGGCTGCCCCCCGTGTGTCCCCCCCGGGCTCCGGTGCCCCCCTTCCCCAGCAGTAATTACGGGGTGATTGAAGCATCGCCAGGCTGCGGTGCTGACACCTCTGTCTTTTTCCTGTAAACACAGGGAGATGAAAATAGACACTTGGGGATGCTGCGAATGTCACTTTGAAGGTGTCTCTTGTCTCCTCGGTGGCTGGGAGAGTGGATGTCAGCTCCTCTCCCCTCTGCCCTGGCTGTCACGCTCTGATCTGTGGTCCTTTAGCATCAGGTCAAACGGGACAGGCAGGGGTGCAGGCAAAGAGCAGGAGATAGGGGTCAAGACATAAACCCATATCTCGGTCCAGTCCAAACTGGGTTTAACACCTCCTAAGGGGAAGGAGGGGAAATATTAATTGTTAGTGGCATCTGGGCCTCATGTTCAGGGGCTGGAGGGGGCAAACAGCAGCCTTCTGTGCTCACCAAGTCCATGGGGATGGCTGGGTTTGGTGTTAACTTGGCTGTCTCCTGTAGCACTGTGGGGATGGGTGGATGGTGAGAACCCTGAAGCTGCCTTTGGGGACCAGGCTGCAGCACCGCTGGGGTGGCCTGGGAGGGGGGGTTGCTCTTCTTTGGGACAGTTGGAGCCTGTCCCGTGCCTGTAGGATGCTGAGATCATGGACACTGGTAGGGATGAGGTCTGATGAAGGGGCTTGGGCTGCCATGGTAGACGTAGCTCCTGCCGTGTCCATAGGACCGTGGCTACCCTGGGACAGGACTCACTTGAGCCTGTGCTGCTCTCCAGAGCAGGCCGGGCAGATCCCGGTGCAGGTTTGAGCCCCCATGACAGCTCATGGTCTCCTCTCACCCCCTCTCTCTGCTGTTTGCAGGGACATCCCCTTTGGCAGGTATGGTTTCCTATAGGGTTTCTTTATGTGCCAGCAAAACCCAACTGTGCAGGTTCCCTTCACCATTCCCATGGCTCTGCCATTGCACAGGTGCTCGGCACTGGGAGGGGACAAGCAGGGGATGTGCTGGTGGAGCAGCCATGGGCAGGTAACCTCCATGCCAGACTGTCTCAGCATTCCCCTCCACATCTTTCCACCCACATCCAACCTGAAGCCACTCTATGGCCACCCTCATCTTAATGGTTGGACTTGATAATCTTAAAGGTCTTTTCCAACCTGGTCGATTCTATGATTCTGTGATATTTAAACACCAAGTAAACACGTTATACAGCAAATAATCCCTGAGCAGCTGCAACAAAGGGAGCCGCTCACCCGCAGCGTTGGTCCCCATCACCAAAATAATAAGCATCCCTCCATCCCCAGGCCTCATGCAATGGAAATGGGGGGGCCCTGCCATCTCCAAATGAGGCTGCCCTCCCAGCCCCCAGGTAGCCTCATTGCTTCCCAGCGGCCGAGGGGAGAGGAGGGTATTTCAGGCCCTCTCTCCCCGTGCCTGTGCCCCGCATCGTTCCTTTAATTACAGGTTTTCAGCGGCGCAGCGCTGGGCACGCATCGGCGGGGGGATCGGTTCCCAAAGCCTGTCATTTAGCCTCGTCAGAGTGCCTCTTCAAAGAGGGGAATCTAGACATTTTCTCCGCAAGGTGCGGAGTGGACTGTCTCGGCCCCAGCATGAATATAATGACAGATGCATTTTACAGCGAGCCGGGACTGAATGCGCCCGACCACGGCTCCTTCTGTCAGCCAAGTCATTATTTTTTGTCATCTGCTGACAGTTTTGGCCTCATTCGTTTCTCTCTCTTTTTCTGTTTTTCCCCCTGCCTGGCAAAATGGGTAGGTATCTATGAGACCCCAGCGGGAACGATCCTATACCACGCGCATTTAGATATCGAGGCCTTCACCATGGACCGGGAAGTACGGAAAATCAAGCAGGGGCTCGCCTTGAAATTCTCCGAGCTGGTTTACAATGGTATGTGTGGTCCTTCAGTCCATCCCTGCCACCGCAGCATCCTCCCAGCCTTCCTCCTCTTCCTCCCTTGTCACTACTACAGGCTGCAGGTCCTGCTGGTACACGCGCTCGGGGCTGTAAAATCCAGGTGTGGATTTTAAGGCTGCTCACACGGGTGAAAAATGGGTTTGCTCATGCCAAGGGCTGAGCTTGACCCCATATTCTGCCTGTTTTGGTGTCAAAAAAGCTCTACGCCTGCCTCCGGGAGGTGATGTTGCCTTCCGGGAGGGTTTGCAGACGTGGGATGCTCCAGGCATCTCTTGCAGCTCAGTGCCGCCACTTTGCCTCATCCAACACATTCACGTCTCATAGGCTCTAAGTCACTGCCCCTTTGTGTCCCTCCAGCCACCGTGGTCCAGGGTCTATGTGACAGCAGGGTCCTGGCCGTGCTATGCGACGCGCAGCCCACACAGCGGCACTGCGGGTTGTGGCTTTGCCGGGATACAGGAGGGGCTCTCAGCACGGCCAGGCTGGGCAAGGACAGCACCGTCTGTGATGGACCAGGAGCCATAGGGAACAAGGGGACACTGGCTCTCACCCGCAGTTAAGGACAGAATCAAGCCCCTTGCCCTTCCTCTTGCAGTGTGGCTCTGCTCAGGTGTGATGAGTTTGAGGGGTCTCAGCTCAGTCCCTGCGCTAGTGGGGTGGGGGCTGCCGGGTTTAGGGGACCGGGAATGGCACCCCCAGGAAGGGACATCAGCACTGCCCCAGGGTCTGCTGCATGGATCAGCCCTGACCCGGTTGCTGGTGCTAAGTTGAAGGATGCAGGTTTAGCCCGAAGAGCCGTAGTGGGTTCAGAGCCCTACTGCTCACAGCTGGTGCCTGCTGCACGGCTCCAAGTGGTGTGTCCCCATGTCCTGTGCCCTGTCTAGTTCAGAGCTGATGTCCTTGGAACCCTGCACTGAGATTTTCCTCTTAGCCAAACAACATTTTTCTTTCCTGGGTCCTGATTTCTCACCCTCCCAATTCCTCCTCCCATCTCTTTCTAGGCATTTCCCTCTAACCACAGTGGCTGGCATGACTCCCTTGTGATCTTCCATGGGAAGATCCCACAGAAACAACCAGGCTCTGGGAGCTTGGGCTTTGGGAGCAGCAGATCCAGTAGGACTGGATCAGGCTGTCTTCTCCCCTCTAAATTCTGATGCCTGTGCTTGTCCTCAGCACCTTCCCCTTCAAGGATGTTCCCTCCTGTATCTTCCTCTGCAGTGCCCAAGCTGCTTTGCTGCTTAAACCATACTTAGGGCTCTAAATATGCATGATAAGCAGGCAAAGGCTGCTGTTTCCCTGGCTCCAGGTGCTGAATCCCCAGGGATTTTCAGCATGGTCCCTTAGCACCTGAGCCCAAATCCAAGGAAAACCCTCAAAGGGGTGCAAGCAGCACCCGTGGGTCCCCATGCCAGAGGCCAGGCTTTCAAGCTCACCTTCCTTTAACACCTCATTATTGCAACTAGGCCTGATTTTAGGAGAATTAGTGTTTATCTTCCCCCCCATCCCATTGATCCCATTGTGGAGGGGTGGCTTTGAAGCCAGTTCCCCTCCCGCAGGTACAGCCAGGTGTGGAAATGCCATTGTCCCTCTGTGATTAGGGCAGAATGGAGGTTACAAGGCAGGAAGGTCATTAAGGGGGATCCGCTTCCAATGGGGAATGTGTGTGCAGTGGGGAGCGAGGAGGGGGAATGCTTCCTCACACCTGGAGCTGTCAGAGTCAGGATTTAAGTAGCTGGTTATTACTTTAATGTGTCTTGGGTTGCTTTTTACAGGGATGCAACAGCCCTGCATCAATCCTGATGCCTGAAGAGTTGTACCTGGGGGTGGTTATCTAAATAGGGGTGTACTTGCCTGGATGCGGGCTTCCTGCCTGCACGGCAGTGCTATTGATGGGATGGGGTCCCCAGATCGCTTGGGTGTACCATGATGGGGTTTGGGTCAGGGATATGGTTTCAGTAGTGAAGGGTTGCAGGGCTCTGATGCCGTGCTTTGGAGCGGGGCGGATCCCAGGGATGAGGCTGCAGGATACAGCCCCGCTCAGGGGCTGATGAGGGCAAACACAAAGGAAACTGTTTGTGGCTTTAATGGGTTCGGTTGGAGCGCAGCTGGGAAGGGAAAGGTGAGAGGGCACCGGTGTGCGAGAGCGGGGGCGATGGGGGAGATAAAACCTGGGGCTGACCGGAGAGCGGTGAATGGGCTCTTTCTCTCTCTGCCTCTATCTCCCTTTCCATCTCCCAGGTTTTATTCCAGGTCTCCCCAGCTAATTACCCCGCTTAGGGATAGGAGGGGGCACAGGGATAGCAGGCAGGGCTGCGGCCCCTCCGTCCACCCAAGGTGGCCTCGGTGGATGGCAATGCTGGGGGCTGCTCCCATAGGCTGTTATGGGGGGCTGCAGTGTGATCGCATCACGCCAACACCCAGCCTGGGCACTCATTGTCTGAGCTCTGGGGGACCTGGGGTGCTGGGGGGCTACTGTACCATCTGGAGCTGGGGTGGGAATGGGGCACTTGCCATGATTGTGGGTTGGATGGAGCTTTCTGTGGGTGCCAGCACCAGTTCCCTGTGTCCCACCAGCTTCTTGCTCTGGGAGCACAGGCAGAACAAGTCAAACTTCCCCATGAGCAGAGCTTATGGTTAGGGTTGGCCTCTTGGGGCTGATCCCTGCCCATCCCAGGGGAGAACAGCTCAACCCCTTCCTGGGGACCTGGAGTTGATTCCCCAACCCCAAATTTGTGTCCATCTGTCTGTCTCTACCTGACCCTCCTGAGATGGTGTTTGTTGAGTGGCAGTTTCATACTTAACAAAGCTGAAAGGGGATGGCTTCGCTGACTCTTCTTCACCAGCCAGTTCCAGCTTCCTTTCCCACATGGGAACCCAAGGGCCACCAAGGGGAAGGGACACACGTGAGGTCCCCATCCCTCAGAGCTGAACCTGGGTGTCCCAGCACCTCATTTCCCTCTCCCAGTCCTGCAACCACATCCCTGCTTGGTCACCCTGGGGACCCCCATCCTGCCCGCTGTCCCCATCACCCTTCCTCTTGCCCGCAGGCTTCTGGCACAGCCCTGAGTGTGAGTTCCTCCGGGAGTGCATCGGGCGCTCGCAGGAGGCCGTGGTGGGCACCGTGCGCCTCTCTGTGTTCAAGGGGCAGGTCTACATCCTGGGCCGGGAGTCCCCGCGCTCGCTGTACAACGAGGAGCTGGTGAGGTGAGTGGGGTTTGGGGGACCGGCGTGGTGGCAGCGAGCATCCCACCCCAGCTCGCTCCATCACATCACATCGCACTCCATCCCATTGCATCCCGCACCATCCCATCCCGTCTTATCCCATCCCCAGTGATGCCATCCTCTCAGCCAAAGCACAAGCCATGCTTTCAAGTCAATATTATTCTCTTTCCCTCTGGCTTTTCCCTTTTCTTCACGTTGTTTTCTCTTTCTCTCTTGCACTCGCTCCCCCCCAGCCCTCCCTCAACCCCTTTCAATCTCTCTAAACACTTTATAAGCCATAAATATACCTGAATGAGTTTAGATCAGTCGGAGTAAATGTCAAATTATCTTCTCTCTTTCTCTTCTCTGGCTTTTTTTCCCCCTTTCCCTCCCCCCCGAAATCAACAGCTCCTAATAATCCATCCCAACCCTTCATTATGCTTCGCACTCTCACTTGGAGAGATTAAATGAATAAAGTACATAAAAAAATCAGAAAAAAAAGAAAAAAGAAGGAAGAAAAAAAAAAAGGAGGATGGAGGGGGGTGGGATGGAGGAAAAAGAGAGAGGGAGAGAAAAGCAGGGGCACTTATTCTCCCTGCGTCTCCAACCATTTTCCTTTTCTTTTTGATTTCTACATCGCTGGTTTGAAAGCTTTTGAGTGACGGCGTCACAGGAACCCGAGAGAAAGCTGTGAGAGGCAGAGCTGTGTGGAAATGCCTCTGCACAGTAGGTAGAAAGTAACGTAATTATAGAGCAGGTCAGAACCACTCGAATGAGCAAAAATAAAAGCACAGAGGTTTTTCTGTAGCCCTTCAGGGGAGGTAAAATCGTTGTAAACTCTTTCTGGTTTTTTTCTTCTTCTTTATTTCCCTCCACTTCCTCCTTCAGGGTTTGTGGTTTCTGGGAAATGAGCCGTGTGTTTTGAGGATGTAGGAAATCATCGGAGCTGGGATGTGGTGGGTGGCTGCTGCCTTTGGTGAGGCACCAGAAACTGTGGCCATAAACCCTATCAGTGCCAGGGGGTCCAATGCACCACTGTTCTGCCCTGGACACTGATGTCCCTGCCTGGCATGGGACAGCCATACCCAGAGGACAGCTCTGGGACAGGGTGAGCATCCCTGCTTGATGCAAGGTGGGGAATGGTGATGATGCACAGGAGGGACCATAGAGGGAAATTTGGGGCTGTGTCTCTAGCAGTGACCTTGTGGCTCTGCTGTTCCCAAGGCCACGTGCCCCTTCTCCAGGGGATAACAGGGACCCTCTCCCAAGCCCCCAGCAACTGAGGAGGGGCAGCAACAGGCACTGGACCAGGGGGTCACCCATATCCTCTCCCTACCCAAACCACAGCCCAAGCCCCCACAGGACCTCCCAACGCATTAACGGTGCCTTTCTCCCTGCAGCATGAACGTACAAGGGGACTACGAGCCTGCTGATGCCACCGGCTTCATCAACATCAACTCACTGAGGTCTGTGGGGTTGAAATGGGACCTTCCCTAAGGGGGGCAAAAGCCCCGCAGCATCCATGGGGCTCTTCCCCTTTGCTTTGGGGGTGCACCAAGACCTCCCTCTGAGCCCTCACCAACCAGCCCTGCCTAATTACAGCTTTCCCCAGCACAGCATCTCACTATTTGACTTACTCCTCAGACCCCACTATACATATCATCCCCCCCCCCAACACCAGGGCTGTAAAACACGCCACATTTACATAATAGGCTCTTAATTTTTCCATTGCCTGTTAACTGCTTTGTTCTCCCTATCCGCCGTGTGCCCCCCCCCCCAACTCCTCTAAGATAAATTAATTACATTATCTCGTGGAAAAGGGAACAAAAAGAATTAAACTGTACAGGCCTTAACAAACGCCTGCTCTTCACGCCCCTCATTCTGCTTCAATTAACTGAAAGGAAATGTGTGTTATTACTGTTAATTTACAATTAATTCATTTAGGGTTTTTTTTTCCCTCTAACCCCTGTTTTCCAGGCTGAAGGAATATCATCGTCTCCAGAGCAAGGTCACCGTAAAGCAGGATGAATAGCAATCAATCGAGGGAGCCTTCCCTGCTTCCCCCCCTTTCTAATTTCTCTTCAGAAGTAGCACTAATTGTGGTGGTAATTTGTGATTGTAACTTGTCTCCCCGGAGGTGATGGCTTTGTTACGGGGCAGCAAGTGAAATGCAGTCATTAAATAAAGGTGGTTGGCCAGAGGAGAAGTGGGGGAAAGGAATAAAACCCCAGCCACGTGCGCGGGGTCCGCTCATTGAGAGCCGGGCTTTATTCCTGCCTTGTTTGTTTGCTCTTCTGGCCCAGCGCTTCCCCAAGCCGGGCTTTGTGGAATTTGTAATGGATTAAGTGGCTCTGAAGGACGTGGGGGGGTTTGGTGGTACCTTGGTGGGAAGGTGGGGAGCAAGGGCCATCGCCCTGCATGGTGCTGGTCCAGAAGGGTGAGCGGGGTGGTGGGGATGGGTTAAGAGGATTTGATCCTTTTTCTTTCGTCTTCATTTTGGTGTGCTCAAAGAGCAGCGCGGGGGCTTGTTGAAACGGGAAAGACAAGGGGGAATATCTTTGGATGGTGTTGCAGGAGAGGGCTGGGCAGCAGGTTTCTCTCCCATCCATCGTGCCTAAGTGGGTTGTGGGTCCCTCTGTCTCTGTAGCTCAGGCTGTAGTGCTCAGCCAAGATGCAGGGATGGCTCAGTGAGGGACATGTGCTCCAAAACTACAGTGGAAGCAGGGGGAAGGAAAGAAAACACTTTCTGACCCATGAAAACACTTAGGATGTGCTTCTGCTCTGAGGAGGATGGGGAAGGATCTGCATTGGGATGTCCTCATGGCGGGTGTCCTCAGGCTGAGAGCAGAGATGCTCTGTGGGACTGGGGGTGATGCAGGCTGTGGTACCCAGGGCACAGACACAGGGAACCAGTCGCCACATCCCAGCAGCAGGGATGTGCTGCTTTCCAACACATTTAGGGAGCAAAAGCAGCATTGCCAACCAAAAAGGGGAACGTTTTTGGAGCCCGCAGGGCACAGCCAGGCCCTGTGGCCATTTGAGGACGTTCAGGTGTGCCCTGCCTGCCCTGCTGCTGAGCCTGTGAGCATGACAAGCTCTGACATCACAGCTGGGAAAATAACATGTTATTTTCCCAGCTTGGATATGACTTTCCCTGCTATTACTGGCAGCGACCATCTTGGGAGGAGAAAGCAGCAGAGGGCTGTCAGGTGAGGGGAGAGAAATGGTTTTCTGGGCTAGTGGAGCCTGTCCAACCCTTGTGGGGTATGGGGATGCTGCATGGGGCCACCCTATCCCCTACATCCCATTGCTTATGGTGGCAAGTCCTTGCTGAAAGCGCAGCTTCATGTGGGGGTCCCACGTGAGCTGCAGCCCAGAGCCCTGCAGCAGCGGTGATGGTCAATGCGGATGTGGTGCTGAGCCCACATGGAGCCAGCACTGTTCATCCCACAGCAGCCCTCTTCCAGGTGGAGGAAAGGGCTTGAAACCTCATCAGGATCCATCTCCTGGGGGCATCATCTCAAAAGCAAGATGGGAACATTGCTGCTGCCCTTCAGGATGCTGCGCTGGCCCATGGGACCTCCACTACTCACCGTCAGCAGCAACAATGCTTGGCCATGACAGAGGGCTCTGCTGGCAAGGTGGAGTTTGAAATTAGTTGGTGCAAAGAGGAGATGGTGCCTTTTTCTTAGGGAAAAAACCCCAACCAAACAAGAAAGTGTCACAGCAGAAGCTTCTTGCGTCCCAATGCTTGAGAAATGCCAGATGTGCTCTGGGAGGGCTCATCGGACCAAGGCCACCTCTCCCTGGGATGCTTCAATCCATTTAACTTCAAGGCCTCAAATTGGCTCCAGCACTTGTGCTGCAGCACTTCGGAGCCCAGACCTGAGGGTGCTTGCTTGCCCAAGCCTTGCTGCACCCGCTGCGGTGTGCAATGAGGCTTTTGGCTGGTGGTTGAGGATGTTGTGTACCATGGCATCCAGCTTCTTGGGCAGCACGAGGGGTGCTCTTGCAGGTGGCGGTGGACGCGGCTGCAGTCAGCCTTGGAGGAGCCGCATGTGTTGGCTTCCAGCCAGGCTGAAAACACATTGTGCTGGTAAAGCAGAGCTCGGTGTGTTGGAAAAGCCAAGTCAAACCCAGTGCGAGGAAATAAAACCTCTTGAAAGCCGTGAGGTCACAGGATAGAGGAGACCCAGCACATGCCTGCCCTTTCCCCTTGGTGCAGCGACCAGGGGCTGCAGCAAGAGGATGCTGTGAGTTAAACACCACTTGCATAATTACTACTTTAATTACCATCAGCGTTCCAGTTCTCAGGATTTGGTGGTTTCTCATTATCCCCCTTGCACGTTCCCAGCATCCTGCCACCCCTGGTGTGCACTGGGGAGGTATTTCAGGGGCTGCCAGTCTCATGTTGCAGCAGGAGGTGAGCAGCATGGTGTAAGAAGTTCCTGAACTGCCTGGTAACATCCTTCCAGGGGTATTTCGGGGTAATATATTGGGTTTTCAAGGTGGCAGGCTTGTTTCTGCAACACCCGGCTTTAAGGGCAGTGAGTGTGGGCTCGCCATCCCCAGGGCAGAGCATCCCCTGGGAAGGGACCTGCATCACTGTTGGACTTTGAAGCTCTTCTCTGCATCCTCAGTCAGCATCACCCAAGCTCCAGCCTGCCCCAAGGCAGCCCCTGGTGCTGGGGGTCCTTTGGGGATGCCCTTGGGTAGCTGCATCCCCTCTTTACACCATGGGCCATGCTATGGGGCTGCTCTGCCGCTCTCCTAGGCTGTGGGGAAGGGCTCTTCTGGGGTCGCAGCAATCGATATCTCATCTGCAGGCTCTCCTAGCGGAAGTGATGGTATATTGGAACATGGTAATGGGTCTTGTCTAGTGGAAAAGGCTAATCTTCCCCAGCTGTACAGGATCTCCGCAGGTGTCCTCTGGCTCTCCCCGCTGCCACCAGCCCTGCAGCCAGCCAAGGAGCACACACGCTGCTTTAAAGCTGCAGCACTCCAATTTATCCTGGTCCCGGTGAGGGAGAGCTGCCTCCAGCGCAGCTCCATGGGGGGCAGACCCATGGCTGGGGCATCCTGGTGAAGGACTGGCACTCGGGGTGGCATGGTGCAGCTCGCAGTTGCTGGCTCAAAGTGGATAAGTTGACATGTCCCCCAGCCGCGCTCACGCAGGGATGGCCTTTCCCCAGGGAGAGGAGGAGGATGTGAGGATGATGGCAGGTGGGATGTGGCCCCCCTTGAGTGCCACCTGCAAGCATAGGTGGGAGGCATGGATGTATCATAGGGAAAAGCAGGGGTGAAAGCTCTTTGCTGTTAGTTTGGCTTCTTTGGCAATGCACTTGCTGCTCCGTGGGGTTCACTGCATGGGGCTTGGTCCGTTTTGCCCATCCCTAGGGATTGCAGAGGCAGATCTCCCCTTCCTGGGCGGCTCTTGCACCCAGTTGGGCTTTGTACAAGCCCAGGGTCCTGGTTTCTCTAAGCTCACCGGCCAGTGCTGGCTACTGCAGCCTGCTGCATCACTATGGCAGAAACAATTTCCCTGTTTCTCTGAGGTTCAGGTAATTACTGGGTTTAAGGTTTAATGTGTATGTGGGGGTAAGCGCAGGCGTTGCCAAGAACAACTCAGAACAACGCACAGGTTTGGGCAGTGCATCCTGGGGGATCAGGTATGGCCCTGGTGTTTGGAGCCCCTGGATGTGGTCTGCCAAATGGGGGGCTTTGGGGTTCCCATCAGAGGCTTAGATCCCGTCTGATCCCACCATCTGATCCCGTGGTTGTGCCAAAGGTTGCACTGACCTTGTTCAGTGAAAGGATGTTTTCCTGCAAAGAGCAGTAAGAATAGATGGGTTTTAAGTGAAAATTCCCAGGGGAATAGAGCAGCTGCGGGGTTGCTGAGGTTTTGCTTAAACTTTATTAGGCAGAGAAAGGGTCCATGTGAGCAAAAGTGATGATGTTTTGCAGGAAGGAAGCAGGGAGGTCTTGTGTGGCTGTGCTCTGTGGGACTGTGTCCCCATCACATCCCCTCCTGGGGCTCCATATCTCCCAGATGAGGGACAGAAGATGCCCTTGTGCTGCCCAATACAATGTAGTGCAGGTGGTGGTCCATGGGCTGCAGTGCCAAGGATGGAGTCCCCTCGACAGGGACACTGGCTGCGATGATGCACTCACAGGAACACTATGGAATCCTCTTGATGAGCGTTTGTCTTCCCTTTTCCTTCAGCGACATGGCTCCAAGCAGTTCATGGGAGCAGGGAAGGTGCCCTGGGCCCTGCACACAGGTCACAGAGCCGCAGCACAGCACAGCTATTAAGTGTTTCTATCTTTCCAAGGGAAAGCCATCCATCCCCCCGGTGCGGTTGGGAGTCGCCAGTTATGAGCTTCCCAGGCAAGGGGGAGATGGTTGCCTTTGTAAACCCCTTAACAAGGTGGCTTTGTCTCCCCGTTTAACAAGAAGCTCCCTTGCTTCTTCCCCGGGAGTTTCCCAACGCTGGCTCCCTGAAAGCCAGCTTTATGCTCCGGCAGGGACGCACTGCCATAGGGCCGGCAGGGATCAGAGGGACACAGGGGCCCTTCTGCACGCCCCTGACAAAAGGCTGCCCTGGGGGGACACAGCGTCAAAGCTCAGCCGGCTTGGGGGGGGGGGACAAGGGACCCTCAGAGGAGGCTGCGGCGCGGGCCCAATGTCCATCTGGTCACTCGATCGTAGCAGGCAGCGATGCTCAGGGAGGGCCGGGGGGTCCTTGTGGCTCATCCCCATGGAGAGGGGCACAGGTAGGTTTTGTTGGTTGCAGGTAACTGGATCTGCAGCTGTTTGTGCCTCCCTGCCCTCCCCTCTGGCTTTAGTGGGGGTTGAGAGACGGGAGGTGAGAGCCAGGAGCTGAGGGCTGGAAACTGAGACCTCTGTTCAGAGGGGATGGAAATGGGTTTGGAGAGACCTCAGGGTGCCTCTGCTCCAGCACCCTGCAGCCCTCCCAGCTGGACCAGGCCGCATGCAGCAGCAGGAGGGACCACTTGGGAGTGATGCTTGGCTCTCTGCTACAAGGGGCGTCCCAGCAGAGGCATCCCCCTGCATCCAAGCTGTCCTTTCCCACCTCCTCTCCCTTCCTCTGCTGGACTCCTCCTGGTTTGGAAGCTTTTGCCCTTTCCTCATCCCATCACCAAGGGCTTGGTCTCGCCTTCCCCCTCCAGCCATCTGCCTCCGAGCCCCCTGCCCAGATTTACTGTCTCACGTTAAAGCCAGGGCTCAGCGCCAGGGTCACGGTGTCACAGCGGCCCCTCATCGATTTGTTTTACCTCCCCTTGGCAAAAAAGCACTTTGGCCCCAGCCCCCTCGGTGGCGTAAGGGGCTTCCCAAGGCCCTCGGTGCTCCCCTTGCCCATCCTGGTGCTGCATAGCCGGACCCTATGGGCACAGGGCATGAGGCAGCCAGCTGAGCCACTGATCTCCTGACCCCGGGGGCACCTAATGTGTCTCCTGGTTTATCTGGATCAATGCTTCTGCAAGAGCATGGATGACCCTTCCAGGGAGGGTGGAGAGGACGGGGGTCCTGCTTGTTTGCACAGACCCATGGTTTAAGTGCTTGGCCAGGAGGGAGACCTCAAATGAGGATGACAGCTTAGACTGTGGATGTTTAGGGTCTCCTCTGTCCAGTTTGAAGGTCTTGAGCTCTACGCTGGGGTGCAAATGGTCTAAAACCTGAGGAGCAGGGGTGGCTTCAACTCTCAAGCACCCCTCCCCACAGGCATGGGGATGTCATGGGCAGGGGGTGGCATGGGGAGGGGTGCAAGGTGCTCACTGGGCGCTATATGAATAGAGGGATGCAGGTGGCTGCAGGAGGAGCACTCAGCGAGGTCTCCTTATGGCATTTGGGGCTGGGTGAGAGATGTTTGAACAGTCTTATTTGGTGAGGGGGTGTAGAAGTGAAGGTAATGGATGCACATTGGCTTCATAAGGCCAAGCAGTGGGCTGCTGGGGGACACGTCAGGGACAGCAGCCTCCAGCCCTTCCTGGTGCGTGGTGGGGGACACTGGAGGCACGGGGGCTCTTATGGCTTGGCAAAGGGAATCAAGGCAGAGAAAACATGGACCGCAACCACCTTCCTAAAGGCACCATGTCCCCAGAGCCCCTCTTGTCCCCAGCCCTGTCCCACAGCATCACCCCCATCACCACCGAGGCACAGGTACCATCAACCAGGGCAGATGCACAGCAGTGCAGGCAGCCCAAGGAGAAAGCAGGGGCTCTTGGCAATCCTGCCTTTTGCTTTCAGCCTCACCCTCTCACTATTTATCAGTGACTTTTGTCCTTGGCCAGCTTAGCGGCTGAAAGGGGCTGTATTATATCACATGGAGGCAGCTCCTGGGGGGAGAGGGCCGCGCTTTCTGCTGGAACAAAGCTGGGGTTGGCTAATTCCCCTCTCCTCCCGCAGCACCCGGGTCCCATCTGGTTGACACAGTTTGCTCCAGTGTCTCCTGCTATTAAGCCCATACTTGCCTTCCTGAATCGCTCGTGCTCCCCCCTCCCCTGTACCTTCGGCCCCTTTTTCTTGCTTTATTTCTCGTTTTCCCCAAAGCCGGGCAGAACTTGCTCCATGGAGTGATGTCAGATGTGCGCGGAGCAGACCAATAAAATCTAATGCATCCCCTTCTTTGTCTGCTGGCCTCTCCAGCGCCTCACATTTTCCACTCAGAAAGCCACTTAAAACACATCAGCAACAATCCCTCACAAAACAGCCACTTGTTGGCTAATTGTGCCGGGGACCTGCATTGCGCTTTCCTGCCGAGGAGGGTCCGTTGAGCAGAGGGTGATGGGGACCCTCAGTATGCACTGGGATTGGCCCCAGGGTCTCAGCTGCTCCCCGGGTTTGGTCAGGCAGGGATGAGGGATGGGGATGTTGTTATTCCTCATGGCCTTGGCTACGTCCAGGGGAGCTGGGGAGGGTGGCTGCAGAGCCAGGAGTGGGGCTCAGCTGAGGATGCAGCAAGCAGATGGACCCTGCTGGAGCTCTCTGTCCTACCTGCTAACTGCTGTGCAGGCAGGAATGCAGGCAGGTATGATGCCAGTGGGATGGGAGCTCAGGGGGGAGGTGAGAAGGATGCTGGGACTCCTCCAGGCTGGTGACTTTTTGCTCAGTGCCTGTGATCCTGGGTGATGTCCCTGCATCTGAATGCTGAGGAGAGAGCTCCTTGCAGCTTGGAAGGATGCCGGTGGGATTTACCAGAGAGGATAGAGACCCAGATGTGCATTGGAGGTCAGATAGGGTGAAAGTGAGAGATGCTCCATGCTGGGAAGGAAACGGAGGGGCTTGGATGTTTGCCTAACAGAGAAGCATCCAAAAATCCCTTCCGGGGGAACTTCTGTGCCCTTTGGGATAAGAGAGAAGGGATCAGCAGGTGGTTAATCTCCCCCTTACGCATTCTGGGGGTGAGAGCATCCCCGTGGCGCAGAGGGTCCCTAAGCACACCCGTCCTTTTCCCAGCACACAGATAAGTGAGTAGAGTAGCTGCACATATTTTTCTGCTGGAAAACTCCAGCAGCTTTTCCTGCTGCCACCCCAGGGGATCAGGACCAGAGCTGCATGTAGCAGGGGCAGCCTGCTCTTGGGGGTACTGCCACACCTTTTAGCTTAAAACTGCCTCAATCCTCCCCGTTTTGGGGCTACTGGGAAGCAGGAAAGGAGGTTCAGTGCCAAAGCCAGCAGCCAGTGGTAGCAGGAGGCTTCTGGGGGGTGCTGTGCTGGGCAGGCAGCCCAGAGCCCTCCCGTTGAGCGCTGTGCTGCAGAGCATATCTGCCTGCACTCACCTGCCTGCACTCACCTGCCTGCTTAAATGTTACACAGGCAGAGCAACATGGGGAGTCCAACCAGAGTGGGGTCTCACTTTCCCCATAGGGACCTGCTTTGGCTCTGTTTGGCGACCAGGATGAGCCCCTCTCATGCTGCCCCATCCAGTGATGTGGAGGGAGCTGCTTCCTCTTCCCAGCCCCTTTCTTTGCTGCGGGATTCATCACCTCTCGATGTGGGACCCCCGGGGCAGGTTGGACCCCACATACCTGGGGGCCAGGGGAATAAGGGGTTAAGCTGAGCCAGTGGCAGCAATCAGAGGATTACAGGTTTGTCGCGGGACTGTCCCATCTGTCACCAGCACAAAGACGAGCCCTGTCTTGGGCTGGGCTGTCAGCAAAGAGCCCACCACTACATTAGGACTCCATTAGGGGATACTGGCGGTGGGAAATGGCAGCTGTCAGGGCACTATCATCCTGTAATTCCTCCAGCTCGCTCCTCAACAGCACTTAAATAGCAGGTCTACCCACTGGGCCAATTGTGCGTTTTCTTCCTCCCGCTGCTCCTCTTCTTTCTTTAAAGCTGCAGCTCCCCGTGCCCCTTCCCTGGCAGCCTGTGTGGCCGGGGCTGGTGCTGCCCGGGCAAGGAGAAGGGCTCATGAGTGTTGGCAGCATCCTGACTGTTGCAGGGGCTGAGGAGCCAGCCTGGTCTGCAATGGGACCAGTGGGCTCAGCAATGAAACCAGCGACTCCTGACCTTGGCACAGGGAGGAGGGGAGGTGGGATACAATCTCCGAGGATAGGCAGCGTCCTTCCATCTCACATCTCTGAGCTGGTGAATGATTCCTGGTCTGTTCTGCCCGTGCCTAAAAGCCTGGATGCCCATGCAGGGCTGGTGTTGCTCTGCAAAGACTAACAGGATAGGCAGGACCCCTGGCCGGTGACCAGGGTTGGGGACCATGTCCAGTGACCATGGGCTGTGCTGGAGAAGGGTTTCTTCCTCTTAATTCCAAATCTGTTCAGTCCTTCAGTGCTTGGCAGAGCATCCTGGGCTGTACCCCTGGTGCTGTCATGGCCAGCTTGGGATGAGGTACTCCCCCAGCACCATGTGGTTTTGGGATCCATCTCACCATGGCATCAAACCACAGACAACCAGGTTTCCTAACGGGACAACATCATCTGGAAACTCTCAGGAGCTGCAGACAGCATCTGCTCCAGGAGGAGCCTCAGGGAAGCAGCTCAGCATGATGGGGACCCCTCTCACGTGCTCAGTGATGGTCTCCACACTCACACCTCTCCCAGGAGCCTCAAGGGCTGCCCACACCTTGCCCTATCCTCACCCCATCTCCTGCCGGACCCGGTGTTGCCACCACGCTGGTTTTCCCTGTGGAGCCCCCTTGTCCAGCGGGGGATCAAAACAAACACTTGTGCAGGGGAAGTGCCTTGCAGTGGTGCTCCAAGTAAATAACTAATTTCTCCTTCTATGATCTCAAGGAGCAGGAGAGGCGTGAACAGCAGGGCCCGGTGTCGGGCTGACTGGACTCCCCGGTGCGGTAATTCAGAGGATGACAAACATAAGCCAAAGAAAAATGTTGAGAAATGGGCACTTCCCGCAGCCCTGAGCAAAGGAGCTATTGCAGGGTTTGGAAATAACGAAGGCAAAAAGAGGGAGAGGGGGGAAATTTTCTCATTGAGACCAAGTGAAGTGCCAAACAAGCTGCTATTATGGTGGCTTTGAGAGGCACAGGGAGGGGGTGATAGGGAGGAGAGGAGGGAGGTGGGGAAGAAGAGAGGGAGAAAGAGCTGGAGGGAGGGATAAGAATGGGGGATGAAGGGATAAGGGGGACACGAGGAGCCAAAGATAGCCTAAGGGAGATGGAGAGGGGACCAGGTCGTGTGATGGTGGCAGGGTCACCGCATGCCAGCACCCCATCCCTCACCCCGGATCCCCTGTATCTCCCCATCCATTGCCCATCCTGGTTCCTGGCCACCTTCCAGGCCCCGCACCCACCACCACCAAAAGGGAATAAAAACCAAACCAAAAAGAAAACAGAGGAAAAAAAAAAAAAGAGATGGAAAGAAGGAAAACAAAATATCTACAGTTGTCGAGACAAGGGGAGAAAAATAGAGGCAAACATCCATAATTTTCTCTGTGGGGCTTTGCAGTAATTGAGCCATTTGGATAAAAATAAAGGCAGCAGGCCCTTTAGGTAAGAGGAGCTTTTGCAATCCAAGAAGCCTGAATTATGCGCCTTGGATCACTCGAACCCCCCACCCTATCACCCCCCTCCGCCTTCCCCAGGCGACACCAAACCACTTTCCTTTTTCTTCTCCCTCTCCTATTTTGTGGTGGGGCTTTTTGTCCCCTCCTTTTTTAAGTACCCTGTCAAACGGCGTCCGATGAGGGCAGAATTTCAGCTGTCACAACTAATTTCAGTGTGTGTGTGAAGGTGTGTGTGTCTCTGGAGGGGGGGATGCGGGGGATGGAGGCATAGAATCACTCCTGGCTTTTCTTTTCCCCTCAAAAGGAAGATTTACATCAGAAATTTGTTTCTGGAAGTGTTTAAGGCCTGTAATTTCCCTCTTTTCAATTGCTGCCTGATGTCTTCTTCGCATCAGGCTCCCTCCCAGTCATCCCTGCCTGTCCAGTGCTTGGGGCCGCTGTCACCCTCCCGGCAGCCTGGTCCATCAGCCCTAGTCTTCAGCACTAAGGAGGCTCCTCCATCCCTTATTAGGGCTTGATGCAGCCAGAACTTGGCTCTCCCAGCCCCAAGTGCAGCGCTGGCAGAGGATGCTACAGCTTCTCCCTGTTGGCATCCCAGCACTGGCGGGCTTTAGGGTTTAGGTTTGAGCACCTTCCTTTGTAGTCACCTTGAGGTTGGCATCAACTGCAGGGTCACAGGGCGAATCTTGCTCAAAGCCAAGAGCTGAATGGGGTTGTTGGAGGGATCCCCCCACTCAGGACCTGCATGGGGAAAGAGGTTGCTGGTGCTGAACCAAGGTTAGGAAGGGAAAAATTGCTGCATCCAGCAAAGTCTTAGGGTTGTTTGCAAGAGAGGAAGAAGCAAAGCCCTGGCATGGCTGGAGAAGGTGCCTCCACCATGGCTGGAAGATGATGGGTGGCTGCGGTAATACTGATCATCTTCAAATCCTTCCCCCATGGGCTGTGGTCCTTTCTCCTAAAATAAATGGGCATTTTGCTTAAGACAATGATCCCGAAAGGAAGAGATCAGCAAGCCCACTGGTGTAACGTAGGTGAGCAGCAGCCGACTGCATCCCAGGGAAGAAGCATGTTCCCTGCTCTTGGAAAGCCACCAGACAGTTTCATGGGCCTCAGCAATTCCTGCCTACTCATGTGGGTGGGAAGGAGATGCATAAAACTGGAAAGAGCAAGGAACAGCTGAGATGGGACCGACACAACTTGGGGCATAGTATACTTGGTGGCTTTGGGAAAAGGCATCTGGGATCAGTGAAGGTTGGGCTATTCCAGGCAAACTGGGCCATGCAGGAGCTGGCTGCAGGCTCCAATCTGGAAGACTGCATCGCTCATGCAGCTGCTCTGCAATGGGGGGATTACTTCAAGGCCCTCCATGGTACTAGGTTGTGGGGGGACCACCAGACCGGGGCTCCCATCACTGCCCCGTGTCCTCCCGTGCCATAAGCCATGCCACCACGCCACAGCCTGGCGTTGCTCTTATATCCTGGAGGAACCATGAACCTACAGCCAGTGTGTACCCCCCAACAATGGGGTCTGTGCCCAAGCCGCAGGTTGGGTGGCAGCACTCATGGGACACCCCAAACCCCCCACACTGCCCAGATGTATGAGACCAGAAGGGCTGTGCAGGGGCCCTGCAGCAGCGCCTTGCTCAAGGAAGAAGCTTTGCATGTTCTTTGCATTAACCCTCGACTAACTGGTCCTTGCATCATCCCGGAGCCTCCTGCTCCACTGTGGTGGGAGCATTGCAGCTGTATGGGACCTGGGGGCTCTGGCATATGGGATGGGGGTGCCGGGCACCCCCCAGGAGCTCCAGCTTTCAAGGAGCAGGGCACAGCTCTCCAGGAGCTTCATGCAGTGCCACAGGCACCAAGGCAGGGTCCAGCCCCCGTGAGCCAGAACCATGGTCCCCAAACATCTACACTGGAGTGGGCTGGAAACGGGCACTGTGGAATGAGGCGTCTCCACGGAACATCTGAAACGGTGGGGCCACGTCTGCGGCCGCACTGCAGCAGGGATGGAGGGGTTGGCACGGGCTGGGCACGGCGTGGCAGAGGTGGGGACAGTACGGCTGGAAGCTGTGGGATGGGATGAGAACGGGATGCCACAAGCAGGGGCAGTATGGGACGGGCCGGCAGGGGCTGGTCCATGCTAGGACCGAGCGGGCAGTGTCCGCGCCCGTGTCCGTGCCCCTGACCGTGTCCGTGTCCCTGTCCGTGCCTGTGTCCATGTCAGTGTCCGTGTTCCTGCCCGTGTCCCTGTCCGTGTCCATGTCAGTGTCCCTGCCCGTGTCCGTGTCCCTGCCCATGTTCGTGTGTCTGTGTCCCTGCCCGTGCCTGTGTCCGTGTCAGTGTCCGTGTCCCTGCCCGTGTCCCTGTCCGTGCCCATGTCAGTGTCCCTGTCCCTGTCCGTGTCCCTGCCCGTGCCTGTGTCCATGTCCGTGTCCGTGTCCCTGCCCGTGCCTGTGTCCGTGTCAGTGTCCATGTCCATGTCCATGTCCCTGCCCCTGCCCGTGCTCGTGTCCCTGCCCGTGTCCCTGCCCGTGCCTGTGTCCGTGTCCATGTCCACGTCCATGTCCCTGCCCGTGTCCGGGTCCGTGTCCCTGTCCCTGCCCGCGCCCCCGCCCCGGTGCCGCGGGCACGCGCGGCCTCCGCCAGGCCCCTCCCCCACCCCCGCACGCGCGCGGCTCCGCGACCTCCCCCCGCTCCCCCTCCCCCTCCAATCCCCGCCCCGCCGTGCCACTTCCGGCGGAAGCGGGGGGCTCTTTCCCTTTCCGGGTGCGGGTCCCGGGGCGGCGGGCGCGGGCCATGGCGGAGCTGGCGCAGGGGCAGAGCGCGGCGCCCGTGGGGATCAAACCCGAGGGGTTCGTGGACGCCCTGCACCGGGTCCGGCAGGTGGGAGCCGCGCGGGCGGGCCGGGGCCGGGAGGGGCCCGCGGGGCGCCGCTAGGCCCGAGGCGGGGCCGCTGCCCCTCCGCCGGCAGCAGCGGCCCCGCTTGGGAGCCCCGGGGCCGCCCGCTGCGGGCAGCGGTGAAGGGGCTCCGGGGGGGCGGCGGCGGAGGGGCTCTGTGGCAGCGGGGGTCGCGCCGGGGGTTGTGACACGGCGGAGCGTTGCGGGTGCAGCCGGCGGGAGCTGTCGTCTGGGGGGCTGTGGCCTTGCCCTGTGCAATGGGTGTGGGGGGGATGACGATAATAATTGGGGGGGGTTTAATCGAGAGAAACCCTGGCGGAGGGGGAGCTTTGCGTTCCCTCCTGCGTGGCAGAGGCAGTGGGAGTGAAGCGTTTCCCAAAGGAATCTCTTGAGTTTACACGGTGCTTAAGAGAAAAAGCGCCCGGACCTGCAAAAGTCAGCACCCTCCTTGTCAGTGCAAGACACTCCCGGAGTTTGTGCTCCTCACCTGGTGGAAAGTGGTTCCAGAAACAAGAAGCTGCTGCTCGCAGCACAGACTTCGTGACTGTTCGTTGCCTCTCTTGTCCGTGTCTGTCACTGGTGTTTATTCCATCTCTGAACAGGTTGCACTTTATTCATGCTTAATAACTGCACTGCAAGGAGATGTAAGACAGCTGAATACCAAGACCACAGCCCAGCTGGTGCTTAAAGACGTGACTTTATTCCTTCCAGTGTTAAAGGCCAGGTGGGAGAAATCTCCTTGTTGCCCAGACTTGCTTCTCTCATGTCACGGGGAAGCTTCCAGAGAAACTAAACTGGACCTTCCAATCTATTGCTTTGATGGAACTTAAGTGGTTCACCATCACTCATGGCTCACTGGTGAATTGGTGTGGCAGCAAGTCTGTGTTCTGTGTGATCTTCAGCAACCTGTACTGAGGAGCGTGCTGTTCTAGACAAGCACCCTGCACCTCCCCAGAGGAGACCATGAGCTGCTCTGCTGTTTGGTTGTCGATTTCTGTCTCAGCATAGATTCTGCAGTAGGCAGGTTATGTGTTAGCTGCCTCTTGGAAGAGGCTGTGCCTCACTTTCTTCAGCGCTTACAAAGCGGTGTGGCCTTGGTGCTATGTGATGTCTGAAAGCTTTGCTGTTAGTCCAGTGTTATCTACTTGATGCTGTTAAATTGAGCGGTGTTGTAGCTGTGTTTGTCTCAACCTGGTTGTCTGTTACCGAAGGCCTCTCATTGCAGAAACATCTCCTCGAGTATGTGATAATGTTATTGCCTGCTAGCAGCTTGATAATCTTTGAATAACTTGTTTATGTAGAAAAAAATGATTTGCTGCTAAGTTGCAACTGATCTGAATCAGCACTGAGTGGTTGCAGTTGTTATGTTTGTGGGGTGACTGAGAGGCCCCATAACCCTCACGTGAAGGAGATGGACTGTTAACAGTTCTGTAACCTAGCTATGCTCACTTACTCCAACTTTGCTGTTAAGTTAATCAGTACTTGTGAGAATGGGTCAGTTTTCCGTGAGCCTATGGCTTGAGTTAGTCTGAAGTGGAAGCTGCCAACTTCATGCCAAACACTGCAGTGCAGCAACCTGTCCGCTGTCTTTTCCCCTTGGAAACAAGTGTGTTGAGAGGTGTGTGTGCTCTGCATGTGTTTGTGGGAGCACAGTGGCCTACATTTTTGTGCAGTGAGTTGTATGCTCTCTGTTGAATGTGACTTTTTTCCATTGGTGTTTGTGGGATGAAAAGAATTGTTGGCAAGCACTAAAATATTTTTCCCTGTATGCAAAAGGACGTGGTTTAATCTGGTTCTATAGAGACGTTGTAGGTAGTCTTCTACTGCAAGGAATGGCAGGACTGAATCGTCACTAGTGACTTGTTTGCAGATGTGAATGAAGATGGTCTTAATTGCTCAGAGGATGGATATTTACCTCACCACCCAAGCAATCTGTGATGGAACTTGCTGGCTGACAATCAGGTGGGATGTCAAGGCAGTTCGACCTAACACTTCTCTGGATGTGATAGGCAGAGCTTTCACTGTGTGTGTTTAATGTTGTATCTGCCTGAACTACACTGATCTGGTGCATAGATGTCAGCTTTAGTACTGTTCCAGGCCAGTGCCACGTCCCTTTCTGAGTATTACTTTTGCTTTAAGGGGATGAAGGAGCAGAGGAAAAAGATTCAAGTTGTAGTTCTTGCTTTGTGTGTTGGTGTGGCATCCCTGGATTAACGTTCAAACTCTTTCAAAGTTTAATCTTACACTTAAGGCTAGTCATCAAATTGACTAACTTCAGTTCTCACGAGAGCCATAACAATAAAATCTGGCTGTGGAATACAGTGCTTAGTTACTAATAACTAAATAATTCAGGACAGGGAAGACTTTTCTGATCAAAGGCAAGTAACTGCATTCCTCAAAGTCACTGGGATACGAGATGACATAAGAGTAAGAAATCTGGAATAGCTTTGAAAGAAAGTATTTGGACATTGCTTTCAATGTTTGTGCTGGACATGCTTGGATTTTCTGTCGACTCTTTGGTACTTGAGATGTATGAAAAGTTATTCAAGTGAATGCTGGGACTTCGAGGTGGTCTGTCCTATATCTTCCGCACTGTACATCAGGTGAGGGGATTAGTTTATGGATCACGGATGGTGACTGGTCTGTCTGACTGCTTCTGGGCAGGGTGGCTTTTCTTCTGTGGCGTTTTGAGGTGGGGGGCACAGGGAAAGAGAATATTTGCTCCCCTTTTGAGAAATGGGATCTGAAAATAAGCAAGGCTGCCTGTACTTTGGACAGAATTGGATTTCTGTCCAACTGTCCTTGAGTCTTATTCTGACAGAACAGCATCTTGCTTGTTTCTTACCCTCTCCTGTTCTCCTTGGCAGTCTCATTTTCAGTACAATACATGTGTTTGCAGCATTTACTGGTTCCCTCTTCTTACGTTAGCTGTTCTTGTAATCTGCTGCATGTACATTCTGAATCCACATTTCTGAGAATGCTCTAAAGAGGAAAGGCCGTGGCTTGGCAAGTTGGTGTTCCATCTTGAGTACCTTGAAAGCGGATGAATATCCTCAGAGTTAACAGGCTGTATCCCCTTCTATTATGAGGATCTAACTTCTAATTTACATGGGGATGGAGGACTCTCAGACTCACTTTATCTCTTGCAGTGTATTTGTTCAGCTCATCCTCTAGTATTTAGGAAAACCATCTGCAACGTGAAACTTCAGTGGTTGTGGATGGTTTTGCTTCTTCTGCAGAGCTCTGGCGAAGTGTCTGTCACACAAACTTGAGTGTTCTGCTTGACACATGGGAAGAGTAGCAGAAGCACTGGAATGGTTTGAAGGGTCAGGTGACAGCTCCTTGTTTTGTATCCCAGTTGATACCTAGAATTGGTTATTTTATCAGTTGCAGTTCTTTTGCAGGACAGTGTGGAGGGGTTCTCCTCAGAAGCTAGGCCCTTTCTCTTCAGTGCTGAATTCTGCAGATAGTGGGGCTTGAGTCCTGCTGTACCTAGCAAAGAAGCTTCATATTTAAAACTGTTTTCATATTATACCATTTTTAGAGGGTGTTAAAGGTATAGGAGGACAGAAGTGCAAGGTATGGGAAAACATATATTCTTCATGCAACTTTGTGGGCTGTTTTGTTTTTATTGGGTTTGCTGTTTGTGCTGTCTCCTTCAAAGTGTTTGTTGGAGATACTTATTTTGGGGAAATAAGGTGCAGAAACAGGTAGTAGTGTGTTTTCCAGTGTATTTCAGAGCTTAGTAAAATGGATGTATTTGATTTAGGAAAGAAAAGGCGGGGGGAGGAATAAGGCTGGCATAGAGCAGGACAAAAGCAGTGGCTAGCAGTACATCACTCAAGGTCATTCAGCCAGATAAGAGCTAGGTCTGCTTACTTTTGCCATGTCCTAACTTCTGTGCTTATCTGCCTGCTGAACCTGTAGTTAAAAACTGAGGCTCCCATTTTAAGTTGAACATAAGAAGTTAAAATGCATTTTAGCTGCTATATCTACTTTAAAAGCTCAGCTCCTGAATTTTGCAGGGTGTTTTTCCCTGCTATTGTGAGGTGCTGTGTTGTGTGTCTGTAATCCGGTGGCAGCTGGGAGGCTTTAGAGATAAGGAGGCAAGTTTAAATAAAGTGTGTGTGGGATATATCCCAAAAGCTGATAACGTATGGATTGCTTTGACTCTTATTTTGCCTTTTAGTTGGAGGGTTCTGTGCCAGGGTGGTAATTGTGTGCTTAAGCACAAGTGGGGTTTGCAAAGCTTTGGGAGCAGCCAGCGTCAGTGCCAGTGATCTGTTCATGCACACCTTTGTACTCCTATGCCAGCTGCCTGTTGTAGGCCAGCTTCTGCTATCCACAGGCTATTTTTTTCTTTCCCTTGAACGTGTAGTATGTGATTGCAGCTCAAAACTATCAGCTAGCCGTTTCCACAACAACAAACATGTTTAAAATCAAGTGTTACAAAACATGCCAGGGGATTATAACATGCCATGTTATACCTGACACTGTTCCTTTTGGCATCCTTGTAAGTTATTGTGTGAAAGCTGGTGATAGATTGTTGTAAAATATGTCTTAAAATTTATTTTTCAGCATTGAAATAGTCAGGAAACTTCAGTGCTCTTTGTACCTTCATTAAAATCCTCTGCATCCCAAATGTAAGGGGAAAGCAAAGGGCTGGAACCAGGGATGCAGTTCAACAAAAAGCAAGGCATCAGCTGGCACTCCCTAATATGAAGTGTACAAAGTCTCTTGATGCTTTCAGAATCAGATTTCTATGGGCTTGTTAGTTTTTGGAGATGTTAATGTACAAGATGCTTGTCCTTAAAGCTTCACTGCGTGATTACTGTGCTGGTCCTGCAGGAAGATTTTATTCACTGGGTCCTGGCATTTCTGACGCAACAAAGTTGTTGACTTCCTGAAAGAGGACAGGACAGAATGGGCTATGAGATGAAAATGTTCACAACTTGGAGCCCTTTTCATGCAAGGCATTGAAGAGAATGTTTTCTATTCTCTTTCTAACAGCAGTGCCCTCAATCTTTCAAGATTATTTCAAATAGCTTTTTTCAGTACCCTGTGGTTCTGAATCTTGGGCAGTTGTTTATTCAACTGCAGCAGCCGATAGTGTCAACAGCCACAGTTGCTGTAGATGTCTTTCTGTTGCAGTAAAACTCGTATTTTAGAAACACCTGTAGTTATATTTGTCATTTGCCCTTGTCTTCATTTAAAACCTATCTGTGTAAAATGCTCTTTCATCTGTTCCTGTAGCTTATTCTCTGGTGAAATCCCACTTATAATAGAGTGAGATCAGACTCCTAGTAAAGATTCTATCCATTGATTTTCTTTTTGCTGGAAAAGGAAGCAAATGCTGTAGCATACACCGTGCTTTATATTTGTTCTGTAACTACTTTGTTCTGCACATGCTTATTAAAGTACTTTAGGTAGTCAAGGGGTGCTGTGAGACCGCAGCTTCCCTGTCCCTGCAGGGGGTATTAACTTAGGTGCAGCACCGAAGTAATGTACCTGTGTTTTTCTAGGTTCATCTTAGATCAGTTAGCTTGGAGAGCAGGTGAATCTGTCAGCACCCATCTGTGTAGATATCTCCCAAATGTCGTTAAAGACAAGCTTAATTTTTCACTTCTATTAAGTGGTGTTTAGGTGTTTCATCTAGTTTATTTGCTTACCTCAGTCCCCTTACTGTGATACTTGACTGTCTCCTCTTTCCTGTAAATATCCTCCTTGCATCCTGGCTTGGCAAGGAGTAGCAGTTACCCCTCTGTAAGGGATGAAAACAGGCACACAGGCAGCATTAGTCCTGTTTATGGTGTACTCACCACTGCAGGAAATTGAAATTAATTCTGGGCTAATAGTTTGCTCACTGGCTTATTCTTCGTTCAGTAAACACAGGGTGATCCAGCCTCTGTGACAAGGAGCTCTCAGACGTGTCCTTGTACTGTATATTTTCACCTTCTTCCCCCTCCACTCACCCTGCTGATGTGCATTTTGGTGTATCTGGACATGCATGGATGCAGGAGGAGGCTTGTGTCCTTCTACACAGCTACAGTGGTGACAGCTTCCCCAGGACAAAGCTGGTGAGCTAGTTAGAACTCTCCTCTTTGCAAGATTTAACTTGTCAGCTGTTCATTGAGTGAACAAACCTGAGTATAATGTTCCAAGGAGTAAATACCTACTTATGATCAGAAAGAGGAACTGAGTGAATGTGATCTTAATTAAGCAAATAAGAAAAGCAAGCATTAAATTGTTTACTTTACAAATGAAACACTGCTGTCTTGGAACTGTTACAAAGCCACCTGTATAATAAATAGCTGAGAGAAGATTGGACTGGGTTAAATGCCTTATTGGAGGAAAGAGTGTTTAGCTGTGATGGCTGAAACTTCAAGTATGCTTATCATGCTTTATCCCCTGTTTTTATAGATTGCTGCTAAAATTGGAGATATTCCTCACTTGAATAATTCTACAACGCTTGTGGACCCATCAGTCTATGGTTATGGAGTGCAGAAACGGCCCCTGGATGATGGAGGTAAGCTGCTGTGGTTAGTCTTGTGGATGCAGCCCCTGAAATTCAGCTATGGAGGCAGTTGTCTGCTTTAAGGACATAAGTCAATGCATCTTCCTGTGTATATACATTTTATACAAGATGCCCTGTGCTGTTTAGTGTTACCTAGATAGCAGTGGAGCTCGTAGGCATTGGTATTATTAATGTAAAGCCATTCTGTCTTAGTTCATGAACTTTGGGAATTAGCAAATGAACTCTGTAATTTAAATCTTGTTCTGTGGTAGTTGTGGGAGGGAGGAAGGAGGAGCATGTGCTTATTGGAACTGTGATGGAGCCTGTATATACAGTACCCGAGGTACATAACAAAGCTGTTTTTTCCCTGGTGACCCCTATTTCCTGAGAACAGGGGGTGTACAGGGGCAGTACCACATGTTCCTTGCCATGTGTAGCAGTGGTCACAGCACTGTAGTTGAGTCACTGACAAGAGTTCTGATGGCTTTGCACATGAATTTTAAGGAGAAAGGATATTGATGTAAATTGATGGAAGTTGGAAGGAAACTTCCTGCTTCTTTTTTTTTCCATGATTATTCTTTGAGATTTCTTAAATCTCTGAAGCATTTAGCATCGGCCAGAGCCAAAGAAGAATTTTTCGGTGTACCATACCTGCGAATTGTGATGAGTTAATAATAAGGGTTATAGTTTTAAAGTAAGTTTAGTTTTTTTTATCTTTGGGAGCCAAAAAATGTTAGTGCAGGCGTTTTCTTTATTGCAAACTAATGATATGCACTGTTACAAGAAGTGTTTGAACTGTCTTATCTGTGGCTGCATAGATGTGAAGAACTCACCTTTTCCTGTGGATGGTTATTAAAAATAAATGTGACTACATCTCTGTTTGCTGTCTCCTCTAGTATTTTACTGACGCAGGTAGTAGCCCTGCAGGGTGTCAGGAGTACAGAGGAGATAAGCAAAGCTGCTGCCTAGCACTTCATTTTGGAAGTAATCTGGGTTTTGTCTAATACAAAGGCTGAAAAATACTGCACGTCCGCTTCTCATACTGAGAGCCGGAGCATGGGGAGAAGTTTTTCTCACGTGGAGCCTTTGGCTTGCTAACTTCTGAACACATGTCACAACCCATTTTGTTCTCTGGTGTTGGCTCTATTTGAGCAAGAGGTTGCAGCTGCTTTGGTTTGGTGTTTTAGGAAAGCATGGGTTTATCTGGGGGAGCCCCTGTGCCTTGTGTCTCAGGCTGGAGCATCACTGTGTCTGTGAGCAGCCAGAGGCCTGGTATTGCTGGTGTGCATTGGTAGCCTTCTAGGAACTAGTCATTCATCACATTGTGTCCTGCCCATTGCTTTCATTGATCCATCAGGCTGAACTGGGAAACCTGACCTCTTGATAAAATGTTGTTTTGATGAACTTTTAACATGTGAAATGGTCATAGTGCTTAATGATAGCACAGCTTAGACTTTGTACCTAAACTTTTACTCTTGAGCCCTATTACTTGCTGAGCCTTGTTTGTGTTGACGCAACCAGTGTCAATACAGTTGCAGTCTGGGCTCTAAATGTATGTTACTGCTGGATTCTTGTGTTGTGATAGAAAATTGCATGGAGCAGGTGTCATTCCTGGGAGCACCTTCCGGTGCGGCTGTACTCCTCACTGTGGTTGTCCTGCTGGTGTGAAGACCTAGGGGTGTTTGCTCACCCTGTAGTTCAGCACTGGGCCTTGTCCATAACTCTTTTAAGGTAGCTCCAATGCTGTGTTTGCCTTTGGGTTGTTCATGTACATCTGTAGGTTTTAGAACTTTGCCCAAGATCTTAGGGGAGAAGAGAAATGATGGAAGTAATATTTTCAAGGGCTGGAATTTCACAAAGAAACAGGAATTGTCAGGATAGGAAGCAAGAGTTGCATCGCTTCTTTCAGCTTTGCTCATCTTGCCTTTTATTTCTAAAGGCATTAGTAAGTCCTGTACTGAAATACAATTGGGTGATGAGTTCCCCACTTCATGGTGTGATCCTCCTGCACTGCTAAGACTGCATAGCCAGAACTGCAGTCTGACAGAGGAACTCCTGAAGCCACAAATCCTCTCTGTTTGTGGTATGATCCATAACTTAGCCTTAGACTACCTGCTCTTCCTGCCATGGCATTAAAAGTCTTTAATGAAGCTTTAACTTGAAGCATCTGGAAGATGGCAGTTGCTTTTAATAGGGCACTTAAATTAGGAAAGCACTTCTCATTTGGATGATCTCTTAGTTGTCTGTTAGCTGCAAGCAAAGGGTGCTAGGGTTGCTTGCCCACACTCTTCATTTTCTGCTTGTCTGTGAACCACAGTTTGGAGGCATGGTTGTCAAGAAGCAATTATTTATGTTGTTATGCACGCTTTAGGAATTTCATGGTGCGGGGGTTTGGGTGCATTCTGCTGCTCTGGACAGCTTGGAAACAAACCTGGTGGTAAAGCATTTGATTGTTTACCTCCATATACTGTGTGTTCACGGCTGAGTGCAGGTCTCGCTGCTTCCTTATCCCCCTGTAGCTGTTAGAAAATTGCTTCTATTCCTAATAATCCTGAAAAAAGGGGCCCAGAGGAAGTATTTAAGGTGACAGGAAAACTGTCAGTCTTTCCAGAAAGCCTTATTCTGCCTGTCCACTTCTGTAAGCAGCTCCTGGTGTGGCTGATTGATGTCAGCTTAGGAAGTGGTCTTCAGAGAGGGTGACAGTGCGCTGTCAAAACAGATCCAGCTGCTTTTAGAGCATTTCCAGGAAAAATAGATGTGTCATAGTGTTGGAAACCAGAACATGTGGGTGCCTTTTGCACTTCCCTTAACATAACCTTCATCTGAAACAAAGAGCTGCTGGGATTGGCCCTGGTGACCTGGACTTTTGGTATTAGATGGGGCTCGAGACTGATTTATTTCTTTTTTCCATGGCTTCTTTATTTCTTCTTTCTGGAAACGACTTTAAAGTAATCCTGCAAATAGCTACAGTGCAGGGAGGAGATCAGGTTTGTTTGCAGCTGCTCACAGGAAATCGTAGTCTGCATTTACATGGCCACTTGCAGGGGTTAATGTTTCTCTATGGAGTTGGGCACTAGCAATGGGGTAAGTCTGAGCTGCACAGAGACCTGGTGGCATCTTGCTTGTGGCCCGCTGCTGAGGAGTGAGGATGGATCTCTGCACTCCTGGTAATGGCTGTGGCTGCTCCTGGCCTCCATTCTAATTAAAGGGTCTCTCTAATTACTAGCACGATTTCATAAGTTTGTTCAATGCTAAATAATCCTTAAAGAAACAGGCTCCTTTTGTTCAAAGGAAACAGGGATCTAGCCTGCTGGAAAGAGACTGATAACCAGAATGATGGCCTTTGTCTGCCCTGATTTGAACTGCTTTGCAGAAGTTTCCAGTGATATACATAGGGTTAAGCAGCAGTGTTGCAGCTGAAGGCTGGGGCATCCTTGAGGCTGGGGAAACAAAGCTTAGAGACCTCAGAGAAGCCTCATGTCCCCAAGCCTTTGTGGTGCAGTTATGAAGGTGGCCTGTTTTGGTGTAATAAAACTTGATTGTAGTAGCCCAGCATGATCCTGCTGTACTTTATTCTTTTGCTTCAGTGTGTTTTCAATGAAAATAGTGATGGGCAGAAGTAAATCTTACCTCTGTCTTACTGCTGCTGAAAGTTAGTAGTAATGCTCCTTGACACATCTGCAGCAGCACTAGGACCAGGGCAAAAGTCCAGATCTCTTAGGGAAAGCTTTAGTGTAATACACAGAATGGCAGTGTTCTCTGAAACTGCAGCTTTACAGTTCACTGTTACTTAAATAAGGCAGCTTAAGGGAGGAGGAAAAAAGCCTATGAAGATTTGAAGTGACAATTATTAGGTTGTGAGCATTTACGTAAAGAAAGTCTACCAATATTTAATGGTGAAGAATCAGGGTAACTAATGTCTTCCTTTCTAAAATTGACAGTAATCCTGTTTTAGTTCCAGAGGATGAAATGCAACCCTGTTCCACTGCTCTCCAGGAGATGTTTTGCTCTGATTTTATTCTAGCCATGAAGATATTCTTGATGAGATTGTATATTCCCTCCGTGCACATTAATTTAGTGGGAGGCAGTGCTCTGTTTTATGGGGTGGAAAAAAATCCACATTTGTTTTGAGTGTCTGTTAGGTAGAATTCAGTTAAGGTGAAGCCTAAAGCAGAGAGAAGAGTTTTCAACCAGCAGGTGCCATTAATAGGAAATTGTGCTGATTTTATTCAGTATTTTTCCTTATTTGCAGTAAAATGACTGCAGTTACGGTTAAATTGTACTCAATAGATGTAAAAGGGGGAAATATGTACGTGGCTTGTCAGAGTTCAGCCCCCTCCCTGGCGTCAAGATGGAGATAGTGGAGCCAGTACATCAGCTTTTGGTATTGCAGTGAGCATGGTCTGCCCCAGCCCTGCCTCTCTATTAGTCCCTGTCTTTCAGAGCAAAATGGGCATGCTGCAGAAGGAATGGACCTTTAGGTCATTAGAACCACGAGTTGTTTCTTTTTTTACCCCAAAATCAGGGAGAAATAACAACTGACTTCACGTAAATCGCTCCCAGCTCTCCCCATCTGCCTTCTCTCAGAGCTCATGGAAGGGTTATCTGTGAAACGTGGAAGGAATGATCTCATCCATAAGTTATTGTGGCTTAATTGTTGTTAACTGATTTGTAATAACTACACAGTGAGGCCGATATCTGCTTGGGGTGGTGAGTGGCTCACTGTGTTTGTGTAGTGCTTGGAATGGCTTGGAGACATGTCCGTGTAAAGCATCATTTCCCTTTCTGATTTAACTTCTCATGCTCATATGTTTCCCCCTATGAAGTTGTCTTTTTCAAGTGCAGGATTGTGTTACAAAATGAAGGCTCTTCCGTTCCTTGCGTGAACTTCAGGAGTTGATTATAGGATGTGTGTCTGTCTCATAATTTGTGGGCAGCGGCTGCAGTGGAACAGGCTGCTGAAAGCTGTTCTGGTGAACTCAAATGCGAAGCAGATATTTAAATACAGCCTTGTCGTGTTAAGACCACTCTTTCTGGCAGTTTAGGATAATGACTGGCCTGGTCTGTGGCAAGGGCAATCCCAGACACAGCCACCAGACCTACTGTGTCTACCCAGAGCACAGTCTGGGGCAAGACGGTGTGATTCTGGATTTGGTCGCATTTGCTCAGCTCTGCAGTAGTATCTTATGAGCCGGAGCAAATATTCCTCATTACGTCACCCACCTTTTTCAGCTGCGGTATTGATAGTTATCAGATTAGGGCTTTTTATATTCAGGGTGAGAATATGCAAAGGCAAATCTAATGGAGTCAATAACACAGCAGTTGCCTTATCACTGAGCTGGGGAGAGTAATAAAATATATATGCTGTCAATATTTTGGTCCTGAACTATTATGAATGTATTGACATGCAGCAGAAATACAGTATTGACTCTCTTTGTCTGTTTTATTTGAGTGAAGTGTTTGGCCACAAACTTTATCCGTCTTTCTCCTGAATTTAGAGAAAGTGGGATGCATCCTCTTTCTAACCCTGCCAGCTGATTGCCAATTTATTTCAGGGCAAAGAATGTGCAAGTTGCTGCAAGGTAGTTTGAAACAGCATCTTTATTATCACAGCTCACATGTTGGCCGGTTTCATTTGGTTTGCTACTTGTGCCCTCCAGGCATGCAATATAATCTTTCAACTGGTTGTTAGGACCAAATGGTCTGGTTTTTAGCTGGTTTGCTGCAGGCAAAGTCCAGTAGGAAGCCCAGCAGGATGTGTGTTCCCACTTTGCATGAGCTGGTCTAATGATATTTTCCCCATTAACGTCTGGAAGAAAGATCTAATCTGTTGAGGTTGGGTAGAGGGGGGAGAAATCTGGTTGAGGGTTGTCAGCTGGGGAGATAACTGCTAATCATAAACGGACCACCAGCTAACATGGCAGATACGTCTGGAATGTGTGCATTCAGGAAAACGTGGTGGGTTTAAAAGGGAATACAGTTTGGGTGCCACAAGGTTACTTAACAGGCGTATTCCTTTAACAGGTCTCCGGGTAAGCGGGCTTCATGGAGCACAGATAAGAGACGCAGAGAGAAGTATGTGCAAGCAGTCTTGCATGCTTTTTGCCTTGACAAATCTCTGTCTGCTTGGCTTTTATTTTTGTTGTTCTTTTCTTAATGCACATCGGTCTGCTCGAAATGTCTTTTCTCCCCCCTCCCTCCCTCCCTTTTTTTCCTTTTTTTTACTGCTCAGGGCTTAATTTGGGAAGGGAGGAGGTTACTTGCAGGGATTTGGATTTGGGCAGGCAGGATTTTCTCCCATGACTCTCAGCATGGGGAGACGCGGATCAATTCCCTATCCTGTGTTCAGCTGGACACTGCGTTATGGTGTGTGTTGATCAAGAAATCCCCTCCTGTTTCGCACCACATAACGCATTCATTTCAGCCACTGAACCTAAATTACTGTTTTGCTTTTCTTTCTTTTTTTGATGAAATGGTAAGAACTCTTTTTCTATAGGGATGAAGTTAGTTTATCCGTGCTAATGCTTTGATTTTTTTCCTTTTTTCTCTCTCTGCCACAGTAGGTAACCAGTTAGGGGCCCTGGTACATCAAAGGTAAGCAGTGGGTTATGTTTTATTATTTATTGATCAATTCTAATTGTTTATTGATCCACCATCTGTAGTAGTGTTAGCAAGTCAGAGGTTGAGGATGTGGAGAAACTGTCAGCTTGGGCTTTCTCCAGGCTGGGGCTTCTGCTAAGCCTTTGCTGTGGTTTGTTACGATGATGAGAGACGAGTTGATGTGAAACTTGGATTTGGTTCCTGTAAATCTGCAGGACTGAGAAGAATAAATTCTCTCTCTTCTCCCTTTTCCTGCCCTGGTGTGGGGTAGAAAGGAAAAAGTGAAAAACAGGTCTGGCATTTTGACAGAAGTTGGAAGTATTAAATGGGCAGGTGGATGTTATTGTTGGTTCTAGTATTAGGATTTAGTTTTGTTGGGTAATATGACCTGGGATGTCTCCTTTGTAAGAGATGGTCTGGGGAGCCTGAAGCGAGTGTGAGTTATCATCTCTTAGCATCTAAGCCAAAAGTAAAATTCTTAGTTTTTCTTGAATCTTGGTCTTGAGGAGTTGTTTTGAGTAGGAAGAGGAGAGCATTTCCAAAGTTGGATTTGCATTTGGGTAATAGTAGTGGATTTCCATCATCCCCAGCTGCTTGTTGGGGGCCTCAGCAGAAAGGACAAGCAGTGTATGTGAAGGCAGTAGAACCTTTGATTGGTAGTGGTTAGGTTAATGCTGATGTCCAGCATGGGCAGCACAGAAAGGGAGTGAGCAGTGTCATCTTCTGTGCTGCTACCTGCCACCTCTCTTCTGCCAGCAGCAATGTTTGTGCAGGGAGTTTATGAGGCTGAAACACCTGAATTGGTTCCTTTGTGGGTTTGGTGGTTGGTTTTCTACTAGGTTAGGTGCTTTGCCCTGCTGCAACTGCTCCTCCAACACAGGGTGGCTAACAAATGGTGCAGGATAGGACATTTAGGAAACAGGCATGTAAACCAGCAGTAATTCTGAAGCTCCCTGTAGCAGGTGAGTTCTGCAATGAGTGAAGTGAGGTGAGTGTATCCTATTGAAGGTACGGATGGCACTGTTTAGTTTAGCATCACTGCTTGAGGACAGTGGAGGGTGCTTTATCTGCGGTTCAGTTGGTGAAGCCTAATGCGTATTTTATACCTTCTCTAACTGATACAGGGCAAAACAAATGGGAAGATTTTAATACACCTCACCACAAAACCTGCACTGGGCTTATGCAGGTGTTTCATTGCTTTGGAGATTGCTGAACAAGTTGTATATGATTCATATCTCAATATATGCAAATTCCATATATTTTGTTGTGTTTTCTACAAGATAGAAATGGCTAAGCAAAAAACCAAATGTAGTTCCTTCCAACTTGACTGTGGTCAGGTCTTATGAAATTGCAGAGACACACTGAGAAAGTCCAAAGAGCAATAGGTGTGGAAGTCTTGAGATAATAATGCTTCCAAGCATAATTGAAGACAGCTTTTATAAATTCCAAAAGAAAGAATTACAAGGACAAGCATGTCCTTATCTGTGAATATTGGAGAGTGCATCCGTATCAGGTTTGGCTTTGGTTAGTGTCCATTGGCAAGAGCATATCCCAAAGTAGAAGGCAGAGGCTACAGCTTGGAAAGTCTAGGCTAAGTATTAAAGAAAGTTTGCTGTTATTCTGTTAAACCTGTCTGGAGCAAGAATAAAGAGGTTCTTCCATTGGCTCTATTGAAGATGGTGGAGAGTGGACTGGAAATGTGTCCAGCATAGGAGAAATCAGGTGACGACAAGAGTTCCCTTCCAAAACAAATGATTTTGACTTGACATGGTGTTTGTTTGTGTGCAGGAGCTTTAATGCTGTGCCTGTGCAGTGGTTTCCATGGCAGGGACATAGTTGTCTTCCAAATTGTTCTTTGTAATGACTATTTGATATTTTTCCTTCCTTTTTAGGGCTGTAATAACAGAAGAGTTCAAAGTGCCTGATAAAATGGTTGGATTTAGTAAGTACCTTGGATGTTTTTGATGTTTCTTGATGTGCTTTCTGTGCAGGAATGCTGTTTGTTCTGACATGGTCACAAGATTTTGTGTTTAGTAGCCTTGGGTAGGCCTTGTCTGATGATGTCTTCATGGGGACCAGATGACCTGTGTTTAAAATCCAGGTGCATACAGCATGGAAAAGCTTCATGTCCCAGTAATAAGAACAACACCGTGGTACAAGTTACTGAGGGTTTTAGTGATTCTGTCCTTTAAATTCCCACTAACGTAGCACATGAACAAGTCGGAAGTGAATTTATCTCCCCTCACTGAAATGTTTCACTTCTGTTGAGTATACAAAACTGAGAGTTGAGGGAGGAAAACAACATTTAAATTTAAATTGAGTTGAATCAAGGGAAATTAAACAGAATTTTAATTCATTAAGAAAATCTCATCCATTTGCTGCAGGGAAACACAAGCAGCATGCAGTGCTCAGATAAGAATTTTTCCTAGATTTGCATTCCTGATGCTGTTCTCTCTCAAGCTTGATCCTAATTTCTCTCTTCCTCTTAATGATCATTATTCTTCCTTTCAATGGCACCTCCTGCTGATGTGTTACTGCTGTGATTGCATAGAATCTTCCACTGCTACATCTGTGTGTATCTTCAAATTTGATATATGGAGAGTAAAAAGGAAAATAACAGGCCGTGATAATCACCCCTTAGTGCGTGAAGTTTTGTCCCCATTCTAAAGGCACTATAAAACCGTAACTCAAATTCCTGCAAAGGAAGCACTCATTCTTTGCCTGACAGAGCTCTTGATTTATTGGTCCTCGTGCCACATGTGAGGGAACATTGGAGGGATGCTGTAGCTATGAGAGAGGGGAGCTTGCTCTGTTGGTGCATCATCTTTGTGTTAAATCTAACCTTGGTTTAGGGGCAGACATGCAGGAGGGTGGCAAACCCACAGCTTCTGTGGGAGCATCTTGAGCCAGGCATAGCTGTTTGACATGACAGTTTTGCTCTTTTTGCAGTCTGGGAAGGATATAAGTGGTGATTGGCACATAGTCTCTTCTCAGTATCTTGCTGTGAAGCAATGATGTGCCAACTCCAAGAGTTAAGGGAGATGGGTATTTGTTTCCTCTTAAGGTTGATAGAGCATTTCAGTACATAGCAGTTCTGTTTGAGTGCAGACCAGCCAGATAGCATTGAAAAGAGGCAGGAAAAGGTGACTTTTAAAGAAACGAAAGTCTTTGCCTTTTCTTAGTACCCCAAATAACTGGTTTATTTTTCAAGCTGTTCAAGATATACTTAAATGACTCTTTTAGCAGCACTCAAACTACTGCCTTATGTCTTACATACTGTGTATTTCCATTCCAGTGCAAGACAGGCTTTTTTGTTTCGTTTTCTTTTTCCAAGCAAATAGAATAACTTTCAGCAGTATTTTAATGTTTTTCTGCTGTGATAAATCTGGTCATGCTGTGGATGCCTCTTCTGCAATCCTGGAGTCAAACTGTTCCTTTATAGATAGCTGCAGCGGAGTTAAAGAGGGAAGGTGCTCTGCAGTTACTGGGGAAAACGGTATGTTCTGATGCTTGTTGAACTCGTTTCAGTAATCGGCAGGGGAGGAGAACAGATCTCACGGATTCAGGCAGAATCTGGCTGCAAAATTCAAATTGCTCCAGGTAAGAGCCACTTTGTATGGTAGGTGAACAGGTTTTCATGTTGAAGGATGCTGTGTCCATTAGAGCAGGTGTCTTGCCATGCTCGTGGCGTGTTTATAGACTGATAAATACTAGGCTAACATGCATGGGGGAGCTCTTCTGGGACTGGACCTCCCAACTAATGTAGAAAACAGGTTTGTCAGGTGGTTTAGGGAATGAAACAATTAAGGAACTGTCTTTAACCAACAGATGGGTACAGTGCAAATAGACAATCCGTGTTGTACTTAGACCTGGAATTGCAGCTGCTGAGGTTTCTCCTGTCTGACCACTTGGCTCAGCTCTGCAGTTTATCTCTGATGGTCTGGTCAGCTCCAGCCCTTGGCAGAAGGCATCTCAGGAGGGTGGCAGCAGTTCCTAGTACAACTGGCCTGCAGTTATAAAACTGGGACCCTCCGTTTGTTCTGTGCTAGTGCCTGTTTTCCTTGCGAAAGACTACTGCAGTGCTGCACTGGAAAATGTTGATGAATATGGTCTAAGTTCTTACCCCTCCCTTTAATTGGTAGGAGAGGCTTTCAAAGAATGCAGACATCCCGCAAATCATTTAAAATATGTTGACCTTTGCATGTCTTAGAATTCATTAGCATGCTCTGTGTGCGGAGAGGGGGCAGTGCTTCCATTAGTGCTTGATACTTACTGAAACTGCTGCCATTTTCTTAATTCCATGTATTGAAAGTTTCCTTCTTGTTTCCTTCGTAGACAGTGGTGGGATGCCCGAGAGGCCCTGTGTACTCACCGGGACACCAGAGAGCATTGAGTGAGTTCTGATTTCATTTCTCTCCTTTTTCCTTCTTTCTCTTCTCCCTAATGCTATGCTCTGTCAGTGGTGCTACTTAGTTAGCCACACCAGCAAATGTTGGCCTAGAGAAACTTGTGGGTCTCTGGAGCATAGAACCTCTTGGTCTGATGCTTTAAACTGTGCACCTCAAAGGCTTTTTTCCAGTTGCAGTTTGAACCCTCTGCAGAAATTTCCATGGAATTCCCTTTCGCAGGGCAAGGTTGCTCTTAGGGCACCTAGGATGCAGTTTTCCAACTGCAGCTTTCCAGGATACTGAGCTAAGCTGCTGAAGGGCATTTCGCTTCTCCCCTTCGCTTCCCTACTGCTATAGAGATGACCATCCTTCCAGCTGAAGATGGGCTGCATGAAGCCTTCAAAGCCTGTTGGTGCCCCTCCAGAATACTCTGGAGATGTTGGTGTTGCAGAGCAGCATGAGGCCCATGGGTGTGCTTGCCTCTGCATCGCTGCCAACAAGAAGCAAAGGACTGAACCAAAGTCTTGAATTCTGATCCCTGCATGGTAGAGACACGTGGCCAGCCATCAGGGGTTTCTACTCTTTAGTCCTATAGAAACTTTAGGGACAGTGTTTCCTCCCTCCCCCTTCCCAGGAGCTGAGTTTGAGACTCTCACAAACCAGTTGAGGACCTCCTGCTGGAACTGGATCCAGGATCCTCAGGCTTACAGGAACACACTTAACATATGGAGCTGCTCTTTCTCTCCCCAGCCTTTGGGTAGGTGGGTTTTTTAAAATCCATCTGGAAATCTTTGAGTTGCATTTGATAGTGAAAATACATGGGCACAAAGACTGTCTCTCTAAAGAGAAGACATTCATCATTCTTCCATTCCTAAGAGATTTAAGGGTACTTAAATCTCCTTATTCTACCATAATACTGCAAGCAGTGAGCCAGAATAAATATAATTGGCAAGCTCATATTATAGGGCACGCAATGTATTCTTGCTGATATTGAAGTGCTTTCCCCCTATAGCAAAGGATATTTCAGAACAAGAGCAAAATATTAAAAAGCTGGGCTGCTTTATGAGGTGCAATTGGGGGAAAATGGGGGAGAAGCGTAGTTAAAACTTCGTGGCTCTGAAATAGGCAGTTAAATGTAGTTGTGTCCAAGGCTGTCTTTAAATAAAATACAGATGAGCTTTTAAAAAGTGAGTGCTCTATTTGTGAAGTGGAAAAGGTGTTGAGGGTGTGGAATTAGGCAAAATTTAGTTTACTTTTGTGCTAAAACTCTTGTCAAGTTGGTTGGTTGAACTGGTTTTTTCAGCCTGCTTGTAGAAACAGGGAATATAGCAAGGAAACCAGTCTGGGCGTTAGACTTCTTTGTGAGGATTCAGAGAGGAGTGTTTCCAGTAGTCATATCCAGTAGCAAATTGATAGGGTTAACTTCCAAATGGCCTCTTCTTCTCTAAAATAATTGTGCATTAACTGTTACAGTCTTTATATTGTCACTACAAGAACTTTATGCAAGATATGAAGGTAGATGAGGAAAACCTCTTAAAGAGTCTTACAGAATATTTGAAGTGGGCTTCCAGAAATCCCACCTTTTGAGAAAGCAGTGCTCTGATCTGTGCAGCCTCAGATCACCACCCTCTGTGCTGTTTTGGGTGAATGTCTGCTTATGAGGGGTGACTTTGTACTGTTCCTTCAGATCACCAGAGTGAAGGCAGTCATCTTAGAGTACCTGATATGGCTTGGGGTGAATTGGAGAAGGGGGAAGATGCTGCTTTAGGCTGAATAGGGAACCAGTGGCTTTCTTCTACCCTTTGAGAAGGGTTATGGAAGAAGGACAGGACGGGTGTGTTGGTACTAGGAGTCTTCAGGAGGAAAAGAACATGGCCTAAAGGTTTTGGAAAAGAGATCTCTAATCTCCCAAGTGCTTCTTTGTGTGTCTCTTCTCAGCAGGAGTAGAAGAACCCAGTCTTTCACTGGTCGCTGCTGCAGTACCCTTACCTTGCTTTGCGGTGTAGCTTCAGCACCTACTGCTTGGGGCAGAGGCTGTGTTAGAACAGTGTTCTGGTGCTGCTGGTAAGAGCAGGCAGAGAAGAGCTAGGCAGTTACCTATTGTCAGAGGGAGATTAACCAGTGTGCTGCGTTAGTATCAGGGCAGTGTGTGTTTTGTGTCTTGACCAAGCAGAACAGAGCTTGAGTTTTACCAAATATTATATATATATATATGTGTTTAAAAGTTTAGAGAAGTTTAGAACCTAGAGCATCTTCATTCAAAATAAGCACCCCAAATGCTATAGCTCAAGAATTATCCTTAACTTCCGAACAGGTCAGAGCATGCTGCCGCTCTTCCTTCTTTCTTCCCCTTTCAAAACCCAAACTGCTTATAAGTAATCATGATAGGGGAAAACACACATTAAAGAGTTAAAAGCAGACATTGTGCTAACTGTGGTTTCCTCCATCTTTTCACTTCTTCTCCTCTCCCTGATCGCTCCCCATTCCGATGGTTCCTGGTCTCTTGGTCACATGGAACAATGTTGTCTAATGGTTGTTTCCCTCGATTCTTTTCCAAAGACAAGCAAAACGGCTACTGGGGCAGATTGTAGATCGCTGTCGGAACGGACCTGGTTTTCACAACGATGTTGATGGCAACAGTACGATTCAGGAGATTTTGATCCCGGCATCCAAAGTGGGTCTAGTCATCGGCAAAGGAGGTGAAACAATAAAACAGTTGCAGGTGCGCAAGATGCATTTCCTTTAGGGCTCTCTTCCCTACTGCAGCTTCTCTAGATCAACAAGAGCGTGCTGAAGCGGAGAGACTTAAATGCTCTAACCTTCTACAGCAGGGACTACTCTTCTGCCTTCGGAGAGCTGGACTCAAATCCAATCTTGTGTTACAAACCCAATCAGTTTGGCCCCAGTTTGGCACGTAGTGGAGTTTTGCCAGAACTGTGAAAGAAATTCATGTGCTTTAGATAACATTTGGTGCGTGCTGTTTAGGAGGGGATCCTTGTAGCCAAGACAAGGCTATGTCTAGCCTGCTGCTGCAGTAGTTTTTAATGCCAGCCATGCTGTCGTAGTGTGCTGTGCTTCTCTTTTGTTGCTGATCTGTGAAAAAGCTGGCGTGTGTCTTTTTTTCTCATCCCACCCCTTTCTAATTAAAAGTGTTGTGTTATGTATGGATCTGTGTTCTTAGACATTCTTTATTCCTCCATTTGGTGCAAGTTTCATAAAGGACAGGGTTTTGGAAAAGCACCTAGGTCAAAAATGTAGGGTTTTTGAGTGCCCTGATTAGGCCTTTGTCATCAATGGTTGGAAGGCTGGTCACTTAATAACGATTATATGCAGCCACAGATTTTGGAAAGGGGTGAAAAATCAGTTGTTGAGGTAGAAGGGATTCTCTTTGCAAAGGATTCAGCTATTAGAGAACTTCAGGAGCAGCACACTTTCTGGCAGTCCTTTACACTCTGGGGCTATTACTGAATTTGTGCTATGACTACCTCTGAAGAGCTAAAGTAGCATTCTGATTTCACCTACATAATGTTCAGTAACCAAAATGTAGTCCCTTACTTTAGGGACTCTGCTTAGCAAAGTGCTCTGTGCTTTTTCTTCAGGAGCGAACAGGTGTGAAAATGATCATGATCCAAGATGGTCCTTTACCTACTGGAGCAGATAAACCTCTCCGTATTACTGGAGATGCATTTAAAGTACAGGTATGTAATAAAAGTAAGCAGTTGCCACAGAGAACTGAGGAGAAATTGAAACTTTAGCTTATTTGTGAGCATCTAAAGGAATTGGATCCAGCTGTAAATGTAATGGTCCTTGTTGGTTTTGTTTGGTTTGTAAGGTGAAGTTTGAGTAGAGCAAGTTAAACTACCAGACTAGCAAGTGCTGGCTTGTTTACAGCATAACCTAGGGGTTCTCACTCCACGCAGATATTACACATGGGGAGGAGAAGAGCTAAGGAGGAGAGTCTGGAGAAAGTATCTTTGAAGTGCTTTCCAGTCTGTGTAAAATCATAGCTCTAATACTCGAGGAAATGGGTTCTCAGTGACTTAATCCCACATTTGAGGGAAGTTCTGTGGAGAGTTTGCTATCTCAGACAGCCAACTGACGCAGGTAATTAAAAAAGTAATCCCGCAACAACTCCTGAAACCAAGGGGTTTGTTTAATATTGGTGCCTCATTCTCCTTGTGTCAGGGTTCTACAGATACCTTCATACCTGCGGTTCAAAGCAAAAACCCATGGTCAGCCGGGGACTGGAAGGTTGCAGCATGATGGGAGTGGTTGAATTCAAGTTTAGCTGTGGCACATTCCACTTCTGAGCAAGTGCTTTGCATACCTTGCTAAGTATCAAATCTAGCTAGTAAGTATTAATCTAGTCTGTTTCACAGGATCTCCCTGGTCATAAATAGCTGCAGAAGTTGATGGTGTGTAGGGGTGGTATGTTTGGGTTGTATTTTACAAACCTCTTATTGCAAGTGAGCTTTTAGATTTAAATGTTTTTCCAAACAACTTATTGTGGAGGTACAGAGATGCAAGAAGGTGGTGAATGGCAGTCTTGCTACTTCTAAGGAAATCATCCTTCAAGTGTGGCTTCTTCTGCCTTGCAAAGGTTTGCTATTGTCACATCTTCCATGCTGTAAATCATGCCAAGCAATCGTGGAGACTGCATCGGCTGGAAGAGCTTTGAGGCACTTCGAAAAGTTGAGCATGCTTAGAAAGCCCTGAAGAAGCTTCATGAGTCCTTGGGTTTGGTGGGATTCTCTGGACGCTGCATTGCCCTTATTCTTGCCTTGGCTTCTCTGAAGTGTCTTGAGTTGTTTCCTTCTATAAAAAATACCATGGGGGCATGGAAAATGTGGAAGGAGTCAGATTCACCGGTGTCCCTCAAACATGGAAATAGAACCAAAATGTCAACAGCTTGACTGGGGTTATACAGACACAAAGGCTTTGGTTTTGACATGTAGGCTTTTATTTGTTTTTTTAAATGGTGACTACTGTTGGCTTATTTCCAAGGTACACTTTTCCTGGCAGGATTATGTGCAAGCCTGTGAATGGCCTTGAGGGCTGCAAGTAGGTAGAAGGAATATTCATTTGTCTCAGTAAATGTCTTAGAATCATAGAATCACAGAGTGGTTTGGGTTGGAAGGGACCTTAAAGATCATCTAGTTCCAGCTCCCTGCCATGGGCAGGGACACTTGCTGGATTGCTGCAGACTTGGGCTTAACTTTTCAGTGTCAGTAGGATCACTGCTGCCCACCTGCCTCCTTGGTACGCGCTCTCTAGCTCTTAGTAGGTATGATCTCTGCTATGTTGTCACAGTTTCTTCTATATTGGTTTCAATTCTATCCAGTAAGAAAGGGCCTTTGCTTCCTTTAATTTAAAAACAAAACAGAGATATTTTGAAAGCTAAAGGGCCTTTTTGAAATCCTGAAGGAAGCAATTGCACACAAGAAACTGCCACCTTGTGCACTGGGCAGGTTTTGTCAGATGTGGAAGATGCCATCAAGATCTCCATTGACTGTGGTAAAAGAGATTCTGAATCAGAATACTATTTCCCTTAAGCAGATGGCGATCACCTTGCCTGAAGCCTGACCGTTAGCCACTGTTGAGGCCCTAACACCAAGGTGGCAAGCAGAATCATTTTGAGCTAACTGTAACTTCTTTCCCCATGTAGCAAGCGAGGGAAATGGTACTGGAGATCATCCGAGAGAAAGATCAGGCAGACTTCCGAGGCGTACGCAATGATTTCAGTTCTAGAATGGGAGGAGGCAGCATAGAGGTATGTTTTCTTCACGACTACTCTGCTAACCTCCCTGTGGGATGGGTAGTGGGTGGAAGTCATCAAACTGCACATGTAACCTGTAAGCTTATTTTTAATGCACTGTGTTCTTTCGCCAGAAATGAGAGTCTGGCTGCAAAGAGGAGGAGTTCTCATGGACTCCCAGATGGCACTTTTCTAATTGACTTTTTAAGCTGCATTCTTGTAGTGCAGAGTTCATTTAGTGGGGAAGGAATTTGTGGCCACATGTTTGTTTTGCGTAAGTGATATGGTTCTGTAGCCTGGAGCTGCCTGTCCTCGTAGTTAAGAGCATCTCCTTGTAAAATCAGAGTCATTCAGTTTAGTTCTCTGAGCTTTCATACTGCTTTGCCTTTCCCATCAGGTCTCTGTGCCCAGGTTTGCTGTTGGAATTGTGATAGGAAGAAATGGAGAAATGATCAAAAAGATTCAGAATGATGCTGGAGTTAGGATTCAATTTAAACCAGGTTTGTGTGAGGATGGAGAGCCATTACTTTCTGACCAGTGTTCCAGTTTGGGATTGCTAAAGTGAATCTGATCTGAGGTTACAGCAGCTAGGCTTTCCTAATTTAAAGGTGCATTGTGTCTCTTTCTGAAACCCATTTAAATTTGGGCTTCCTCGTGCACTTTCTGGTTTTCAGAGTGTAAGATTATATGCAGCTGATTTGCAAACATTAGATGTCGCAGCAATCATGTCTGGATAAACAAAATAACAATAATAAACCTTTTACTTCCCGTTAAAGATTTCTCCTTCAGGACATGAAAGCCTTTGGGGATCAGGAGTTGATTAATTCTAAGTAACTTTCTCTGGGTCCTTGGCTGTCTGATCACCTATCAAAGCTGCCTTTGTCCTCTTAAAATTATATCAGTCTCTTTCATGGCTTTTTGACATTTGAAAGTGCTGCCTTTTGAATGTTGTTCCATCTGTGATGCGAGTTGGGTTTTGCCGTCTTTCAGTCCGTGAAAGAGGGGGCTGAAGGTGGAGGGAAGAGGTAGTTACATCGTGTGAAAATGCAGCGGTGGTGCTAGAAGGAAGCTTTTATTGACATTGGTGGATGTTTTCTGCTTTTAATTTAGTCTTTGCCACCTCTCTTCACAGATGATGGGATTAGTTCTGAAAGAGTCGCACAGGTCATGGGGCTTCCTGATAGGTGTCAACACGCTGCGCACATCATCAGTGAGCTCATTCTCACAGCACAGGTGGGTTCTGGAGGCTCCCGGGAGCAAAGCGCTTGCATGGGAATGTACGCTGCGTGCATGCAGCTGTGGGGATGGATGCCACCATCTGAACGTGAAGTTTTCCCTCTGGTAGGCCAGATATGCTGCCCAGGACAGAGCTGTTAGGCTTGGGTTTTGTTGATGTAATACGGGTTAACTGAGCTATGGAAGGTCTTCAGTTCCTGGGTGTGATTATGAGGCCTCATTGGAGCTCCATGTTTACCCCTTGTGTTTAATTGTTCTTAAATTATTTGGAAATGGTGACCTGCTAGAATTGAGTCCAGCAGTAGCCTGAGAGAGTGACTGGAGTCTCTGCTCACTGGGGCTGAGTAACGCTTACACAGCAAGGCATTAACAGTACTCTCATGCTTCCACTTCAGATCCCAGTCCTCTTGTCTAGTGGCTGTGGGAAGCAGGGGAAGGCAAGGAATGCTCACTGTCTCTGAGAAAGGCACCAAAATATTGCATTGCCAAAGAGCAAGAAGTACAAAGATGGGTGAAGTAATAGGGCAGACTCTTGAAGGAGGTTGTATGTTCCTTTTTTTTATGAGAAGTGAAGATGTTGGGTCATTTCAGTTTGGAGGTCTCTCTGATAGCCTTTACCGCCCATGGCCTTTGCTTTTGGAGAATTCAGTTACCCAGAATAGGTATGTCCTTTAAGTGTCTTTGAACTTAAAAGCTTCCATTGGAAGTTTTGGAAAATGTGCATTTCAGCTGAGTAATTCCAGCAGCTCTTTAAAGAATGACGCTTGAAAGGGTTTGGAAGCAACTTCTGTGTCAGTGCCAAGATCTATTGGTTGCTCTAAGGAAAGCCCCCATCACAAACTAAAAGTGTTTTAGTAGATGATGCTTATTTATAGGTTTATTTCAGCAAATATAAAGGCATGCATTTAGAAAATACAAATATCTTCCTGAGTCAGGAAGGCAGCTGCACCCTACGTTGCTTGGCTTTTTAAAGTGCTTCGAAATCTTGAATGTGAAACTGAAGTCCAAAAATACCTTAATTCAGTGCCATTGATTATAAAGCAGTTTAACTTACCTTGCTTTATTTGGGTTTTAATGTGCATTGCACCAGCAAAAAATACCCACTGATGCAGTTGTTTTGCCTCCCAAGGAACGAGATGGCTTTGGAAGCTTGGCTGTCACCCGAGGAAGAGGTCGTGGCCGTGGGGACTGGAGTGTTGGGACACCTGGAGGCATGCAGGAGATAACCTACACGGTGCCAGCTGATAAGTGTGGTCTCGTTATAGGCAAAGGTAGGTCTGGTGACACTAAATACATCTTGCAGTCTTCTCCTCTTGGGATGGACACATTCTTGCTGCCTGCCAGTAAGGCTTTGGAGTTTTCTGTAATTGCAGGTATTTAGTGGCCAGTGAATGCGGCATAGGCATAAGCTGTAAGTGCTTGTGGTTGTTTTCTTTGTGGTGCTCTCACTCGTAATTGTACTCTCTGGGCCCTTGTTCGCAATCTGTAAGAGGGGCTCTTCATGCAGAGCTGTCAAGTAAGCTTGTTTTAACAAGCAGTTGGCTGAGAAAAGGCAGGCTCATTTGTGGATGCTTTTTATAGAGAATTCATTTGAAGACCAGTTTATCAGGGACAAGCAGAACAGTCATTTCTGGATGTCTGTGAGTGACGTCTGATAAAATGGAAGGTCTTCGAATGTGGTAGTAACAGTGGCTGCTTCTAGGCACGTACCTGAAGCGTCTGATGAGTAGAGTGCAATAGCAGGATCTAGGTGTATCCAAGCTTGCATCTGAGCGAGTACAACCCCAGGACAGTTTTGAAAGTAGGGGATCAGCAGCAGTCTCAGTTTGTCATAGAGCATGAGCTACACATGGGGTAATGGCAGTACTTAGATTAGAGCCAGGAACAGAAGAACTCTATTGCTCTGAATTGTTACGATGCTTCACTGACGTGTCAAAGGAGTTGTATTTAATTTCTTCTATCTGCTTATTTCAGAAAGAGTGACATATGCCTTAACTAGTATTTAAGTAATCACAGTTGGCTTTTAGCCTTAGCAGAGCTGAGGTGAATAGAATAGGAACCGATTAGCTACAGCGGTAAAGGAGGTAGAGACGTGAGGGCATTGTGCCATGTTTCAGTGGCATTTAGTTTCCTGCTGTCCTGTTGAGCAGAAGTGAGGTTGCAATGAAACGTGTTGTGGCCTCTTTCCCCTGCTGCGCAGCCCTGCTGTTCCCTTCCATGTGCCTGGCCGCTGTAGCACCCTGAACTCCTGCCTTTTTGGGTGACAAGGGACTCAGGCGTGTCAGCAGTGCATCTGCAGTCATTTTCAGATGATGTTCTTTGCTGTAAACCTGTTCACAAACCTGACAACTCTTCTCAGTATGTAAATACACCTGCTCTATTTGTGCAGAAATTGCAGAGCCATTGTGCTTGATCTCACTGAACAGTCAGTCCAGTTGGGCAAAAGATAAAGCAAAGCAAATTTTAAGCCCACAAGTGAGAGTTATATGTATGGAAAAATCAAATTATGGTGAAACTTTATTGCGGTATCCATTAGTAATCCTTAATAAAAGATTAGAAAAGGTCACTTCTTCTGCAGTGTACTGAAGTGGAGCATTTGTGACTACTGAGAGCCCTGTGTGCTGTAAAGGTAAATGCAGGTAGTGGAGTTGGATGGCCCAGCGTTCAAGTGCAAGGCCTGGCACAGGCTCGCTGTGGGGGTGAAGTGTAGCTTTTTACCTTTGTTTCCACAACAGCAAAATAGGGTTTCTTACCCAGCCAGATCAGAAGCTTTCTGGAGTGACTAATTACTGGTTGTATGGTGATTTGAGTGCTTGTAGCTTTGTAATGCCACCTTGTAATCGGTGTTCTTACAGTGCCTCTGCTCTTAGTCTGTTGCAGCCTTCATTTTTGTCAAGTGAGTGATGGCTGTAGCACTGCCTTTTGGGGCCTGGACCAGGATGGATGTACTACACTCTGTTGATTCAAGACACCTGATTGTTCTTATTTCCTCTCCCACTGCCTGTGGGGCAGTGAAGGGGAGGGGGGATGTTAGTAGGGTTTTCTTAACAGTGACCAATTGTAACAGCTTTGCTCCCTGCTTGCAGTTTCTGAGCAGTTTCCAGCTTGTTTTGGTTTTATCCCTTGATACGGGAGGTGGCTGTCAGCCATCTCTGTAAAACCTGGCCGAGTCCTCTGGGCACAAGGTAGCTTGGTCTCTGAGGTTAGCACCCAAGAAATGGGTATCTTGGGTGTAGTGTATGTGATGTGCCTAGGTAACTGCCACTGTGCTTCCAGCTCCATGTCACCACTCAAGAAGGGGAAAGAGGGAATGAGGTAGTTCCTCAGCTCAATTTCTGTGGAGTGTATGATAGAAAATTTAGGGGCCTTTTCTGATGGGCATCACTTCTCAGCTTGGGAGCTTGAGCCTTTAGGAGCTGATGAGAAGGATTTGGCTCCCTGCAAATCCTGTGCATAGCTTTTTCCTCTAGAGGGTGGGTAGGTGCAGCTTCTCTTCTCTGAAAGACTCAGGAAGGGTGGAGACGAGTGCCATACACATGTCAGGGGCTTTCTCTGTTTGGTGGTGCTTGGAAACAAACCGCAGCCTCTCTGGGCCCCCGCTGGATTTCCATGATAAATACAGCAATATTGACAGATACCGTGGCCGGCCTGGCTCTTGTCAGCTCTGCCTTTTAGCAGCTTTGATTAATTGCTTTACGATTTCACGTCCAGCTGGGGGGCCACTCTTGGATCACTTCTGCCCCCCATCAGGTAGAAGAATGGAGCGGGCTGCTGAATGCATCTATAGACAGCCACCATGTGCCGAGCGGGTCACCTCACCGTGGGGGAAGATGAACTCCTTCCGGCACTGTGCAGCATCGTGTTGACTTCGTCACTTCATTTGCATGCTCTGGAGGCTGAATTGGGGCAGCTTGGACGGGAGGGAGCACTTTGGTGTGTCCCAGGCTGGAGGGTTAGGAAGAGAAGGGCACCAAGTCCCAGTATGGGGGTAGGAGCTTGCAGCCTCTGAGCAAACCTGGAGAGCTGACTAACTTGGTCCAGGAGGGATCTGATGTGGCAGTGATCCCAACAGCTACAGACTTGGTGCTGAATGTTAAATGGGAAAATTATTTGAAATCCATATTCTCCTTGCTTCCAGTTTGAGTATGCTTTAATTTTTAATCCCCTTTGGAAGGAGAAACCTAGTCTGCCGTGTGAGTACCAACCACTGGTTATGACTGTTGTCCAGTAAAGAAATGCTCCCCCTCTTTCCTGATCCAAATTGTGAAGAGGTTCTCTGTTTTCATTAAGCTGATGAAGTGGCTGTGGATTCAGATCTCACCTCAGTATGTAAAAACCAGCGCTTCAGACACATCTGCATCAGACAAAAGCATCACATGAAAAAACCTTCTTAGTTTCGAAACTTCATCTCGCCCTTTCCCATGCTTGACTTGAAAATAAGTGGGTTGGCTTTTCGCTGCACAGTACAATCCCTGTTGTCTGCCCGGGGATGTGACACGATTACCTTTTGTTAAATGCATCTTCAAAAATTCATTTAGAAAGAGTTAATTGCCCTTTGGCAACTTTTCCTCCTCCCTTCCCCAAGAAGGCTTTAAAATGTTAAAAAGGTCACGAGTCCGTTACAATGAAATGAACAAGTGTCTGCAACATCCACAGTTTGTTCTGAAGTTGGGCTGGATGTATAGAGATGGAAATGCAGCAAAATGGAGGAGATTGTTTGTGGAGGCTCTTTTTAATTAAAACCAAGCCAAAAGCTCGGGTTCGTTTCCTTTGCTCTTTCCTGTTTCTGCATCCTTTTGGCTGTGACTGTGGATTTGTGATTTAAAAGTTGTAAAACCCCTTCCATCCCTGCACCCTTTAATTTCTCCAGTTGAGTGGAGCTGGTCTCTAAGTTGTGGGAGCTTCCAAAAGAAGAATTGAACCATTGTAACATTGGCGAAGGCTTTTGTTAAGCAAATTTCATTAAGAGTCTGGGACATAGCAGGGCTTGAGGAAACCAGATCTACTTGGACTGGCCCTGCTGCCTCCTGCTCAAGGCGCTCCTGTACCCAGATCACAAACTAGCCAGATACGTTCACTGCACACAACTCATGCTGAAATAGCAGGGGACAGCCTGGAACCTTGCACTGCTGTGCTTGTGTGAAGGGATGTATGTGCTGCGGTGTGAATAGGGAGCATGGTAAGCAAAGACTTCTTCAGGGCAACAACCTGAACAGCACATGATTGTGGGAAAGCTTAAGCTTTGTTTTTAAGCTACAGGGTGTGTAGCTGGTGGGTTTTGCCTTAGCGGAATGAAAGGTCTAGTGACGGGGGGGGTGAATGAAAGTCGCACAGGAGAAAGCAGCAGCGTTGGTTGCAGGTGGCTTTTTTTTCCTTGAGGATTGTGAAAGCTGTGCAAAACCCCTGAATTCAGTCAGGTTTTGCTTCTACTTTGTCCAGGTGTATCTCAGCCGCACAGCATTTTGCTGGGAGCCTGGCAGTGTGTACACAGCAGAACTGTGTATTGTTACAACAGCACCAGCCACGACTCCAGAAGCCATTGCAGTAGCTCGCAGCTTTAGGTTATGCAGATTCAAAGGAGCAACATGAGCTCAGGTGCTGTTGTTTCTTACGCTGTTGCCATCCTCGGCCCGCTTCCCCTGAGGCACACAGAAGGCAGCTGAAACTGTTCCATTAACAGAGCCTGACTTCGATACACTTTTATTGGAAGAGATGCTGGATATCCCTCCTTACGTCTTGGTTTTCTTTTCTTCAGGTGGTGAGAACATCAAGAGCATAAATCAGCAGTCGGGAGCCCATGTGGAGCTCCAAGAGAAACCCACCTCCAAACACAGACCCTGGTGTACGAATATTCACAATCAGAGGAGTTCCCCAGCAAATTGAGCTCGCTAGACATCTCATAGATGAGAAAGTCGGTGTAAGTTCCATCTCTGATCTTAGTCTGTCTCTTTCAGACATGGTGTTTTCACTCTTAGGTACACGTGGGCCTGGACTTGGAGGATGGCACAGAACACACACGCTTGCATTATTCAGCTTCAAAACCATTTGCCTGTTAGCAGCTCTCTTGAACTTTGGCCCTCCAGGATCCATTGGACTAATTTTTGCTGGGGTCCCAGAAGGATCTAACTGTTTGCTGACATGATCATGGGTATTGTGCAGCTGTGTGAGAGGGAAGAACAGCAATAATCAGGTGTGAGAAGGCTGTCAAAGGAGATTTTTTTTGAAGGGAAGACAGTAGTGTCACTGCGTGAGAATGACACAATCCTGGCATCATCATCCTGAAAGTAACACTCAACTCCTTGCTCCAGTAAACCAGGATGACTTTATCTTCCAGTTAATGCAGTGCTGTGGTATTGAAGCTTAATAATGTCAGGCTGGAATACTGCTGAAGGGGGACACTTGGGTAGAAGAAAGTATGGAAAATACTGAACTGGGGCATGGTAAAGCTGAAAAGCAACCTTTGTGCTGAATTACCTGAGAGGAGAAGGCTTGATACCAACCTCAGGATCCACGTGTCCCAGGCTGTCTTCTCCCCTTTCTTACTGCTCATACTTGCTGCCTCCACCTTGTGCTTAGAGCTGCCATTAAGTATTTGTGGATTCTGTGACAGGGTACCAGCATGGGTGGACCTGGAGGATTTGGTCAAAGTCCCTTCAGCCAAGCACCCGCTACACCTCATCAAAAGTAAGCTGCTTCCTCTCCTCGTGGATGGGCGGTGGGGAATGGCTGGGAGCTATAAAAGCATTGGAGAAGGGTGGAGGGTCCTGAAGGGGTGGTGTATAAGTGGAGCCTTTTGAAGACGGAGTATTCAGAAGCAAGGAGCAAGTGAGATTAAGCTTGAATGCAGGAAGGATTTTATCGATTAAGTCACAAAGAAGGCAGGTATCGGCATCTCCAGAATTCCTGTCTCTAGTGGGACAGTGAGAGCATGGAAAGAAACCTGAACTGCATGCATGCAACGCAAGGAGTGCTGTTCAGTATGATGTGTCTTCATCTTGGCTGCATGCGCAGACCAGTACTGAGGCAGTCAGCAGTCACACCTACGCAGCGTTCCCTTTGGTTCCCATGTTCACCTGTTTGCTCAGCAGTTGCTGACTAAATAACATCAGTTTCTGTGGGCAACTTCCGGTATGTGGCCTGGGAAGTATTTTATTGCCTATTTCAGCATCCCTTTTTGTCCCCTGCAGTGGTCCTCAGGCGTTCATGACGCAGGGTTGGGGCAGTACCTACCAGACGTGGCAGCAGCCTGGACAGCAAGTCCCAAGTAAGTGTCTAGGACCTGGGTTGGAGAAGGGTTGGTGCTCCCTTTGCAATTGCTGGTTCATGCCTGCCAAACACAGGTTCACCCACTGAGACCGCTTCGTTTTCCTGAGCAGAAGAGGTATGTGAAGACATGTTACAGTGTTTGAGCTCAGAATAAGCTGAAGTCTGTTGGGAACTGTAATGTTTTTGTGTGCTTAACTGCTTACTGCCTGTTTCTGCTGTCTTTGTGCCTGTTCCTCTCTTAACAAAAGCATTTCTGCCTTAGGATTCTCCCAGCAAGCGCTTGCCAACCCCACTTCCCCTAACAGGCACGCCGTGTGCAGTGGTGAGCCTGCCCATCTCTTTGTTCTTGACCTTATCAGTTCTTGCTTATATTCTTTTTCAGATGTTCCTTTTGAGCTCTTCTGACCGTTTACTTCCCAGTCTGATGGAAAGACTGGGAAAGGAGGTACAGAAAAAGCACCCCCAAGAGCACTGGACTTCCCTGAGCTTTGGGAAGCAGAGCAGTCAGTGCAGCAGGGAAAAGTCTACCAAAAATGGAATCTTTATATTCCCATACAGCTTGTGAATAAATGCCTGTCAAATGTACATTGCTGTTTGCCTTGCAAGACACCTTTAGGAACTCACTTTAGTAACTTGTCTTTTCTCCCCTCCATGAGACATCCTCTTATCCTGCCCACCAGCCGTGGGGGAAAAAAATCTCCCTTCCTGCAACATCAACTCATGTCTTGAGCTCACGCATCCCGGCTTTGGAGCCTCTCATCATTTGGTATAATGGTGACAGACCCCTTTATTCCTCTGGCTACCAATAGTGCAGCTTGTATCCCTAATGGATACATGGCTGCTTTGCAGCGAATTTGTCCTGTTTCTGGTGGCTCTCGAGACCAGTGAAGCATCCCGCCTTGCCATTATCCTTCCTCTCTATGGGTTTAGTACCATGACACCGTGTTTCAGGGCAGATGTTTTATCCCATGTTGAGTCCCATGGAAAGTGTTGGCTCTCTAGTTCCATGTCTACTTAGGACCCTCCAAGTTCCTGTTTGTAGCCAGGCATACTGAAGGCAGTCTTGGTAAGGGGAGAGGACAGACAAGATAACGCTGTGCTTTAAGCAGCCGTCACTGCTTTCTGCTGCTGCCGATCACAGTGGTCCCCAGTCCGGCCAGGTAGAGTCCAGCGAGGCATGGGAGGATTATTACAAGAAACTAGGTAAACACCTGCTTTTGCACTTTGACGTGACAACAGACTCGAGAGGGGTCCTTCCCCGAGAGCTGCAGCCTCTTTGCCTACGGCTGTCAGAGAGCCACCGAGTCCTCCGAGTCACTTCCTAGGGACAGAGCCGAGAGTGTCCTTAGCATGGGAGGAGGGGCAGCCCCCCACCCCCTGCACGTGTATTTAGATTTTAATTACTTCCCCCATCTTCAGTAAATTAACTGGCTGGGGAACCGTCCTACTGTGAAGCGCGTTTGGCTGCGTGTCCTTTCAGCCTGCTGCGGACTGTAGTGCTCCTGGAAGAAAAGGCATTGAAGGCAGGGCCTTTGTCGGCATTAGCAGGTGGACAGTCGAGGCAGCCTTGACCTCTGCCAGAAAAGGTCCTGACTTGTAGCGCCGATCAAGTCTTTTAACCCGCTTTTATGCCTGTGGACAGGACACTGCTGCCCTGTTCCCTCCACCCACTTCACACTTGCAGTGTATTATTTTCCCCCTTCCCCCCCAACTTCAAAGCCCCCCTTAGGCTGGTGTCACAGGGCAGGGCTGTGCCTGGAGCATGGTGCCACTCGTGTCTCCTCTCCTTGCCTGCTGTCCGTGGCTCCTGCTCCGCCTGTGCCTGTCTCTCGCTGCAGTTTTCTGTTTGCTGTGTGTGTTGCTCAGGGCTCTTGGCTCTAACTGTGACTGAGGGAAGTGCAGGCATCCTGCGTCTGCACCCAGACTCTCCCCTGCAATAGCACTTGGGTGTGCTGGGTTGGAGGGGCTCCAGAGAAGGGGTGTCTGCTAGTGAGGCCCAAGGTTGGGGGTCTGTGAGGTCTCGGAGTGCAGGAGACGGTGTCACAGAGCTGGTCGTGGCTGTTTGGAGGGTGTTGTGGCCATGCAGACTGAGCAGCTCCCAACCCATGTGCTTCAGCTTGAGAGGGTCCCAGCATGGGGAGACTTGGCTTGATGCCCTTTAACTGTGCACAGGTGAAGTGAAATCAGGAGCTGGAGCTTTTCCTTGGCTTTCCCTCAACTGAAGATTCCCAATGCTGTAAGAAGGTGAAAGCTGCACTGAGAAGTCTGGGCCACAGAGTAGACCCAGGGCCTGTCTAGTGCAGAGGTAGATGTCACTGGCTGGAAACTTACCTCTTCCACACTGATGGGCCCCTTGTTGTCATCTCTGCAGGGGCCAGCAGAGCCAGCAGCAGAACAGCCATCCCGATTACAGCAAAGCATGGGAGGAGTATTTCAAAAAGCAGAGAGAGTGGAACAGGGTTCCTGGAGATGAATGAATAAACCCTTGTTTCCAGCAGTTGCTGTAATCACACAACTTACGTCTCCATTCCCTGCCGTTATTAGCTTCCAGTCCTCCACGGAGCCCTTTGGTCCCCTCCTTTTGGCGATGGTGCATGTAGTTCTCCCAGTGAAAGCTCTCAGTTGTGCTTTCTGCTGTTGCGCCTCAGGAGAGGTGCTCCCATTGAACCACAGTAGACCTCGTGTCCATGCTTGCAGTTGTTCTGCATGGGGAGAACATAGTGCACAAGGAACAAAAGCCAGGAACCTGAAGCTGGGTTGCTGTTAGGGCAGGAGAGCTCTGCACACGTGGGTTAACGTGGGCCTGGCTTTCTCCCTCCATTAAGACACGCGTGGTGCCGACTCCCGGATCTGCTTTTGCCACTGTGCTGCTGGAGCCTTTGGGCCGAGGAGGAAGGGTGCGGGTGGTCAGACCGTGTCCCTGCGGCTGCAGGAACCATCTCTTGATGCTGTCTGGCTGCCGTGGGCTTGCAGGCCTGCTCAAAGCCTGTCCTGTCGTATCCACCCAGCAGAGAGCCGCTGCCGTTCTCTCCCATGTCTGCAGCTGACCTTTCTTTAAGCTTTGCAAAAGGAGATCCTAAGCCTGGGCTTGGTCTTCCGGAATTGCTCACCTCTTCCTTTTCCCTTCTTTTCTCCAGGTCATGCTGCCAGTGCTGCTTCTCAGGCAAGTTCCCAGCCGGACTACACAATGGCTTGGGCAGAGTATTACAGACAGCAAGCTGCTTACTATGGGCAGACACTAGGGCAGGCTCAGGCCCACAGCCAGGTTTGTATTCCTGTTCCCTGAACCCCGTTGCTCTTTCCTGTGGGGAATTGGGTGCATTGGCCTTGTCCTGGTGTATGGACTCTGCTCTGGGCTCACACAGTGAAGGCAGAGGTATTTTGTGCCTGAGGAAGTAATCGCTTGGACATCAGAGTCTCATTTCCCTTTACAGAGTGAGGGTTATTTTGGGAGGGGATTGGGAGGTTATTTCCTGGGGGCCTTTCCTTATAACCCTCAGGCTACTTTGGGGAACAAAGGAATGATGATGCCAGGCCGGCAGGGTAGCACAAGGCTGGCACATCGCGCAGTGCAGGTCTGTGTGTGCAGGCTTTGCCTTTCCTCCTGCGGGCTTTGAGCAGGGATCAGAGTGGTGCTCTCACCTGGGGAGGGAGCGCCCAGTCCTGAAAGGAAGCGGAAAACTGTAGGAATACTAATTCGGATTAACCAGCTGCCAGGTAAAATCTCAGCCCAGTGTAGTGCTGAGTGGGATTTATCCTGCTCATACCCACAGAGCTTTCCCGAGTGCCGGGTTTGCGGAGCGGATGTCTGAGCATTTGGCTAAAACCATGTGCCGAGCACACACACGCCTTGGTGCCATCCGATCTCCCCACTGATCCGTGTCCGCACCCTGGCTCCGTGGGGCAGGAGGTGGTTGGGATGCTCCTGGGCTGCCAGCCCTGGCCTCAGGCAGCGGCTGCCGCTCGGCACCGCCGAGGTCGAGCCTGGTGCGGGAACCAGCGCTTGCCGCGGGCGCTGGCCGAGGGTGAGCTGGAAGCGGTGATGAAAGGGAGTTCTCTTCATTCCCCGCTCAAAGTCTGGCGCTCTGGAGAAGAGAGATCTTGTTCTGTGGAGCCCTGTGGAGCCCAGGGCACAGATCTCCTCCATAGCGGCTCCGAGCATCGCTGGAGGTACGCATCCCGCTCGGCTGGAGCGGGGATGAGAGACCTGCCTGTGTCGGGGCGGGGGGGGGGGGGCTTGGACAGCGTAAAGCATTTGCTGCCGCCGAGTAACTTTTCCTTTTTCCTCCCTCTTTAGGAGCAGTAGAACAAGGTCCCCGTGGCAATTTTATTTGGGTTTTGTTTTGGTTTATTTTGCTTTTCCTTGGAATCATTGTGGAAGAAAAAACCTTTTTGTAACAGAGGTTTCTAGATTTGCAGCCTTTTGATGAAGACTCTTCTGTTTGTGAAACACTAGTGGTAGGATAATCTGTACTGAACTTTGCTAAGAATCAGGAGCGATTTAGTCACGTACTAAACTCATGGACGCGCTGGTCATTTTTGTTTCCAAATTCGTTTTAAAGAGAGAAATAATAATCGATAATAATAAACCTCCGGGATCCTTTTTGGAGAGAAGCCAGAGAATTTGCCGGCACCAAAACGCACCCCAGAGCTGTGACATTTCAACACGTTGGGTTATTTTTGTGTGTATGTGTGTGTGTGTGTTCTCATTTCGGTGGGGGTTTTGTCTCCCCTCCTCCTTTCTCATTTTCAATCTTTTCTGTTACGGCAGAAAGTGGCTTGGAAGTCTTAGGGGTGGTATGTAACAAATCCTAAAAACCAGGAAAAAAAGAGAAAAAAAAACAACAAAAAAAAAAAGGATTTAAACAGTATTTAAATATTCTTAAATATGTAAATTCCTGAAATGTTTTACTTCGAATTCCGTGTTCTTTGGCTGTCTTTTGATTTTATTGCATTATTTTGTAAGGACTATGTATTGTAATTAATAATGTGAATTCTGTATTGAAACAGGGACTGTTTCGCTGTCAGGCAAGTGAGGGGCTGGGGGGGGGGGGAGCCACACGTTTTGTAGGGTTTGTATAATTTCTAAGAGTCTAAAGGGGTAATATAAAGCGGTGGTGATTTTGTAGCAGTCCCATTTCCTCCTCCCGTTGCATTTCTGGATCTAAGACCTCCAAGCTGGGATTAAAAAAGAATTAAAACAAAAGAAATTAAAAAAAAAGAAAAAGAAAAGAAATTTAAAAAAAAAAAAAGAATTAAAAAAAAAACCCTTTCCTCTATGCTCAGAAATATAAATACTCTTATTTTTAATATTAAAAGGAATCTGCTATTAGTACCTTTAACAGACACTGTGGAACGTGGAGAGACAAAGAAACCCTATAAAAGGTAGTAACTATTTTTTAATTCCAAGGTGGGTTTTTTTGGGGGGGGGTTTGGCTTTTTTTCAGTTCTCTTCAGTATTTTCGTATCTAATATTGGTCAGATTGCCTAGAGAAAGAAATGAAGCTAGTATTAACCACAGGACGCGCGGGGTACTTCTGGTTTAATCAAAGGGATGATCTGATTTTCTGAGGTTTACTGTAGTGTTCCTTGTACAGATAACAGTGTATTTTTAAAGGAGAAACGGAACTGAAGCTATTTTTTCTTGCCTTTTTAATTGCCCTGCGGGACATTCCGTTTTGCAATGTACCGAAGTTACCGTTCTTGGGTTCTTTCCTTGGTTTGTTTTCCTTGTGCTTGAGATGCCTAACGATGAAAACCCGACCACCCGCGATTGGCTAACGGTGAGCGTGGTGTTTAAACACAGAACTGTTCTTTTTATTTGACTGACAGTTGCATTTTACACTCTATATAATAAAATCTCCACAAGGTGTCTTGTGGCTCGAGTATCTCCGGTCTGGTTCGCTCGCTTCGCTCCCCGCAGCCTCTCGCCTTCGTGCTCACTGAAGTCGGCTCAAGCCTTAACTCCAGCGAGGCTCCATCAGTGTCACATCGGAGCATCCCTGGGCGCCGTCGCACTGAGGATTCCCGCAGGAAGGTGCTGTGATTGTCGCTCTTAAAGCTCTGGTTTAATCAAGGGAAGGTTTCTGTAAGAGGGGAGCCGGGTGAAGGGTTTGGTGCTTGTTGAGGAGGTGGCAGCACCGCCTTTCGATGCTCTGAACTTGTTGCTCTTCCCTGACTTTGAGGCTGGGTCCATTCGGGATTCACCTTCCACCCTGCAAATAGCGAGGGACCTGGCTCTGGTCATGGCGTTATGGAGCAGTGACTTTGAGTTTGGCCATGACTCCAGCAATCCCTTTCTTCCAAAATACAAGTTCTATGCTCTTCCAACCTAAACCAGCCCCATCCGCTGCTCCCAGGCGGCTGTAGGGGCTTACAGATGGGGGAGGGAGGGAGGGAGGGAGGAAAGAAGATCCCATCTGCAAAGCAGGGAGCGGGAGGCATGTTGAGAGCCGGAAGAAAAGGAGATGTAGCATCTCTAAATATACCTCCAGAGAATCAAGAGAGACGTTGAAAGATGGGATAGTAAAAGCCACTTGGAAAGAAGGGAGAGGGGGGAAAAAATGGCTGGAGGAGGGCATAAAGGCTGCTGATGGGAATTGGGAGTGGGCATTACCGAGAAGACTTCCTTCTAATTCATCTTCCAAGCTCTGTGCCAAAACAGCATTTGGCATGGTTCACAGGGAGCAATTGTGTGATAATGAACCCTAAGGTGTCCCTTAATTGAAGACTGAGGATTACAGATTGTGCCCACGGTCGTAAATGGCGCAGGATGGTGGGAGGATGCATTTTCTTAAATGTAGCTGTAAGTACAGATGAGAGCGGCTCCCCAGTGAAATACCCACCCATGAATTATGGAAATACCTCCTTCTGATGCAAGCTTTTATCGAGGGGGTGGGGAGGCCAAAGAAATAGTTTGCGAGGCTTTGAAATTGGGCCCGTCATTAGGATGGTGCCGGCAAAGCTGAGGTTTCAGCAGCACTCTGCCGCCCTGGCAGCCCAAAGGGCTTGAAACCAGCCCAAGCTCTGCAGTTTGTTGTTCCATTACTGCTGCCTGCTCGGGGCAGAGGGGCTGCGGACGTACAGCCTCCGGCTACTGGGCTGGAGAGGAGGTGAAGAGGGGTTTTGGCGTCTCATAGGGACCCGTGGCCTCTGGGTGCCTGCGAACGCTGCTGCCTCCTTGCACTGGGGGCTGCTGCCATGGTCGATCCCGCCCCATGGCACCTCGTGTCTTACTCGGGGGGGTCTCTGGCAGCTCCTCATGCACAGCCCAGAAGCTGCTGTGGTGCTTTCAAGCCATACCCGTGGTCTCCAAGAGAGGAACTGAGCGTCCTGCTCAGCTCTGGGCAAGTTCAGTCCCCCTGTGAAGGGGGTTAAGCATTGGCTGCATCAGGGTTTGTGACAGGGAGGGGAGCGGGGCACTGCAAGGAGCAGGTCCTCGGGGTACCATGTAGGAGGATGGTGGTGGGCACAGCACAGCCCTTTCATTGCAGGGACCCGGGTGTTAATCCCCAGGGACAGCAAAATGCTCCCACCAGGAGACCTTCAGCTTGGGGAGCGCTCTGCCTTCGGATCCCAGCATCCAGGGATGGAGCAACCATGGTTAAAGGCCACCCCAGGTGAGTCCCTATGCATTGGTGCATCAGCAGCACTTCAGGCACAGAGGCCTACGACCGAATAGAAGTTTCCTGTGCTGCTTCTGCAAACCACGTCCGAGCCGCAGCCGCCCAAAGCACATCGCTGATGATGGGCTCACGATGACGCCAGCGCTCTCCTGTGCTCTGTATCGAGTGTGCCTGAGCAGGCAAAAGCTCTTCTGGGGGCAAAGGGGAGACTTTAAGAAGGTCTAAAGATCCAAAAGAGCCTTCAGATCGCCTAAAGTGCTTCCTTTAATTTAGCATGGTTTGAGGGCGAGCTGCATCACCGACGTTGCAGGCGGAGCCGAGGCGGTTCCTGAAGGAGACGAGCGGGCACGAGGCTCTTGGGTTGGGACCTTTTCCTTCCCAGGTGTTAAATATTTGATTGCATTGGCGCAACAGCGTATTTACAGTAAATCTGTGGGTGACGGCGCGGCCACAGGGAGAGCTCAGAGTGTTTCACACGAAGCCTCTCGAGGCGATGTGGGTGTCGGTGAGGTCCCACTTGGTGCTGCTCACCCTTGAGGGGCTCTTGGGGGCTGTTGGTCCTCACAGGTTGTGGTGCAGGGGGAGGAGTTGAGGTCTCACAGTGACGCCTCGGTCCTGTGCAGGTGAAGGTGTTGGGGTGTCCTTCAGCAGAGCTTCATTCCCTTTAGGAGCTGTTTGGCCTTTATTTGCCTGCTTTGGAGGGTTTTCCCCTGGATTTGCTGTGAGGTGCAGGGTGCCCATCGCAGATGGGGCATTGCTGTGACCTCCTGGGGCTGGGAAGCACACAAAGGGAATTTTCCACAACTTTCCATGCTGGAAGTCAGCAGACAGTGGAGTTGTGTGGTGTGAAGATGGGTTGAAACAGCCACGACTCCTGGTCTGCTGGCGAGAGGAGACGGCAGCCCCGGAGCCAAGGGCAGCGAGTGGGCGCTGAGCCCTTGTTCTTGTCTCAGCAGCACTTTGGTGGGTGCCGGGGATGGAGGGGGATCATGGAAAGGGATGAGGACCCTTGGGATAAAGGGGGACGGGGCAGTGGGTGCCCTGATCCCCCCTCCATGTCTGGAGCACCAGGTTCAGGGCAGGTGCCCCGAAAGAGCATCTTGGTGTTGTTACGGGAGCCAGGTACCACCAACCCCCCCAACACCCCCCCCAGTTTATCTTCCCACCCTGCCCCTCATCATTGAGGAAATCCCATTTCAGGGCTATGGAGCAGCCTCTGATGTTCGCAGGGGGCGGTTGCTCCCTTTAATCCTGGCCCGGCCGGGTGGAGGTGCAGTGGTGCTGGGGGGGATTAGATGGTCCCTTCCCTTCGTGTGAGCCATCACTCACCGCCGGCCAAGCCCCGGTGAGCAGCACCGGCCCCAGGGCTCCTCGTTGGGCCATTCAGCAGCTCAACACTGCTGCTGTGGAGTCTCTACGTGGGGACACAGAGGCTGCTGCTCTGCGCTGGGGAGAAAAGGGCTGGGAATGGGCCGGAGCTGCAGGAGCTTCCTCTGTGTTACACTGGAGATGAGGAACGATTCCTTCCCCAGAGGGTGCTCAGCACTGGAACAGGGCAGTGCTGAAGTCACTGTCCCCACAAGTGTTCAGGAACACCCTGCCCCAGGTGCTGGAACACTCCAGGCTGGTGTCTTGGTACAGTCACTGATGCGGATTACAGAGGCTGCTGCCTCAGGAGAGATGGTGCCTGGGAGGCAGGAGATGGTGCCTGGGAGGCAGGAGATGGTGCCTGGGAGGCAGGAGATGGTGCCTGGGAGGCAGGAGATGGTGCCGGGAGGCAGGAGATGGTGCCGGGAGGCAGGAGATGGTGCCTGGGAGGCAGGAGATGGTGCCGGGAGGCAGGAGATGGTGCCTGGGAGGCAGGAGATGGTGCCTGGGAGGCAGGAGATGGTGCCTGGGAGGCAGGAGATGGTGCCTGGGAGGCAGGAGATGGTGCCTGGGAGGCAGGAGATGGTGCCTGGGAGGCAGGAGATGGTGCCTGGGAGGCAGGAGATGGTGCCTGGGAGGCAGGAGATGGTGCCGGGATGTGACTGTCCCATCCCCAGGTCGCTGCCAGAGGGAAGGAAAAGGCGCAGAGGTTTTCCTGCTTCTGCATCCAAATCCCCCCTCGCTCCCACCTGCTCCGTGCTGCCCCGGGGCACAGAGGCCCTTGTGGGGCTGTTTCACACTCGGTGCTTCCCAGCAGCTCGGCAATGGCCCTGCGGTGCCGGGGCTGCCTCTGCAGGCGCTGGCATCCACCCCCCGATGCCTCAGCACCGTGCACGGCCAAGGAGTTACACCGCGATTTGCCACAAGCGCGTTCCCTTTCGTGCCCCATGAAGCAGTCGGACGCAGTCAGGAACGCGGTTTCTTTGCCTCCGCTGTTCCTCTTGCGCGCAGTGCCACCCTCGCCCAAACAGCCCTGGAAATGCGGTTTAAAGGGAAGGAAAAACGGGGAAGTAAGCGAGCGGGAGCGGAGGGGAGAGCGCTCAGCATCTCTGCTCGGCTCCGCGGCCTCCCGCAGGGTGAAATGGAGGCGAATAATGCCCTGAAGCTCCTTTCCTATCAGTCCATCAGCCCGCCCCGTCCGGACGGCTGCAGCGTTCCGTGCTGGAGGGTCGCTGCTTCACCGCACCGAAGCCTTGCCCAGGGCCGGCCTCAGCCCTCCCGCTGCTCCTGGCCCCTCGGAGGGCAGCAGGGATGGGCACAGGACAGGTTGGGAGGGAGATGAGGGTCTGTTCGGCTCCATCCCATGGATGTGGCACCTTGGGGATGGCCGCTGCCCTTTATGTCCCTGGGGAGGTGGTAGCGCATCCTCTCTGCCATCCACCCGCACTGGGACAGGGAGAGGGGATGCTGAGGGCTGCCCTAGAGCAAGGGCTGCTCCCATGGGACTCTCCTTGGTACCCCAGGCCAGCTACGGCCCCATCAGCACAGGATGAATGGGGCAGGGGGGCTGTGTGTGCCCCACAGGGGTAGGTGGAGGAGGGCGGGGGGTCTCACCCTATAGGGGAACATAGGCACCGGCATGGGGCAGCCACCCGGGCCCCCCAGGCGAGGCTCATCCCGAGCATCGCCTCATCCCCCCCGCGGCTCCTGCTCCGGGCGGTGGGAGCATCCCAGGGCGCAGGTAACATTTGGGCACATTCCCATAACCGAGTGCTACCAACTGTTCCGGAGCCCCCTCTCCAGCGCTGCTGTTTGCTTTGCAGCCTCCTGAGCCCCTATTGAGGCCTTTCAGCTCCGGCCCCTTCAGAGGGTTTAAGTAGGTAAAACCTGAGGAAGAGGCTATTTTCCTCCCTCCCTTTTGAGCCCTGCCTTGTGCCCAAAAGGCCCCCTTGTTTCACGCGTGCCAGTCACCTGGCTGGGCCCCCAGCCTCTTTCTCTCCCAGCCTCCCTTTTCTTTCTCCTTTCTCTCTTTTGACTTTTCCAGGAGCCCTCGCTCTCCAAACGAGCTTCAGATTGGATCCAGATTGAGGTCCCTTTGTCTTTCAAGGGTTGTACTAAGCTAATTAAATGTGATCCCAACAAATAAACGCAGATCTCCCCATTACATTCAGGCCTGCCTTTCAGGCAGCACCGGGCGGCCCCTCGCCCCCGCCCGCTGCGCGCAGGGTCCCCCTCATTGAGTCCCGGCCATTGAAAGCACTGCCAGGATTTCTTTTGTGCCGGGGGTCTCCGAGCCCTTTTTCCATCAGAAAAGACCCCCAAACAGCAGCTCGGCCTTTGTGAGTTCGCAAGCAAACGGCAAAGAAAAGCCCCCTGAATGCTTTAATAAATGACACATTTAGCAACTTCGGAGGCGCCCGGCTCCTGCGGCAGCCGCAGGGGTGCAATGATCCCTCCTGGGCCCCCCCTTTCCCTCCGGCTCCCGGGGCGTTTGCAGCCCGTGGAGGCGCGGGGGATGCGGCCGAAGCAGCGATGGGCCCCGCTCCGGGCCTGGCTCTCGCCGCCGTCCTCCTCTTCCCGCGGCGCTCGGCGGGGAGCACGGGGCAGGTGATGGGGTCGTCCCCGCCGCGCTGCGCCGGCAGCGGGTACCGAGGGCCCGGGGCAGAGGGGCGGTCGCGGACGGGGAGGTTTTGAACTCGGGCCCCGTCTGTCCCTTCGCTTGGTGTTAAATCCAAACCCGTCTTTAATGACGCACCCCCCACGCACCCCGCGTCGGGGGCTGCGCTGGACTTTTCTCAGCTCAACTAATATCTTTTTAATGACTTCGGGAGGGGCAGAGCTCTGCCCTAGAGCCTGGATCGCTCCAAACAGATGTTGGGGCAGAGGGGGGGGGATGCTCTTCCCTGCCAGGGACTTTCTTCTCGAGTTCAAACGAGAGGGGAGCTTTCAATCACCGCTAAAAATGTATTTCTCCCCATTGAACAATGGGCTCCTTTCTGCGCCCGGGGCACTCGGCTGCGATCGCGTTTCTGCTGCCGGGGAGAAGAAACCCGCGGGTTTGGGGCAGGAAAACAGCTCCGAGAAGGGCTCTTCCTTGCGCCGGTTATTTCGTAGCTCCGCATCCCGCCCGCCTTCGCCCCCCGTCCATCCCCGTCCATCCCCCCAATGATACATTAAAAGCGCGTAATAACGAAGAATTAACATCAACTCCGCGGCCGGAGCCGCTCCCCGCCGCGCTCGGAGCCGCCGCAGGGTTCTGCGGTAGAACCGGGCAGGGGGAGAGGAAGGAGCATCGCGCGGCCCGGGGCAGCGGCGGCCCCACAAGAGTTAAATTTTAAAGCAAATCAAATTCCCATTGGCCACTGTATATTATCTCAGCAGTCTTCATTTGATACCTCTTTAATACAGAAAGGAGCTTTTCAAGGCCCTTTTCTCTCTTTTCTCCCCGCCGCTCTTTAAGAGCAATAAATGTTCGACTGCAATAACTATAAATCAATCTCCGCTCTGTTCAAATCCTATTCATGCGAAGGGCTGGAAGAGGGGCGAGAGCTCCCCCCCTTACCCCCCGCCCCCCAAAAAGCAGCTGCTGGGCTCTAATCTCCTTTCTTGCACTGTCATTCACCCTCATTTTTCCTCCATCACCCCATCCCTGCAATCTTTTCTTGGTTTGCTTTTCTTTTCTCTCTTTGCTGCATTATGATCCCATGTCTCCCCTCATCAGACCCCAACCTTGTCCAGATCCTGACCATCCCCTTGTAGGCTGTGAAAGAAAAGAAGAGTCCATGGATGTCAAATTGGTCTCAAAAAGACCATGAAAGATTGATTTGCTCCACTTTTCTTCTGCCTGACATTATTTCTGAGGGTCCTGAATGGGAAACCAGAAAGTCTGGGACTGGAATAAAGATGTTCTCTCTGTAAGGGGGAGACGGGGGGGAAAAATGCCCATTTACTCCTGGCCCATCAACCCTGCAAAACAGAGCAAAAGAAAAGAGGACTGTGGCTATTCAAAGTCAGACCAATATGTACACCTCCCAACAATATGCCAATATACTGAGGGCTTCTCTATTAACACCCATGAATATTAAAGTGCTCACTAAACGCTCAGAAGGAACTTTGGGAATATACACATGAAAATACAAGCAGCATTGTGCGGGGCTCAGAACAATGGGGCGGCGATAATGGCCCTTCTCTATTAACAGCCATGAATATTAAACTTGTTTCCTCTTAAATGTTAAAAAGGAGGGATAGCCGCGATATTAAAAAAAAAGAGGGACGAGGAGGGGGCGCACCAAAGCACCTTCCTAGGGCCGGGAAGAGGCTTTGGGAAACAGCTGGGGACATTTAAAGCCACGCAGAAAATGGAAGGATTTTCCTTCCCCATCTTTCTTTCCATCACCCCCCTCCCGCAGCCCCGCAGCCCCCCGCAGCCGGGCCGAGCTGCAGCGCAGCCCCGCGGGGCTTTTAGGGGCATCCATTATATTTTTTGCCCCGGGATAACTTGAGGAAGGGGGGAGATCATTAAGGAAAAGACGAGGCGAGGGATCGGCTGCTCGGCGGCCGCAGGAAGCGCTGGCTGCGGGAGCTTTCCACCTGATGCGTTTTGTTTCGCGAAGCTGCAGTATTCGCAGGCGGCTGCGGCTCCTGTAGCCAAAATCCGGTGAAATAAAGCCAAATAAACTTCTCTCTTGATGCAGATTAAACCCCAGACCAAGCCCGGCAGGTTGTTAACCTCCTCTTTCCGGGGGAGCGCTGCCTCTCTCGGGGCAAACGCGCTCCGTAACCGCAGGTTTGGGTTGATTCCTGCCATTTGCGCCTCTTCTGGATTGGGTTAATAGAAATAATTGCACCTGGGCTGTAACATCATTTTCGCCTGACAAGGGGAGAAGCCGCCCGGCAGCCTCACACGATAAATACCCACCGGGGCCGTGGGATTAGAGGGATTGGACTGTGCCACCTCCTTATCCCGGCTCGGTTCGGTCCCGCGGGGCTACCATTGCATTGCCTTTGAGAGCCTGAGGAATTTGGGGACCCATCCTTCTTTCCCCCCCCCCCCCCCAGCTCAGCCCTTTACAGCCCGTCGTCCCCATGAAAATCAAAAGAACAAGGCTAAGGAGAGGGCTCTAAGCTCCGACACAGCAGGATTGGGTTTAAATCCAGCAAGGATTAACCCTTTGCTGAGCCGAAAGCTCCGGGCCCTAAGCGAGGGAGAGCACCGAGTTTTGGGGAGCCGCTCTAATGTCACCTTCCGGGGGGGCATCGGTGGCCGGGGAACGGTTTTGGGTGTGGGAAGGAGGGTGCTGCGGTGGCAAAGCCCCGGAGATGCTCAGGATACCGTTGTCGTTGTGGGGAAGGGGAGGATCCGCTCCTGCCCCTTGCACCCATGGGCACAGTTCCCGACCGTTCCCTCCTTCCCCGGGTTAATGCAGGGGGATGCGGGTTTGGGAACAGGCCGGGCCGGAGGTTGCAGCCCGGGAGAGCCTGGCCCTGGGTGCAAGCGGGGAACAGCCCCGAGGGTGCGTCCCCTCTCGCTCTGTGCTTGGGGACCCTCCCTGGGCTTTGGGGGGCAGCGCCCGCTCCTCCCGGGGTCTCCAGTGCCGACCCTTCGGCCCGGGGATGTGGGGGGCAGCGGGGATCCGCGGCGGCTCGGGACCCACAGAGGGAACACGGATCCGTTCCTCCGGGGCCCCGGGGCCCCGACTGCCGCTGAGCAGTGCTGGGGGACGGCCCCGCCGCCTCCGATTTCGTTGTGATGCGCAGCGGCCTCAAAGCGCAGCGTTTCCCCCCTAAAACGAGCGCAGGGAGCGGGTGGGGAGCGGGGCCGGGCCGGAGGGCGCACCCCGTCTGTGGGGCACCGGCGTGGTCATTGCTGCTCGTTTCGTTGCCTTTTCGCCGTTCCCGGCGGGTGGATGGGGGCAGATGCCGGGGTTTGCGTTTGCCGGGGCCAAGGGGGGTGCGAGGGGCAGAACCGGTGCGTGTGTACATGTGTGTATATACGTGTGTAGTGTGTCTGCATGTGTGTGTGCTCGCCGTGTCCCTCCCTCCAGCCACCCCACCCCCGGGGAGGGGAGGGAAAAGAAGAAGGAGAGGGGGGGCTCCGACGGCTCGCCTCGCTCCGGCAGCCCCGGTCTCTCCGCCAACGTCAGGGAGGTCATTAATAACCAATTAGGAGGGTCAATGAAGCTCATATATAGCCGGGCGGGAGCCGCCGAGCCGCACGGAGCCCGGCCCGCCGCCTGCGCCCCGCCGAGCCCGGCCAGCCCGCCGCTGCCTCGCCCCCATGATGGGCTCGGTGCTCCCCGCTGAAGCGCTGGTGCTCAAGCCCGGGCTGAAGCCGCAGGGGCTCTCGCTGGCCGAGGTGATCACCTCCGACATCCTGCACAGCTTCCTCTACGGCCGCTGGAGAAACGTCCTGGGCGAGCAGCTCTTCGAGGAGAAGAGCAGCCCCAAGACCGCCTTCACGGCTGAGGTCCTGGCTCAGTCCTTCTCCGGAGGTGAGTGGACGCCCCGCGCACACCCGCATCCTCCGGATCCCCCTCCCCATCCCCGGGACGGGCCCCCAGTGCCCGGCGGCGGGACGTGGCTGCCGGCGCCAGGCTCTCTCCAGCCGTGTAATAGCAGTTGACTGGGGAAGAAGGGCTTTAAATTCATTTGGTTAACTTGGGCTTGACCTGAGAAAGTTCCCACTTAAACCGCGGGCTGGGGGGAGCCGGGGGGGACCCCGCATTCAGCCGCCCGGGACAATATCTTTTCTCTCGCCCCGGCATCGCAGGGGCGTCCCGGCTCCCTTTTCCCCCTCTCGGATTTTCTGTTCCTCTCTTAATTTACCATGAAGGCTAATTCCATTTCCATTCACTATATGTCAACCATCTCATCTCCCCATTTTGTAAGAGGAATTCCTGGGCCCTTTTAAACAAGCCCTTGCGCCATTCAGGCACAATGTACCGCTACAGCATTCCTAAAGGACTAATGAATTTAGAATTAGCAATTTCTTTCTAGTTGAGTTTAATGAATGCAGATCACTTTAACAGCATGACAAATTGCTGGATGGGCCGAAATAGACACCATTTAACCTCCTTTCTCAGCCCCGTTCCCTCGCCCGGCCTGGGCTGCTTTTCCCAGGTATCCCCTCAATGGCCCGGGGGGAACCTTGTACCGCTTTGTAGGAGCCCGGTTGGGCGTTTCAAAGGCTCAGCCCCGGGATTTGGGTCTCCTCTGTCCCCTTCTCGGGTTTCCCCGCGGTGGGGTGAGCCGGGGGTGAATGGAAGGAGGGCGGCAGGTCCCGGTCCGAGCCCCCTCCCGCTGCCCACAGAGGTGCAGAAGCTGTCCAGCCTGGTGCTGCCGTCGGAAGTGATCATCGCCCAGAGCTCCATCCCCGGCGAAGGGCTCGGCATCTTCTCCAAGACCTGGATCAAGGCTGGCACCGAGATGGGACCGTTCACGGGCAGAGTCATCTCGCCCGAGCATGTGGACCTGTGCAAGAACAACAACCTCATGTGGGAGGTAACGACACCCCCCATATCCCCAGCCCCGGGGAGCAGCAGGGATGTGGTGCCGGGGCCCATGGGCTTTGCCCTGTGCTTGTGCTGTCAGGCACCCTCCCTGTGCCTCAGTTTCCCGTCCATGCGGAGGTCTGGCTTCCTCCAGGGCAGGTGGGGTTAGAGGACCCAAGGCCTTCTTCAGCTCTCGGGGTGCACCCAGCTCTTGGATGAGCCCTGAAAGGCTGTTGCTCATGTCTCATGCAGCAGGATCACACCCTGCTCTTCCCCGTGCACAGTGCCTGAAACCAGCTCTGCCTTGTCCCCTGCTTTGTCCCAGCCCCGGTGCTGTTAACCTCAAGTGAAGCCGCAGGGTTCTGAGCTGCCAGGACACCACGCTGGGTTGATGCCCAGCGGGTATAGGGTTTTTTTCCTCTATTTATATTTGTTTCCCTCGGTGTCAGACTTGTACTTCTTAATTATTATTACAAGTTTATGCCTAATAAAAACTTGCCTCACCTTTCCTATTCACGCTGCAAAGCTTCTTCCCCTGAGCTCCAGGTCTGGCAAGCACCATTCCAGGGACACCCCGGCTCCCTTGGGCAGCAGCAGGATGCTGGGCCCCCTTCTGCAAAGGGCTATTGAGGCCAGGAGCAGCCTTATCCCTGTGGGCATGGGCTGGTAGGGCCAGCTGCGCCTGCCCAGCAAAAGCAGAGCTCCTTTCTTCAGCTCCCATGCGGCTGTGTGGTCCAGCACCATGAGCAGGGAGGGCTTGGTAATTTCCTGGCTGCCGGAAGGGTCTCAGCCCTGATGCCGTGCTGGCTTTGAGCTTGTCCCTGTCCATCCAGGGATGTTATCCCAGGCGCAGGAGGTGATGAGGTTCATTCCGTTGTGGCAGCATCGCTAACAAATGCTCTTTTCCCTTCCCAGGTCTTCAATGAAGACGGCACCGTGCGGTACTTCATTGATGCTAGCCAGGAGGACCACCGCAGCTGGATGACCTACATTAAATGTGCGCGGAATGAGCAGGAGCAGAACCTGGAGGTGGTCCAGATTGGGAACAGCATCTTCTACAAGGCTATTGAGGTAAGTGGGGCAAGGAGCAGCAGCAGCAGGGGACACCACAGACCCTCCCTTTTCCTTTTGGGCTGTTGATGTGTGTCTGTGGGAGCGCAGGGCAGCTTTGCCTTACCCGGCACCCAGACCCCCTGGCACAGAAGGGTGCTGCAGGGAACAGCCATTGTATGGGCTTCAGGGAGCAGCAAAGGGCCCTTCTCTCTGTCCCCTTTCGGTGGGTTCATGGGGTGATGTGTGCTGAGCAGAGGGAGAGCAAACGACACCAAGCTTGTTTTGGGGTGTAAAGCAAAAGAGCTGGAATCCTGGCCCAGGCGGAGCTTTGGGCAGGAGCGGGGTGTTGATGTCCTCTTGATTTTTGTGCAGATCCCACTTCTCTGTAGCAGGGGAAGTGTGGGGGGTTCTGTGCCTCTGCACGGTTTTTGCCCCAGGTCATAAACAACTCTGTCTGTAAACAGCAGGAGAGGAGGATCAGGGCTTTGGGAGCCAGGCAGGGAGTGGTGTTGGTACTCCCATGCCTTTGGCTACCCACAGTGGGGCTCTGGAGAATAGGACTGACGCTGCCTGACTCATCCATGTGCTCCTGTACCAGGCGCTGGCAGAGGAGCGGGGACAGGTGCTGGGTCCCAGAGATGTCCCAGGGCACAGGTTGTCATGCCGTGGGGTTAAAGCTGGTGGTACCCACAGCTCTCTATGGGAGATGTTGGGATAGAGATGGGAGCCTGGCTCCCTATCTTTATTGATACCACGTACGTACAAGTCACACAGCACCAGTGGTGTGACGGTGGGGACCAGCCCTTCTTGTGCGCAGTATCCCCGTAACTCAGTGCTATTGCAGGTGGAGAAAGGAGGTGTCACAAGAGGGGACATCTCCCATTCCATCCCAGACCAGTGCTGTGGGTCTGTCTCTTTCTGGTATTGGGTCCAGACCTGTGTGGGCTGCTGCCCTGCCTGCAGCTGGGAGAGGCTCTTAGCTGGGGAAGAGTGCCACTGGTTCTTTGGGAAGGGCAGCTCCTGGGATCAGCCTAGGCTCCTAGGCTGTTTTACAGGGGAGTGGATGCTCAAATGCTCCTCAGCACAGGACCATGGCCCAATCCTGCACTGAGATAGCATCAGTGCGGGGTGAGGGATTGCTGCAGCAGGATGAGGAAAGCGTGTTGGTTGGGTAGAAAGAGAGCAGGTATTGTGCTGCGGGAAAGTCCCGTATGCCTCTTGGTTCTGCCACTTTTCCCTGCGCAGCGCTCAAGCAAGAGCCCCAAGTGCTCCTGCGCTGCTCTCCCCATCCTGGACAATGCTCTGTAGGCTTCAGCTGTGCCCAGTTTTAAGATCTGATGTTCCCGTGGGCAGCCGCGCCATAGTGACAGCAGCTTAATTGCTTTTTATTACTGTTCTCATTCTGCAGAGATGTACAATAACTCCATGTAGTCATGGTGTAATTCAGCTGTATATCTCACACCCTGTGTGAACATGAATGATGGGGCAGGTGAGCTGATATCTGGGGAGGTGCATGCAGAGGCCCCATTATAATCATGGTCAGTTTGCAGGCTTGTTCCTGGGGCTGCAGCAGTGAGTGCCAAAGCAGGACAAGTTTAATTCTGCTGTCATGAGCAGGGAAGTTGAAATGGTGAGAGTTTTGAACCCCAAGTGATGGGGAGAACTAGGTGTGGGGATGAAGGGTGCCTGCGGCATGGCGCTCCTGATCGCGCTGCCACCAGGTCAGCACAAGAGGAGCAGACGGGGCTGAGGCTTTTACATGCTTGACTGCAAGGAAGGGAAGCAAGGAGTGTTTGAGGAGCTGGGTCACAGCCAGGCATGACAGGTTGATGATCTGCACTTTCTGTGGGCTCCCCATTCACCCCTGTACAGCACACACGTGTGCATGCACACACACATGCGGTCCTAAAACCAATTGCTTGTTCAAACTCATTGGAGTTCGTGCACCCAACAGGAAAAGGAAAAGGAGAGGATTTTCCTTTTGTGGTCCTCTCTCTGCTTTTTAATCCCCTAACATGGAGTTGCGGGCACACAGGTATCTGCACCTTGGACCGCAGCAAGCCCCTGTTTTTATCCATTCTCCTGCCTTGTCGCTTCTCTCGCCACAAACCTTGAACAGAGAGCACAGCATCAGCCTGAGACCAGCCAGAACTGCTCAGTCTTGGGCAGGATATGCAAACAGTGACCTGAACTTCTTGGTGCTGTGCATGGGCACTGTCACCCTCCATCCCCTGCCAGCCACGAGGGGCTTACTGATCTCCTTTTCCCCTCCCCATGCAAAGCTTCCTGCCCACTGCATCCTCTTCCCAGCGGGTACCATGAGCCGCCCAGCCCATTGCTCTGTACCCACCTCTGCTGCACCATCGCTACAGTGCAATATCTCTTAGGATCTCTTTCTCAAATACCCCCCACAAAATCAGATTTATTTTATGCCTTTTTTGCCATTTGCTTTTAATATTTCCATGTGGTTTTTTTCTGTTCCTGCCCTCAACAATTCCAAGTTGCTGCTGTTGGAAAATAAAATGAGGGCAGCAAGTTTTGGCCTTTGATCTGAAGGCTGTGAGATTCCTGGCAGTGCAGTTTAAATTGCTTTGAGGTGTAAGCTCATGTGTGCTTACCTGCTGCTGGTGCTCCAGCTCCAGCAGAATAAAACCTGCATGCACACCTATGCACCCCTGTAATGCAGTGTATCCTTCAGCAATCTTTTATTCTATTTGCTTGTACTAAAAAGAACTCATTTTCTGCTAAAAGAAAATGAGACTGCACCAATTTGGGATGCAAGATGATATAGCCGTTCCCTGCCTCCCATGTTCCTACTCTGCAGCCCCAGAGGTCTTTGTGAGGATGGACACTTCAACATATGAAGTCAAATTCCTGCTTTCCGGTGCCTAAAGTTAGGCACATTTTTAGTGTTTGGGTGATGCAACTTACGAGCTGTGTTTCACGTGGATGATGCTTTTCTTGGTCTACTTGTGTATGAAAGCTGTCATCTGAAATGCAGCAGTTTCCCATTTCTAAACTATGTTCTTAATGCCAGCGACTTGCAAGGGGAAAATGTGCATGCTTTGTAAAGTGATGTTATTAGTGTTGCCTGAACGGGTGTCAGAACATCCGGCTTCCCAGTCATGGCCGCTTCATGCGGGGAGGCTTGAATGGCATTTTCCGGCTGTTTGCCCCGGCTGCTGGGGCAGCGCAGAATGTAACGGGAATAAAAGAGGAGGCAGAAGAGCCATAATTTTAGGAAAACTGGAGCATGGGTGGTGCACAAACCTTTTCCTGGCCCTATAGATCTCGGGCTGTTGCAGGCACCATAGCTTTGGTGCGGGAGGTAGGCAGCATCTCGCACCTGAACTCCACTCTCCAGTACAGGTCTCTGACCTCTCCTTTGATCCCTGGGCTCATAAGCCGTTTGCTGGCTCCTTGCTTTGGGCTGTCACTTGTGCATCAGTGCAGTTCCTGGGTCCACAAATGGTTTATTTCTCCATGTCTCCGAGAGCTGCAGGGACTTCTGCGTCCTTCACTCCAGAGACCCCAGCTCTACCTATGTGCCCTGTAGCTGCTTATTTGCCTGTCATGTTTGTGGCCCAGCCTGGGGGAGAGGCCGGTGCAGGCTTGTGCCGCAGTGGATGATGCTGAGCTGCGGCATCGCCTCCAGCGCTGCAGTGTGGGCTGTGCTGTGCCTGCCAGAGGGTACTGGGGGCTTGCTGGCAGGTCCCAGATGGCAGCAGGGTCTCACAGGAGAGGGGCTATAGCCAGGGTAGGTCTGAAGTGACCATTCAAGGATGTTCATCTCTGCTCATTGCTGCTCCCAACACCCTGTCTGTATTTCTCCTTATAGATGATTCCTCCGGATCAAGAGCTGCTGGTCTGGTACGGGAACTCCCATAACACTTTCCTGGGCATCCCGGGTGTGCCAGGGCTGGAAGAGGAGCAGAAGAAGAACAAGCACGGTAGGTAACATTGAGGGCAGCATTTCTGCCCATTCGGCATCCACACTGTCCACAGCTCTGAGGCCACAGGGTGGGCACGAGGCAAGGATATCCCAGAGGATATGTCAGATTCTGAAGGCAACTGGGGACAACATAGGGACTATGAGACAGATCCATACAGCTTGAGCAGGTCCCCAGTAATTCGGGGGGTTGCCCATGGCTGCTGTTAGTGCTGTGGTCAACTGCCCGACACAGCTGGGTGGGGAAAGCAGTGCTTTTTGTGCCCCTCTATAGGGGACACACGTTGGCTTCAGCGTTTCCCCCTCACCTAAATTTGGATGAGCCCATTCCCAGCTCTGGTCCCATCCTAAAGGCCCACATACCAACTTATGACCCCTAAGGGAGCTGGTGAGTGGGCTCAGGGTGGTTATTTAGGACTGTCACATTGGGGTCCAGGCTGTGCACTGGAGCAGCTCCTGACGGTCTCTATTGTCCCCAGAGGACTTCCACGCAGTGGAGACGGGGGCCAGCACGACGGGGCGCATGCGCTGCGTCATCTGCCACCGCGGCTTCAACTCCCGCAGCAACCTGCGCTCCCACATGCGCATCCACACGCTGGACAAGCCCTTTGTGTGCCGCTTCTGCAACCGCCGCTTCAGCCAGTCCTCCACCCTTCGCAACCACGTCCGCTTGCACACCGGCGAGCGGCCCTACAAGTGCCAGGTTTGCCAAAGTGCCTACTCCCAGCTTGCCGGGGCTGCGGGCGCACCAGAAGAGCGCTCGCCATCGGCCCCCCAACGCCTCCCTGCAGGCTCACTCACCGGCACTGCCCGTGCACCATCCTGCTTCTCTGGCCCATCACATCCCCACCATGGTGCTGTGAAGCCCTCGGTGAGGCAGCGGGTTTTGGGACAGCAAAGGCTGGCGCTGAGGCACGCAATGGACTAGGGGTGGTTGAGCCATGGCAGAGGCAGGGCTGCTTTGTGTGCTGGGGGGGGGGTTTGGGGCATTGCTGTTTGTGTGGGGTTTGGTAGGGGGGATTGGTGAGGGACCCCCCTGGCACCACCATGCGGGGTGCTCCCTGGGGAGATGCAGCGTAAGGTGGGTGCTGCTGGTCCCTGGGGTGAGCAGGGGGACAAGAGACACAGCTGGGTGGTCTGTGTGGATTTGCTGGTGCACTGGGGCAGCCTAAAAGCTGGCTGGGTGAGTGCCGCCTGGGTGTTACACATAACCTGATGCAAGGAAAAGCCGCTCTTACCCCTTCTCCTCTGCACCAGCAAGTGTCCAGCTGAGGCGTATCCCACCGAAAGGCTGTCACAGCTCCATTCGTGCCTGTCCGGCTCCGGTGGCTCTTTCCAAGGGACCCGTTTCCCTCCTCACTGAGCAAAGGGTTGCGGCTTCCCCCACCCTCACCCCCTCGCCTGCCCTCCTCCAGCCCGAGCCCTGTACTGGGGCTCGCCGGACCCCTCGGAGCGATGCCATGGGCGGAGGGGGAGCAGGCCACGTTCCGCAGGGATGCTCCCCGCTGGAAGCGCCCATCTCCGGGCAGGTTTTGTGGGGTCTGCTCCCCGGAGCGCTTCGGCTGTTCCTTCTGCTGCCCTCTGCGGACAGAGGAAGGCGGTCCCTGGGCCAGCTCTGTCCCCAAGGACGGCTCCAAGCGCCCTCTGGAGTCCTGCCACGGGCGGGAGAGGAGGGCTGTGTACCATAGAGCTCGAAAGAAGGTATTCTAATATTAATTATAAGTCTAAGATGTATAAAGTTCTCACAAACGGTGTTTTCCTTCCCCAGAAGAACAAGTGTCACTTTAACCTTGTAAATATTTATGTAAACGTTATTTACAGAACTTTGATATTATATATTATTTGATTGTATATGTACACAGTGTAAATACATTTGTACCTCTCTCTTGTATTCTGAATAAAAACTACTTGGAACATTTATCGTTTAGAAGAGGGGACAGTGTGGAGAGCATTATTTTGTTAATGGGAGGGATGTAGTGGTTGGAATGAGTGGAGATTTCAACTAAATAAGAGATGAACTAGGAGATGGAGCACCATTTATTGGACTAAAGAGTGCAGTTGGGAAGAGGAAAGACCCTTTTCAGGTATGACAGAGAAGAGGTGGGTGCTGGCTGCAAGCAGGTACCAGGATGTGATCTTTTACCTCCTCGTCCCCACATGTACGCAGTATCTGAAGCAACAGCTATTGAGATCCTTCAGTATCTTCCATGAATTAATGTTCACATTCCAGCTGTGAAGGTCTACAGGCACAAGTCCTGCTTGGAAGAATAGTTTCATTTTTGATTTAAGGAAAAGAAGCATTTGCCAGAGGTCATTGCTGGCTTTTCCTCGGTATGTTCTCAGCACCTCTGAAAATCTACCTCTGTGTTTGAATTAAATGATCAGAACTTCCACGCACCCCTGTTATTTACCATTAGAAAGAAGAGCTTTGCCAAGGTAACTGTCAACTCATCCTTAAGCCAAGTCTAACCACCGCCTGGGGGTACGCCTTCCTGCAGTCCCTCCATGTGGGCTTGCAGCATGAAACACTGGGCTGCCTAATGCCTCTTGTCCTGCCTAACGCAGTGGGACAGGCTCACGGGTTAGGGTTAGCCGCGGGTGGGCTCCCAAAGCGCGGCGCTGGACCCGCTCAGCCCCACAGCCTGCCCTCACTAAACATGGCCGCCCTCTGCCTTCGCTTCCCTGACAGGAACCGACGTAACTTCCCAGGCACCTCAACGCCGCCCTCACTCAAGATGGCGACGCCCGCGCCTTCAGGCGCCTTCCCGCCAGTAGCCAACATGGCGGACGGAAGGTGCCGGCGGACGAGGCCACGGTGGTGCACCGCCCACAGTCAAGATGGCCGCGGTCACCATGCGGCTGCCAGTGCCCCGCAAGCCGGCGGTGGTGAACGCGCCTCGGGGCCCCGAGAAGCACTTGGTGGCTCCGGGGGACACGATCACCACGGATACAGGCTACATGAGGTGAGGCAATGGCGAAGAGAGGCGGCGGCGGGGCGAGGGTCGGCTGTCCTCGGGCTCTCCTCAGGCAGCCGCTTGTCTGCGCAGGGGCCACGGCACCTATGTGGAGGATGACAAGCTCATCGCTTCGGTGGCCGGCGTGGTGGAGAGGGTGAACAAGCTGATCTGCGTCCGAGCGCTGAACACCCGGTGAGCGCGGGGAGCGGGCCTGCGGTGCGCGGGGAGCGCTGGCCGCCGGTCGGGCCCGGCGCTGGGCAGGATGAGGTGTGTGACGGGCTGCTCTCCCTGTCCCGCTCCCAGGTACAACGGTGAGGTCGGCGATGTCGTGGTCGGGAGGATTACGGAGGTAAAGCCCAGGGAGGTGCCGAGGAGGAGGAGGGTGTCCCGCTGCGCGTCTCGTGCGTTGGAGTGGTCCGCAGCGATCCTGACATTGCACATCGGTGTCCCTGTGCTGTGATGGGGTCTGAACCAGGCAGGCCTCGGCTGGCCGCGGGACATCCCGCTCTGCTGAAGGGCTTCTGCTCAGCTTCAGGTGTGTATCAGGCAGGTTATCCTTCCTTCCCCAGGTTCAGCAGAAGCGATGGAAAGTGGAGACGTATTCCAGGCTGGATTCAGTCCTGCTGCTGTCATCTATAAACTTACCTGGTGGGGAACTGGTGAGTGTAGGCCAGCAGTGCCGGAGCCCCGTTGTCTTCTGCTTGCATGGAAGCTGTGGTGCCTTTCGCTCGGTACATAAGGGTAGTGATGGGTCTGGGGAGTGGGTCTGCAGTGCTCCGGTATCTTTAACTCTCGGTGTTATTTGGACATAGACCATTTAGTTGTGCTAGTCTGGCTTTCCTTTGGCAACCAGACTGCATTTTGCTTGGCACCCAGTGGTCCCCCTGCCATGTGTTAACTGATGTTTGCTCTTTCTGAGCCACACGTAACTTGTCTTGCATTGTGCGAGAAAATCATGAGGGGAGAGCAGGGCCAGCCGTGAGGAAGATCACGAGGGGAGATCAGTTTGTCCTTAGTGACATGGTTTAGTGGTGGGCTTGACAGTCCTGGGTTGATGGTTGGGCTCAGTGATCATACAGGTCTTTTCCAGCCTGGTTGATTCTAGTGATTCTGTGATTTCAGAGAAGGAGATCAATAGAAGATGAGCTTGCCATGAGGGACTGTCTGCAGGAAGGGGACCTCATCAGTGTATCCTTCCACTGCTTGCACTCAGAAGAACCAAGGGCACAGGGAGAACAGCCTGGCTGGCAGTGAGAGCTCTGTGGCTGTAGGCAGCCAGTGGCTGTTGGCACCGGGAAGCATTAGGGCACGGGGCAGCATTAGGGACCTTGTTTCCTTAAGTGGCACTGACAGGCAGAGGTGCAGTCTGTATTTACTGATGGGGCATTATCTCTGCACACCCGGAGTCTGAAATACGGGAAGGTAAGTTGTCCAAAAGTACTTGATCTTGGCCTAATTCTGCACCATGTGACATCCTTTTGGAGGGATGTTTAAGAAAATGGCCCTGGGGTAGAGCAGATGTTGTTATAACCCATTCCTGCAGGTTAAGGAAGAATATTCGTTCTTATGTGGTTACCCCGAGTGGAGTTTACCCAAAGTAGAGGAAGTGTCCTTGAGGTGCCCTTTGAGCTGTTCTCCCAGACCACAGTTACAGCCTGCAAACCCCCACCAGCCACTTGGGAATTAAACCCTGGGGAGAAATCTTCTGTCTCAGACTTCATCACTGCTCTTCTGCAGGCCATTGCCCCTGTGACTTCTTTCTGTCTCTCCAGGGCTCTATTTTCGGCTTTATGCAGTTGGCATTTATCTCTGGTTTTGTGCACTGAAATAAGCCAAGGGGCCATTGGAGTGCAGGCTGCAGTTTGGGATTACCAGAGCAAGGGTATTAGCACTTAAAAAATGAAAGGGAAGTGTTCTTATTGCACAAAGGGAGAAGGACGGTGATTGGATTAAGAGGGAAAGTGTTCTGCTAAATTGGGCCTCTCCTCATTTTTCTGCAGGGATGGTTGATGTGTAGTTACGATCAAGATATTAACTTTTGTGCCAAGCACTTAGAGTATTTTTCATCTTCAAAGGCCTGCACAGGCATTTGCTAATCCTCACAGCACTCCCAGAGGCAGGCAGGTTTTATATTCACTGTTTCACAGGAAAAGGTGTTAAAATTGACTGGTTCCTAAGCTGGGAACAGAGTGCATATTGGCGACTTTGTGATCTGTGGTGGCTTATGTCTCTCATGCTGAGTCTTGTGGTCTCCTCTTCAGCTTTCCCAGGGTGTGCTCATTCAGGTCTCGCCATCTCTTGTGAAACGCCAGAAGACGCACTTCCATGACCTGCCCTGTGGTGCATCTGTGATCCTTGGCAACAATGGTTACATCTGGATCTATCCAACTTCAGAGCAGAGAGATGAAGAGACAGGGGGCTTCATCACCAACTTGGAGGTGAGGGTTCAGGGAAGATCAGCCTTCTCCTACCAGTGATGTTTTCTTAGTCTAACACAGAGGCATGTGAACAACCTGAGACTTTCCAGATTTGGCATTAGGTTCATGGCAAAGCTTTTTTTACAGTAGGCTTGCGTTATTTCCCCGTGTATTAATCTCCTTTCCTTTGTTCTTCCTCAGCCTGTTTCCATGTCTGACCGGGAGGTAATCTCACGGGTCCGAAACTGCATTGTAGCTCTGGTTACTCATAAGTTGATGCTCTTTGACACCAGCGTCCTATATTGCTATGAAGCATCCCTTCCTCATCAGGTACAGAAACTGGTGGTGGTTACTTTATTCTGTGCTGTGGGAGGGAATGGAAAGGCCTCCTCAGTTGCTGAAGTTAGGTGGTGAGGCTTCCTTTTGGCTTTCCAAAGCATCCGTGTAGTAAGTGACAATATGAACTTCCTCACAAAAGTTGAAGTTTAAGAAGTTAAGTTTAAGAAGTTTAAGCCTAAGAAGTTTAAGCCATAGTCTTGTTTGACCACAGCCTACTGAACTCCCTGCTCATTGCTGTGTGTCAGGGACTCCTGTCCCCATCGAGTGTGCAAAAGTAGTAATTGATTTTTGGTGCCAGTGTTACTTTTCTTTCCACTCCAGATCAAAGACATTCTCAAACCGGAGGTGATGGAGCAGATTGTTCTGGAAACCCAACACTAGGTTGCTGGATCTGGAGGGATAGAGCTCATGCCCAGAAGCAGTCATTTGAAGTCCTGACGTGGCAGCTTTTGATTCCCAGTATTTTATTTTTTCTCAGTGTTCTTAGTCCCCAACATTCATTCCATGCTTCAGAAACAACCAGAATTCCTCATTTTAACTCCCAGGATACCTCCTGAGCCCTTTTAGTACAACAGTACTAAGCAGTACTTAAGTACAATAGCCTTCTAGTGCAGCATGCTGAAAAATTGGTATCTGACCTTTGTGAAGATGCAGGTACAACCAGGACATATCCCATAGCACTTGTTGCTGTGTCTAGTGCCCCTGAACCTCGTGCGGGGTGATAGAGAGGAAGGCATGTGTTTTCTGATGCTTCTCTCTCCCCAAAAACTATCTGAATGGTTTTGATTTTCCTTTTCTGTGATACAGATTTGCCAGTGTGGCCTCTGATTGACAGCTCTTGTTTTTCTCTTTTGTACCTCTGATACACAGTCTTAGTCTTTAGGAACAAGAGTATCCACACCTTTGCTAACCGCATTTTGGGTCTGGCTGTTCGTGGCTCAAGGGTATGAAGTTGGACGTGCTATGATGTCCACATGAACAAGTAGCCATGGGCAAGCAGTGTCTTCTCTGCCTGCGTGTGTTCTGCTGGTCCCTTTATTATGACTACTGTAGTGAACTCCTTCTATGAGGAGGCTCCAGTATTGTTTTCTATTAAATATTTTACATTTCAATAAATTTTTGAAACAGATCAGTTATTCAGGAGTGTGTGCATCAGCTTGTCTTTCTCCAGAATAAATTAGGTCTAACTGGAGAGCTACAGCTGGCTCATTTCCTTGTGAAAGGAAATGGTTGTACTCAGATTGGTTGCAATGTCCTGTTATCTCTCCCTCAACCACTGCTCTTCATCCCATCCAAGCAGGACTTAACCTTCCTTTTCAGCATATCCTCTATGCAGAATTCCTGTGTAAGTAGATTGCCTGCTGTTGTTCACAGTGTCTCTCAACACTGCTGCCGTGCAGGATCTCATGGAGGTGTGTCTTGCAGCAGCTCTGTCTGGGGGGTCACAGGGAGCCCGGTATGACACTGGTGAAGATCCCACGCCAGTGGTTAGAGGTGCACATGCTGAGCTGGATGCAGGCAGCCGCTTGATGCTTTTCTTGGAGCATCCTCTCAGATCTTTGGTGCTATATTAGATCTGTCTTTGTTATACATATTGTGTATATATATTGCGTTTGCATTGCATTAGAGCTGCTTGAACCACAGTAGTGTAATTCTTTAAAAGGATGAAAAGGCAAAATGTCAGTCCTAATTGTCCCTGAATCTAATTCTAACGTTGCAAATTCACATGCTCGCCCCAGGCAAAAGGAAAAATTCTTTGCTTAATCTTTTCCTGGGAACTAGAAATACCCTTGGGCGCTTGTCGCCTAATTGAGGCTGCTCTGCCTCTGGTCCACAGCAAGCACTAGGTGGCAGCTTCGGATCATGTTTGTAGCATCCTGTTTCCCTGGCAGCTCTGCCTCATTGCCCTGCCAAATAGCAAAGGCTGGATGTCTGCCACCGGTACTGCTACCTAAATATTAGAGCATTATGGAGCTCAGTGGCTAAGGACAAGCAAGGACATGGCTAATCTGTTCTGCTGCTGCACAGCTCGAACTTCTGTCCGTGCTACCTCTATAAAATAACTTCTTGGGGATATTAGTGGAATGCTCAACACAAGACTTGGGAATTGTTAATTTTGAGGTTTATGAGGTTTTCCTAATAAGTGTTGCAACAATTGCATCCTCAGGATGACTTGGGACATCTGAAAACTAAAGCTTGATGGTGACACTTCCAGGTCTATGCATGAGGATGGTGGCAGCATTATCCGTATCTGTGTGGACAAGAACAGTGCAAAAAAGCTGAAAGGTTTAGCAGCATCTGCATATCTTAATTAAAAAAGTACCTCTTTTTTTCCTATCCAGCTGCTGTAGTTTAGCAGCTGTTTATCTTACTACCATATGGGGGGATGCAGGGATTTCTGCTGTGAGGCTTCTAGCTATAAGCAGATTGGGGATATATAAGCAATGAGATAAAGTATTTGATGTTCACTTTTTTAAAGCATTTTTGAAGGCTGATGGAGAGCTCTGTAGTTAATCCAGGAGATCTCTTTGCATCCTTGCCACTTAAATTTAAACGACTTTGTGTCAGTTAAAGAGCAAAGGGCTGAAGAGACTATACTTCACTACCACCTGGAGAGATATGATACCTGGAAATGGTTCTGATGAGCTGGTACAGGAATGCAAAATGCTTCTTTGTCCTCAAGCAACCTCTCTGCAGGCACCTAAGATGTCAGAAAAGGTTTGGGTGGGTTATGAGGTGTGAAGCACTGTTGGTGATGTGATGGAAACGTGCTGAGGAAGTGTGCTTTGGAGGTTAATTTAGAGTTGGATCATGCTCGTGAGTATTTAGCATGAGCTGTCAGACTTGCAAGGTGAAACAGCACCAGGTTCTCATAACACAGATCTTGATAAATGGGTGCTGGTGTCTGCAGCAGGCTGTGTGGGCTGCACAGCTGAGTTCTTAGAAGTATTCTTTTTCCTTTTTCCTCTATTTTTCTTTTCTCTCTACAGAGCAGTCTTTAAAACCTGTGGTCCATCTCCAGGCTTTTTATGCCAGCCCTCTCTCCACATTGTGAACCTTTTTTGGTTATTTATTATCAGTAAATGAATATACAACCTGCAAACCTGCTCAAGATCTGGACTTTGCATGCTTCAACTCTGAGCTTTCCAATCCCTCCTGCTTGCTGCAGCATTACTGATATTTTGGCCTTAGGGATGTGTTAAATGGGGGGGAGTGTGTGACTCATGCAGTTCCTATGCTCCCGAATACTTTCAGTTTTAAGCCTAAGCTGGTAAGGTTTGGTTATGGATCCTTCCTGATGTGGGCTGAGAGCTGAAGGGACTAGTATTTCGCTCCTTGTCCATGAGGGGTAATTGCTGTTCTTTGCAAATTCAGCCAGTGTTGTGCCAAGCCCAGACCTCAGTTCTGTAACAAGCCTTCAGTGAGGTCATTGCTGACAGTTCTGCAGCCCTGTCAAGCACAGCTTTGCAAGCTAGCAGGTAACAAGAGATGACAGTGACAAAATTCCTTGGGGAGGGAGAGACTTCCTGAGCAGTTTCAAAGGTGTCTGAGAAAGGTACCAGGTCAGCTGCCATTTACTGTTGATTTGGCTGCATCCCTACGACTTTTCTTTCTCATGACAAATGTCAAGGGCCAACAGTGCTCATCCATCTTCAAAGCAACTAGATGTGCTGCTGGGGCTTCTGGTTTCCATACGGAGAGTCTTCATGTTCAGTCATGACCCACAATATGGCAAATGGCTCTTCCTTAACGCCCAGCAGATATAAGTGGGTTGTCAGATGGGATCTGGGGGAGGCTGTGGAAACAGTGGCAGCGCCTGTATTTCAGGTAGGTGGGGGAGCTGGGGCCCCTTTTTCCGTAGGCAGGTATACATGAAATGGTGGGCAGGCTATATAAAAGACGACTTTGAAATGGGAAATGCTCAAGATGTAAAGGAGGACTCCAGCAAAAGCAGTGCCCTCTTTAATCCTTGAAATAGTCTGTGGGATTTTGCTAGGCATCTTCTAAGCAGGAAGGGTGAAAAGGAAGAAACCATGGCTTCTTTGGTTTGAGAACAAAAGCATAGTCGGAAGTGGGGTGGGAAAAACCTAATAAGTCTTTAGTTTTTATATGAGAATCTAAATGCCAGGCATTAAAGCAGCTTAGACCAATCTGATCTCTTTGGTCACCAGTGCGTGATGGTGTGAAGCCTGTTTGTAAACAGGCTGTGGTACCTGCCTGTGCTGCTTACTCCAGGGTTAATGCAGGGCACAGATGTGTTTGGAAGTGGAGCTATAAATAGTTCCCTCGCTGGTGAGTGCTGCCTGCAGAAAGGAGAACACAAAATCACTCATCTACAGGAATGAATTTTCCTGATTCTTGGTGCCAGTGTTTGATTCATTTACTAATATGAAGAATGGCAACTCCTCCCTCTACTCCCAGTAATAACCATTGGGACTTTGAATTTGTGCTAATGGGTTATTAATCCAATTACTGCTGCTTATTATGTTACTTCTGTATCATCTGCATGCAATTCTGCTGTTCAGTTGAAGTGAATGGTATAAATACAGAGCTTTGAGCAGACCGTAGAAGATACCGAAACCCCACTGAGATTATCAATCTTGAAATGGTTGTCTCGGGTTCCTGAGGACTGTTAATTAATATACTAAGGTTTATTATTTGGTTGAAGCTTAAAGATACTGTTCTGGAGGAAGTGGAGGAAACCTCCCTGGAGCTCTTGGGTGTAACAACTCGCACTGAATGGAAGTGTGAGTGCTTCAAAACCCACTGAAATTTCTCTTATGAAATACATGGGATGTACACAGGCCACAGGTAGGGCTTGACTGACAGAAACAGTTTGTAGGCTTTTTCATTTACTCTGCATTCACACAAGCTTCTGTCTTTGCCTTTAACACCAGGCAGCTTCAGCTTCATTAACGTGAGACAGTCATGTTCACAGAACTGGCAAGCACCTAGTCTATTAAATAGATAGTTCACAGATAGTGCACAGATCTCATGGAGGCATGCGGGAAGCCTATATGCAGCCTGTGCTGTCCACAACACAAGTCCTGCTTATTTGCAATTACTTTTAGTGTATTTTGGTCAAGGTCTCCAGAGCACACAGACCTTCTGGAGTTCACTCTGCTTTGGTATTGCTTTTAGTAACAGCTTTCTCTTGGCCTGTGTTGACAGACAGCTTTGTTCCCTCAGTTTCCTTCAATCCAGGGAAGCTGAGCAGGCGTTAGATCACCACAGTGAGAAGCTGATCTCCATTAATGATTTAAATCTGGAGAAATTCTTCTGAGTTTAAGAGCTGTGACCCTGGATTTATCTCAGTATAATGCACCGGAATTTCTCCCTCCTGCGTGTGTGTAACACAAAGAGCCTCAATGCAATTTGAGTCACTGATAGAGAAATGCAGTAGAAATGGTTTGGGATCAGTCTCAAGGCTAAAAATCAGCGATGTAGGAGCAGCCTGGCATATCAGAGGTGGAGAATCCCATAGGGCTGTATGAAGCTCTACATTTCAGATGCTATTGTTGGAAGATGAAGAATACACGTCTGCTGGGGACCTTGAATATGGCGTAGGAGACACGGAGTATGTTTGGATTTGTCACAAGGGAGGAGTCAGTATAAACAAGCTGCTCCGTGGCCAGATGGTTACCCCGAGCAGGCGGCTGTGACACAAAATGGCATTTGTGTGTTCTCCTCTTGTGGAGTGGGAGCAACCACAGACCTTTGACCAAATCACTCTGACCTCAAGCTGCTGCCTCAAGCCTCTTCTATTCCCAAGGTGAAGGGGAGAACATACGAGCAGCTGAGTATCTCCAGCGTCACAGCTCTTTAGCTCTGGGAATGCCTGCGTTGCACACAAGGGCATCACAGCGCAGGCTGAAGAATTCGGGGTTTTCACTTCACCTCTGTACTAAATGGCATGTAGAAGCAGATTAACAAAATATTTACTGCCATATTCATTGGCCTCTATGGCTGGATTTGGTATCAACGTGCTCTGAAAGTAGTCGATAAGGAAGGAGAGTCCTTTGTGCAAGCAGGGTGACAGATGAGGCTGTGGAGAAGCTGATGGCTGCGCATAGTGACACAGTGAGGATCCCTTCTTCACTGTCTCAGCAAGAAACCCCGGGGCAGAGCTGGCCAGGGCCCTCCCATCCTGTGCGCAACAGGAATCCTGTAGCGAGCTCGAGGGCCACCGAGCTCTTGTTTTCGTGTCTCTAGGAAAACGAGTTGTGTCGCCCGTACGAAGGGCTTACAGATTTGACGCGGCATTTCTGGGTTCTGGGCTAGCATTCGGTAGCGATGTGACACGGGCAACCCTTCATCCACTTGTCATTTCCACCGTCTTCATCCCTCTTCCCTCATGGTTCCCCTTCAGTTTTTCTCATCTACCCTTTCACGCCTTTTCCATCCACCTCATTCCTCCTCAGAACCCTTCACGGCACCCGCACTTCCCTCATGGCTTCATGTCCCCCAGCCCCCTCTTGCCTCTTCTCTCCATTCTGCTCACGTCCCCCTCTCCTTCACCCCCATTCTCCTCACGGCCCCCCCACCCCTGCTCGGTCCCTCACAGGTTTCCCCCCCACCCCTCGGGGCCCCCCTCGCTGTCCCACACCGCGCCCCTTCCCCACCGGGCCCGTCATGGCGGCGGGCGCGGCGCCCGGCCGGGAGCGGGAGCGGGCGCGGGCAGCGGCCGGGCCGGAGGGGGGGAGGCTGGGGCGGTGGAGGAGGAGGGGCCGGAAGGGGATGTGACCGCCCGCCCCGCCGGCCGGGGACGGGGCTGCGCCGCGCCGGGGGTTCCGGGATCTCCCTCGCCGCCTGCAGCCGCCCCCCGCCAGTGTCGCTGCCCTCCCTGGCGGCAGCCCCCGGGGCACCCCCGGCCCTTCGCCCCTCTCCTCCTGCCAGGCCTCGAGGGCTCCCCCTGAGCCGCCCGGCCCCGCCGCCCCCCCCCCCCGCCCGGCCCCCTCCTCGCGTCACGCCGTGGCCGGGCCGGGTTCGGCCCCGCTCCCGCTGCCCGCCCGGGCCTCGCCCTCCGCCGGCGTCCCCCGCGGGGATGCAGCCGGCCCGGTCACCCCCGCTTGACCTCCTCTGGCTGCTGTGCAGGAACCGGCCTCCTGGAGCGCGTCCCCGGCCTCGCTCCGCGGCTCCGGGCTCGGTCTGAGGCGGGCAGAGGCCACCTGCGCCGGGCCCCAGCGCTGCTTCGACGCCGCCATGGCCCCCCGGGCCCGCTTGGCCTCCGGCGGGGTGCGGGAGAGGAGGTAGCGGCGATGAGGGCGGCCGAGGCTTGCGGTGGAAGGAGGCGAGTTGTGGTGAGGAGCCCCTCTCCCTGAGGAGCCAGGCCCGAAGCTTCACCTTGCTGGTGGACATGGTCTCGGTGTGCTTGGTCCTGCTAGACTTCTACGATACTTGAAGCCAAATACGTGGCTCTTTGGCCTTTGCTAACTCAATGCTATGCAAAAGAAAAGGAGGAAAAAAAAAAAGAAACCTTGACACTGATTGCAGTGGGAATGGCTGTTTCCTGCCCTGGGTGAGCCTACATGTGGTTTCTTGCTGTGAGATGAACTGATACTTCTCCTTTACCTGGTGGAAGACACACTACGTATGGCGACCTGAACCTTTGGAAATGCTTGTTGGTTATTAAGCAGTTGGAACTTTTACTTGTTTTCTTTGCGTAAAGCCACCTAAGGAGCCTCGTTGCTGTCTTCAGGAGCATTGGAGGAACCTGCGCTTGTCTTAATTCTTCACCTCAAGTGACTTTATCACCCAGTGTGTGCACCCAGCGCACCCACCTGAAACACGTTCTTCTTCCAAGCTCCTTCCCAACCTGCAAGATCAGGGATCACGGACTTCTTCAGAAACTTCTCGTCCTGCGAAAGGCTGCCCATAGGTACTTTATGGGGCAGCAGCCTGGAAAAGTTCTTGGGGACCAAAGGAGGCCGAGTCTGCCTGCCCTGCACTTTATCAAGGGAGCAGGGAAGAAGGAGTCATCGAGGCATGGGGGCCCACACTGTAACGTCTTCGTTGAACATGGTAAGAGGTTTCTTTGGGTGTTTCTTTTGGTTTAACGTTGATCTGCTGACCTATGTATGATATAGGTCTATTTAAGGGCATGGTGTGGATACAGATACTGTCCTTCATGGAAGTCTTTTGTTTTTTCTCTGTTTCTTAATGCAAGTGTTCTGTGATTGTTTAGTAAGAAAACCCTTGGGGCAGATTGCTTGAAACCTGGGGAGAGGTTTTTGCACAGCTAAATGTGAAATACAAGGAAGTAACTTTTTAACCTTGTGTAAGTTTCTCATTTCTGCCTTGGCTGTGTTCTGGTTTACAGTCTGGGAAAGCGTTTCATCCTTTGAGTTGCCTGTTTTGTGAGTATAGACCAACCACAGTTGATGGTGATGCTGTGGTTAGGGCCAAGTGGCCTTTAATTATCTTTACAAAAGGGACTCTGCAACTTGGGGGATAAGAAAAGTCCTTTGTGAAGTTTGTGGATGCTGCTGCTTGAGCACTGGTTGGAATAGAAGTTTCCTGTTAATTTGCTTCATGCGGTTACAGCACTTTTGGTTGGTGGTTTCTCAGAGTGGGTTAAGCCTTCGTTTCATGCAGTGACGGATTTAAGTGCTAGAGGATAAAGGTGGCCAAGTTAGGAGTGCAGCAACCCCTGTCACTTGCTGGTCTTCTGCGAATTAACAGGGGGCTGAGAATCTCAGGTAAGAAGCCAGATGAAAAGCTCGGTAGGACTCAGAGGTAGGTTTAGTCATTGTTTCAAGCATTGCTTATTTGTCTCTAAAAAGTCACCAAAGAAGTTATATACGGAAGGCATCTCTCCAAAAGCGTGGCACAGGAATGCGTGGTTTCGCTGGAACTTCTTGCAGCAATCCTTGCTTTTGCACGATGCTTTTTAAATTCTAATATTCCTTGAGAAGGCGTGCTCCTGGCTGCTCTCTTCAGCTGGAGAATGGGGTTTTGACGAAGCTTTTTCAGTAGCTTTGTCCTCTCGAGGAAGTTTATCTGTGGACAAAACTGCATCTGTAGTCTCAACTAAAAGCGGAAATATCTGCCGTGTCTGAGAACGCAGTGTAGTTAATGGCAAAGTTTTGATTTAGTTTCGTTTCAGCTGGGCTTTGCTTTCAAATTTTCTCTCTTTCTGTGTTTCTAGAAGGCCCCGAGAAATCCTCTGCAGTGTTCAGCAAAGACAAATCCTGTGTATGTACTCCTGAATTGAAATACTGGTCTGAGTTACATCAGTGTTCTTTCTTTTAATTTCCCATACAATGTTTGTGCACTGAGGAAATTGGAGGTGATTAAGGGAAGGTTAAAGAATGTAACTGACTTGTAATGAGCGGAGCTAACTTGACTCTGATAAGGAACCCACTGCTGGATTTTTCCAAGCCCTGCTTTCAGTCCTGGAGTACACCCGCTCCTCCACCCCCGGTTTGGTTGATGCTACTTTGGACAGAGTTTCAAGGTCAGATAAGATACAGGGAGAGCACTAACTGCAAGCAGTACAATATTAAACTACCTTTTGGTGTTTTGATGTAGCAGAAGAGCCAGAAATGCTCCTTTTTGATCATCTAACAGCAATAGGCAGATGGTAACTTCTTGCCAGCATGACCTGAGGTCAGAAGATCCAAACACTGTTGCAAAGAAAAATGGCGTCTATCATGTCCAGTACGCCATATGTCCACAAGAGAACTCAGTGTCTTGATTTAGAAAAGAATAATGTTGAAAGGGGACATCAAGGCTAGGGCATCTGTTAAGAGAACTGTAAAAGATCAGCCTCGCTTATCCACATGAGGAAAAGTTTCTTCCTTTGAGTGTATGAAATGATTCTTTGAAGTACAGACAGAATCTGTACCACTGTCATTTGTTCGGCTCTTTTCTGAGTTTGGGCTGCTCATATCCTGAAAAATGCTATCTTAAAATAATCTGGAAAAATGAAAGAGGGAACCAAGTTAATTTTAGAAAGTTCTTTGTTTCTGTCTAGTTTTCTCGATAATTTCTTTGAAGTACACAATCTGACATACTTTATAACTGATGGGCAGAATAGTATTTAATGTTTTCAGTCCTATTCGGGTCTGGTGCCATGGGCTGTAGTTCGTAAAAATAGATGGGTGTTTTTTCAGGTCTTGAATTTTTGTGTGTTTGCCTTGCAGTGTGTTTTTATTACACAGTTTCTTCTAAATGCAAACACTGTGTCTGGCTTCTCTGTCACACTGTGGGAACTAGTTTGTCCCAGGAAAATAATGTTCCTTACTTTTCATAATTAAGAAATGCTGAGGGAGAAATTCCAGGGTGGGCTTCTGAAAGTTATCCCCTTGGTATACACTTGGTATCCCCTTGGAACACTTAAAGGTACTTGTTTGAAGTTCTTGTATATTAAAACTCATGATTAAACAGACAAAAAGCAGAGTTGGTGGTAGCGTGGCTCTCCTGTTCTGGTTGTGTTTTGGTAAAGCCATTTCAGGACCCTGTTTCAGCGGCACCACTAGCTGCTAAGTTCTACTGAGGCTCGCTCAGCAGACCCTTAGCAGGGATTTTAGAGCTCTGAAGATCTTCATTGCTTCAGTGGTATTGAATCTTATCTGAAAGGGTTCGTGTTGGCAGATACTAACTGTGTAAGGCAGAATAATTTTCAGGCAAGTAATTCTGTTTCTCGGTCATCGCGCTCTCCGTGGCGCTCAAAGCAATGCATCGAGAGCCTTCTGAAAAGCAAGGAGGCAACTGGCCAGAAATTGGCTCTGCTGGTAGTCAAATGTGCTGTGAGAATAATGCAGAAAGGCTCTAAATTGTGTCATGAGTTGACAACTGAGGAGTGTGTTAAGGGGGGAAAAAATAATCTATGGGCAAGTTCGGATCTTCTTTCTTTGTGTTGCTGCTTTCTCCACTAAGGGTGTTTTACAATCTGGAGTTCATGCTGGTGCGGTTACCCTGGGCAGCAGAGCAGGCCCAGATGGGATTTTACAGATTTCATCTTGACACAGATTACTTCATCTCGTAGACTGCTTGTAAGCTTGAAATTGAGAGCAAGGACAAAGGCAATGTTTGTGTCTACCCCTGTGCTTTTCTCAGCTGCGAAATGAGTCTGTGGTCACTGCTTTTTGGGACCATCCAACTGAGAGAAAAGCTGTGGTCCGTAGACAGTTAATGGGAAAGGCTTTGTTAGCGCATTTCAAAGTTTGCATGCTTGGCTATCTTGTGCCTTTCCAAAGCATGAACCTCAGCAAAACTCATACTTCTGAAAAGAAAGGTGTATTCCCACAGGGCTCAACTCAGATCCTGGAGTTTGCAGTATTTGGCTGGAGTGGTCAGCAAACTTTATGCCTCCTCTAACTGTCTTGGGTAGGCATTGGTGTGCTGAATGATAGCAGATTCCCCGAAGCATCTTGGTAGAACAATATCTCCAATTAAAAGCAGCACCTGAAGGCTTATAAAATGAATTTGAATCATTAGACCTGAGATGCTGAGGTGAAGTAAAGATGCTGGGGTAACTCTTCAGTGAGGTGGTGGATTTGGTCCACAGCTTTGAATTCTATTTACTGTCCTGATGCTGCTATGGTCAGCAGCAGAGCTGTGTTCTGAGAGGTGACATCCTGAGCAGTGTCTTCACTTGTCAAGCCGGTAGAGTTGAGTTTTAGATATGTATTCATTGCTGTGTAAATCATCACAGTGACCAGGAATGGGACCATCTTTCCATGGGCATGTTGGTAGTAGCTGAAGTGTGGGTTTTTTTCTTTAACAATGCGAAGTTATGGTAAATATCTTGATACATAGGTCTTTAAAATGATGCTACAGATGTATGTATTTGCTGTCACTGGTGCTAGTTTTGCTGTGGCATTCAGAGAAATTATATGGGAGGAAGAAGAAACCTTCTAAAGAGGTTTTCATTATGAGATATTCTTATATGCTGCTGCTTGTTATAGATAGTGGATCACTGACAGATAGCAACCTGGTCTTACAACGTTTTTACAGTTTTGTGGTGTTTGAGTCATTCTGTAAAGTAATTACAGCTATGGCTAACTGTAAAGTTGGCAGATCGAGAAGGAACTTCCTTTTCGAATGTGTTTCACCTTTATGCTATCAGGAAGTGACAGTTGTTCGGCTTTCTTTTAGGTACCTTTAGAATACACTTGATAAAGTACTCGCGCAGGAATTCTCTTGTCTCATTTTCTTGTAGTGACAAAACGTGGTCTTTGTGATAGTTTCTCTTCCAGCAGATAAGTGATCGAGAGGCATAAACAAACTGTTTGCCTTACCATAGAGACAGACTTCAGGAACTGGATCCAGTTTTTCTTATTCCTTTAGTGCTGAATATATACCTTACACCTTTATAGCTGAAGTCAGCCTACCACAGTCTCTTTCATATTGGATCTGAACTCTTTCCTTGCAAGGGTGCTGAAAATTTTTAATTAGGAAGTAATTGTCCAAATCAGATGTATAGCATGAGCCTGCCGCAGCTGCCAGTTGCAGGCATGCCCCATGACATTCACTAATAGACAAAAACAGCGATTAAAAGTATATTTTCCTATATTATTGGAAAACTTATTTTTAAGAGTCTTCAAGTTTGATAATCTATCTTGTTTTCGCTGTTAAATTTCATGTTTCAACTGTTTGGATTGTGAAAGTGAGTAAATTACTTTATAATTGGTTCTTTCATCAGGACTTAGTGATTGATCAGTGTATACAGGTATGTACTACAATATATGCTGTTATAATTACATTGGCATCTATTGTTTTTATGAAATGCCAATTGTTTTATACCATGTTTGATCTTATTTTTTTTTTGTTGTGAAGTGTTACTTATAACTGTATTTCTTTGGATATACTTTTATCATCAGGGTTGTCCAGGGCACGTTGTGCTCAAGCAGTGCTATATGATTTTGTACTCATTGTCCTTTATCCAATAGATGAGCTCAATTAGATCTTCTTTATATGCAGTATACATTTATTAGACAATCAATTGTTCATACATAGAAGTGATTTCAATGACATTCCTTCCATACTAGAACTGTTTCTTTAAACCCGTGTAGTTACAGACCCTGCATTTATCTCTTTCCATTGTTCCTCGGGGTGTTTTTATACCCCATCTTTGCTTCATCAACTCCAAAACCTGAGGCTTGAAAGACACTGCTTTACTACACCCAGTTCCAACTTTAGGCTGCTCACCTGAAACTGGATCATTCACACTGGCCTCGTAGAAGTCTGTTATTTAGAGCCTGCCTTCGGTATCTCAGGGCTGCGTTCTGAACTGACAAACTTTCCCTGCCGTTAGGTTGGAGATTTGGCTGCTCCCAAACTTTAATTTCCATCTCTGTTAGGAGAGATTTATCCCCAGCTTTTAAGATCATTGCTTATGTATCCAACTTTGATGTGCTTCGGTATTAGTCTGGTTAATGCTGCTCAGTGAATGCGGACTTGTTTGCTGCCTCTGACTACATCCCTTTTCATCATACAAAGCTCTTGCTGTATTTTTTCCTTCTTCAATTATCAAATACCAGTAGAGTTTGCTAAGATCCTCCACAGAACTTGATCTATGGTTGGGATGTTAGGAGAGAGACCTAAGACTTGATAAACTCCTTTTCTACACACTGAGGTGGAAGATGGCAATGATGGGGAAAGGCTAATCCTTTTCCTGGGCAAAAGCAGTTCTGTTTTGTGAACTGACTAATCTTTGATAACTTGCCGTGTTTAAGCAGTTTATCTTCTTCATGACAAATAGGTAGTGCTTGCTCGTATTCCAGGCTTCTGTTAATGGACTGTGCTTGTTCTGCATTCTTACTTAGAGATTTTAATAGGAAGGCTGTGTGAGATGATCAGGAAAGGGAGGCAAGAGAAAGCTGCAGGGTATTAGAATAGAAATTATTGCTTGTAAGGGATCATCTCATTCAGCACACTTCAACATTTACCAACAAACTCTTGGTATTTTAAATTGAGGAGTTGAAATCCTCAGCTTGAAAGTGGGGAGTTGATGCTCTTGAGAGTTGGGAATCCCGAATTTCATCCCTTGTGCCCTCCGCAAGCATGCGGATGGAGCAAGCATGTCCTGAATACCAGCTTGCTTTAGTTTTTGCTTAAAGTACTTTCTGAAGTTGGTGTTGAAATTAGTTTCAGGGCTTTTTTGTTCTTTCCCATCATTTCTTCTTTGCTGTTGCTAGTTAGGTTGTGAAAAGCATGAGCTTGCCTTTCTGCAGAGTGATTGCTGCTAATTTACATGGGTGCAAGCAAGATCATAATTCTTTCATGAGTGAGGAGGCTGCCTGATTTATGTTGTGTCATTTCTGTGCACTGTTTTTACCTAATGAATAGAATTTCACAATGGATTATTAATCATTAAGACTTTGGTTTCATTGTGTGTATTAAAGAATCAATACTGCTAGATGTTACCTGCCTTGAGAAGCTTCTTACCCATTAGTGCCGCTTTTCTACGGCATTTTGGTACGTTCATCTTCTAGACTGACTTCAGTTCCTACCTTCTTCCTGCCATGCCTTCTCAGTGCTTCTATGCCTTTCTAGGGCGTGTGTTGTGTCCAGTCTGCCAGAAGCTGGGGTTAATGTGTGATGAAAACCATATTGAATTGTGTATTCTGCTGCCTGTTAAGTTCCTGGGGTTTGGGATGGCAAAGCTCGCTGAAGTACAGGATTCCCCCCTTTGCTGTGTGTTCCAAGTCCAGTGTCCATCACCATTGGAAGTAGTTTGATCTGGACATGTTCCCTGTGTTTGTCTTCACACTGATGCCGTATAGGAGGAAGTTGCACTTACTCTAACCATCCAGAATGTAATAACACACATGCATCAGCCCTATCAGGTTTTTGCAGTGACCCCAATGAGCTGATCAGCTCCAATCCACACCCAGTGTCACTGATAGCTTTTTCATGGCCTTTTTATTGGAGCGTGTGTTCCCAGAACAAGCAATGTTGTTTTCCCAGAGGTGGAATGTGTGAATGGCAGTGGAATAAGGACATGGAAACTTTAAATAGGAAATTGTTTGGGCTTTCAGGAAATATTTGCTATTTCGTTTCTTTTCAAGTTGCACAATTTCCAAGGCTGCTTTTGCGGTGCCGTCTGATCTATTGTACCTCGGGCTGTTCCCGAGGTCTCAGTTTCTTGTGGCATGACCACAGTGGGCTGTCAACAGGCATGTTCTGCAGTAAACTCCACTGGTTTTACTTGGGTTTTTGGGATGCCTTTGTAATAAACCTGGAGAAAACTGAACTGTCATTTGATGCGCTGGCCACCAGGTGTCTTCTTTGAATCTTGTTCAAAACGTGCTTTGGTTAAAGCAGCCCCCCTGCAATAAGAAGTGTCTTGGAAATGAACAAACCCTAATGGCAAGAACCGGGATCAGAAGTGTCAACCGTGAATTTCAGGAATAGTGGCTGTCAAGTCCCTTTAGTTACTTTTAGAGCCTATAATCTTCTCGGGCTTGCTTGCTGATGGAGAAAGAGGTTGGTAGGTGATGTTTGCTTTTGCTGTAATGGGAAAATCTTGCTCCCTTGCCTCCTCAAGCTCTATTTCAGCCTATTCTTCATTTAAAAAAAACCCAACCAACCAGAAGTAGGTTTTCAGTGCTGTGTTCCTTTTCCCTCACTGCTGTCTGCTGCATTTAATCTCATTCCCCTGTCTCTTTTGTTATGCCACACTGACTTTTTAGAATTATATACGTATTTTTAATTTCCTTTTTATTAAATTCTGTGGTCCTCTCAGTACAGAAATTGATTCTGTAAATCCTCTCGTAGCATCGTGACTGGCATTTCTAAACATGCGAGCTTTTCCTGGTGAGGGTGCTCAGGGAATAGCTGAAACCAAATTCAGCCTGTTACAGGCTATTTCTACAGTTGGTGTTGTCTGAATGTCAGAATTGCCATTGCAGGGCTAATTATGGAGTTAAACTGTTAGGAACTCATAACAATGCTTACAAAAGCGAAGCTGTAATCTAGTAAGGCTATTTTACTCAAATCTCTTTTGGGTGGGAGAATTCTATAATAATGAAGATTTAATGCATCGAGCAAAATAGTGTAAGCTATAAATATGTATGCTTGCATGGGTTTTTATTTTTATTAGCTCTAAGTTCTCTTCATATATTCTGTAAATCTGACAGCGCATAATGTTCATTTAAGCGGTATATTGTAGTTTAAGCCAGAATTACTGGAACGGCCATTAGAGCTATTGTTGTCTGGCTACACCTTAGGTTTGCAAATAACTTGGGAAAACTCAAATGAAAGAGTCTGAATTAATGCCAAGCTGTTATTTCGTCTTTAATGTATTTATCTTGATGGATAAGAAGATGCATTTAAAATTCTCTGCAATCAAACCTTTACTTCTTCTAACACTATTGATGGATTGCACTAAGTGTGCTTGCTGTATACATTCATTTTTTTTTTTCCCCCCAAATGTGCAGCTATTTAATACAAAATAGATGTTCTTTACAGGAAATTAACTGGAGGGAAGATGAAGCTATTCCCATCACTTGATACTGTTGATGTTCGTATAAAAGCTGCAATTTTGTTGGGTTCTGTGGATTGTCTGTTATGTCTAAATAGAGCCTCCCACGCAGAGATTTGGATGTTAAGGCGCTATCATGTTTCAGGTGTTAAGTAGTAATTATTGTGATGAGGTGATCACATAAGACAGTGAAAGTGTTGCTCAACCTTTCACATTACCATGTCGTGAGGAGAAAAAAATCTGTTGGGGAAACTTCAGGTGTAATTAGACTTCACTGAAAGAATTGTTGGTGTTTTTCACCTTGCTCAGGTTAGAGAGTGAGTACACAGTGAGGCTCTGTGTGACGCCAGGTACACCACCAGATGTGTGTTGAGTATTGATCACCAAGTACAGCTTGGAGACGTATTCTAAATGCGCTAAACGGGAAGATTTAAGTTAGATATACGGGAAAGAAGCTCTTCCCTGTGAGGGCGCTGAGGCCCTGGCACAGGTTGCCCAGAGAAGCTGTGGCTGCCCCATCCCTGGCAGTGTTCAAGGCCAGGTTGGACGGGGCTTGGAGCAAGCTGCTCTAGTGGAAGGTGTCCCTGACCGTGACAGGGGGTTGGAAGTAGCTGATCTCTAAGGTCCCTTCCAACCTAAACCATTCTGATTCTCATTTTCAAATCCTAAAGGCTGTTACTGGTTAGCAAAATGCAAAGAGCTAGTAACACCTCTTAAATAAATGCGTAATATTTTGAGCCAAGCAAAAGGATGAATTAGAATAATTAAAGTTGGATGTTTGGAGGCAACTACTAGCTTTAAATGCTAATAAAACCATCTTGATTACTGGAGTTTTGCCTCTGCAAAGCAAAGGTACTGCATGACAGTTCATTGAAGACCTGCCACAATGTTGATAAGCAGAGCTCTCCTGAGAGCAATTGTGAACTTCACGGAGCGGTAGCGTGGCTTGGTAATTGTAGTTGAAAACACAGGATTTGAAGAACATTAAATAAAATAGTGCTGCGTTTGTTATCAGTTGAGGATTCAAGGAACCATGAAATAAAAAAAACCCGATGAAATATTTGCATCCCACTCATTGGAATAAGTAGCACAAATCCAGTGAGGTGGTTTTGTTCTAATTTGATAGCTTGAGTTACTTTTCCCCAGAAAAGTGAATGTTGCAGTGTATTGGCCACATTCACATCATTTAATCTTGCATTAACTACAGAGGCACTAAAAGCACCAAAGTGAAAGATGCAGACACCAACAGAGGAGATGCTTTCCAACTCAGATCCTCTCTGTCCTCTGCAAGGTCTCCAAATTAGGAAGTGGTGGGCTTCAGATGGCCTTCAGAACCTGATGATGTGGAGCCCCTGGAATGAGACACGTTTCATGGCCACCAAAAAATCTTGAATCACCCGGTGTTGCGGGTGCCTCGTCACCCTGGTCTCCGTGAGTCATGGCGCAGTGGTGGAGCACTGTCTGCTGGTTGATAAAGGGTGGATGTTGTGGCTGAGATGGGGAGATTGCTGGTGACCTGCGTCTGTAATAACTAATATCGTGTGGTATCTGAAGTGCTTGGTTGGGCTGCGGTATTTTGGCTGTTCTACCTTTAATTTAGCTTGAATAGCTCCGTAGATGTCACTGTTTTTAAATCCCGGAATTAGAGGGACAGTGGCTCTTCTGTGGTTATGAGGCTTTCATCTGCTGAAGTTGTATTTCAGAAAGTTGATGAGCTGCTTGTGAAATGCTCCCCTAAGGCGAAGCAAGCCCTTTGGGGAGGGGGACGGAGGACTGGAGCGAATCAGACAGGCATTTTAGATTTCAATTATTGATGTGGTGCTTTTTATGAGTCTCAAATTGGAATTGCTGGCAGCTGAATTTTAAAAATGTACTGCTTCTAAAATTTTTAAAAGTTATGCTAACCCCATGCAAGTAAAGGTGCTTTCTTCTACCTCAGAGACCTCTTTACTACACCCTCACACAACCCCACTTGGATTTGACGGCTCTTTATCCTTGCTTCTGTGTGTACTGGGCCACCATGGAGGTACTCAGTTGAGCAGCGTACGTAAGGGATGAGCTCTGCAGCCTCCTTTGGAGAATAAGGTCTTAACTTAAGGGGAAATGCATTGAAAAGGTAATTGTAGGGTGTTTCCTGACTTGTAATGAAGTTCTGATTTATCTAAAATGGATACAAATACGCAGTTCAATGTAGAAGGATCACAGTGATGCTGAATGCAAAGCTGAACAAATGGCTTTCTTTAGACAAATTGAAAGAGAGGAGGTTGGATGCTTTCCCTTGCTCCTCTCTCCCCATCCAAAGAGTGCTTAAAAGAAAGTATCTCAGTGTGATGCTTTAAGCAAAGTGCTATCAAAAAAAGGGGGCGAGGGGGGCAAAGGAAGTCTGTGGGCGAGCTTTTGCTAAGAAGTTCTGTCAGTGCACCTACACCCTGATGCTGTCTTGCTGTGGGTCTGACGAAGCTCTGTGATCGCAGGTCCTGCCTGAATGAAACCCAGCCAGATCCGGGGACACTGGTGCCAGGAGCTGCCTGCATTCGTCTCACACTACGCAGCACCTCCAGCTCCTATTGAGAACAGCCTGTCCTGAGTCTTGATTTCAGAGGCTAACACCTCAGTCGAAGCAGGGAGGGAGCTTGGTTCATGCCTGGAAGTTCTTATGGAAGGTTTGGCTTGAGGAGCTGGCCTTGCAGGGGTTGGCCTGGCGGTGTTTTATGAGGCTCACAAGTAAAAGCAGATAAGAGAGATGGGGGAGGAGGAGGGAAATGTGCACGGCTTCTCTGGGGCTCTTCCGCTGCTTCCTGCTGCGGGGGTGGTTATGAGCCAGCCGGGATGACAGCTCCTGTTATTGGGAAACGTAGTGTACCACCGATAAACCATCATAAGGACCTTCATTCCTGCTTTCCCTTATGCCACCTCTGCTCTTCCTCCCACATCTGGCCCTTGCAGACGGTAGCAATGAAAACTCTTGCTACCAAACCAGGTAAAACCAGGGGAAATAAAAGCAGCTTTCCTCTGTACCTGACATCAGTTTGAAAGTATAATTGAATTTCTTTCAATTGTTTCCCCTCAGTGCAGGGATTGTCCTTGGATAAGCTGGATGTCTATTTTCAGGTTGGGTAATTGTGGTTTATGGAGGTAGTGATTCCAGGGATGTGCCAGTGCCGAGGCAAGTGAAATGCAGCTTCCTCCTTGCAGCAGGGAACAGCAGTGCACATCTTGGGTAGTTAACAAGTACCCGCTTGGCTTGTTCGTAAGTGAAAAAACATCATTTGTCTTCATGTTCTTTATCATCATAAAGCTGCAACTTCTTGCTCTATAAGCCCATATAAATAGGTAATAAGACTTCTTCGTAGGAGTGGAAGAGGGTTAAGTAGAGGTGGAAGTGCTTGAAGGTACTCAGGGATGGGATAATTTGTGTTTGCTGGTTTAAATTAAAGCGCTGCCTTTTGTACAGGTAATAGCGCTGATATAGAGTGCTGTGCACATTCATTCTGCTTTGATTTTTCATTAGAGTAGGAGAAGATTTAAACTCTTACTGTATAAGGATCTCTAGTGAGTGCCTATCCAATAGCCACCTGGCCCTTGCAGATGTGTAGTGTACCCTCTGACATTTCACGCTCCTCTTGTAGCTGCTCACCTTTTACCTACTAGTTTGCTAAAGCTGATTTTTTTCTTTTATAAGTCGTTTTTATCTCTACCAAATTGTCACTTTTCCTCTTGGAGAAACAACTGTCTATCCTCAAATTGGATGCTCTTGCAGGTCGGCTGATCGCTTTGGAATCCGTCGGACTGTGAAAATCATGCTGTTGAGCTGGAGGAGCTGAAATCCTTGTTTACAAAAGAAAGCCATCATTTCTTACTGCCTGCTAGGAAAGCTGCTGGCCTGTACTTGCAGGTGACCTGCCAAGGATTTAACAAAGAAAAATTGGATTTTATCCTCTTTTTCTTCCCCCCTGGTTTTAAGATGGTCAAAGCTGGCGTAAAAAATGGTGGTGTTCTGAGAGGGGCTTTGTCTGCCCTAAGCAGCAAAAAAGAGCTGAACTTAATCTTGTTTTTCTTCTTGAGTCAACTTTTAAGCTCTTGGATATATTAGTTTGCTATGGAAAATACTACTTTTTTCCTCTCTGCCCCTTTATGAAAAGGGAAATGGAGCCTTGCCCACTCAATTTGCTATTTTGACATCTTCTTTCTATAGTTCTGCGTAGTTGTTCCTTCCTGCTACATTTTGGGAAGGTGGTGCTTAGAGACTGGTGATGTCCTTTTTGGACATGAAATGTATGTGAGATGCTGGTAGCACTAAGCTGACGTGCAGATATCCCTGCTCTGCTCTCCCACCACAGCCCATAACTCTTCAGCTATTGCTCTAATCACAAGTGTGTTGTAATCTCGGATTGCTGCTTCTGTAATTCAGTGTACAAGTTCATGTAATTTGTGAACAGTCTGATTTAGTGAAGACTTTGGCAGTCTCTAATGTGCAAAATATTACCTCCAACTGTTCAGTGGGAACAAAAATCAGACCTGTTCTTGGGAAGCTTGCTCTTCAGCTTTCTTGATGCCACTGATCGAAGTTTTGCCTAAACTCATCTCTATGACTGGGTCGTACTGTCTGAGTGCAGGATTATGTGGACAGAAAGCTGTTGTGTGTTATAATCAAAAGCTTTGTTTTGAAAACCTGTATTTATTTTCCTCTTAGATTGCAATTACATGGGGTGGATCTTTGATTTCCACTTAGTTCTTGCCAGTTCTTGAGGTCTGACCTGAAGCTTGCTGGGAGGGTGGTGGTGTGATTGCAGCACTTCAGTGTGGGGCAGGCACTTACACCTTCTAGTTCAGACACTTTTTCTCCTCCAGCCTGTTGATTTTTTATGTAGTTTAACAAACAGTAGCAGCAACTGAAGACACCAGGCCCACCTCTGGCAGTCCCCCTTCTTCCATCAGCCCTGACCAAAACAGCAATGGGAAAGAGAAGCATAATTGTAGGAAAATGTTATATGTCTCCTTCATACCATGAACCCTGTACTTCAGGGAAGATTGTACTGCTGGGCTCAACAGCCCAGAAACATTGTCCTTCCATCTTTATCATGTTGTCCCTTCACTGCAAATAATATTTTTCGTAAGATGCTGTCTGAATTAATGCCATTTTGGTTTGTTTTTTGGTATGTATGATTTGTCTTCCTAGTGTTGTACAATGATCATTCCAGCTGAGATTGAGCTCCTCATCCAGCATCCATGTCTCAAAGATTACAAACAGCTAAAGCCAGGAGGAGTCCATCTTGCTATTGCCATCCTTGGGGCTTTGAGATTTGGGTTCATAGCACTTGGTATTTTTTCTGTCTCATGTCTAGGGACATTTTATCATCCTCCTCTTTCCTGTTCCAAGCAATTACCATTTATTTTATCTTCAAGCAGCAGCCTGTGGCAGTAAATTTTAGGAGATTCCTTCCCGCCCTTTATTAAGCCCTACATAATAGCTTCCGCTACTCACTCACACATTCATTAAGAAGAATTAAACGAGTGCTGGCGGCCATTAGCAGAACGTTTAATAACCTCTCCAAGGGAAGGTGCAGCAGATTGGAATAGATGAACAGGAGCAAACCCAAATGAAATAACATCATGCTTAAAGTCCTTAAACCCCGAATTATTTACATGAATGCAGCGCTTGGAAAGGTGCCAGTTTGAGACGCCTGGCAGGAGTCCCCAGTGTGAAAGGTCCATAGGTGGTGATGGTGAGCACTTGGTAGTGCCTGATGGAAGGGTTGTGGGCTTTTTAGGGAGAGAAAGGGCATTTTAGTATGTTCCTGCCCACTTGCCTAACTGCTGATGCTCTCAGCAAGGCTGATGGCTGTGCTAATGGGCTGCAGTAAGGACATCTGTCTTATAGGAACTGAGCCGTAACTAATGGCTCATCTCATCTGGTATCAACCACACCACAGTCTTTAGATGCTGGTGATGGCTGATCCCTGCTAGGCTGGGTTACATGGAAAACCAAGACATCACCAGTGAACAAATCACTTCTCCATTGGTTCTAACTTCTGGTTTCAAGAAGATGCACTAGCTCTACTCCCTTCCGGCATTTATCAGTGGTTTAATGTCTGTGTATGGTCTGATCTGTGTAGATGAAGGAAAGTCTCTGGGAATTGTGTGAAATGTTATTTTAGTAGTTTGGGACAATGGTTATGGATATGTGTTCCCTCTTGTCTTGGTGGAAGATAAAATAGTGCTTTAAGTAGACACTAGCTACTGTTCCACCAGTCGTCTACTCCATGTAAATTGTGACAGCTGTGCACACCAGCTTAAAACACTGGACACATGCTGGACTTCCAATGGTAAACGTATCTTAGCCTTTACCTCTCCAGGATCTAATATTGCCACATTGCTTTAGCACACGTCAAGGCTTCAGGCTGACTTTTACTTGAAAAAATAGAAAAATTCTAATAAATAAGAGGTGAAGACTTTACAGTAGTAGATCTATGGCCAGCATTTCATAATGGCAATGCTGAAAACCTTCATTTCATTTCACTGTTACTTGTTTTAGAGATAAAACTGATTCAAATATAATCCAGGTATTGTGGATGGCAGATTTGGTTGAGATTTATTTTGTGGGGTGTTTTTTTTTGCTGTAGTCATTCCTGATCTCATTTTAGGAGCTCAACAAGTTGAGAACAGTGGCACCATAATTGCTGTTATTGAACCGAAGATGCAGCTTAAGACTTTTACCTGGATCACTAGATTTGATTGATATTTTAATTTGATTTTTTGGCAGATGAAAGATAATGAGAATCAGCTCAGTTGGATGTACTTGCACTGGAGAATTCCTAATTTTTGTTAATTGTTGTTTATTCCCTACTTCCTAGCACATGCACGTTTCCTCTTTTAAATTCTTCATTACGTTTCAAGCATCAACAGCATATGAATGGAGTGAATCTGCACAAATCACTTCAATATGCAATATGTTGCTAATACACTCAATAACTTATTTTAGTCTCTGTGCCAGGTAATAGCTCAGATAATGGATTTCAGACACGTTGTAAATAACACTGGAGTGCAATGGTACAGACATTTGTTTTTAATGTACAAAGGTATATGCGAACCTGGTTATTTGCTTTTTAAATGGCCTCATCACCTTTCATCTAAGGGAAGAAGTAACAGGGAGAGGAGAAGACTTTGAGCAGATTGGTTTTGGTGGTTTGATGCATGGGCAACAAAGTGTTACTGACAGCAGAAATGAAGGGTGGAAGAGCAGGATGAGATGCTGATGGTGAGCTAACATATTCTTACAGGGTCACTCCCCTGCTAGCAAATAGCAGCTTTGGTGATTCTTGCTATTTTCTTGCAAGTTTGCAGTATTTTGCAGTTGAGCCCTGCCTTCTGAGTGCAGGTTGTCAAAGCATTAACCACAACCAATGAGCCGCCCTACCTCCACCTCCAGTTTTTCCTTCTCCCCTTACCCCTTTCCTTGTGGTGTGAGCTGGTGATACTGGAGCAGATCTCTCTTCGGTTTAATTACACTGGAAGCTTTTGTCCCAGATTGGAGAAACTTGGTTCAAGGGGCAATGTAAATTGAAAATGGTTGCCCTTATGCTAATAAAAGCTAAAAAAATGTAATAATATCTTTATCAGCTTGAAACAATTCCCTGAACCTTTCCTCCTCTCAAGTAATAGAGGCCATTCAGTGCTCTGACATTTGATCGGGAGCTCAGGCAGCTGCAGAGGCAAGCGGCAGCTTGCTAATGGATTTCTGATTGTCCTCCTGGTCCATTCTCCTCCTGATGAATGGTGCAGTCAGCTCTTGCAGTCTGGGGAATGGATAAAAACACTTTGCCATCATGTCATTCCATTTCTCTAGGAGAGAAGAGCAGATTTCCTCTGCTGTCCCAATGGCTTGCTCTCCTGCCCAGTTAGAGAGAGATATTGAGGAGCAGCCTCCCTATTGAAGCTGAAATTAGTTTTACAGCTTATATTAGGTCTTTCCTGGGTGGCTGGTGGAATCCCTGCTTGCTGTAGGGAAGCTAGATCTGGCTTTCCTACCACTGGTTTTGTGGCTTCCTCAAAGCGCTGATGTTATATAGCTGACTGATGGGGCTTTATGTGGGGAGATGTGTGTTGGGGGTTGTTCCTCTGCCTCCTGGACAAAACACCTTTTTATGCCAGTTTCAGGTGAATGTAGCCACCTCTGCCCAGGGTCAACGCAGAGGGTCCTCCTGCATACCTGCCTTCAATAGGGTTACTATGCACCGAGCTCTGAAATGTGCTGCTGTTGGTTTAGTAGCACAGTTCATATGGGTTTGGGATGCCTATTGTTGGACTTGTGATGCTAGTAGGGAAATGAAGGGTGAGCTTTTTATGGGATAACAAGCATCTTGAAAATAGAATAACAATGTGGAAAACCCCCTTAATCTTAGGAATGGTTCATTAGAATGTTTTTATCAACTTAAACCCAGCATTGCAGCCCCTTTACCATCCCTAACAACCTGAACCGGCTCATTTCTTTCCCTTGAAGGACTGATTCCCTTCCCGCTACTCCTGGTGAGGTGTGAAAGTGGATTTTGGGCTTTGTAATTAAGATATCTTGAGTTATTCTGATTTGTCAACATGACTAATGAAAGGGCTCATGCATTACTTCTCCTTTCACTGCTACGCTCCTGCATGTGGAGGCATTTTGGGGGCTTGGTGGGAGTAAATCAGCTGTGTGCCAGCCTGTGGACTTGGATCACTGGAGTAATGGCACAGCTTTAGCCCAGTGAGATCCCCTTCAGGCTGTGTTTTGTTTTCTTTAAAAACTCCAGGCTAATTTAGGCCTGGGTTTTGAGCTTGTTGGAGATAGCTGGTGATAAACTGTGCTGTAACATACCCGCATTATGAACATTAATAATGCCTTGCAATTCATTTTATTCCCAGGCATCTGAGAAACACCTGCTGGGTGATTTAGCTGGGATTTCAGTAGATAGATCTTCTTCTGTACTTTTAGAAGAAATAACTAATGAATTGTTGGCTTGGTGCTGTTTTGTGGCTTAAAGGTTCAGGCTGTGCATTGCTTTCTATCACAAGTCTTACGTTCCACAGCTACCTCTGTTGACCTAGTTCAGATAAACAGCATTAACTTGTATTAAACCCCAAACCCTGCATGCGTAGACTGTGCTGCCTTTCCCTTGCACAGAGAAGTTGTACCAAGGGTAAGTCCTTTCCACGCAGGCAGTTACCTCTAGGGAGAGCTGATGTACAAGGCAGGAGCATCTTGTGCTTGGTGGCTTTTCAGGAACAATATTTATTGGACTCATCTGCTTGTGAGGAGAGCACCGTTTGCTCAGCACATGTTGTCTTTTGGTAGGATTTTGGAATGAAATTCCCTTAGTTGTAAGAAGCTTCTAAGCGAGATCTTCATGCTTCTCTAGAAGGGAGAAGGCCAGTTTGTCTTCCTCTCTTGCTGTTACTCACTTGTTTTGACTGGTTATTCCCATTTTTCCTATTTTCATCATCTTTCTGCCTCTTTGTTTATCTCTAGTCACTTCAGAAAATGCAGAGCTGGCACGATTTCCTGCAAGCGTGGATCAGTTTCAAGATCATCTCATACAGACCTACTGAGCACTCATCACAGGAGGGCTAATGTTCAGGACATAATACCTGATGGTGTCACGTTGCCCAGTCCTGTCCCTGCTGAGACACGCAGCTGGAGCTCCCCTCTCTGCTCTTTTGTTTAACTCCTCCATAAAAGCAAGTTGATTATATTAACTTGTAATAGTTATACCCTTGTCCCACGGACCAGATATCCGTACAGGCTTCCATTATCTCTTCATTCATAGTGCAGAAACGTGCTTTTCTCCTGTGGATCCATAATGCTTTGATTTAATGACTGGTTTGGGGCCTTGTTTGCTGTTTGAGCTACAGCCAGCTGGGTTTATTCTTTTTCAGAAAGGGGGCCAGCAAAACTGCCATAGTCAATGTTTCCAAACTTTCCCAATGACGTAGGAAATAATCCCTGTGCCAGAACCACCAGGAATCTTTCTTATCAAGCATGGCTTTTTTTTTCCTGTGGTTGCGGTCTTGCTGAAAGGCAGTGTTCAGGCAAACATTCCTCTTTGTGTTCCCTGGGGTGGGTTGTCAGTTTGTTAGGCTTCCAGCAGTCCTGTTTATTCACGTGTGCCTCTGGAAGGCTTGGGACGCAGCAGGTCATTTTCTGCTTTTGTTCACTGCGAAGCAATTAGATAATAATTTATGGCTTTGTTTCTGCTTTCAAGTCCCTTAAGAAAATGATGGCATATTCTTAACCCAAGAACCACGGCACCGAGTCCTCTGTACTAGTAAGAAGCTGTTTCTCATCTGCCTTAGCGCAGCACTGGGGCACTCTGCTGCTGGTTGGGCCCTTTGGCGCTTACTTAAATGAATAATGAATTTTCCCATTCAACCAGAACTGGGTAAGTGGTAGAAGGGATGTGCGTGCTAGATCCCTGCCTGGGAGCAGCAATGTGACTGGAAAATCAACTGCACTTCAGGCTTGCTGGCTGGTGTGAATGAGTATTTGCCAGTACATGATGCCGTTAGTACTTCAGGGTCTGTCTGCCCCCCACTAGCAGGTAGTTGTTGCATGTAACAAGCAGTGGAGGTTTTATCCTAACCCAGTAAAACATTTGTGTTGTGGGTATGGAATTAGTGCCTGGGTTTATTGGTTATCTAATAGCACGGTCTTCTGCTGTTTAACCTGTTGAAGGGTAATTAAAGAATGGAATGGCAGCATAGCGGCCTTACTGTTAATCTGAATATGACTGGGCACAAGTAAGAAGTACTTTGTGTGCTGAAATTGGGTTTTTAGCTTTCCCTCCACCCCCTGCTCGGTGCCTGGCATTTTTTTTCCCAGCTTGACATAAATATTTGGCTAAGGCTGAAGGGATGAACAGAATTACATACTATCAGCAGAATTAGAGGGGGGTTGGAAAAGTTCTGCCAATCACATCATGCGCTAGGGCACAGCAAAGGCTTGACTTAATGCATTTTATTGTATTTGGCATATGCTAAGCAGGATGAAGATACAGTGGGTGCAGGTCATCGCCCACTGCGCGTTTCCCAGGCTTTGGAGAGCCCTCCATCCAGGAGTTTGAGCAGGCCACAAGCCTGGAACGAGCGGCATGTGTCGGTACCCACTCTGCAATGTGACCTCTGCTGCATTCCCCAGGCTCATTCCTGGCATAACTTGGCCTCTCCATCCCCACCCCCTGTCCTGGCTGGTTCACGGTCAGGCTGGAGAACCGTGGTAACCCCAGCAGCATGACTGCTTCATGGTAGAGCCAGATTAGAGGCACACTTAGCTGTTTGCTTGGAGGGTAGAGATAAGTCAGGGGCTGAGCCCCCCATGGCACAGCAGAAATCCTGGGACAGGAGGGGCTGGCATATAGGGAAAAAAGCTTTCATCCCCTCACTGATGTGTATCATGTGTGCTAAAGCAGACACCAGCATTGCTGTCCTAGCAACGTAAGAGCTCATGTGGCAGGAAAGGTGGAGAACACCTGAAAATGTCCTGGTTTAGGCAATGACTAATGTTAAATTTATGTATGTGGAAGAGAAGAGCCAACTGGATTTTCTTGGCTTGCCAAGCTTTAGATTGTGCAACCTCCCCATGTGAAGATGCTTGTCCTTTTTAGGGGTTGGGTAACCTTTTCTGCAGTAATTTAAACAGAAAAAAATCCATAGTGCTGGAGTGAGTGTCAGCTAATGGGTTATGAGTCCTTATGTGTGACCTTTGGATGATAGCAAAATGTCTTAACAGGGAAGACCTTTTGCCTTGGGTTTTCTTGTAGGGTGTGCTCATCAGCCTGGGAACGGCTGTTGGTATGAGACATAATTAAGGTTAAACTGGAGATGTCCATTAGAAGGGCAGAGAAAGGAACTCTGGGGGAAAGTAAAGAGAATAAAATGTGAAGGCTTTAAAGGAGAAGAAAGTCCAAAGAAGAATAAACATGAGAAATGGAAGCTGATGCAATATTGGTGCAGTGGAAGAGCAAGAAAGGGTTGAGGAGCCACGCTGGAGCCAAAGGGCATTAGAAGAGCTGAGCTGGCAGATGTCAGAAGTCCAGCTGCCTCAATTATTTTGGGATGGAAGAGGAAAGGAGGTGAGGAACATCAGGGCAAGAGTTTGAAGAGCTTGCAAGTGAAAAGGGGTGGGTTTTGGATGACAGAAGTATAAATGGAGAAGGGCAGGAGGCATGTTGAGGTGAAGTGACAAGTGGAAAGTGGTTTGCTGGAGGGCCCTGCATGTTCTTGGAGGATGTATGGTAATGCTCATGCCCCGATGAATGGGTGTGGGTGTTGAATTACTAGCAGATATGCCTTTTCTCCAAAATATCATTGTTAATCTCTTGCAGTGTCAGTGCTGTGTTTAAATAGAAGTTCACAGGCCTTGCTTTTGTCACATCAGAGTTTCAAGGGGTTTTGTTGCTGTCAAGCCTATCTACAGTGGTGCAAGGGAGGTAAATTGCTCTTCATGTGTCCCTGGTGCTGCTCTGAGAAGATGAAACAAAACCCCACAAATCAAAAGCCCTGGAGCAGATCCTGGTGGAATAGTATTGGGGGGAAAACCTGAGTGAACAGTCCTGATCTTCCTTGTAGCTCTGCAGAAACTGAGGCATCAAGAAGCGCGATGGGTTGTCCTTGGCCATGCAGGTGTAGTGCGGGGGCTGTTGTGCATTGCCTAGGAAGTTGTGCCTTATACATTCTAGCCAAAATGAAAATAGGGCCCTTAAATAAAATATTTAGTCAGACTCTCTTTAAACATCCCTTGGAGTTTCCTTTCTGTTCAGTTGCGTGCCAGAATGCGTTTGAAAGTTCTGCTGCTGAAAATGGAAAACTGCACGTTAGCACTTTCCATTGAGTTTTCTAATTGTGAGCATGTGCATTTAGTGCCTTCAGGTTTTCATCACGCCCTTTAGAGTTGCTTTGGACTCTTTATGGAGGGAAGTGCCTTTTTCCTAAGAATCTGGGAATGTTTGAAATGTTGAGGACAGATTTAGTATCTTTTGATGAGGAGGTTAGCCTGGAGCTTAGAGCAGAGGCCTGCGAGCTGTAAAAGTGCAGGGCTATTATGCTCACGGAGCCAACTGACTTTCCTCTCTGTGTGACCTCAAGCAAGTCCTCAGACCTCTGCGTATCATTCAACCCAGCTGGAAAACCTAAGTAAACAGCAGGACCCTTGCTGGAAGCCAGAAGCCTTGAGTGCATGAGTTATTCTGGGGAAATAAGTCATGAATGAGAATCAGGTAAACAACGTGGAGATCAGATTGTTTTAAAGAGAAAATCATTCTGTAAATACCCAAAACCGCTTTAATTTCGTGGACTTTGTATGGGTGAAGTGATGGCTCTGTCCTGTTTTACAGCAAAGGGGGGGGAAGTAATAGATATGTGCAGTTTTCATCAGTCTGTTTACAGAGTCTGTAGAAATCGAGTTAATATTTCTATTAGACACATGCTTGGGCCCCATGCCACAAGCACTCATTTTTAAACCCTTCAATCTTGTATCATTTATGGAGATTGTATTGTCAGAAATAGCGCTGTAAATAATTTATTTGGCTGCCAATGCTTTTCTAAAGGTCTCTAGGCATGATGCAAGATTTCCTCCAGGAGCTGTAAAGCTTCCAGATCAGTTTGCTGTGGCAAAGGGATTCTTTCTTTTGAGACAGACAAGAAGGATGGTGGAAATGATGGGTTATTTCAGGGGGTGGCTGGCGCCTCTTTCTTTTCCATCATTATTTTAATCTAGAGTAGAGCAATTAGCAAGTGAAATGACTGGTATCTCATTGTTCCATGGGTCCTGTGGAATGAGTCAAGTGTCTCGGTGCACACAACCTCCTGCAACCACACTGGTGCTGTAACAGGTAACATGCTTCAGCATACATAGGCTCCAGTTTGCATATCTGATGTGGTTTCCCCTCTCTCAAGTGATGCCATTTCTAACTCGGCTGTCAGTTGCAGAAGAAATGTGGCACCGGCTTTTCTCTTTGTACTGTTCAGTGCGAATCCCTCGTGGGCTGCCTGGTTTCCCCTCTCCTCCAGGCAGTTGGTGAGCACTCATCCTCACGTTCTCAGCCACCCAGACCAGCTGCAGCTGGGTCTTCCAGCCTGCAACACAAGACTGAAATCAGTCAAGTTTCTCTAACTTCCCAGGGACCAGGAACTTTGCTGATTGAAGGGAAAACCCAAATAAACATCAGCAATGTACTGGGAGGCTTGCAAGAAAGTCACTATTTCCAATTGACTCTTGAAAATCTTCCCAGATCTTTAGTGCTGTTATGGATTTCTGGGTAATGAGCAGTGTGCAAAGAAAGTTCCATGTAAACTGATTTGGGGCACTCCCCAAACAAATTAGAAGGCAAGAATCTAACAGGAAGGCAGGCAGAGGTAGCCAAAATTACCTCCACAAGCTTCATTTGCTGAGAGTTTAGACCCAGAGAGCTGATTCAGCTTTAGCTGTGGTGTATCAAAGCTCTTTCTGAAGCATTGGCAGCCAGTCTTCCTGAGGCTACATGGGTATTGCTTATCCCATCAGTGTGCTCTGGTGGTTTGTACCTACCGATGACCCCCAAAGATCAGTGGTTGCTGATGGAAATCTTAGTGATTTCTGAACTCTTGTCCATGAGGACCCTTATGTCTCCTTATCCCCTTCAGTTATGTGTGGAGAAATCAGCAGCTTCACGTGAATTAAGATTATAAGCAACATAAAAGAGAATCCCTAGGTTTGGAGGAATAACAAGCAGCACAGCCTGGCTACTGTTGTATTGGAGGTGGCGATTTGCAGGTGAAAGAATGGATCCTGTGCTTCCTACATGGATCTTGGCATGCCTGATGCAGCCCAGGAGCCTCCTGTCCCTGTGGGCACGATGTTAGTGCCGTTTGCTAACAGCTTTGCCAGCCAGGCTCCAGCTTGATTAATAGATGAATCCTCAAATGCCTGTTTGGCGCGGATGTATGTATGCTTAAAAATTGCCTTTTTGAGTGCTTCGGGAAAACACTATAATAGTTAAAAAATAACTTGTATCTCTTCATGTCAGGTATAAAACATTGTGGTTTGACTCGAGCTGCAGATTAAAGCAGGAGGCTGTGTCTTTCCTTCTTTTTGTTTTAAACAAGCTGCATCCTTTATTGGCCTCTCCTGTGTGCCTCGAGGCCCCAAGGCGGCTGTTTCATATGAAACAGTATCGGTAGACTTTGTTGTCAATGATTTTTGTGCTTCAAAGGAAAGGATCAGAAACTGAATTTATCAGTTTTTAGACTGAAAGAACAAACTTCACAGTATCTGAAGTTTCTTTCCGAGATGATTTTTCTTTTTCATGGCTCATTTTGGATTTGTGCTGTGATGTATCCCGGTGTTTTCATCAGTCTGCTTCAATACACAGGGGTGTCTGGGGAGGGTGAACTCTGTGGTCGCGTCCCTTCAGCTGATGGTGTCTTTGTGGCTTTGCTTTTCTGCTGGTCTACTGACCCCAGCACAGCCATTCGTAGCTCTGCCACTTGGTGACAGTCTTTTAAAGCAAAACCATCACCGGTGAAAGGAAGGTTTGAACTTTACTGACTCCTGTGTCCCTCTCCGCAGCAAATCTTGGTGTAAATAAGTACTGGTGTATAGGAATTTATCTGTGCGTGAAGCAGAGGTGTGGACACCCAGCTCTCTGATGCCAGTTTGCTCTAAATGCTGTCAGTTATCAGTTCCCAATAAATCACTCGCTGGAACATCTTGTGCAGGTAGGATTTGTGGAGCAATCAAAGGAGTAAATGACAGGTTTGCATCACTGGGCTCTTGCTGAGAGGGGCTGTCACCTGGGGTGACACATACGCACATGTTCACACCTCATTAGCAGCCTCTTAAGGCTGCTCAAGCCACATTTGTCCTCTCTATAGGATGCATATAAAGGCACAATATAGGTGCGGGTGAGGGGTTTTGCTAATTTTTCAAGGAAAGAAAACATGCTTTAGGCAGGTTTCCTGAGTGGTGTTCTTCTGTCCATGTGGTAGCTGGTCCATACTTAGTAACTTGTAGCCAAATTTAACCCGGAGTAGAAGGAGAAGTATGGAAAACTCATCTGAGCAATCTGGTGTAGTGGAAGGTGTCCCTGCCCATGGCAGCGGGTTGGAACTGGGTGAGCTTTAAGGTCCCTTCCAACCAAAACCATTCTGTGATTCTATTTGCAGTTATCTGTTTGCTGCTATATGTTTTATATATCTATTTGCAGCCATGTGTTTTATAATCCCAGGATCATAAAATGGAATGCCTGAATACCTGAGTAAGACTAGAGTTTCTTCTAGAATAAACCAGCTGAATGGGGTTGCAACAAATTCTGATGCAGGGGCTTCTGCTCACCTAATCAAGCTTTTGATTTGAAACAGAAATGTTGCTCCCTTGCAGCTTCCTTGTTGGATTTTTCTTGTTTCTTAAATTCCCAGGGCAGGAACATTGCTATTACAGAAAATGGTTCCCCCTTTTCAGCATTGAGACCCCTGTTTCCGAGCTGCGTGACCCGGGAGAGCAGGTCCCTCACATCACTGGCAGTAGGTGAGCAGGAGACATCCAGCCACAGGAGCAATCCCTAAATGCTTCCATCTTGCTCAGTTCCAGACAAAAAGTGATTCCCAGCACAGCTCTGAGGGATTCCTGGGTTTTGCAGCCTGAGATGCACCAGCCTCTCCTGGTGCTGTACGTGTCTGCGTGTCTCTGCCTGGAGGACCGCAGTCTCACTGCTGTTAGAGACATAAAGGCGGCTCAGAATCTCCTCTGTCTGGGCAAAGGATGCTGTCTGCAGTGCTGCTTCGGCTGCTGCTGCTTTCAGAGTCAGCTTTTGGCTTATGATTCTTAATGGTTTCGAGAGGACAGAAGGGGAAGGAGGGGCAGAAATCCTCCATATTCCCAATTTTGACATGGCACCAGTGATATAGGTTAGTTTTCATGCTGTGTCATTAAGGCAGGGCATGGTTCCCTTCTGTAAATCTTCTGATGCAGAGTAATATTCATAAAACAGATCTTTATTATGTGTAGCATGCATTTGGTTATCTTGTTGAGCTCAACATTTCCAACACAATAAAGTGTATTCCTGGAGCTGTTGGATTAGCATCACCAAGGGCACAATCTTGGCTCCCTTTCAGGAGGTTGGTACCTAACTTGAGGTTGTGTAAGCAATTAGTTTGGGACATCTGTCATGTGACCACAGCCGGAGGACAATATATTGGATTATTTAGGTGGATTGATGTACCAGGGAGACGAATTTTGAACTCCATTCCTTTCCATCTCCCTTATACACTGGAGGAGCAAAGGAGCAGCTTCTGCAGCTCAAAGCCGGTCTGTTCCAGCTGACCTGAAGGAGCCCTCGCTTGTGTCAACACTAAAGACTCAACCCTCTTGGAACCCAGGTCGTGAATGCTGTTTTTTTTCTGTGCTTTTCCTCCTTTCTGCATTTCCTGCAATATTAATAAGCTGGTTTGAAGTAACTGCCATCAGTTTCTCATCTGCGGTGCCCATGAAGCAGCACTCCGTCACTGGCTGCGATGACATTGTTTGGCGCAAGCGGCTGCCAGGTGAGTGAAAGTCAATCTGCAGTTGTGGAGTGAGTGGAAATAATGTGGCCTGAGACATGTGTATGTAATTTGTTCAGATGATTCAAGCGAGAGCCATAGCAACTGAGATAAACAGAGGAAATGATACTGGAAAACCAGCAGCGGCTTCATTTTAATAGCACAGCCTTTCCCCCAGACAGCTCAGATGTTTACTATAAGAGCTCCATCTTCCTGCATGTCTCTTCCTCCCCACCACCGCCATTGCTTCGCATGCCCTTAGTCATGAGATCAGATGGCTTCTTGGGTAAAGCACCACAGGCCAGATTCCACAGTTTCTACTTGAGCTAAAAGCCATCGGCTCCCTTCAAATAGGGGCTGCAGAATTTCTCTCCCTGTTTGCACGTAGAATTGTAGAATGGTTTGGGTTGGAAAGGATCTTAAGATCCTCCAATTCCAACCCCCTGCCGTGAGCAGGGACACGTCACCTTAGACCAAGGCTCTGTCCAACCTGGCCTTGAGCACTGCCAGGGATGGGGCATTTACCACTTCTTTGGGCAACCTGTGCCAGTGCCTCACCACCCTCCCAATAAAGAACTTCAGTGATTCAAAGGAACCTTATAAAAACCAGATCTCATTTTAGTTTCCCCATGGATCAAAAGGCACTTCGTGAAAGCATTATGGATTATTTGATCAAGTGTGATGTCCGAGCTAGGGATGTGCTTTTGCTAGAGATAAAACTATTGGGCAAGCATAAAGTCAGTGCTGTACAAAGGTAATGTCTGAAATGTAAAGAGTGGAGTAGAGCACAGCATCACCACTCCTCCAGTGTGAAGTTAAGGGTAAAGTTGGCTAATCTGTTGCTGTTGAATAACAAACGGCTCTTGAGAAGATCAAGTGTGACTTCCATGCCAGGGCTCTATCACATGCTTGGCAGCGGGGCCGTGCTGGTGTGTGGGCTTCTGGGCAACTGAAACCTCGAGCTGCAAGTGGAAATGACCCAGTGAGAGCAGCAGGCGCCTTGTGCTGCTCTGTGAAGAGAGGATTGGGAATGAGGACCTGAGTTCTGATGCAAGGAAATGATCTGGATGGCTGTGCTCACTATCTGGGGTTGTGTAATCTTGCGCTGGGCTGCAGTTGGGTATGCTTATCCCAAATCCCACCCCCCAGGGGAGCTGGTGGTGATTCACCTCTCTGAATCACAATTCCTGACAGCTTCTCTAATCGCTGTCCTCAGTGCGTCCTTGCTTCATGGGCTGCACATCCAATTGGATTGAAAGAAACATGCTCTCAAGCAAGTTAAATGCTGGCCGATTTCCTACACCAACACTTTAATCCTGCATCAGAGTTCTGTCTCTGTGGCTCGTTTCTTTTTGCAGTTGCTTTAAGAGTGAACCAGGAGACGCAGAAAATTAACAAAAGCCATTTAGTTAGCTGTAGAAATGTGGTACGTATCCAGTAATTTGACTGTGAGAAAAAGCGTACCATGGATATGCTTTTCAGTTCACAGTTTAAACCTGAATGTATTTATTTATTTAGAAAACCTGCTCTTTTTGTCATGATTTGGCAGCTCCTCAATTCTCTGCCATTCCAAGATGCTGCAAATACCAATAAAAAAGTCTAAATAAAGTTGTTTGAGCATACTTAACACTCTAAATACCTTCTTCCACATATGGCTCAATATAAAACTCCAAGTGTGTCTATACAGGGAATGCTAAGCTGTGTGTGCTTTTTTTGAATGACTGAAAATAAGGATTAGAGCTAATTCTGCATCATTTCACAGTAGGAATGGAGCCAGGCCACTGGTGGCTGAACTCTGGGTTAACTCTGTAAAGCCAACCTGCATTTCTTAGCAGGTACATGCACCAGTGCCTCTGCCTGGTGGCTCTGAGCTACCTGTATGCTCCGTAAGGTCACAGGTACTGTGATGTCTGTGGCAGGTGAATGTTTGGTGCTGCCTGTACATCCCTTTGCCTGCCTTGGTGCAGGTCTGGAGATGCTGCCCTCACTGTCACTGCTGCATTGAGCCAGCAAAGGATTTTGCCTGTGTGTTGTGAAGTTTGGTTTGTCCTAGACATTTATCTTAACTTGGCTTGAAGTGAATAAGCAGGCTGTGGAGCAAGGATGCCTCTTCCCCGGCATGTGTTATCAATGTTAGTGTAGGTGATAAAACAAGACACTCTCATCTTTCTCTTGGGTTTTCTTTCTCCACTTCATTATTCCATGTTATATGTTTATGTCACTTCCAGTTCTCTGCTCTGAAAGATTTCACTGTGCTAAAAGCTGAAACCTACAGGCAGGATGCAGAGTTTCTCAGCTGCCTTTGCTATTGAGCAGCAAACGTAAGTCAGAAGCCCAGTGTGTATTTTGCTTTTGTTACCATTCCTGTATGAAAAAATGTACATAAAAGGGCTGTTTGCTGACTCGAAGTGACTGAGGGAGCACAAGGAGCTGAGTGAAGGGATTCAAAAGGAAGAGATATGGAGTTCAGTCTTGAAGATGCTTTCCACAATCCTGTGTTTTTGCATTATCTCCATGGTGGCTTCAGGTCTCTTCATGGAGCTCAACACTGGCACAAGTGCTCGGCCTCTTTGTGTGTTCCCTAAGCCATAGAATGGTTTGGGTTGGAAGGGACCTTAAATCTCATATAGTTCCAGCCCCTGCCACGGGCAGAGACACCTTCCACTAGAGTAGGTTGCTCAGTGTTCCATCCTGGAACTTCCTTTTCCTGCCCGTCCTTGCTGTCAGGTAGAACTGAGAAACTGGGAACTGATGTGGAGAACTTGGGAGTGATTTTCAATTTGTGGGGTGCTTTGAAAGGGGGCAGTTTGAGAGCAGAGCTTTGCAGGAGCACCCGGTGCCAGAACTGGAACTATGAACCAACAGGGATAAAGGGCTGAGCTGGATGGCTTGGAGTTAGCGGTGGGCCAGCTCTCATAGGTGTTCAGTCAGAAGCAAACTATTTTCCATAGGATTTCAGAGTGGAAACTTAAGCTTTCCTAGAAGTGTTCTAGGAGGAGCAGGACTGCCAGTGATAGATGCCTTTCCAATAGGGATGGGAACTGCAGCTTGCTCCCTGCTTCACGGAGGTGATGCCTGCTCAGGAGGAACACCTGATTTATTGGGTTCTTCGGTGGCCAGTCTCTGACTGGAAATGTTTGGAGCCTGTTTTGAAGCTGTGCAGAAGAGCGTGCTTGCGTCATGCAGAAAATGCAGTGAGTCAGTGGAGTCCTGAGGGAGCTGTAACGGCTCAAACAGAAACTTGGAAAATGCAATGGGGATGGATTTAAAGACACAGCGTTTGCAGCCTCTGCTCCGTTCAGGGATGGGCTGCGCTCAACCAAGGCATCGGTGGTGAAGGGGTTCAGTGAGGGCTTTGCTGCTGTAAATACAAGTGAAGCTTTATAAGAACGATCCACCCGGGGCAGGGTGTGGAACTGGAAGGGGGTGTTAAGCTAGTTCTGCTTGCCATTATGCTCAGGATTTTGGTATTCAGGGAATCTCCATGAATTCCTCATTGATATGTGTGTTTTGGTATGTTAATGAATAACTTATTGGGAGGGACAGGAAGAAAGGCGGGGGGGGGGGGGGGGCAGCCTCTCGGTTTGGACCCCGCTCATCTTTCTCCTCAACGTTTTCAACTGCCTTCGGACTTGGGATGGTCTCTACAGAGTTACAAACTGCGCTGTTGCTGCAACGCAGCTGTGGTGGGGTGGCTCTTGGGCCCTTTCATCTGCACTGGGAAGACAAGGTCCTGTTAAGGAACCACTGTGGGGTTTGTAAAGACATGCCCAGCTCCTGCCTGGGTCATAGCGGGTGTTAGAAGCTGGTGCCATCACCACGGGGCGGTTTGCTGTTAATGGACATTGCTCTTTTCATGTCCACCCACAGGTAGATAAAAGGGATACGGGATATACCCTTCCTTCAGACCAAACGCTGAATCACAGGAGGTCATTTCAGGGGTTAGGTGTGTTCTTCTGGTTCCTATCCCAGGTGAAATAGCCAAGGGCTGTGTGATGCTGTTGGTGTATTGGTTGTTTCATTTGAGACCTTTGTAATTCTGACCACTGTAGTACTTGGGCACCTCGAAACCATGGCTGAATTCATCTTTATATTTCTGGAGGGAAAAAGCATCCATACTGTGGCACAAGAGTGAAGTCAAAGATAAGGTCCTGTGCTTTATATATTCCCTGTTGAATCCCTATTGGTTTTGCTTCCGAATTCAGAGCGTGTTTTCTGCATTTACAGGGACAACAGGCTGAAGCTGTTCCTCCCAGCAGAGGTAATAAAACACAGCAAAAAGCCCTGATGAATCTCCCCTCTGGGTAGGCTTTTCCCTTACTGGGACAGAGCGTTTGTAACCCAGCTTCAGGTGCTGAACTTGGCTGATTTTATCTGAGCACGATGTATCAAAGCTGGCTGTCCCTTGCAGGTAAGGCAGTCCTCCAGAGTGAACGTTCTGAAAATGAAAGAACCAGTTTCTGGAGAGCCAAGAATGAATCAAAATGAGAAAACCCGGCTTTTCCTGCGTATTTGGGGGTTTTGAGCTCAGATCCCTCAGGAGTCCTCCGACGTTATCTTGGTAGCTGCATGACTTAACAGGGTGCTGAAGTGTTCTGAATGAGCATTCCTGGTTGTCCCACCAGCTTGGCCTTGTCCTGCCCTCCAAAGCTGCATCACAAATCTCCCAGCTCCCGGGGTTTGGAGCTGTCTCTCTATGGTTAGATTGTTTGAATGAATCATAGAATCCCAGCCTGGTTTGGGTTGGAAAGGGCCGCAAAGCTCATCCAGCTCCAACCCCTGCCGTGCGCAGGGACACCTTCCACTAGAGCAGCTTGCTCCAAGCCCCTGTGTCCAGCCTGGCCTCGAACACTGCCAGGGGTAGGGCAGCCTCAGCTTCTCTGGGCATCCAGTGCCAGCAGCTCAGCACCCTCACAGGGAAAAGCTTCTTCCTAAGATCTAACCTAAAACTCCCCTCTGTCACTTTAAAGCCACCCCCTCCTCCTTGTCCCATCACTAGAAGGCCTTGTCAAAAGTCCCTCTTCAGCTTCCTTGTCAGCCTTTTTAGGTACTGGAAGATTGTGCACAGCAGGAGTCTGTGCCAGGTCTTCAGTTCTGTGCATTTCCTAATTCACTCTGCATATACCCATTGCTTGAGTTTGCTTCCATTGGGTTGTGTACTGACCTGTGTATTCTGCTGCGCGTTTAGGCTCTTCTGCCACTTTCTTACCAGCAATATAGAAACATTTTGTAGCGTGCATGCACATCCTTGTTACGGTTCGGCTTTAACTCTCTTGCTGTAACCGTTACATTGAGACCATGAACGCTTCATTAGTTCATTTTGATTGAAGAGCGATATGGCCCCAGCGATGCTTATGCAAATGGATGATTCACTTATCTCTTCAGAGCTGAATTTAAGTATCTATAAAATTTTAGGTTTAGGCAAGTAATTGCATTATGGTTTTGCAACTTCTGTGAAAGAGGGGTTTTTTTTTACACCCAGGGCCATATTTCAAACCTGTGACCTTATTCCTATAAAGCAAAGCTATTTCATTACATCATAGCTGTGCAATTTGCCTTTCGATAGCTGACATTTGCATTTGTGTTGGAGCCATTAAATATTTGTTTGCTTAAAAAGCTGCAGAGGTTTACATGTTAGCGTGTAAATGGTAATGAAAAAAATAACTTAAAAAGTGGTATTCTTTGGCCTTTTTGCTGGAAACAAAGGAATCGTAGTTTTCCCTTCCATCATCACCCTCTGCTTGGGTTCCAGAAGAAATGATTAATGACTTCTTTGCCTTTGCAGCTGCAATATTTGGTTGCAGACTGGCTTCGCTACTGATACATACAGCAATTTTTTGCAGTTAATCACATGTTATCTTATCCACAGCAGGTGACTAAGATCGTACTCAGATGTAGTTGTTCTCCCTCCCGGTGCAGTAAGCAGCATCTCTGAAGGCAAGTTCCCCTCCATGGCACTTTCTCCCTTTGTATATTGATACCAGTTCACAATTTACATTATCTTAAGTCATTGAGGAGCGTAGAGTCCAGGATCTGCTGCCATTCACTGTGCTTTGAGGCACCGTGGTTTCCTTGCTGCTCTCATTAAAGTTAGATTTCAGGTAAGTTGAATGAGACATGTGTGAATCCTTTGGGATGGAGTGGATCAACATATAGGTGAATCAGGATGATGTGTCAGTCTCTTACAATGTGCGTGCTTGCAGGCTTAGTATAAATGCTGAATATTTTAGCTTAGTATTTATTATCATTAGTTATGGCCAACAGTTTTTGAATCCCATTGGATTCCAGCACTAGCTTCTCCTGCTGAACTGGCCAAAACACATCTTTGGTCTGTCTGTAACTTTAAATTGTCTTTTTGTTCCTCTCTTGAACCTCTTTTGTCACTTATCTTTTGCCAGCAAGTCTTGTGAAAGCAGCACCCCTTGTGATTCAGATCAACTGACTCTTTGGCATAGGGACTACAGCAGTGCTAGGGAGGACCCCTCCTGTGGGAGCCAGCCAGGAGCCATTGCCTAACCCCCTGTGCCGGGATGCACGTTGCTCAGTAGTAGGTTGCTGGGTGAATGGGATTGAGAAAACCTTCCTCTGCCCACGCTGGAATGGGTAGCACTAAGATCCATAGGAATGTGTTCTTGGCACAGCAGGCTCAGGTCCCGCAGTGTTAAATTCCTTGTGCAAGCTCACCCCCTTGGTAACACCTCTGTGCCACTGACTATTCATCTTAAAACCCACAACAACAAAGGGGTAATTGCATACATTTTGTAAAATGGCTATTTTTGCACATTCACCCTCAGATGGCGTTTGACCCTTAATACAGATGGTTTCACTTAATGTATTTTGTTTAAACAATCCCTGTTCCTGGAAGTGGTTTCAGAATAGGCTGTTCCTCATTGCCGTTCGTGTTTGCTTTTTCTTATGATATTAGAAGAAGCTTGAAGAGAGCAGATTCAGGAAAGGGCAGTCATCAGCATTAACAGGCAGTTGTGGAAGCCTTCGTATTTTCCAGTTACAGTACTGGAGCTTTGCTGACTCCTCACAGCTTTCAGGACTGAAGTGGTTTGGAGCACTTTTGTTAGCCTGTAGAGCTCACTGTGTTTGTATTACTCCTCTGACTATGTTGTAGACCTCAGGGAGTCCCAGCACATTCATGTGGAACAGTTTGTCATCTGAAATACCTGCTTTTCCCATGGGACAGGATTCTTGGTGCTCCAGCACACAAAAGCCTCCCCTTTCTCTTGGATACAAGTGAAGCGTTTCTGTGCGAGGGGGAGAAAAATTGTCTGTTATCCTTGGATCTATCTCCTTTTCATGTCTATTCTAATCTCTGCATGTGCAGGCTTTTCACAGGTTGTGCAGGATGTGTTGTTGATGCTGAATGCACCCTGGGCAAGCTGTGAAAAGCCTACATCAAGTTCAGCCTCAGGAGCCTTTCCATGCTGCCCTCTGCCATAGCCACGCTGCTGCGGAGCAGCTCCACTTGATGGAAAGAATGCAAGTGCCCTCAAAGTACTTGAGAAATGTGTTCTGTAAACTGGAAGCTGGTGAATTGGGTGTGTTACAGAACATTGCACGTTCATAAGGCACCTTCTAGCAGTGGATCTCAAGGCTGGGACCTGATTTGTAGTTGGCTTGTCCAGGAGCCAGGTGCCATGAGAATCTTTCACTGTTTGGAAAACAAGAGGCACAAGTCAGGTAATTGCTTTATCTGCAATTACAGGGGAAATCTAAAGAAGAGTTGGAAATAAAACTGTGGCTTGTCTATTCCTAGAGAATATTTTTAACCTGAAAGTTTCATTTCCCCTTACTTGTTTCATTGCTAAAATCATTTCATCTTAGAAGACAGACCCAGGGCTTAACAGTGTTAAGCAAAAGTGAACCAAGCTATTATCAGCTCCTCCCAAAACAATAACCTGATAATTCTCCCAGTCACACTGTGGCATCCTTCATGTACCACTTCAGGTACAACTGAAAAATGAGAAATCACATAGTCTGTGGGGTTCTTCCTCTTTGCTTGTTCTTGATCTTACAAATGGTATGTTACACAGTTTAAAATCCTTTTGTTACCTCTTCAGTATCTTCTATTACCCAATGCAGGTGGTGCACTGGCTTCATTCCCCCTTGCCTCCAGAGAAAGTCCTGTTCCTTACCCCAGACCTTCCTCTGCTTTGAGATTAGTCTTGAAATAGGTTCTCCTGGCACTCGAGCTGCAGCGTGTGTTGAAGGGGGCTTAAGGGAACACAGCAGCTCTTTCACCCTCCGAAAATCCTCTGGCCATGTTCCAGGAGTAAGACTTACAAAGTCTGAGCTGAACCAAGAGAGGGGAGGAAACTGGGACGTGTGGCCTAACAAAAACCAGTTGGCTTTTGCTCTGGGTTTTCCCACTTTTTGGTTCAAGCCAGAGCTTTCCTTCTCCTTTAGTGGTACATGTTCTAGACTGCTTTTGTTAGTTCACTTCACAGGCTTGATATAACTTAATATAGTGTACCAAACTTGGCTGGGCAGGTGGAAGAACTTGCACGGGAGGTTTGAATACACTCTGGACTAGTGGTGCTAAGTCTTCCTGTAACCCCAAAGTTTTAGATACCATCTGGTAGAGTCAAATGGAAGTGTTCTACTGGGGTAATACATGATAATAATTTCCATGCCTCTTACAAGATGTTGAAAGAGAGATACAATGTCAGGAAGTGTTGGATATTTATGTTTACTGGGCATGTTGCATGACTTCTCCTTCATGGAGAAAGCAAGAACAACGTAAGAGCTTGTACTAGAGGCTCACAATGTGAAGAAATGCCATGGAGTGTACCTAACCTGCGTATCACTGACATGAGACCTCAGTATGGACTAGGAGGTCAATCAGAAACAGGAAAAGCTGTGAATTTAATAACAGAGAGTGGTGGTTTATCTTCTGCCTGGAACTTCATGGAACACCCCCAGAATCAGGAGAAGCTCACAGGGGAGCTACAGAGGAACTTCTTACTCCAGAAAGGGTTTCTGTCTTTTCAGAGAGCATTGTCTCAACTGCAGCACTGTTGCATGTCTGGGTACCTGTCAGCTCTCCAGCAATTTGAGGCATTGCCTTTCCTACATCCAGGCTGGAGCATGGCCAGTTACTCAAAGCTGGCTAAAGTACTTCCAAGTCAGGTGGAACCAGGTCTTGCAGTGCTGAATGACTCCATGGTCTGTTTGATGCTCTCTGAATGATGAATGAAATGCATCTGTATCTCATCCACTCCTACATTCATATTTATTTCTTTTGGATTTGTTTGTAGGTGTAGGAAAGTTCGGTAGGATTAAGCTGTGCATACAACTCAGTACAGTGATTTTCTCAGTATTTTGAAGTAAGAAACAGCTCTCCTGGCCCTTATGCCAGCACTGTATTTGTATGAACCTGTCATGAGGAAAGTCCTCGCATTCTTGAACTGGGTCACCACATGGTTGTGTGAGTACTGGTGCCAATAAGAGGGAGTAGAAGGGAAAGGCTGGACTGAGACACTGTGGATTTAGATGGGGTTAACTTATGAGGACCTTCACTCCATGCCAGCGTGATCTTTTCCCAACTGATCCCTATGTTTTCCTGTAGCACTCTCTCTGTTTCCTGCCCCTGTGCTTCATTGTGCATATTTTCAGAGCTGTGGCAGGTGTTTTAGTTGTTTATTTGCTTATTTAATCATTTGTGCAGGTCGCCAAAATCCAGTTCTCCCCACGTGAACAGTGAAGTGTTCAGCGAGGGCCAGCTGAGCCTGCAGTGAAAGCTGTGGCAGCTCCAGGGCTGTGTGGAGCAGGGTGGGATAGCTTATAGGGTGCTGACTGTTGCTATTCAGTTAGAGTTCCGCACTTCTCTTTATTTTCTGTCTGGTATGTGGGCAGACAGAATCTACAGCCTTTATTCACGCCAACAGCTGTAAACCTCAGACCACATGTAATGTATCTGCTCTGTGAATGGCTCTGATTAATGATGGGCAGGTAGAGTGGAGAGGGAATGAATAGAAAGGAACTTTGGATTTCCCAAAGTACACAGAGAGGCAGAGTTTGGGGTTACTGGAGACCAGCAGCACTGATTTCTTTTTTACACCTTTGTTCTTTCTCTTGCCTCTTTTGCCTGGAAAGGCAGAAAACATGGAGGTATTCCACAGTCTCATGCCGTTTTCTAGGTCTAAATGCAGATATGACAAGCGTTATACTCTAAGCGTACCAAAGAAACTTATCCTGAAAGGGTTTAACTTAAGAACTTTGCCCCTGATGAATTCAACATCAGGCTTTTGAGTTGTCTTAATGGTGCAGCCTGGAGGGAATATAACTTTTGGCTTTCCCCCGAAAGTTCAAATTAAAATGCTTCTTTTCAATGTGTTTTTCTGTTTAGGACTTGAAATATTGCTTTTAAATCCTTGTGAAATTTTAGTGCTAGGTCCAGTGCTTAGTCTGCATTTGCCTATGCTCGGCAGTGCATGAATAGAACGGGTACCACTCTCAGCATCCTTGCCCCAGTTGGACCAAGACAGAAGTGTATATACATCTTTGTATTTGCCTTTCTTCACAGTGAAGTTGCTTATTTCTGTCTGAGGTTTCTGCCTGTTGGCCTTATTCTTCACAAGAGAAATTACTAGTCCTGCCTTTACGTCATAGTCCCAGCAGGACTCTTAAAACTTGCTATATTGTGTCCTGACAACAAAATAAAATGCTGGCCTGTTTGGAGGCAACCATCGCTGCGGGCGGTTGTATTTAACTGGATTTACTCCTTTCTGGGAGCATACATTTAATTTATTGCAATGGGAATAATAAGCCATTAGTGCTATGGAGCACCAGGCACTTCACCTGCATGTCTGACAGAGGCTGAGAGTAGATACGGAGGGTGGTTAAGTAGTAATTCCAATCAAGTGATTGTAGGTGGTTTTATATAGCATCCTTTAGACTTCTGTAGATGCTTTTTTAGTTACAAAGGGCTTCTACTTTCTCCAGATAATGTGTATTCCCCCGTGGATGAATTAGTTTCTGATTGGAGGCACTGTTGGGTTTTGTTGTTCATTTGGGTTTTTTATTAAAAAGAAAAGAAAATAACACTCATTGCAGTGTCAGGAAAGGTTTATGCTGTGATCCCGTACAGGTTTCTGTCCATCAATACTGATGTATTTCAAAAGCATAACTCTTCTTAGGATTAGACCCCTAGAGAAGAATGATCTCTGCAGTTGAATTCATCCTGGTCTCTTGGTGCTGTGTGTGTTGCTCAACATTATGCAGTTCAGAAAATGATTGTAATCTTTGCTGAACTCAATGCTGAAAGAGCTTAGGTGAGCAGGGTGAGATGAAAGGTGTCTGGCTGGGCAGGGAGCCCTCACTCACCCCAAAATAGCTGTGAAAGTGTCTATACTGCTGTGAGACCTCCTTTGTGCGGTCAGCTTCAAGGCAAAGGAGCTGAACTGCTGCTGGGTTTGATGGATTATTTGTTTATTGATGGGTTATTCCTTATGTCTGCTGTGCCCGAGGGGTTTTATCCTTTGCTTTTCAAGTACTTTAGTGACTCCTATATCCGTGGCAGCACGAGTGTGCTGGCGGTGTTCACAGAGCTGTGCCCCACATTAAACTCTCTGCTTAGGAGAGAAAATGCAGCCCAACTGCATAGCTTGGGTGGAGAGAGCAAGTCAGGAGTTCCAACGATTCCAATCATATTAATTCAATAGCTGATGCACAAAAGGGTTTTCACATTGGCCAGGGGTAAAGTGCTCAGTGTGGATTGCTGTTCCCCCAATGTGGATGATGAGATGTGGGTAACAACCAGGCTGCAGGCACCTCGTGCAGGGATGCTCGGCAGACCTCGCCTCCTCTTTGCGCCTCCCAGTCCCTGCTGGGTCTAATGCAGCAGTGGCTCAGTAATACTTGTTTTCTTTTCTTCTTCTCCCCTTCCACCCCCTCCTCATGTGTAATCTGAGCTCCTAGGCCTGCTCTTCTGCTTTGGCAGATTTTGCAGCTCTTGAATGGAAGAAATTAACCACTTCCTTGCTGTCAGGACTAAAGCATGTTTTACTGGTCCTCCTGGCTCTTCCTGCCCAGCGGGGTCAGAATTACACAAGGTAGCCTCTGAACTCATCAGCTTGGAGCTCCCCCTTTTAACCTGTTGTTTTAACTTCACTTTTTCATCTGCATTTCCTTGCCTTTTCATTTGAAAGAAATACGGAAACGCTCCCACTCCACATCTGAGTCAGTATTTGGCAAAGCAACTTCTCTAAAATTTATTCTCTGATACTTTCCAAGTATGTATCTTTACTGGCTGTGTCCTGGCTCTCTGTAACCTCTCTTCTCTGGTCTGGCAGGAAACACTGAGCTTCAGTAGGATCCCTAAACTGATGTGACTCTACCTATTGCACGGAAACTCTCCGTCTCTGCTCCCTTTAAGAACCGTAACAAACTGTCCAGGCAATGGAAGTCGGGTGGTTATAGTGAGTTTGGGTGATGTTTGTGGGTTTTAGATACTCTGCCCTTTGTATCTTTTCAGATCTGAAAAGTGCAAGATGCTTCTTTTTTTTCCCCTGCCTGCAGATGTTTCACAAAGCATTTAATGGAAGAGGCCCAAAACTTTTTCAGTGATTTGTGAAGAGCCCCTTTGGACTTGAATTTAACCTTGTAGGCTTCAAATGGAAACACCCCAGGCAATTCCCTGTGGAGCTCACATCCCAGCTTGCTTCTTTACATAAGTATGGTGGGGACTGAGCGCCATTGCAGGAATTGAGTTGTACCCTCTGCCTTCTGCCCTGCTGCTCGAAAGGAGATTCAAACAGTTGAACATCCCATCTCTGAACTCCCACCGCTTCCAGCCGCCTCCTTCACTCAGGAAAAGTGCAAATAGCAAACATCTGTTAAATCAAGGACTCAAAACAACAAATGCACATGTTTTGTTGCAAAATCCTCTGTTTTCTGTGGATGTCTGCAGTGGACTCTGTAACCTGGGTTTGTTGTTTGTTTCTTTCCTCTTCTGAAGTTTCTTCCTATGCGAGCAGGACTTGTGAAGTGCGAGCAGTGTTAATATTTCATTGTACGTGCAGGATGCTTCTCTCTGCTCTTGCAGGGCCTTTCATGCTGTGCTGGGTGGTTTCTGAAGGCAGGAAAACACTCTCTGCCCTCAGGTGTTAACTAGCCTTTGTTCAAATTCATGTGTGGGTTGGGTTTTAATTTACAACATTGTCCATTGTAGAATGGTCAGAATAATAGAAAGAGGCTTTTGTTTTTAATGTGCTGTTTGAGCTAACCCGTTTGAGTTTTGAGGAGAGCTTTAATGGCAAAGTAGAATAATGGTCTCTATAGAAATGCTTTGCCTGTGAGCTGGAAAAGGAAAGGAGGGATGTCTACGTAAAAACCTGGAAGAAAACAGACAGTAGCATCGCTGGTGGAGTGGTTTTGAGGTAGGGCAGCACTGGAGAAACTCGGCGTGGCCTTACGCACATCACTGAGGGCACAAAGGTTCGCCTGAGCGAGGCAGAGCCAGAAAACCACTTGAGCCCTCTTTGTCTTTGTCTGGCATTACTAATCCCAGGGGCATTGCTCATTCCCGGTGATCACCAAATAAGTGGAGGTCGGAGATCCTTCAGTGTCTTGGTTGCTTGGGCTTTCTCCTGAAGTGCATGAGCAAACTTGGAAAGTTTGACTGGGCTGATGTAGTCATTCCCTGTGCAGACACCAGCAAGGGCTTTTCTCACCCTGTACCTGTTACGTGGCAGGTATTACAAATGCATCACAAACGTAACTGCCTTTCTGTATAGTGCTGTCATTGCCAAGTCAGTGGGAACCTTGGAGTGTCCTGGAAGACTTGTCTTCACTTGTGGTTTGGAGCAGTTACAAGGTGTCAATGAACAATTAGGGAGACTAAGAGGTGATTGACTCAAGAGACAGTTGTTTAAATCTGGGGGGGCTTCTAATGGCTGGGTGTGGGATGTGCACTCAGGAGGAGCCCTGCCAGCCTTGGACTCAGGTAGCGCCCTGCTTTCTTCCGCATACCATAGTAGAGCTCTCATGACTCAATGTGCAGGACCCACTGAAGCTGTGCTCACTGCAAACAGTTTTAAAAGACTCCACCAGACAGTGTGTTGTGCTACATGTGCCAAGAAGGTAGAGCTCACTAGGCAGGATTTTAAAGCTGCCAGTCCTCTCAATCAAGTGTGCACTGGTATCTTCCCAAACCTGTGGCACATTGTATATAAGAGGTGATAGAGGCGTTTAAAGGCGGAGGGTGTGAAAACACAAAGGAAAACTGGAATGTGTCAGATGAAGCTAGATCTGTCTGCAGAGACACTGGCACAGGGTGCCCAGCGAAGCTGTGGCTGCCCCATCCCTGGCAGTGTTCAAGGCCAGGTTGGATGGGACTTGGAGCAACCCGCTCTAGTAGAGGGTGTCCTTGCCCGTGGCAGGGGGTTGGAACTGGATGAGCTTTAAGGTCCCTTCCGACACAAACCAGTCTGGGATTTTATGATTTGTTGTTACATCAAAGCCCAGCTTTGTTACAGCTGCGTCTGTAGCAGGTCTTGTGGTCATTTGTGGGTTTCAACATAGGCTTCTTTGGTCATTTTCATTACACGTATATTTGTAATCAGGTAATGGTGTTTGAATGCATTACTCCGCTGTGTGAAAGATGCCATCAGAGGGGAGCTGTGTGGTATGGCAGTGCTCTGTGATATAGACCTGTTCTTAATCCTCAAGACAGTGACCTGTGACTACCCAAAATCATGTGGAACCTTATCCCTTACTAAGAAAAATGCATCTGAGAAGTGATTCTACATTTCATTGCTTCAGATAACAGTGCTTTAGAACTGTCAGAGAGTTAGTCTTTAACACCCATGGGGATGTTGCCAGCTGCATTTAGAGAACAGTAAGATAAAGCACAGGTAATGCATAACTGTAAGCAAGAATCTGCTTTCTTCCTGATGCCTTCCTGTACTCCCTTGCTTTAACCACTGGTTTGTGCTGCATCCATTTCACGTGACTTTTTCCATCCCACAACAGCTGAACATGCCTATCAAAAAGCACCCAGTGTTTGGGGCTGCAAACTCTGTTCTCTTTCTGGGTCTCAAAAAAGGATTCTAAAGTAAAATAAAGCTCTGCTTTTCAATGGGTGATGAGCGCTCAAGCTGTTTTTAATGGTATCGCAGCAGAATTCACTCCAGCTGTAAACGGCATGGGATCGTGCCAAAACTCACTTTCTGTTCATGGAGTCCAGTCCTTTCACTGCTGCTGGTGTGTGTGTGTATGATTGTTCCTTTTTGGAAAAAAACATTCCTTAAGTTTTGGGTAGCTTTAAGAAAGTAAAGAATAAGTAGTTTTCTGCTAGAAGCAGCTCAAACATGAAGGCAATTGGCTAAATAGGTTTATGCTCTTGTATGAGCATGGCCAATAAAGGCTAATGGATACTGGATTGCATTAACAAGAGCAGAGCCAGCAGGTCGAAGGAAGTGATTATTTCCCTCGTTTTGGCGCTTGTGCAGCCACATCTGGAGCTGGAGCCCAGCTCCCTCCTTCCCCTGCAGCGAGGCTGATGCTGGAGCAGGGGGTGAGGGGACTGAACGGATCCCTGGCCTCTCATAACCACCCAGCTGGGGCCTGGAGAGGCTCTTAGGGTTTCACGCTGCCGAGGACACTGAGTTAAAGTTTAGGTGCAAAAGGCTGGAACAACCTGGAATAGATACCTCTGAGGAGGAGGTAGAATTGGAGACCTTTTGAGTCTGCTCCCAACCAAAATCGTTTTGTCATTCAGCAACAGAGCCTCAGTTGAAGGCTGCATCAGTCCTTTGGAGTCTGTAGTCCAAGGTCTGCATGCTTTTCATAACTGATTTTATTCTAACATGTCTATATGACAGGCAAACATGAAAGGGATTAATAGATGTCAGCCATAAGAGCAGCAGAGTTCCTGTGACACTGCCGGTATGGCTTTTATTCTTTATCACCAGTTAATTTCATGGCACTCAGGAAAGGCAGAGGGTGTTTGCTCAAAGTATTTACAGCCTGGTTTGCCATGATACAAAGGCGAAAACGTTGAAGGATGATGTTTGTAGCAGAGGGACCACACAAGCTTCTCTACATGGAAGCATGAAGGGAATTAATTGATAGCTCTTTGTGTGTAACTCCCCAAGTGGATGTGTTTCTCCTACAGCAAGGTTCTTCTGCGGGCGAGTTAATTTAATTTCAGATGAGGCCTTCTTCTTCAGGAATAAGCACCCCAGGAGTTCATCAGGAATGTAATCCGCATTAATTCTAGGGGTGCTCATTGTATTAACCTTAATTGTAACGGCTGGGTGGTGTTCAGGGGAGGCAGCCTTTGTACTGCGGAGGAATGCTATGGGGACTCTGCATTCCTGCAGCTGCAGCAGAAGGAGAAGCAGGATAAGGATGCTCCTCATATGGAAAAGAAGTTGTGTGCAGAAGGCCTGGTCTGCTCTTACAACATTTCTTCATCCCTAGCTCCCTAAACACCAACACGGCCTAAACATGTGATGGCCGAGTTCCTCCTGTGATTTCTGTAACCTTTCCTCTCCAAATCTGCTTTGAACTTCTCTTCCTTTTCTTTCCCTAGTGCAGTTCTGCACAAGTTCTCTGTTGCATTCCCATCTGAGGTCAGGCAGGCAGGGAACAAGCGAGGTGCTGGTGTCTCCTGAAACTCTCGTGCTCCCATGAAATAGAAATCCTCCTCCAGAAGTGAAAGGGAGGACGTGGGGAGTACCGCATTGTTGTCTTTCTGGTGCACATGGAGGCTGCTAGAGGTGGGGAATCGGGTCTGTGGCCTCTGCACTGGAGTCTCTAAATTGAGGAGATGTTTTAAGTTCTTTCACCATTCCCTGGTTTGTTAAATGGCGATATCCATGTCCGTCTCCTCTCTGGGAAAGAGTGACTGCACTGTGTACATCCACCTGTCCTTGCTGTGATTCTTTCTTTGCTAGAATTGATGTGACTTGTAGTTTAAAACAGGCAAATGCTATTACTGTGGTTCAGTACTGGTTGAGAGACTGAGGATTTCCTTCCAAGCTGTCTTTCATGTGCACACCCCATGGATCAGAAGAACTGAGGCGAAGTATTGCTGTAAAGCAGTGTTTAAGGCGTCTGAGTAGTGTGTGCTGTTTCAGAGGCATAGTCCTCAGATGCTGGAAGCACACGCAGTTTCCCCTAAAGTATTAAATGTTTGGAAACGTTGAGGGCAAAAGAGGGCCAGCTGGTCAGTAACCTTTCCAAAACACACTGCTAGTGTGGAGGGAAGTTTCCTGGGACAAAAATGAGGATTTGCTGCTTTGTTGATCCTGTGTGTGACGCACCACGTGCTCCGGTTCCAACCCACTGCCACGGGCAGGGACACCTTCCACTAGAGCAGGTTGCTCCAAGCCCCATCCAGCCTGGCCTTGAACACTGCCAGGGATCTCCTTTATATACAAATATATATATATATATATATATCCTTTTTAATATATCTATATAAATTTTATATATATTATATATAATAATTATATTTTATGATAATATATATTTATATAAAAATATATTTATATATTTTATAGATATATTCAGACATCCATACATGGAGAATATAAATATCTAGCAAAAATGCTGGCTGTTTTAAAAGGAGACACATAATGATACTAGAAAATAATCTATACGTATGTAAAACTGGGGGGCAGTAATTAACATGTAGCCCTGAGAAACCTGCAAGGGAAAGGCACAGTTTGCAGGAGAAGAGTAGGTAGTGGGAGAGTGAAAACTTTTGCCCCCTTGTGCAAGAGGAGTCATATCCTGTGAGTATCATTGCATCAGCTGAGATTTCAATCTGTTTTCCTGTAATCGTCACAGAGCTGCTCCGACAGCATCCTTTGGGAAGGACCTCCAGCTCCCCTGCAGTTTTTGTGCTGGGTTACAGATGGGCACAGCTCTGTTTGCTTTTCCCTGTTGCATGGCACAGTATTTAAACAATTCCCTTAATACGCTGTGAAATGACACACTTTGAACTCTTGGCTATTGCCTGCAATTCACTTGGTTTAACAGAGCCACGCACCAGAAACACCAAAGCAGCAGTGCTGTTACCCCTCAGTCCTGCCTTTCCCCCTTCCCCAGGCTGGAGGACCTTGTTGCTTGTCCTCTCTCTGCACTGGGAGAGGAGGCAGCAGGGTGCAGGCAGGAGGAGGGTTAAGGAGCGAGGGCGTTGCTCGCCTGCTTGATGTCATGGAGCAGGCAGGGCTGAAGGGGGCCCTTTGTTGGCAGCAGAGCCCCAGAGCCCTGCCTGCACCCAGCGCCCCGCATGCGGGCAGCTCCCGCCAACTGCGGGCAGCAGCCACTCTGCCCTCCTCGGTTGGTTTGGCTTTTTGCCTTCTCTTCTATTTCCCTTTCTTTTTTTCTCCCCTTTCTCCTCCCCCCCCCCCTTTCTCCCGCCAAAAGAGTTGGGAAGGAGGGAACATGGCTGGAGTTAACTCCCGGGGAGAGGAGATGCGGGGCCCCAGGATTTTCCGCCTCCTGGGCTTGCCCTTGTAATGGTTTTCAGAGCGCTGGATTTCTTACGCTTTTCCTGGATATTTTGTTTTAGACTTTTCCTGGACGTTCCGATTTAACCTTTTCCTGGATGTTTTGATTTAAACTTTTCCCGGAGATTCTCTTTTAAACTTTTCCTGGATTTTTTAGACTCTTCCCAGGTTTTTTGTTTGACTTTTGAAAGACTTTTACAGGATAATTCCACAGCGCGAGAAGCAGCTGAAAGAGGGGGAAGGGAAACCAGACAGCTGAAGCCAAACTCTAACAAATGAAAATGTTGGAGATTTGCTTGAAATTGGTGGGTTGCAAATCAAAGAAGGGGCTTTCCTCCTCCTCCAGTTGCTACCTGGAAGGTGAGTACCCACAGGGACCAAGGGACCATCAGTTGGGGGGGCTTCTGTGTGCTCGAGGGGCACGGCCCGATGCTGCCACCATCCCAGACAAGAGTTCTGTCCCTTGCTCGCGGGTTGGGGCCAGGCTTGGGGAGATGTTTGGTGCTGTCTGGGCCTTGGCATGCTGGGGACCGAGGGGTGTAGTGGCATCCGGACCCCAGGTGACTTTCATTAGCCGCAGTATACAAAGGGAGCGCAGCTCTACCATTTATGGTTGTAAAATGTCAAGTGATCTTCTCGCCGAGCCCATAAACAAAGCCCTATCCACAGGCCTCGACTTCATACTTGCTTCACCAGGGAAGATTCTCCCTTGTTTTGGACAAGGGAGATGGTAAAACTCAACCCCAGGCACAGGAAGAAAGTTTAGATGAGCCCAGCAGTAAAACAGTTTCAGCATGCGTTCATGCATGAACTGTTAGTTGGTTAGTTGGTTGTTCTCTTCTAAGTTTGCTCTCCGCTCATTTAACTGCATTTTTTGTGTTTGGTTTTGAAAGGTGGTTTTTGACTTACACCCGTGGTCATTTGTAGATGTTAAACGTATGGACCCGTCGACTTCAGGTTGAAAGCCTGGGTGATAGAGGCACTGTGCTGTGCTGTGCTGGAGGACTTGGGGCTGAGGTCTTGCTTGGCCTGACTTCAGGCAAGTTCTTCACCCCAGCCCCTTGGCTGTGCTAGCGGGGCTGTGTCCGTCCCAGGGCTTCTCCAACTTCTTTTGTGTTGCTGGATGTTGCTGCAGTAAAAATAATCCTCCTGCCAGGAGGACCGTGCTAACTCATCAAATCAGAAGCACGAAAGGCAGCAGCTGATTTCCTGGGGCCTATCGCAAGTCGCTGTTGCTCAACTCGCAAATATTCGGTGGAGAAATGGTCCTCGGAAATTCATGGGTTAGGAATCCAAAAGCTACAAATGGCTTCTTGTGGCAAACCCACTTGAAGAGGCTTTGGAACGAGGGTCTGTATTTATCAGATGCATTTAGTGGCTCTGAAGACTTTTCTGCTCTCTAAAATCAAAGACGTTTCTTCTACTTATTTAAAGTTTCAGAAACCCAATAGTGGGCAGATGCCCATGAATAACTTTGATCTTTCCTACGTGACTGAGCTCTTCTGTGAACTTTTTAGGTCTCTAAAACCTCTGACTGTGGCCCCTGCCTCTGGTATTGCTCAGGCGGTGTGTTGTGGAGGAGCTCTGAGCCGTGCGCTGGGCCTCCTTTCGGTGCCCTTGGATCTTTCAACGCAGGCCTGGGAGAACAGGCAGAGCATCTGGGGCCTCTCTTCCCTGCAGAAATGAATGCGAAGGGATGATGTTACAAGGGTGTTACCCTGGCTGTTTTTGCAACTTTTCTCTTTTGTTTGTGTTACAACCACTCCCCCTCTCCCCAATTTGCAATGCAGTTGCATAACAGGATTAGAGCATGGGTTGACTTGCACCATGTAGGTGGTATCAAGTTAAAAACACAGTCATTGACACAATAAGTACTGGAGTATTTCCACTTTCTGCTTCCTGAGAATGTGGTTGCATTTGCTTTTTATGGTGGGATGGGAGATGAGCATTGAAACAACTTTTAAGTGATCTATCAGAGTAGCTCAGTCTTGTTTTTCAGCTCAGCATGGGGCAAAAGTGAAGGCAGCCTCCACGGGGTGTATTAAAGGTGAACAAAGGTGGCAACTGTGGCTTTAATACTGTGATGGTTAGGGCATAGGCAGCCCAAGACACACTGCAGTTGACTGTGGATCTTGTGGAGGGTGAGAAGCAAGAGTCTATACTTATGTGGGGGGAGAACCCCAAGTGTAACACAAATAGGATTTTCTGTCACTTCTGTCTGAAGCCGAAGGTCTCAGCTTTCTTATTAAAGTTATGGTGAAGTTGAGAGCTCTGTTGAGGGCTCTTCAAAAGAGTGGTGGTGCCTGCCCCAAACCAGGGGCACAAGTGAAAACCACTTGTTTGCACTCCCCTTAAGAAGATGAGCTTTTACATATGGGTTTGGTAAATTTGGTAGAAACCACTTCGGTGTGGCACAAGGTGAGAAGGGGGCAGGTTTGTATCAAGGGTTAGAAAGTGGGGACCGTTGCTCCTGGATCCCTGTGAGCAGCATGTGATGGCTGGTCCCTTCCCGTGCACGTCTCACAGCCACGCTGAAGCTTCTGAAAGGATTAAGGAGATGATGGTGGTATCATTGGAGGATTTAACTGTGTTCCTGTTATCTTGGTCATTTGGGAAGCTGTTGAGGACATGAGGGGAAAGCTAAAAGTGTCTGTACTATAGTAGACTTTATAAAACTTTAGACACGACTGCTTAAAGGTCCATTAGTTGTATGGAAAACCAGTTGCAGCCAGGAGGATAGATTAAATTTTACCTAATTCAGTTTCTTCTCTTGGTTTTCATGATTTAACACAAACATAACTGTTTGGTTCATGAATAGCATGGGGCTGTAACAAAATCAAATCTGTTTGTTGTATCTTTAAAGACACTTCTTGAAAATACTGTGTTGAGATCGGGTTTGCTATAAGGCTGATTTAGTGCCAGGTGTGTGTAGGTGTACTTGTCTTTTGACCAAGTAATCAGGAATGTTTTGTTTTCATGGTGGTCCCCTTCTGAAAGGCTTTTATGCTCTGTTAATTTGCAGGAGCAAGGATTACAGAGTGCCCTGTGGTGCTGTGGAGGGATGGCAGGTCCAGCATCCCTTTGCTGTGCTCTTTGCAGTGCACAGGCAGGTTTGCCTGCCAGAAAAGTTGAGACCTTTTCTCAACTTGATCCAAAATAAGTTTAAACTGGTTCTAACGATCACTGGGGTTTCACACTGATGTTTGAGCTGGCCATTTTTGCCCTCGTTTCTATTCCCACTAGTAAATACTATTTTAAAATGTGAGAGATCTGAATTCCTGTCATCTGCTTTCTCCTTTCTGCCTTTGCCAAACTGAATAATTCCTCACCCACTTCACACCAAGAAAGGGTAAAGAGTAGAAGGGAAGAGGCACAGCAAGTACTGCTGCCAATCTGATCTGGGAAACAGAACGTGTCCATGTCCCAAATAGGGGCTGGAATAGTCTTGCTGCCTTTTTGGGCTTGTTCTACCACTGAAAGGCAGAAGCCTTGTTTAAAACCTGTCAGTGTTCTCTGTAGAGTTTAAAACCCATTTTGGGGACACCAGTGAAAGTCCTTTGTTGTCTGTCACAAATGACTGTGCCCTGCCAGCTGTCAGGTTGTGTGTCTCTTCTGTTTTCCCTAGTGTGTCTTGTTACAGCTCCAGCAGACGAGCCTGGGGAGGAGCAGCAGCCTGTAGCCATTGCCCCATTCCTGGAGAATTTCTCTTTATGCACTGGGGCATGTATTGAGCCAGACCCAATCTGCAATGCCAGCAGCTCACCCTGCCCTGGTTCCCTGGGATCAGCAGGCAGGTCCTTGATTCATCAGTTAGGAAGAGTGAGTGCTTTAAGGCAGCATTGCTGCCTCCCAGGGAAGAGCCTTCTGTTTGTTTCCTTCGCTATTTTCTGCTCCTCACCTCTTGGCCTCTCATCGACCATCACTCAGTAGAGTCCTTGCTTTTAAATGTGTTTCTGGCTTTGTAATGGTTTGCTGGTTATGTGCTTGTTTCCAGTTGGTCTCGCCTGTCCCATCCTTATTAAAAAATCTAGCTGATGGTGCTTGCTACCATTTCCCATGGGATGTGGTGAGGAAAGGATTATCATTTCATAGCAAAAGCTGTGAATGTTTTCAGACCTAAAATTGATCATCCACAGACACATTAATCCTTCCCTGAGCAGTCTGGGGCTGCTTAGTGAAGCAGGGAAATACGACAGTTAAGTCTTGATGATTCTTGCTTGGTGCTTTCGCTCCCCAGGGCTCAGAAAGAGGCAAACTTCCCTTCTTCTGCTTCCTACATAAGGAAACCAAACCAAAACTGTAAAGGTGAAGCTTTCAGAAATACACGTTATTGAGGTTTACTTGGATCCTAGTTATTCTTTCCTCTTCCTCTTCCAGAGGTTATATTCTAAGGTCAGGCAGCAGCTTTGTAGCAGATTTGGGAATAAAATCCAAATTTCTGCCATTCCCACTATTCCAGCTCCATCTGTCTACAACTGTGATTAGCTGGCTGGAGAAAGATGATGTTTACTGTGTCACTAAGGGGTTGTAAATGGAGTAAACTCAGTGGATGACCTTCAGTGGGACCTGCAAGCTAATGTAAGAGTGAACTTTCAAACAAAGACACAGCCAGAACAACAAAACCAAGCCAGAACCCCACAACCAATGGAAAAACAACAAAAGCCCCAAGATGACAGATTCATCACTTGGAGAACTGGGAGAAGCCACATCATCAGGGGTTCTTAGTGTTAAACAGGTTAAGAAGGATGTGGACCTGTTGGAGTAAGTCCAGAGGATGCCACAGAGATGCTGCGAGGGCTGGGGCAGCTCTGCTCTGAAGCCAGGTTGAGAGAGCTGGGCTGGGGCAGCCTGGAGAAGAGGAGGCTCCTTAAGGGGAGACCTTAGAGCAGCTCCAGTGCATAAAGGGGCTCCAGGAAACCTGGAGAGGAGCTTTGGACAAGGAATGGAGGGACAGGCCGAGGGGAATGGCTTTAACCTGCCAGAGGGGAGATTGAGATGAGCTCTTAGGCAGAAGTTGTTCTCTGTGAGGGTGCTGAGGCGCTGGCCCAGGGTGCCCAGAGAAGCTGTGGCTGCCCCATCCCTGTCAGTGTTCAAGGCCAGGTTGGACACAGGGGCTTGGAGCAACCTGCTCTAGTGGAAGGTGTCCCTGCCCATGGCAGGGGTTGGAGCTGGGTGAGTTTGAAAGTCACTTCCAGCCCAAACCATTAGATGATTGTATAATGTCAGCCAAGAGCAGAAGCAACAACAATTGCCTGTGTTGCAGAAGGCTTCATGGCCTGTGCTTATGGAGCAGTGACAGGAGAGGCTGAGCATGATCTCACTGAATGGGTGAGTGATGAGTCTGAAATAAAACATGAAACCTGCCTTTGGTTTAAAATCCTTATTCCATCAGGCATAGGGAATCTGTGAAGGCCGCTAAGGAAATACTGGCACAGAGAGGCAGCTGCTCCATCACGTGTGCTTAAGGAGTTGGGAACATTTGAATGTGTTAAATCTGCACAACTATTCTGCCATTTATCGTAATTTCTTACAGGGAAAAAGGAGAGCAGGGAGAATGCAGGGAAGGGAGAAGCTTTAGGCAGCATGTGCTGTGCCTCCAAAGACATTGCTGGATGTATTCTGCACTCCCTCGCTCTAGAAACCTCGTGGTAAAAAATGCCGCCGCAGTTTGTAAGACCACAGGATGTTTGTTCTGTAGGGAGACAGGAGGTCTCTTCTTCCCTTGGGACTGCCCCACAGTCAGCTGTGGAGGAGCTGAATGTAATTCCATGCTCCTGCCTGTTTTCCAACCATTTCCTTAAATTACTAAGGGAATTTTACTTGCGTTGGTCTGGACCAGAGCTGTTCATACCTGAGAACTTCTTACACAGTCACTAACAGTGATTCGTGATTTCGTGTGAACAGTAATTAGGAGGAGATAGTTACATTATGAAACCTTGTAGTGTGCAAACATAAATATCTCCTAGCAAAACTTAATTTAGGGGGGGAATGAAGATGTTTTTATGGTTAATACCGTAAAATAAAAGCTGCTGCTTTTTTATTTTGAAGTCTGCTCTGGTGTAATTAAGAGTTGTCATTGAGTTGGTGGTAGTGTTGAACTGAATCACAGCGCTGCCTTGGGACTCCTCCTGGGAATCCAGGTGCCATCCGGAGCACGGTGTGATCAAAGTAATGAGTTACAGTCTTGCTGTGACACAGCAGAAGACAAAGTGGGTGCGTGGAAGGCATCACAGTGCAGAGATAACAGATTGCATTGCTCTCGCTTCCTGCCCCACTGCTGCGGCAGGATACCCTCCTGTAGGTATAGCAGCCAGGCTGATTTATGAGGGAGGAATCTGGCCCATTGAAGAGCTCAGCAGTGCTGTAAAATTGTGGTTAAGACCAGCAGTAGGAGGTGAGAAGGCTGTAATTTGTTGAAGAAGACCCTCAATATGTATGAACAGCAAGGTCTAATTCCTGCGCTGAAGGACTGCAGTGTCTCAGCAGATTTGCTAGAGAATAGCTCAGAGGAATAAATACTGCTGACAGCCGGCTGTACGTGGCTCCCAGATGGATGTGTCCTGTCTGCTGCTCTTGCTTCATGGGTTTGTGTCCCCGGTCTGCTGACTGCCTCCTCCTGGGGCCCAGACCTTTAAAAGTGTGTTTTGTCACGGTCTGTCAAGCTTCTGCTACACTCGGGTCATCGCAGCTCCGCTCTTTCCTTTACACTGTTCTCCGTGTTGACTCTGGGCCTCATCCTGCCTTTCTGGCTGCCCTTCAAGCTTCATTCAGTCACCGCCTTCCCCACCTCAGTTCTTAACTTGGGGTTCCTGCCTTCTGGAAATACCAGCCCCAACCCAAGAGCTGGGTCTTGCATCTCCTCACTGTGCTCTCCCGCACAGCGTGCACCTCCATTGGGGTACTGGTGGCAGAGCTGTGGAGTTGGCTTGAAGGATACAGAGGATATGAGGCCATCTGTGTGTAGCATCTTATGTATTCACTGGGGGACTTGTATGGTTTTCCAGCTTAGCAAATTCTCATCCATTTATTTAACAGCCTTTGTGTGTTGCTCTTGCCCATTCTTGGGTTTGCAGACAGTTATCACTGAGTCAGTCTTAGTAGGAATGTCACCGAGCAGAACTAGCCCTGCACCGCAGCTTGTGGGTGCTTCTGGTGGTTGACTGTGTTATCTCACGCTCTGAATCCCAGCGCATACCTTGGCATCCGTGTGTGATGAGTCAGGCCCAGCATTGCCACGGCCTGGGCAGAAGGGAGGAATTCTTGTGGAGTGCTTGGCTTTCCTCCCGCATCCCCATCCGTGTCCATGCATGAGCCTTCCTTTGCCGGGCTGTGATCGCACTGGAGTTGGAGGGGAGCCTGCCTTGGATTTCCTGCCTTCCTGTCAAATCAGTCCCCTGCAGTGGAGGCATTTTCCTTCCTCACAGAGGGAGGTTATGGCCCATCTCACTGTGCTGATTTAGGGGGAGAGCATCACAGCGTGGCTCCTTGCTGAGGTGGTGTATCTGCTCCTTGCAGCTCTCTGCTCCAGGTGTTTACTGATGGTGTAACACCTTGGAGTATCTTTAGTCACTGCAGTGCCCTGTGATAAGGGAGCTTAATGGGCTTGACAGGATCAAAACGTTTTCATGGTAAAATGATTATAGCTTAATTTCTGAAAGTGGATTTTCTGTTTCTTATTGTCCCTCTTGGGGCAAACCCAGGCTGTTAAAACACATTCTCCTGCAGGAAACAGGAGAGGGAAGAAAGGGTATCGAGGTGCTTTAAAACACCACCCAACACACCACCACCTTTTCTGACTGTGGAATCATTTAGGAAGCCGAATTACTTGACTTTCCTGATTCACTATAACAATACATCTCCCTGCAGATACAGTTTGGGTAGGAGAGCAAGACCAGAAGTGTGTATACTGCTGTTCTGTGCTCTGCCCACAGATGTAGTACCTTTTCCGCAGGATACGGTAGTACTTGTGTTCATAAATAACCATTCATAGTTTAAGGCAGAGAACCTTCACCAGTGGTGATCGGACCAAAACACATCGGGCACGCCAGGTTCTCATTTTCTGGTTGGCACTTTCACCACCAAAGCTTAGAAAATAATGGGATTTGTCACTGTTTGTGGGGTTGTATCGGGTGGTGGTTGGTTGGTTTTATTAACATGTCCTCAATGGGAAATGTACTTTGGTCCTGTCCCAGTCCACACTTGATTTCATGATGTCAGTCCAATCAGTTCTTCACTGGTTTACTGGTGCAGCTTATACTGGATTTCCAGACCAAACAAGCATGACTGTTGAAAACATATTTTGGTGTGATTTCATCTACATAGCAGCCCCTTGCTAGTGAGTATTGCAAGTATAAAGGAACAAACTGTGCTCCCGAGTGACCTGATAATGTAGAAAACACTTGGCTTTGGATTTCTCCCTCCAAATCCCAGAGAGGGATTCAGCAGTGGGTGAAGAGAGTAGGCGGGGACTGATGCTGAGCAATGAAGAGCAATTTTGTGGTGCCAGGGGGCTGGGTGCGGCAGGGCTGTTTCCTGTCCCCATGGCTAGGCCAGGTTGGATGGGGCTTGGAGCAACTTGGTCTAGTGGAAGGTGTCCCAGCCGGTGGCAGGGGAGTTGAAATTGGATAAGCTTTAAGGTCCCTTCCAACCCAAACCAATCTGGTTCTGTGAAAGCTGCACTGCTGCAGTGGTTTGTGTGAGGTGCTGTGACTCTGCTCAACAAACTCATCCAGAGGGAAAAGAACCCCTCAAAAATCCAAGGTTTTCACAACTTGTTGTCCTGGGTTTGTACCAACACAGCTCCCCATGGGGCTGCCATGGGCAGAGCAGCACGTCAGAGTGAGGGGGCACAACTACCTGGAGCATCACTGCCCCAAACACTTGAATCATGGTCCAAGAGGAGGGTTTGTAGGAGCAACCTCAATAAAATTCCCTGATGTTCTTGGGCTTGCCTGGTACTTCCTGAATATTACACGCCTCATGTGCCGCGGTGTACAGAACCCTTCCGCAGTTGGGGTTTACTCACCTGTGAAGCCCAGCTTTTAGGAGTCTCTTTTCCTGGAAGTGTCTCAGGTTTCCTAAAAACGTAGAAAGGTCATTGTGTGAGTCTGCTCACTGCTGCTCTCTGCTTCAGGAGCAGCAGCAAGAGGGAGGGCAACAACAAAGGCACAGCCTTCTACTTGAGTAAGAAGAGAAATGATTAAAAATACTGTGAAGAATAGAAGAAGTATGTCTCTCGTTGTTAACCACCGTGTCTCATGTATCTCACCCTGCCTGGCGCTCTCTGCAGCGCATTGTGGCCATTTCATTTATAGCATAATCAAGGGATTTACCTTTTAAAGGTCTTGGGTTTGTTTTCAGATTGAAGCATGCCAGCAGTTAGGCATGAGCCAGAGGATTTACAAGCAGCAAACAGCCTACGTGAGCAGCATTTACTGGAGGGACCAGGGAGAGGGGCTTTCCCTCTCTATCATGAGAGTGGGAGCTGGGGGCTCGTGGCATCCTGGGGACAAGGGTGTCTTGCCTATGTGGCAGGAGATCTGCATTGAAGATCTATCTGTCCTGTGACGCATGAGGAGCACACATGTCAAGAAATAATGCAAATTAGGAAATCAGAGTGCATGGGTTAAGCAGATGGCTTTTATCAGCAAAAATGAACCTGTTTTCTCTTCTCTTTCTTTCTTCCTCCTCCAGAAGCCCTTCAGAGACCGGTAGTGTCAGACTTTGAGCCCCAGGGTCTGAGCGAAGCAGCTCGCTGGAACTCCAAGGAAAACCTTCTGTCCTGCCCTAGTGAAAATGACCCCCATCTCTTTGTTGCACTGTATGATTTTGTGGCGAGTGGGGACAACACTCTCAGCATAACTAAAGGTAAGGTAGCTGGGCAGAATGGTACTGGGAGGGTGTTTAGGCATAGGAGTCACTGTGGAATAAATGGCATACACTAAACCCTCAGCAATTTGTGTTTTACTGTGGGAATTCTTAAACAAATACAAATATTTTACAAAGTGATAACCTTTTAAAAGGTTATAACTGTCTGAAGTTTTTGCATTGGGCAAGAAACGGATTGAGATATTAAACTAATTTAAATTAAGCTGATTTTAGACGCTGGTCTCTATAATTTTCATAGTTCAGTCCCTGTATGAAAATGACTGTACGGATACAACATTGTCCTACTCAGTCCTGTTTCTCATGCGTACTCCAAGTCACATCTGCTTACCTTGCTAATTGAAACGCTTATTCACTGTTTAACCAGTCCTGTTCTCTCCCAGCCCCATCAAGCCAACTCAGCTCAAATAAAATTTGCTGGATTAAGTTTTTAAGCTCAAGCAGTGTCAGAGCTGGTGCAGAACTGCTCGAGAGCTTAACAAGCTCCTGAAGTATGTGTGTGACTTTATTTGGCTTTGAGAGGTCTACTCAAGCTTAAAGAAGCACACATGCTCCCTGCTCAGTCAGATACCTATTCCTGTAGGAGGCTGTTTAATGACCTGTTAGCCACAAAGAACCAAGCTTCGTGCTCAGTTTCCAGCTTTGCCATGTGTAAATGTATTGTCTTCTTGTGCCAAGGTGAAAAGCTCCGTGTCCTGGGCTACAATCATAATGGGGAATGGTGCGAGGCCCAAACGAAGAATGGACAAGGCTGGGTACCCAGCAATTACATCACCCCAGTGAATAGTTTGGAGAAGCATTCCTGGTATCATGGACCAGTGTCACGTAATGCTGCGGAGTACCTTCTGAGTAGTGGTATCAACGGCAGCTTTCTTGTGCGAGAGAGTGAGAGCAGTCCAGGACAGCGATCTATTTCACTGCGATACGAAGGAAGGGTGTACCACTACAGAATAAACACTGCATCCGATGGAAAGGTAGGCTGCAAGCTATCCAAACCGTGAAAGAAAACCTTCCCTGTGTACTTTGTCCACTGACTGCACAAGGTCAAGTAGTAGCAGTTGAATTGATCAGTTCTGAACTCTGATCTCAGTGTTCATCATCTGTAGTTAAAATAAACTGGGAGATTTCAACATGGCTGACACAAAACAGTTTTGCTCCGTTAGCAAAACTTCTGATGAGCTACGATACAGCTCAGTAGTGAAACATTTTAGGTTAGGAGATACTAGAGTTACATCAGAGCTGAAATTAACAGATAACATTAACGAGAGATCCTGAGGATGAATTCTTATCCCACATATTGAAAAGATAATCTCTTTGACTGCCAAATCAGAAAAGTCAGTGCCTGTTGCTAATGATCCTGTAAATATTAGAGGCAGAATGCTTTCTGAGCTATTCCGCAGTATTTTTAACTACTGTTTTGATTTCTCTACAGTATTTCAGCGTGATCATTGGACACGGGTAGGCGTTTTCACTTCTATATGGACCTTGTCTCTAGTTTCTTCGTTTTTCCTCCCAGCTAGTTGTGTGCTGTGGCAGTGTTGTAATGCTGCGCTTTGTGGATGCTGCAGAGATATGTTAGGATAAAAGTGTAGTTTTCCACAGGTTTTTGTTTGAATTTTCACAGAAACATTTCTATTGGCATTGGAGATCGGAAAATCTTTTTCTTTTTTAAACAAATCTATTTTAAGCAGCTTCTCTTTAGATCCTGTGCAGAAGTTGAAGTGTGAGTCTGGAGCAAGGCAGCTGAGGCTCTTCTTGCCTGCGTCTCGTAGATGACAGATTCTGCACCATTAAAGTACTTCCAGAAAAAAAAAGATATTTAAGAATCAAGTATAGCAGGGGACCACCATGGCCCATTTACCTTTGTCCTGCGGGAGCTGTGTTCTTCTTACAGCAATGTCGACCGCAGAACCTTTCATATCAGAACGTAGGGAACCAGTATGGATATTTCCTATTTATCAGACTCATCACTCTAGAAGCTTTAATAAAAGAACAGATATCATTCAGTAGTGAAATGCTTTTCATTTGCATTAGCAAACAGATTGTAAGCAAGACAATTCTGACCATGTTATTTAAAGCAAAGTATTTCCAAGTTATGGTGCTTTGATTCTGCCTTTTCCCTCCCATGTAGACACACTGTGGTCAAAATTGCGCTGGGAAATGCTGACGTGCAGCATACTTGAAGAACTACATGGCAATCTGGGGTATTATTCCTCCTCCTGTCTCTCTAGTTGATAGCCCTTCTATTCACATTGATGCTGGCAGACAAGCAGCGTTCACATGTGAACATTTTGAACACGGGCCTCCTTCAGCTGGCGTAAATATGCATGTGTCTGTGAGGCGATAGCACGTGTTCTCCATTTTAGCTGTAAAAGGGTTTGGCATATGAAGGCTTTCATCCCAGCAGAGCTGGTTTTATCCCCAAACCCCCAGTTTTGCAGAGGCGCAATAAGCTCTTCAGGTCTGTCTTAGCTAGGTTAACTGTTCATTTTCCACAGTGTTGCTTGAATGGGTGGTTTTGAGCAAAGGTGCAGGTCAGTACAATTCACTAAAGCAGATCTGCAGCTCGTGGGGATTGGAAGTACAGAATGGAGAAGCAGCAGTGACCAAGAGCTGTGGCTCCTGGGCTTTGGCCCCTCATGCAGGGGTAAGTGAAGAGGTAGCCCCAGTCCTCCCAATTGCTGTTCCAAGGCCCAGCATCCCTGCAGAAGGGGCAGTTTGCCACATCCCTGCATCAGATGCTGCAGGGTTAAACCACTTCGGTTTCAGTCTGTGTTAATGAGCCAGCCAGTGAATTGTGACAGCTTAGAGGCAGGCACGCTGCCTGCTCTGCTGCTTCTGCTGCCCTGTCCCCAGCTGTTGAAGCAGAGGAGCTAGGAAGAGAAACAGCTAATATCCCTGCTTTTCCCTCTGCAAAATGGAGACTGCTGGAGCAGGTTCCCTGCTCCGAGCTGCTCCTGTCACACTCTATTACCCACTTCACAGCAGAGCATGGCTCTGATGGAGGAAAGCTCTTACCTTCAACTCCCTGAGCACCTGAGGCCTTCTGAGCCTGCTGTATCGTTAGTCAGCCTGTCCAGGGAATTTAGTATCTGCAAGTGCTGCAGTAAGGATGAATGGCTTTGGTGGAATCGTGTCCCGTGACTGAGAGAGCGCACTAAGGGGAGAAAGAGGTATTAGAGGGACACGCGGAGCAGCTCCTGCTCAGCGCGAAGGTGTGCCATGCATTACACAGCAGTACCCAGGCTTTTTCCTGGAGGAAAATGGAAGGGACAAGGAAGAGATTGGAAGTGTGTACACCTTAGGTTTAGCACTGTTCATTCTGAATGCACTGGGGTTCAGCAACTTAATAAAATCCTCAGGGTATTTTTACTTTATTTCCCAGTTTAATGGATCATATTCTTCTGGACCACCTTTTAATGTTTTGGTTGGTTGTTTTTGAAGGAAGGCATTAAAAATGACCTTTCTTGAGTTGCCTGGCACAGTGCAGCTAGTCATCTGGTAAACCACTTCCGTGGCGCACAGAACCTGGTTTTCCTGACTTGATAATACTTGAGGCAAGGCCTCCTATTGAGTAACCCAACTGAATAAACAGTGTTGTCCTGCCAGTTCTTCCAATCCTGCTATCCTCAGCATTTGGGGTGATGGGTGCATGTCCTGCTTGAGTCTCTTGGAGCCCCCAGTCACTGAACTGGATGCAGACTTGCACCTTTGTCAGGGACCTTCATGGATGTTTTTTTGGTGTGGCTGTTCAGTTTTGTCTGCTGCCTGGGGTGGGGGAATCCCATCGTGGTAGAGATGCACTGGAGGTTTGCATGGGCCAGTTTAGTCATCCTTATAAAACACAGGAGAGAGAGATGTGGTCTGGTGGCAGAAGCTGCAATGGGCAGCCCATTTGTACAGGCAGAGCCCTTGGAACAGGACTGCTGTTATGGTTTGACTGATGATGTATAAAAATTACCCAAATACTCACAGAATCATTGGGGTTGGAAGGGACCTTTGGAGATCATTTAGTCCAACCCCCTGCCAAGGCAGGGCCACCCAGACCAGGTTACACAGGAACATGTCCAGGCAAGTTTTGAATGTCCCCAGAGAGGGAGACTCCGCAAGCCCCTGGGCAGTCTGTTCAGTGCTCTGCCACCCTCACCATAAAGAAGTTCTTCCTCATGTTGAGGTGAAACTTGTTGTGTTTTAGATCTCCAGGAAGCAAACTGTGTGAGTCCCTGCATAACCTCGGGCACAGCAGAAACGCTGAGTCTGTAACCTCTGTATGAGTACAGTTAGCAGCACCAGATGGTTTTCTTGGGGGAAATTATCCTGCAAGCAGCTTGAGTTAAGGCTTGGTAATGGGGTCAGTGGAGAAGGGAGGTTGCGGTGAACTCGTTGGGCTGCATCTCAGCATGCCCTTCATAGCTGCTCCTTCCTTCATCTTCTTGTGATACGTGCTTCAAATTCCAGATGAAGATTTAAACACAGCATAACTCTGATTTCCAGGAGTGCTGGGAAGTCAGGACTTGAGGAGTCAGTGTTGAGATGTAAGCAGTGAGAGGTTAGAATCTGCCTACAGAATGAGCACATTTAGTGGGTGGATGTGGTTTTTTAAGGTAAATGGAAAACTTCATGTGTGTTTAAGGCATGGAGCGTTGTCTTGTGGGTTGGACAGGGTAATCCTGTTCCATTCGCCATCCTGCTACAGGATTGCTGTAAAACCTTTAGCCATTTATTTAATTTGTCTTCTCCATCTGTAACAAATCATTTAATCTGTCGCACAAAGTACAGATACCTCTAATTCCAATGAGATTTTGAGGTCATCTATACAAGCCACCATAAAAGCACCGGCAGCTTCCCTTTCCGTGCTTCTCTAATACCTCCGAGTGGTCCTGGAGGTCAGCATAATTTTCTACATCCATACTTACATATTTTAGTCCTCAGTGTAACATGTGAACTGCTTGTACCATTGCCAGTACTAAAAGTCGTTCCCAAGCAGGTATGGACTGGTTTAGATTGTGGTTGTACTGGGTAATTGTTGGTGGTCCAAGCCACAAAAGCGCCTCCTGTTGTCACTTTTCTGTTCTCAGACCATCTGTTTTTAAGGCGATTTCATCTCTTTGACCAGGAAAGGCTTTTAGGCTTAAAATGGATCTTAATGTAAATGTTGTAACGATAACAAATACAGGTAACAAATAGAGATCTAACTTCACAGCAGGTTTTCATTCAGTGGTAATGATTTTACTTCTGTGTTATTGACCAGTGCCCATCACAAGAATGGAACAGACTACTTGTCTAACTTCATGCAAAATGCTATGCAGAAGCTTAGGCCAAAAGCAGGGAAGCCACCAATTTGCTAGTGACACTCCAAGGAGAAGTTAGGCAGGTGAAAATGTCATAACCCAAATGGTAATAATGGAATTAAGGCGCTGAGGTTGACAGCTCCCTGTTCTCCAGGAAACATCCCCCAGTCTTTACTGACCAGCCTGTTGAAGAAAGACATTTCAAGCAACAGCATGCCAATCTAGTACTATTTGCAGCCATTCCTCCCATATTGTTTCAGCGAAGTGCATGTATTTTCTCCTGAATCCATGCACTTCCCATGTAAGCATTGATTGTTCCCAGCTCTGAGAGCTAGTTCCAGAGCTCATAGTGCTGCAGCTCAAGTAGAAGCAACGTGACACTTTGCTTTCACAGTTTTATGATGTAGTTTGTGCGTATGAATGCTCCAACATGCATTATGTGGATGAGCTTTCTCTTTCTCTTTGGCTCCTAGCTGTATGTCTCTTCAGAGAGCCGCTTCAACACCTTAGCAGAGCTGGTCCATCATCATTCAACTGTCGCAGATGGGCTCATCACCACGTTGCACTACCCAGCACCCAAACGCAACAAGCCCACTATTTATGGTGTGTCTCCAAACTATGACAAATGGGAGATAGAGCGAACTGACATCACCATGAAACACAAGCTGGGTGGAGGGCAGTATGGAGAGGTGTATGAAGGAGTCTGGAAGAAGTACAACCTTACAGTGGCTGTGAAGACTCTAAAGGTAGGACTCAAATCTCAGAGTATTGCAGTTCATTGAGCAGGAAGCATGTTCAGGCTGGCTACTGCCCTGTTTAAACAGTTGGGTCAGTGACTGCTCTTCCTTTGTGTGCTGTAGGCTTGGAACAGAGTATCTTTGGAAGAGCTTGATCCTATTTTGGTTTGATGTGATACCCAGAGCACTTGTATCTAAACAAAGGAGGACATTAACAACGTAATTTTTACTTTAGAATAGATGAAACCATAGCAAAATAAAAAGAGTCCGAATGTCTTGCATTCAGGGCGTGGCAAAGGTGAGCTGTTCATGGATGGGTACACTAACACAAGCTGGTGTCTTAAGGAAAATTGTGGACTGTGAGTCAGTCAACTTGAAATCCAAAGGCTGTGCTTCAGGGAGGCTTTACATGTTTTGGTTTTGTGTTTTACGTGGCATCTTTCCCAAAAGACAAGCTGTCTGTGTACCTGGAAGACTTAAGCAATTCTTCACAGCTGCTTCTTATCAAGAGAAGTGGAGGGAAAAGTGTATCTGAGCTAAAATACATTAAAATGTGTAAGTGTCTTTAATGAAGAACTGGATTATCAGCTCTGTTTCTGGCTCTGCTCCCTGATTTGTGTGCCTTGGTTTCCTTGCCTCTTGAAATGCAAATAATGCTTTGGGAGTTCATAAGGTCATTGCTTAATTCATTTATGTTTATAGAAATGTCTTGAGATCTTCTGGCACCATCCACACACATTGCATTTGATTGCTTAATAAGAGTTTATGTTAACTTGACACCATGTTCTCTCTCCTCCATGGGGATGTGGTTTGGTCTTGCAGAAACAAACAGACCGTGGATTTTGTTTGTTTCTTGTTTGTTTTTTGCAGTGGAAAATCTGAAGTGGAGGGAACTGTGGGGATGCTTCAGTGTCAGGGGAGGAGCGTTTCCTTGATTTGGGGAAAATATTTCTTCCTTACTCTCCGAGCAGAGGCTACCACAGTATTTCGGGGTTGCTATGGTTGCAGAAAGTATTTTCATTTTGGCCTTTTTTGCACTCTGAAGATTCCTGTTGCTGCCTGGAGGAGAGTCCAACTGCTGCTTGCACAGGCAGCGAGTGACACCTAGTGTTATCCCTGCTTGTACCCAGCGCTGGGGACCGCAGGGCTTGCTCCGGAGCATTGCAGTGCAGAAGCTGGGATGTGACCAGCTTGAACAAAGTGCCAGTGAAATGGAGAGAGCAGCTCTTTCCTGGAACATCTTTTGCTGTAACATCTCCTTTCCTGCTTCTGGTTGTAGTGTGAGGATACTCCATGTCTTCAGACTTCTCACTTCACTCCAAACCAGCCGTTGCTTTCATTCTCTTCTCTCCAAAACCCATCAACAAATGCAGATTGCATGTTATCCCATAAAGGTTATTGTGCATTAGGAGAGACCTTAATACATGCCATGGCTGTTTCAAATACATCAAATAAATATTTAATGAAACATGACTAAAAGTGCTTCATAATGTAGTATGGAGCAGCACATTCCACTGGGGAACGTAAGAATAACTAAGAAGAGAGTTGCGAAAACACTTCAACCTGCAATTATGCATACTAAAATCATCCTTAAAAGCAAATTTATAATCTACCGTCCTTGAATCCATTAATCTGCTGCTTGACAGGTGGGATTGTAGCTTTCTTCAAAGTTTGGGGAAACATTTTTGAATCACATTTATATTCTAGTTCTGCTGGGGAAAACAAGCCCTGTGCAGCTTCTGCACAAGCATTCAAGTGACTCACTCTGTTTTCCTTGGAGATAATATCTCTCAAAACTTTATATGACTCTTCTTGTTCCTTCCCCATCTGTTCCAGATACCTTCATAAGATAAAGGAGATGGAAGACTAAAAGAGGAAAAGAAGAATCCTTCCAGCATCTTTTTTAATAGCAATGCTTATGAACACCCATTTGTTGTTCAGTTTTCTATCAAGTGTCTAAACGTAGCTCGTAGTTGGCGCAGAACTCTAGATCACACAAGAAAGCAACCAAAGCAGCACACGCTGTTCCTCGCTTGTATTTAACTGGGAAGTGCTAGACAATGTTTTGGTGCCTAGATGTTTCCCAGTAAAATATATCAATGGAAGCTCAGTTTGTTGCACAGGACACAACAGTGTTTATAAGGGTCTGTTGTTAGGATAGGACTCACTCCGAATTTGTGGGTTTGACGCCTGGTATTGATGGAAAGGGACAGGAGTGGAGCTTTGTGACCTGCGTAGCATTGGCTCAGTGCAGCCTGCTGTGACTGCGGGCAAAGCACGCGGGCCATTCAATGGCTGAACTGTTGTGAGCTGGTCCCCCTCAGCACATTTCTTTCTGCACGTCTCAAGCCTGCATCCATTAGGACTGCCTCTTCCTCCCTCTTTCGCCTCCCTCTTTTTCTCTTTATTTTTTTCCCAGCAGAGAAGCCTGTGTTTTAAATTAGGCAACTTGTAGCCCTCATGTCCCTTAATGCCATGGCAGGCTCCTGTGCTCTGCTAGGAATATATTGTATAGCCAGAGCTGTCTTCCTTCTACTGTGGGTTTGTGCAGTGGAAGATGGAGGCTGGTTAAGCTTGGTCCTTTGCATGAGATGAGATTTTCAGAGAGATCGTTGTTACAGTAGTTCTGTGTATGCGTCCTTCCTATCAGTTTGGTCACTGTGAGGTAGGAGATTTGAAGCAGAGGAGCAGCCTTTCAGAGCCTGTAAAGCATGCCCAAGATAAATGCGTATTTAGGGTAATTTTGCAACCTGGATTATTAACCCAGTTTCCTTTGCCAAAGAGAACAGTTTAAGGTTCTGCTCACAAGGACCTTTGGGCTATTAGTTTTGACAGAGTGTGTTCAGCAAATCTCAGCTGCCAATCAAGTTAATTGGCAATGAATAGTAAATGATTGAATGAAACTGTTGGAAAAATGTTCCTGTTGCTAACTGCAAAGCAGAGAGCTGGCTGGATCTTGCAGCAGCAGCCCACTGTTATCGTTCTCACCAGCAGCAGTAAATCCTTTCCAATCCTTCCTTGAAACACTTTGTCCATGTAGCCTGTCAACATTAATTCATCACTGAAAAAAATATATGGATATAGAAAGAAACATTGCTTTCGGAACAGATCTGTATTTTTGCACCTCTTTGGAATGACCTTCCGGCCATTTGGGGCATATTTGAGTCAGAAAATGTATCTTTTGAGCAAGATTGTATCTTCCTTGGTTTTGTGTTGTGCCAAGTAACTTTATGGCGTTCAACAAATAGGTAGTGACACGTCTGCCCAGAGCAGTTACATCATGGGTCAGGCTCTAAATGCCAGGAATGAAACCTGGGAAACCTTGTACTTTCAATTACGGAGTCACTGGCCTCCCTGTCTGGAAGGGAGGATTTCTTGCTCTTACCCAGTGAATCTGGGGACCCAGCTTCTGGAGTATTTGATTGTGCTGTGTCCTTCCTTTTATGTTCATTCTTATTTCTTCTCTTTTCTGTTTCTTGTCTTTTTTTTTTCCCTGTTAACAACAAGCACATTTTTCCTTTTCAACTGCTTAGTGGTCCTGTGAGAGGCCCTTCACAAAAGGCATATGGATTTTCTTGCCCCCAAAAGCTCCATTAGAATAAGAATGATAAAAATATATATATTTTCTAAATCCAACAAAACCCCCCAGCGTTCCTAGCTCCTTGGCATTGTGATGTGGCTACAGGGGAAATACAACCTTGAAAGAACTATGGCTTATGTTGTCAGTTTGCAGTTCTTTTTGTGTCCTCATACACAAATCTGTCCCTCCTCTGTGCATGCTGTCCTTGCCAAAGCTTTACCATTGTTCTGCAGGAGGATACCATGGAGGTGGAAGAGTTCTTGAAAGAAGCTGCAGTAATGAAGGAGATCAAGCATCCGAACTTGGTGCAATTATTAGGTAAGTGCTAAATACCAAGCAGAGGGATTTGGACTAAACCCTTGTGCAGTGATATGGATGTTAAGGAGCAGATAAGCTGCTTACCATACCAAGGCTTTAAATACAGACACTTATTGTCTGGCAAAATTCACAATTTGTACCACTAATGCATGATTTTTAATGATCTCGTCTCCCTAATGTTTAACTTGCCAGAGCTTGAAGCAAGAAATTGAACTTCTCTGTTAACCAATTCCAAGCAGAACTCATTCTTTCTGTGAGCCCCATATTTCCACCTTCTGGAGGTATAAATTGCCCTAGAGGACAAAACCTGAAGATTCACTGATACGCTGAAACATTCATTGTAAACTTTATGTTGGTCCCTAGGGGTGTGCACACGGGAACCTCCTTTCTACATCATCACTGAGTTCATGACATATGGGAACCTGCTGGATTATCTGCGTGAGTGTAACAGGCAGGAGGTGAATGCTGTGGTGCTGCTCTACATGGCAACTCAGATCTCCTCAGCCATGGAGTACCTGGAGAAGAAAAACTTTATTCACAGGTAGGAAGGGCAGTGAACACCCCTAAATCTCAAGCACAAAACACCTTGTGATTGATTTTCCTGCCTTTCAGATCACTATGGCATTGACTTTGGTGTTGTATATTTAACACACGGGTGCATTGTGTACTGATACAGTACATTAACCTGTTTATAGGTTGGTCTTCTAATTGTTTTTCTCTCAGTTTTTCTCTTACCTTTGAAGTAGATGCAGGTGAAAGACATATCACTACTTTCTTATTTTGGGCAAGGGCCTTATATGTAAATGCTTCCCAAAGTAACAGGCTCTTAATGGACCAGATGAACTACTGCTCTTCCTTGATTCTAACAGCCATTAACTTCTGCAGTTGGTGTTGCTGGATGCATGCAGGTGCTCACAGCAGAGCCACCCTCTCAGAGCCTTCTCATCCTGTGTTCTTTCTTATTTCTTTCACTTTTTCCCCATCCTCTGTAGGGATTGTTTCCTGCTATTGTCCAGACTGCACATTCACTTTAATAAGCATCTCTGCATCATAGAAGTCTCGGAGACTCTGACCTTTAAGTGTGCTGCAATTATGGCTGGAGCTTTGCATTCTTCATCTGTAGAAATGGCCTCCTAGCAGTATAATGACACATCCTGCAGGAAGGTTTGAGAGGCGCTGAGTTTTATACAAGATGCTGCCTGTGCCACAGCCTGACCTTTCCTGCCCAATTAACTGGAATATGGAATTAGCACATGTTTTTTCATAGAGACAAATATGAAGATCATGTGTAAAGTTGTAGGTGCTCCTCCAAGTCATGCTTTGTCTTTGCTGCCTGAAAGGCCTCTTTAAATGCTTCTGTCAGTCGATAAAGCGAACAGTGATTCTGCCAATTAAAATTTCCAGCCTTTGATTTGAAAGTATTTCACCCCTTCAGCCTGTAGGAAGTAAACTTCATAAACTGCTTTGTATGAATCCCATTTATCTGCTCTCCTTTTCGTTTCATTTCCTCTTTATTTCTGATGATCCATCCATCTAAAATAAATAGTAGTGATTTTCCTTATCAGCCACCCCCATACCCACCTACCCAATTATTTTAAGAGTGTTGTCACAATTCACATCCATGGATTCAAATGCTGGGCTGTGACCTCATTTAATGAATCAGGAAGGAGGAGGAATTTGATTATGAAGAGGAGCTTTTATTTAGGACACACATTGTAGTAATCAAGCATTGATAAGAAGGTCTATTCAAAAACACTGTGAAAAATTAATGGGTATGTAGTAAGACGTGCTTTTATTTATTTATTTATTCCAATTGAGCAGAACAAGCAAAAGAAGCAGCAGTGTCTGGCTCGTGTCTAAAGATCTCACTCGAGCCTGCTGGTAGAATCAATCTTTAGTTCAATGTGACATAATTTGGGATACTTAACAAAACCTACTATTAGGATAAATGTATTTGTGCTTTATGTTTTTACACTCCAGAAGCATTTCCAAGGGTTCTAACAGCACTTACAAGCCAGGGAAGCAGTAAATGCACTGTGCGCATCTCTCACCTGCCAAGGTAGAGGCAGGTAAAGAGATGTGGAGGAAAAGCTTAGTTTGCTTCTTGCTCAGGTCTTTAAAAGCATACGTACTGATAGCAGGGGCTACAACAGGTTTGAAAAGGCCAAAGCAAGCTATGAAAAGGTTGTAAAATGTGGTATTCTTTGGAGGAAGAAGAGCATTGCTGGGAGCTAAACCTGGTGCTTGAGCAAGGCCTAGAACAGGAGTTCTGGAGAGTGACTGGTGTTGGCAGGGGTGACCGAAGTGCTGGAGAGGTGGGCAAGAAGTGAGGCAGTGAGACTTGGTTTATTCAGTGCTCATCCTCAGCTATTGATAACTTGAGCACTGACATTTCTTTAAATTATTTTTATCCTGAGGGTGGCAGCTTTTATTGAAAGTGAGGGGGCTTCTTGAAGCTTTCACTTCAAATTAAATAAAAAAAAGAGAAAGAAAAAGTTTGGATGACAGTCTTACAGAGCTGGAATGGAAAATAACTTTCCCTCTTACATGGATGTGTAGAACTACATAATTTCTGTGTATGAAAATAATCACCCAGGCCCAGGTTTCTTTGGGAACAGCAGGTTTCCTTGCTGTTGCTGAAAGTGAGATGGTAAAGGCTTCTCACTGCCTGGTTTTGTTCTTATTTTTAGGGACCTTGCTGCCAGAAACTGCCTTGTAGGGGAGAACCACTTGGTGAAGGTGGCAGATTTTGGCCTGAGCAGGCTAATGACAGGCGACACATACACTGCCCACGCCGGAGCAAAATTCCCCATCAAGTGGACTGCCCCAGAAAGCCTGGCCTACAACAAGTTCTCCATTAAATCCGACGTCTGGGGTAAGATTGTGCATGTATGAATGAATGCAGATTATTGTCCTCTTGTCCAGGGCTGTGAGCTGAGGACATTGTGGAACGTTTCAGGAGGGAGCACATTCCCTGGTTTGAGCCATATTGTTCCATGAGCTTGTCAGGGTGCAGGAGCTAAGTCAATCCTTGAGTGGAGCACTGAGGATGCCAACCTGGCTTTTTGTGCTTGAATCATTGGCAAATATGAGAATAAAGGATACTGTAGTGCTTATAGGAATGTATGAAATAGAGTGGGGGGCACCAGTACTACTGCCTTAATAGGCACAGGGCTATGAAGCACTATACTGTTGTACAGCCAGGAGCTTTCATTTTCAAGGAGGAAAGCAAGAATCTGGTTCATTCTGTATTAAAAAAACCCCCACAGCTGTGTGTCTATCTGTCTGGAGGTAGCTCCGAACTCGTCTTTCTGCTTTTTAAAAGACTAATCTTTAGAATGAGATGAGGAAGAATCAGAGGGAAAATTTGATGACAAATGGTTATTGAGGAGCCCTGAGGTGCTGGTGATAAGCGTAGGCTTAACTAAATGGAGCTATATTCTATCAAATCTGACCGCAGAAAAACTCATTGTACTCTTTATCAGCCTTTCTTTGGGTTTTATATCTGCCATAGCTGTTGGTCAAATCCTCAAAAGTGCCCAGTGACATGAGATAGAAGCTTGTGGGATGTGGTCCCAAAGGCACTTGGAAAATGTGATCCTGAGCATCTTCTATATAGAAACCCACAGACAATAGTGAAGCAGCCATGAAGTTTTCTAGAGTTTGGGGAAAACTGCAAAGAAAAGCTTTATCTTGAAGATACTGATGCAAAATGTTTGATAGGCAGGGAAAGAAACCCAAAAGAACCTCCCAAGGAGTATGCGGTTGTGACTAGGGTGTTTCTTCTGTTTTGGACTTGCACGTGGTGGTGTCAGCTGCTGCTGGTATCTGCTACAGTCTCAAGGATGGATGCTGCTGTATCACTGCGGTGGCTGCAGGATCTCTGTTTCATTCAAATAGGATAGTACTTGGAGAAGAGAGATCCAAAAGGAGTATTGGATATCTTTAATTAGGGTTAACGTAACCTCACATGGTGAGAGCTTGGGCAGAGGACTTTGAGATCTGATTAGAGCAAGCCAGCTGTCCCCGGAGGCTATGGCTGCTGCTGGGCATGCCAGAGTTTAGATGCTTTCACCTCAGTGCCTCCAGTCAGCAATCAAAGAAAATCGTGCACAGAAATGTCTAATGTAAATTGCCCTTGGTGGTGTTACCATGTAATGTGATGTGATTTCCTTACTTATGCAGAATTGTAATCGCTTTCTCTTCAGGTTAAGAGCAGAATAGGGTGACTGAACTAATTACATGCAGGTTGTTGAACTGCTGTTGAGCTTATTCTGTGTGTTTGACTCCTGGGTTAGCTGCCTGACCCTGGTGTTGACCTGCATCCCCATCGACTTTGGGGACTTGAATGCTTGTTTCAAGACCCTTTTTGTGCTCTCCCTTTTCCCATTCAGCTTTCCCTGTGACCAAACTGTCTCACCCTCACCCTGTCTTGCAACTGCTGGAACTTCCCTTTCATGCTGCTTCCAAGGTTTCCCCTCCAGATCATGCTGCAGCTAAACAAGGGCACCCCAAAACCACTGAGCTATTAAAGTGTGCCAGTCCTTTAGGGAGAGATTGCAGATGAGAGGAGCTGTCAAACTGAGGGAGAGACTGCAGTGCAGCAGTGAAACCCTTTCAACTAATCCACTGTGAAGTCTCTTAATTGTGCCTTTAATAGGACTTGAAGGATCTCAAGGCATTCAGGTTTGAGACAACTGATACATAGAAAATTAGTCTAATTCTACCCTGTCATATCGCAGGAGACTTGTCTGTGCTGACGAAGAGGCTTGTTACGCTTCTTTAACGTTTAAGCTGCTGCTGAGCATGGGATCTGAGCCACCCAGAGCTGGTTTAAGTGTGCAGCACTGTTTAGTAACTACTGCCACTAAATATTCTCTCACATTTAAGATGAAAACAAAGCTTATTGATTTTTTTACCCCCCTTTTTCTTTTGTTCTTTCTTTCTCCACTGCAGCCTTTGGCGTTCTGCTGTGGGAAATTGCAACCTACGGTATGTCCCCTTACCCTGGCATTGACCTGTCTCAAGTCTATGAGCTGTTGGAGAAAGACTACCGCATGGAGCGCCCCGAAGGCTGTCCTGAGAAAGTCTATGAGCTCATGAGAGCATGTAAGTGTTCTTCAGACCTGCAAAATGCTGCTTTTTAGCTCTGCCGAAGTGCAGTAAAAGTGCCGGTATCTGGCCACATAGATCAAGGCATGAAAATCCCCCTGCCAGTTGCAATGAAGGTGCAACGCTGTGTAGAAATGTTTGGTTAAAGCTGTTTTCCCCAGAAGATGAACACATGATGAAGCCAACCATTCGTCTCTACTGGGAGCACACAGGCCTGGGGGAGACGTGTTGTTCATCTCACTGTTTTCTTTGTCTGCTTTTCCCTGACAACTTAAAGAAAAGCTTGTGCTGTAAGGATGAAGCAGGAGCTTTATTAGGCTTCTTGCAGGACTGGCTGTTATTCTTCCACTGTGGCTTTTTGGTACGTGACTTAGTGCGGTACATTTATTTTCTTCCAGCAGTGCTCAGCACCTACTGTTCCATACTGACTTGGGAACCTGATATAAAGGGTGCTAGGTGTCTGCAACCATCACTGAGCTGAAGTGCTTGCAGGCACCCATCTAAACCAGATTTCTATGTCAGTATTTTCTCTCACTCATTTTGTAAAAAGGGAGCTGCAAAGCCAGCTCCTCCTGGTGCAGTGCACTGAATGTCTAATGCTGGTGGGAAGTTCTGAGTGGTGATGTTTCTGTTTCAGGCTGGCAGTGGAGCCCTTCCGATAGACCTTCCTTTGCCGAGATCCATCAGGCCTTTGAAACCATGTTTCAGGAATCCAGCATATCAGATGGTAGGTCTGGTTCCTCTTGGACCAGCAGTTCCAGGGATGGGAAAAGGGCCACATTGTTCCTAAGCTGTTCTGCAGTGAAACTCAGTGCTAAGTTATATACTGCCTGGTGTCAGCAGCATAGAAAGCAGAGGTGCCTTTATATGAGGGCTTTGTTTCTGGGCGTATGATTGATTTTAAAGGGCAAAGTGGCTGAATAGCCTTAAGGAACCTCTGCTTTGTGTTGTTTGCTTTTTCTTTTGTGCTGTTAACTCTGAACAGCGCAATAGGGTTTTTTATCTTCTGTGGATTGTAGTGATTGTTTTTCGTCTGTGTATTGCAGAGGTGGAGAAGGAATTGGGAAAGAAGGGCATGAGGAGCGTGGTGAGCAATTTCCTGCAAGCCCCAGAGTTACCAACCAAAACACGAACATCGAGGAGAGCTGCTGAAAGCAAAGATGCCAACGAGGGCTTGGAGACTGCACATGCTCGAGGCCAGGGGGAGTGTGGTAGGTTTTAATTAAAGGCATTATTCCTTCAGGAAATACAAAGGGAAATAAAATGTGTGTCCTGCTCCAAGTCTTCACCTAGGCAGAGCTGTGTCTAATAACAGGTGCCATCTCTCCGTACCAGTATTGTGCTTCTGGGTGACAGGCTGCTGAGCTTGCTTCCATGGGTTCAGAACTCCTTTTATTATCTTTTGCAGAGGTAGGTTGCTAATCCTGGGACCAGATCCAGCAGCTGAGAGTGTGAGTCCTTAACTCCAGCGGGATCAGCACTATACCTGCCGTTGCTTAGAGAAGCCCTAGGAATTCTTTCAACTTAATGGCTGTTGCTTGCAGCTCCCTATAGACCAGAGCATGAGCACAGAGCTCTCTGATCATATCTTCTTCCAGTTCCCTGGTAGGAGCTATCAGTGGGGTCTCCCACTGCATCCAGGTGTTGGGTAATCTGCTGTGTTCAAGCCACTTTACACTACCATGTTGCATTATTTAAAGCAGGACGATTGCTTGGGTTTAGCAAGCCCCATAAGGGAGGTTTCTTCACTGTTCCATCCTACCAGATTTGTGCTTGCAGCACTGAAGAGTATTACTCTTGGCAGGTACCAAATATAATTTCAGCAAGGGACAGAAAGGTATTTACAGAATCTTCTATAAAATTAAACTCTCATTCAGTCAGTTTCTTCAAGCACTTGCCTTCCATTCTGAGGTAATAGAAGCAGTGATAAGATGCTGCATGTATACAGGAGACTTATATCTAGTTCATTTGGAGAATAATAAGGTAAAACAAAAGACAGTGTGTTTTCCATCTCCTGTTGAGACTGCCTTCTCTAGCCATTCATGTGACTGACCTTTTTTGTGTAATGTCACATTCACCTAGTAGTACATGTTTCAGTAGCAGATGTACATCTAGGCAAAGAGAGGAAAAAAAAGGGGATGTAAAATGTTGGAAAAAGGAAGTATCAGCAATTTAAGAAGGTTATTTACCATATATAGGAAATATAATTGCCTACTATTGCAAGCTTTGAAGCAAAATAACTTCATTTAAATACTTAAGGGCTTTGAGAGATTCAAGTACAGCAGGAATAATATGATTTTAACATTATGCTGGGAATCATTTCACTCTTTATTGTGAAAGAAAATATTTCACATTAAAGTTCCATTGCAGTTCCCCCTTCTATTGTCAGTGTTTCCATAGCAAGGAAGCCAATCCTCTGTGCAAGCTGCTAGTTTTCTGTGAGTCTCCACAGTAAGGTCTCGTAGAAGCGTACTGTCTTCTCAAAGTACACAGCTATTTTTCTTCCATTCTCTCCTCCACCAGAATCCCTTCCTCAGCCAAAATCTTACCCAGAGCGTGATAATCACCAATATGTGACTAAGAAGCATCCTCCTTTTCCCCTATGACTCTGCTTCATCTCCCTTCTTGCTGCCTAGTTGAGCTGTAATGTCTATGTGCCCTGAAGGCATTCCTCCTCTGAATTAGAATGCCATCTGAGTGCCTGGCCTGGGAATGAGACCCCCTGTCAGTCAAATACAGAGACCTTCAGGACTCCGTATAAATTTATTATAAACCACTATTCATTTTTAAATACCTCTTGTAAGTGTAGAAAGGGTCACCCATCATTTCCTTTTGGAGCAGTGCTGCTGAAGGGGGCTGCTATTACCACTTCCCTCCATTATTGCACCAAGCTGGCCATCGTCACGGTGGTAGGACCTGCAGTGTTCAGGGGGCCATGATTTCTGCTTGTGAAAAAGTTATTTCCATTCCCCACAAAGGATAACCTTAGGAAAAGAGGTTAGGAGTATCAGAATTTAAATGCCCAAGATGGCTGGGGATGGAGGTGGGTTACAGAGATGTCTTATTAATTCAGATGGTCAGCTATTTGAAAGACAGCAACAGCTCAGGGACTGAAAGTCTCTTAATATTTATCTTCTTCACAGTGTGATGTTTAGACAAGTCTCCAGATATGAGGGTGGAAATCTGAACATAAACATTTCGTGTTTGTCTGTCGCTGTTTAAATCAGAAGCCTACAGGGAAAGTAGTTTGGCAGCCAAATCCTGTAGAAGCCACCTTAGAAGTGAATGTATACAGGATTAGGGACCACATTCAGTGCAGACTTGAGTGTGGCTGTACTTGCTTTATTCACGGTCTGAAGTTGTCTCTCATCACAGAACCTGCACCTTTTGGAGGTGCTGCTGAGGTGATCCTGCAAGAAAACTGATTGTTGTGGCTCTTGAAGCAACACTCAGTAGACTCTTTTCTTTCCCTTGCAGATCCTCTGGATCATGAACCTGCTATTTCCCCCTTACTCCCACGGAAGGAGAGGGTGGCCCTGGAGAGCAGTTTGAATGAAGACGAGAGACTGCTTCCAAAAGACAAGAAGCACAACCTCTTCAGTGCCCTCATCAAGAAGAAGAAGAAGACTGCCCCTACCCCTCCGAAACGGAGCAGTTCCTTCAGAGAGATGGATGGCCACTCAGACCGCAGGGCGGGTGGGGAGGAGGAGTGCAGGGATCCTGGCAATGGAGCTTTCATTGCACCCCCTGCAGACCCAGCTGACCCCTCCAAGTTCCAGAGCCCGAGCAATGGGGCTGGTGTCACCAATGGCGTTGTCCCTGGGAACTCTGGACTTCTGTCTCCCCATTTAGGGAAAAAGTCCAGCACGATGAGCAGCAGTCGAGGAGTGGCTGGTGAAGAGGAGAGTAGTTCCAACTCCAGCAAGCGTTTCTTAAGGTCCTGCTCAGCCTCTTGTGTGCCCCACGGAGCGAAGGACACAGAGTGGAAATCTGTGACTCTGCCTCGGGATTTGCAGTCCACCGGACGCCAGTTTGATTCCTCCACTTTTGGGGGACACAAAAGTGAGAAGCCAGCGCTGCCTCGGAAGCGGGCAAACGAGACCAAGACTGACATTGCTGTCAGGGGAACAGTGACCCCTCCTCCAAGGCTGCTTAAGAAAAATGAAGAGACCACTGATGATGTGTTCAAAGATGCAGAGTCGAGCCCTGGCTCCAGCCCTCCCTCCCTGACACCAAAACTTGGCCGTAGGCAACCTGCTGCCCCTACTTGCTCCAGCGTGCTCCACAAGGATGATGGAGTCAAATCCAGTGCCTTAGGTACCACTGTGACGATGGACCAAGGTTCTGCTGCCAAACCCAACCCTGCTGGGTTCGTGGGTGCCAGCAAGGCTTCCTCTGAGGAGACACGACTGAGGAGGCTCAAGCAGACCTCGGAGTCTGCAGGGAAGGACAAAGGGAAGTTGTCGAAGCTGAAACCAACACCTCCATTTCCACTCCCTTCATCCTCCGTCAGCAAGCCTGGGAAGGTTTCTCACAGTCCCAGCCATGAAGCAGCAGCAGAGGTGGTGTCTGGGCCGAAATCCAAACAGTTGACTCAGGTTGGAGAGGCTGCAAGCAGTGATGCTGTGAAGCCAAACCAGTCAGGGGAAGGTGTGAAAAAGCTGGGGATCCCTTCTGTACCAAAGCCACAGTCCTCTACAAAGCTGCTGATGAGCACAGCAACCCCAGCTGCCTCTTCCTCATCAGTACCCTCTGCCCCAGGTGGGGACCAGCCATCATCTACAGCCTTCATCCCTCTGATATCCACCAGGGTCTCACTGCGAAAGACCCGGCAGCCCCCGGAGAGGATTGCCAGTGGCACCATCACTAAAGGGGTGGTGTTGGAAAGCACTGAGGCCCTGCGGATCGCCATCAGCAAGAACTCTGAACAAATGGCAAGCCACAGCGCTGTCCTGGAGGCTGGCAAGAACCTCTACACCTTCTGCGTGAGCTACGTGGACTCCATTCAGCAGATGAGGAACAAATTTGCCTTTCGGGAGGCCATCAATAAGCTGGAGAACAACCTACGGGAGCTTCAGATCTGCCCAGCAACGGCTGGCAGCGGGCCTGCAGCCACCCAGGACTTTAGCAAACTTCTCAGTTCAGTGAAAGAAATCAGCGACATTGTTCAGAGGTAGCAGAAACCAGGTTAAAAACCAAAATAATAATAATAATAACATAAAATCACAATGGGCCAAAGCCAACTGTGGAGACAGCAACATGTGGACTGGCAAAGGACTGTGGGCGTTCAGGTTAGGGCTGTGCAAAAGACACAGACTGTGAATGGATGCCCCAGCTCCAAAGGGCAGGGCTGTGTTCAAGGGGCACTTTCCACCCTCTTAACTCAGATTCCCTGTGTTTCATATACTTGTAATCGTCTTATCTGTGGAGTTCTTGCCTTGTGGACTACAAGTCTAAATGCTGATGTCACACCATGCCTTTTTAGTAATATTTTATTGTTCTGGACAGACCATTAAGACTGAAGCCAGACTGATGGGCACTGAGATGCCATCCTCCTCAGGAGGAGCTTCCTAATGAGTTTTCATCCCCTCCCTCTGCCCCACTGTACACAAGGATGAGTGTTTGAATAGCAATATACCCACTGTGTTACTTGGGAGAGTTGCAGCACGTGTGCCTGGCCCGAGTCTGACATATACCTGGCATTAATGCAACAGATTTGGTGCTTAGGGGGGGAAGGGGGGAAATGGTTAATGTAAGGGGAGTTTTAATGACAGAGTGCTACAAGTGATGTTTGCTCAAATTCTCCCTGTGATTCCACCTGATGCCCTTCGGTTTTTGTTTTCATTAATTTCTGAATGCTGTTGAGATGAATTGCTTGGGTTCAAAATGTTGCAGACAGCACTTGCTAATGTAATGGCACAGGAGCCTGTCTGTGGGTCTCCCTTGGTAGTGAAAAGAGACCTTTGAAGGTCTGAAGAAGGATGTGCTATCGCACTCTTGTGATACCCAGTGTTAACCAGGCTGGTGTTTGGGGTGGAGGGTTGCAGAGACCGGGGAGCAGAAGGATGGTGCTGAGCAAGGCATTGCTCCCTGAAGGGCCGGAGGGTTGCAGCACAGGAGGTGGCTCAGGATGAGTTCAGAGACACCAGTGTGCCTCTAGGTTTCAGTTGAGCTCGCACATCATGGATGGGTGAGAACTGCTGCTTCTCTCTTTGAATTTCCAGCTCTTTGTTCTGCAAGGGGCGGTGGGACCTGGCTGCTGCCCTCCCTTAGAAACCTGTCCTTTGAGGGGCCCTGGTGCCTCCCTGCCTGTGCCAATGAAGATGCCAGTACTTTGGGGTTAAAACCATCACTACCCTCATGCCGGTGTGGTTCCATCCAGCGTCAAACAAGGTTCTGTGAAGACTGCAGATGCTTCTCTTAGGTGCATCTCCCAAGGAAACTGCCACAAACCGCTGACAGCAGGACTCCTGGGCTTCCTTTCCAAGGTCCTGTGACCTTCCCAACTAATGCAGCACGACTGGGAGCTAACTGTGACTTGGGACAATGGTAAAAGAACAAGGTTTAGGGCTATTAACAGTGCAATTTAACTCCTCTTAACAGTTCCAAACATGAGGAAAAAGAAGCGTTTTCCACGTTCCTGTTCCCCTGTAACTCTTGTGACCCCTCTTGTGTATCTTAAACACTAATTGCCTTCAATTGTATTTTATGCTGTTCTCTTTGGGACTGTTTTTGTATATGATTTCTAGTAGTTCACTTGTGTGTGTTCACACCATTTCTCGCCCTCACAAACAGCCATGACTTAACACATGACAAATGTTCAAAGGAAAATACACACTTCTGCCACAGGCTGCCTTGAAAAACGTAAGGAGAAAACCCCCCACCCAACCCTTGGACTGTCTCTTTCCTGGAGGTACTGTTTTTACTTTGATAACATATTGTGCCACTATATTATACATTTGTATCTCGTTATTACACACTTTTGTAGACTTGTCTTTTTTACAGTGTGTAAATAGCTCTGTCCTTCGTCTCTGTGATACCTAAGGGGGCTGTTTCCCCTTGAATTTGGTCCAGTACAGATTGTTTCTGTACATGACTTTCAATTCTTCCTTTTCTCTCTTTCATTTTTGATTTATTTTTTATTCCTGTCTCTCTTGCGTAGTATATTTAAAAATAAATCAGTGTTGAGGAAACCCTGTGTTTGTCTGTTGGAAGCCTTTTCTAACCCTGGTACCACCCCCTAGACTCTGTGTCCAAAACCGGGTTCCCTGTGTCAGAGCCAGACAGCAGCATCTTTCCATGTCCTTTTTGATCTGGCTCTGAAAAGTCAGGAGAGAAACAAGATGCACAGAATAAAGACTCTGTCATCATCTCTTTGAATCACTTTGCTGTTGTCTTCACTGAGGTTTAAATCAGAGATTTGACTTTAAACTTTTCATCATAAATTGTTATAACAGACTGGTTTGGGTCGGAAAATACCTTAAAGCTCTTCGAGTTCCATCCCCCTGCCACGGGCAGGGGCACCTTCCACTAGAGCAGGTTGCTCCAAGCCCCTGTGTCCAGCCTGGCCTTGAGCGCTGCTCGGAATGGAGCTGTTCCTCTTCCTGATAATTGTTTGTGTTCCACAATTCAGCTGCTGTTGTATTTTCCTCTTCTGTTATAAAATGATCCGTGGTTTCTTTCCTCAGACAGTTCTGGCTGCTGCCTCCCTCATTTCTGGTCGTCCGTGCTTGCTTTCTGATTTCACATCACCTTCAGCCTTTCCAGCAAATCTTGAGGGAGGGACATATCCAGGTACTAAGCAGGCTCTAAAATGAGGTACTGCCTTGATTAACGAAGATGCAAAAGATTAAAAAAGGATGAGAAGGGGACAAGGGCAGATGGTGAATGGTGTGCCCGAGGTCCTGCAGTTACTCGTGATGTTTTAGGGTTATAACCCTGCTTGTCTGATTTCTAATCCCCTCAATAAGTCAGTCCTGGCACAGGGAGCTGCTCACTCATCAATGGGAGCAAGGCTCATTGGAAACCTGGTCTTGCTTGTTACAGCAATTGCATTGAGCCACTTCTAAATGAGCCTGAAAAAGATGGAAAGAGGAGCGGGAGGATGCTGTTGGCAATTATAAATGCAGTAAATGGCCTGCACTTGGCAAGGCTCAGGCTGCCTCTCAGCAATGTGGTAGTATCTGGTGATCTCTATGCAGAACTACAAGGGGTTCCTGGAGGTTTTGTGACTGTGGCCCTGGTAAAGAACGATGTCCAGGCTGCTCTTTACATGCATCCGTAGTGTAAAGCCTTGAATAGTTGTGGGCTGAGGGAAGATGAAGTTTAACCTGGCCCTAAATATGATTGCTCCCTGTGATGTCCATCTTGGCGTGCTCAGGGACCAGACCATGGTGCCATGGGAAGGCAGAGGCCGATTGTTGTGGCTGGGAAAGCCCCGGATCTGCAGTGTTGGGAGTGGGATTAAAGGCTAAATTTAGCTGAGTACAGTAGGAGTTGATTTAACAGATCAATGCATTTAACAGTTTGATTGCTCCAATTTTCAAGGCTATTGAGCTTAAAAGTGAGTGCTCTGGAGGAAAAATAGCTGTCGTGGTGTTTTTGTTTTGGTTTTTCATGTCTTTGAAATTACAATGTTCACTCTTTCAAGTTTTCCTTTAATGTCATCCTGCCTTTTGTTGAGAAGTTGCTTGTCACAAGATGTAAAGTGTGGTCAGTGGTTTATGCTCACGCTTTCTCTCAAAAGGAAAAGAAAGTTATTAAGGATGGGCTGGCGTCTCATGGAGATGCTGTTGGACCAGCGTGCTACCTGCCCCAGGGATGATTGCGGGTCAACTGACAGCCTCTTCCTTCCCTGGCATTAATCCTTTCATGGTTGAAAAGAAAGGAAAATAGACCTAAAGGCTGTGTCACCCTTGCGGAGATGGTTCCAGGTGTCATGCTGACATCTTGAAGCACATGGCTCCTGGTCCAAGCTTGCGAGGATTGCTGGGAATGATGCTCATGGATCAACCTTCTCTGGTCAGTCCTGATGCCTTGGTAGTGCCGTTGGTGCCCTAAAGCTGTGGGTTAGGGCCGGCCCTGCAAGTCGTTTGACTGTTCAGGCAAGGCTCAAACCTATCACCCTAAAGTGCTCCGTGGTGCTTTATTGGTGCTAGATCCAGCTCAGCAGAAAGCTTACCTGTGAACCAGGCTGCCCTGAAGTGCTTCCCCAGCAGTCACCCCCCTGTTGAAGGCTGTGTTTGTCCTAACATCCAGTGTGCTAATACAGGTCTTGCCCCTGCTCCCAAAGCTGCAGTGCTGAATGACCCAGTTATGATGCATTAACCTCTTCATGAGTCCCACGGACATGATTAAATCATGCTCTTCCTCTACACTCGGGTCCTGAGGTTTGCTGCTCTTGTTGTATGAGTGTGTGTAGTGCTGCAGGACTGCTTGGGATGGGGAGCAGCCTATGGGATGGAGCAGATGAGTGGAGATAGGGCCAGGGAAAGGACTAAGGTTGTACTCTGGTCAGGGAAGGACAACAGTGTTTTACAGAGGGTCCCAGCAGTGGTGGTGATGGCACCAAGTGTCTGCATCAGTCCTTGCTTGGCTGAACCCACTGGCCATGTGTAGAAACATCCAATGCTACCTGGTGCTGTCCCTTTGAGGGCTGTTTGCGTGACAGTGGCCTTGTCCTGCCTTGTCCACACTCTGCTGCCTGTGTGACCACGTCACAACGAATCTAGCTCCTCCAATGTGCAGGTGGGTTCTGAGCTCTCCGTTCAAAGGTGTTGGGGACCTGGGTGTCCCTTGGGAGCTGCCCCACAAAGGGACCTGGGACGGGAGGAACTGGGAAGAGGTGCGTGTTCCCATGGGAGCTCTCCCTGTCCAGCATGCAGGGATGGGCTTTCCAGCCTCTCGGGGGTCACTCCCGGTGTGTTCCCCCTCTTCCTCCTCCCAGACAACCCCCCCAGGCTCCAGGCAGTTATTTTCCATTCACTTTTACCTTCCTTACAAAGCATCAGTCACCAAGGAGAACAGCAAAGAGCCTGGAGTGCTGCCTGTTCCCATCGGCCATCCCAAGGAGCGCCCCTTTCCTCCCCATGGGTAAGCAGGGTGATGGCACCATCCCTGTGGCGTCCCTATGCCCATCAAGGAGCCCTGTGGTGGCCGGGCTGAGTCCAGCTCTGTTCCATGTACCAGGTAAGCGCTGTGGGAAGCTCAGCCTTCTACTTGTAAGTAAGTTATACAGAGGGTTCTTGTGCTTCAGTCAGGGCTTCATTATACCTATGGTTTTATCACTCTGCTCTGACCCTGTTCCTCCCCTGGACTGAAGAGCAGGAGCTCAGGCATCCCCCCCGGCCCCACCATCACCCAGCAGGTTTCCCTTCCCTTCCCACAGCACACAGTGCCACTTTTCCCTGCAGCGATCCATCACGGCAAAGCCAGGGATTTACCGGCCTTTGTTAGCTCAGTGTTGCTCCAGAACTCTTTGCCCTCTCATCCCTCCCGTCCCCAGCTCCAGTGCAGGGTAAAATTGATCAGTGCATGTTTATTGATGGTTTGAATGCTCAAAAGAAAGGGGGGGAAAAAAGAAGATGTTGCCATAGAAACATAGATAAAGCTCCTGTCTGCGCTGCGCCTGATTCCCCTGGACCCGCAGCCTTTGGTGGGAGCCATGAGGGATCAAAGTTGGGATTGGGGTGCCCAGGGTGGCTTCAGGCCCCCCAAGTGCCACTGGGTTTGTTGGTCGCTGCTGTGGTGCGAGATGCAGCAGGGATGCAGGGGAAGGGAAATGCCCTTCCTCTCATCACAGCCGGCACCATCCTCATGCAAAGGCCAAACCCTGATCACCTCTATCCTTGGACTCCCTCCCATTCCACGCCCATGGGGCTGTGACCCACACGTAGTTCCTTTCACCAGCCCCTGCCTCCATCACTCCTCCCTAGACCTGACGCTTTCTTGCAGGCTCCAGCTTGCATCCATTCCCCCTTCAGTCCCACACCTCTCCTGCTGCGAGAGCAGCTCGCCCTGGCCCAGCAGTGCTGTATTAAGTGGTCTGTCTGCTGATGGATTTTATAATGCATCTCTTGGAGCCTGATTTCCCACCCCCACTCCCCAACCAAGTCCTGCCACAGTCTTTGATTTTGAGGGTGCAATTTAGCTCTTGCAAATCATTGCCCTGCTTCATTTCTGTGCCTGCAATGAAGTATTAGCAGTCGTTTGGTGTCTAACTTGCTGTTAGTGCCTGCAAGCCAGGTAGTTAGGCCTCTGATTACTAATATCTCCTGCCTGCAGTGGCAGGCACAAAAGCAAATGTCGTCACTGGCATTGGCAGAGCTAAATCTACCCAGAGGAGGAGAAGGCTGAAGATGAGGCTTGTCCTCTGCTGGATATGGGGGCTCGCAAGTCCCGAAGCTGCACCATTGGCAGCAGAGGGGACTGGAGAGCAGGAAGACACTGAGCACCCATTTGTGGCCCCGGGTAGGTGCCGGGGTCCTTGTTTCAGCTCCTCTGCACCCAAGTTACTGCAGGGAGTAGGTGGTAATGAGGCCAGGAAGGCATCAGGAAGGGCAAGTGCTGGCTGATGTGACAAGGACACTGAAGGTCATTCGCCACCACCTCACCCTGGTCGCTCTGACAGCGCCCGGGGACCGGTCCTGGGGCCGGGCAGTGGGGCTGCAGCAGGACGGGGGATGCCAGGGCAGAGTTCTGTGCTCGCTGCAGGGGGTTCCAAGGGCAGGATTTTCTCAGCCCACTGGTCCGCACGCAGGAGCTCGTGTGAGCGGCATCTTGACACTAAGCGGAATTTGCTGCCAGAGGGACTTTTCTTTGACAGGCAGGAAAGCAGCAACGCTACAACCCTATGGAGGGCTCTGAGGGTCCTGCTCCTTCCCAGCAGCCCTGTACCACAGTTACAGACCCCAGGACACCACCAGGACACCACCAGCGCTGCTGTAACCCTTCAGCCCGTCTGGCCGTGCTGGCTCTGTCTGTCCTGGTGTAGCATCCCTGTGCCCCAGCCAAGGCTACGCGTGATAGGGGCTTCTTCTTAAGGCACCCTCCTCTTCTTCCATTGCACCGACTTCGGACGGGCACGGGAGAACCGGAGCAGGGCTGCAACTGGAGCAAACACTTTTGTTCCCCTTCCGCAAGCAGCAACCGCCCCCCGATACCCCTTTGCCCAAGCAAACCTAGATGAGAGGGAAGGGAAGGACGGGACGGGGTGACCCGCAGGAGGCGGGAGCTCGAGTCCAGGCGCCCATCTCCCGAAGCGGAGGGCGAAGCCCCCTTTCCTCCTGCTGTGGCCGTTGAGCTCCCCGGGCAGGTTCCCCGGCGCTCCGCGGCGCATCCCGCCGGCCCGGAGCTCGGAGCCGCGCTGCCGCCCGCCCGCTGCCCGGCCCCTTCCGCTCCATAGCCCCGCAGCTCCCCGGCGATGCTCAGCGCCGCGCTCAGCTCCGAGCTCCGCCGCCGCTCCGCTCCTGCCCTCCGGGGCCCCTCGGCCGCCGCTCGCCCGCTGGGACCGAGCAGGGTCCATTCCCCTGGGGGTCGCGGCTCCTGCGGCTGACGTGGGGGGAAGCGGGTCCCCAGGCTCGGGAGGAAGAGGCAGGACAGAGAGTAGGGGCTCTCGTCTGCAGGAAGGGCAGACACCGGTAACCGCAGAGCATCCTCGGGCAGCGGCCAAAGCCTTGGCGAGAACATGTGCCCATCCCACACCCCAGCAAGAACACCCCTCCAGCACCCACTGCTCCTCTACACCAGCGCCCAGCTGCAGGAGGGATGCTGGCATTAGGGTCAGAGCTCCCTTTGCCTTTCCTCTGCCTCCTTCAGACCTCTTCCCATTCATCTTTATCAGCTCCTTGCTGCGACTCCCCTGGTTCGCAGCCAGGATGGGGCTGGCTGAGCCGGGCTATTACCACTCAGGCTGATGGGCTTCGGAGCTGCTCATTCCTCTTAGAAGCACTGCAGGGAGGACTTAAGTGCATTCACCTGAGCCAGCCTCATCCTCCCTGTGTGCAGGTCCTACCTGCAGTGCCTACCTAATGCGAGAGCGGAGGAAGGTGCTCGCCATCCCTCTGCTTTATGGGGCTCAGAGGTGCTGAGCAGCGCGGCATGAAGCGATGCTGCACTGGGATGACCTTGAGCACAGGCAGGGCTGCTCTGCTGCCTCTTCCTCCTCCCGCAGGTCTCAGTGAGGGGAAATGGGGGTTTTAATTATAATAATTATTACTTTTTGCTGGAGATGTTGCCTTAAAAGTCACCGCAGGTGATGGGGACACCACGGGGTGTCTGCCTTATGCTTGGTGGAGGGATGCTGCGGGTGCTCCTTGCTTCTGTGCTGGGCCCAGCTGAGCCCAAGACCCTATTCCCCCCTTCCCAGCGACCCCTCTGCCCCTGGGCTTCTCTGTGGGGTGCTCCCTGCCTCACTCACACCTTCTGCCTGCAACAATTGTATTGTCTTCCTCTAGATTAGCCTTTGAAGGTCTATAATTTGAAAGTATAGGCCGTAAATTGAGAGCTAATTCCAAGCAGGAGCATGATGATCCAAGTGGCATCTGCCTGCTCCCCATTAGAATCCCTCATTCAGTCTATGAATGTCTAGATATTCCTGAAGTACCCGGTTAAGGTGATCCAGTGAAGTCAAATAATCATTAATTTCAATTGCTGCGCTGTTAAAACCAGTCCCATGATCTGTTTATCCGCCTTTCTGTGCTCTCCCTTTTCGCACCCAGTTGCCCATTGTGGACCCAAATCGCTGGGTGCACCCAGAGCAGGAGCACCTTCCAATCACCAGCAATCAACGCTGCCGAGTCCCATCCCATCAGGGGTACCGGTGGGGGCCCAGACCATCTCCCCTCGCAGCCTCCCACCAGCCTTTGCCTCCTGAGCTGCCCGTCAAGGTAAGGGGACAGACAGACACTCACCTCTGTGCCTCTGGAAATGCCTCAGCGCTGCTGCAGCGGCCCTGCACTGTGCCCAGACTGAGCTGCCCAACCCGCTCTGCTGGCCATTAAATACCCGCTGGTGCTAATGGCTGTGTCACCCCTTAGCGCGTGGCCCTGCTGGGGAGGGGGACAGGGGGGCGGGCTGGTGGAGCAACCTCAATGGGAGCGTGGCACAGTCACTAATTAGAGCACCTCCCTCATTTGCTGTCTCATTTAGAGGAGAGGCTGCGTGTGCTGGGCTGGAGGGGAGGCATCGGTAACTGATGGGGATGCTGGTGGGAGGGAGGGTTTTGTCTGGGGGTACCAGCATCCTCCATCCCCTTGTCTGCTGCATACTGGTGCTGGGGGTCCCACATGTGTGTGCAAGTGTGGTGGGTGAGCAGCACTAGCCGAGAACCCTGAACCCTCAAACCTGCTCGGGGCCTGGTCCTGCACACACAAACCCCAGTGCGCCCACCATCCTCGGCCAGCGCATGCAGCTACCAGTGCTGAAGTGTGGTCCCCAATGCTGGTACCTTCCAGCATCCCCCGGGATGCCTCCGATGCTGCATCTCTGCCCTGCTGGGTCTCCCCAGCCCTTCCCAGCAGCACACAGAGGGGTTTTGGAGGCCTGAGCCCACGATGGGATGGTCCCTGGATGCCATGCGGGAGCCCAGTGTCACCCACCGCACGGTGGGAGCTGCGGTAACCCGGTGCTTTTCCCTTTGCCATCACCACAGCATGCTCCTCCATGGGCTCAGCTGCTGCCACACCAACTAACGATGAGTTCCTTTTATTAAGGAGTTTAGAAAGTCCACATGTACAGCTTTGGACACCACTCACACACGACCTAGACTTCACAGCACTGCTACACACCACGACCTGGCCCAGGGCTCCATCAGCACATATGTGGCCAGGTCCTGGACCCTCCCCCCTCCCAAGCCATCCCTCCCCAGGAGGTGTCACCACGGATGGGTTTAGCCTAATCCAGGGCTGCGGCGCTCGGGAGTAATCCTGGGAATCCTGCATCTTGGCATGGATGAAACACCTCTCGTGCAAGCCCGAACAGCCATGAGGGGGTCCTGGGTGACAGGGGCGGGTACACAAGGGAGTGCTACCGACGAGCTGCGCGTACAGCATCCCCTCCCCGGCACCGAAAACTACTGGTGGAGGGGGCCGGGGATGGGATGAGCCTTCCCACCCAGGCACACGGCCGTGTGCTGCCATGCCCTAAAGGTGAGCGCTAGAAAACCCGGCTACAGCTCAGCCATGGAAAGTAATGGACGGAAAGTAAAGACGGGTGTTCTGCTCCCTGCCTGACCACAGCCCATTCCAAAGGGGTCCTGAGGGGCACAGGGAGGTCCTTGGAAGCTGTTGGGGGCTCCTGCTCCTGTGCTGGCTGGGAAATGCCACTGCTGAGCATCCCCAATGGTTTGAGCATCCCAGCCTCCAGGCAGCGATGGAGCGGGTAGAGCTGGTGCCTGTGCTTGGAGCTTGTCCTTGTCTGCGGGCTCGGAGGAGCATCTTTGGCAGGGGGGAAGCTGCACTGATCCCAAATACATCATTTGTCCCTGTTTTCCTGCCAGGGACTCACCCAGCGGGAGGAAGGGGCTCGTCCAGCGCAGGATCAAAGGTGGGGAAGGCTTAAAAGAAAGGAGAAGCACGCAGGGAAGATGAGCCTTTGATCTCCCTGTGCCTTAAGCTGCCCTGGAAACGGATGGTGGGAGCTTTCCTCCTGTCCTCGGGCAGTCTGTCTGTCTGATGGTGTCTCCTGGGGACAGGGCAGGGGCTCTGCTCCCCATTGCTGCTGTAGTACAAGCAGAGAAGCGCGGCAGGGTCCTGGCTGTCCCCATCCCCACTCTGTTCCCATAGAGCCCACTCAGGCCGGACTGTTTTGGAGTCAGTTTTTGGACGTAATCCCCCATTTGAGTCTTTGCAGGGAGCCGGAGGGAGAACTGAGCCCCACACCTTGTAGCAGCTCCTCCTGGGGTTGGCTGGCGAGAAGCATCCCTCGCCTCGCCTGGTTATCAGGGCCCGGCAGATGCTAAGCCCCACTTGGGGCTTCCTTTTGCAAAACCTTAAGGGGATTTGAAGAAATGAAAGGCTTTGAATATCTGCAGGTGCTGAGCCAGAGCATGGCCCATCCTGGGTGGAAATGAGTGCAGATCCCCAGGCTGGGAGCGAGCAGAGCTTGGGGTGTGCTGTCCCAAGCCAAGGGTTTTGGGAAAGGACACAGCTTTTGGATGGTCAAAGTCCAACGTGAATCCGAATGGGTCTGGTTGGGAGGGAAGAGCTGCAAAATGCGGCGGAGCCGTGCTGGGAGCCTTCCTCTCCTCCTCCTCTTCCTCGTGGGGTTCCCTGTTCCAAGCTCTGCTAAAACAGCTCCGTGATGCTCGGTCCTGGGTCCTTACAGCACCGCACCAGGGGCGATGGGGACTGAGGAGTTTGTCCCTTTGTAGCTGCATCCTCTTGCAGGGGGAGAGGTGAGGGGTTTACAGACCAGGGAAGGAATCACTGCCACAGTCTGGTGCCGGCAGAGGCTGCAGCACAGCCGAGCCCTCCCCATCCCGGTAGCACCATGGGGTGAGCTGGGACCATGGAGCAGCAGCTTTGTCCTGTGGGCTCTGTGGGGCTCAGAGCTCCTCCGTCCCTGTTCAGCTCAGTGAGGCCGCTGCTGGGTGTCTGCACCCGAAGCAGAGATGAATGGAGGTGTCCCATCTGCCCAGGTTGCTGCATCCCTGCTCCCTCCCTCCTTCTCTTCCTTGCTGGGAACCGCTTCCCACAGGGCTGCATCCCACAGCCCTCTCTGCCGTGGGCACCAGCCGTGGGTCACACACTGTGCAGGATACCCGGTTTGGCTGCAGGAGAGTTATGGCAGTAGGAAGGAAAGGTCCGGTGATGTCCATGGGTGCCTCGGGGCTAAAGACACCCTCACTGGTGCTCCCAGGTGCATCTTGAAGACGAGTCAGCCCTTAGGGAGCATGGGGAGGGTGGGAGATGGGGGAACGGGGCTGTGGGGTGGTGGGGAAGGGCAGGGGGTGGGGGGTCTCATGCCATCCACCTAATTCTCCTCCCGGACAGGCCGGATCTTCATCTCGGTGAACTTGAGGGAGTACTGCCAGCCGGTCCAGGAGGACCACTCGATGCCGTCGGCGTAGGAGCTGTGGTGGCCCTTGAGGTACTGCCCGTTGAGGTTGGAGGTGTGGCAGTTGCGGTACCACCAGGCGCCGTGGTAGAAAGCTGCGCAGTTGTTCTCGGAGTGGTCGTTGTCCAGGTCCTTGGTGGTGAACTTCATCCCATTGTGCTTCAGGAAGGAGTCACCTGCCCCCGGGAAAAAGGAGCCGTGATGGGCACTTCCTACCCCTCACATCGCCTTTGGGAAAGCTCCTTGCCCTGTGGAGCTCCTTTAGTGATGTACAAGGCACTTGGGGTCACCCACCCTGCAAACACCAAGATGCAGCCCCTCTCCTGCCTCCGGCTCCCTGTGGCTGCAGGGATGCAGCCCCAGAGGAGGATGCTGACACCCCACCGTGGCCTATGGGGTCCCTACCTGCTGTGCCCGAGTAGTCAGCGATGGAGATGGGGTACCCGTCCTCCTCGGGGTCGACAGAGAAGAGCCCCACACCGAAGCTGCCGTAGTGGGCGAAGGCGGTGCCGTTGTCGAAGTCCTCCAGGTCGATGCGGAGCTCGTAGCTGCCCTGCACTGTCAGCAGGTGGATGCGCTTCAGCCCTGCGGCAGAGGCAGAGGGTGAGTGCGGGGACCCCACTGGGGATGGAGCCTATACACAGAGTGTGGGGTAGGCCACGGAGCCATTCCCACCCTTCAGCCCTTGCTCTGCTATTGCTGCATGGCCAAGGGCATGTGCTGAGCTTGGAGGCAACAGCCCCATTGCTTCCAGCCCCTGTGCATCCACCCGGTCCTCCCCTGCCTGCAGAGGCATCGCTCCCAGGATGGTCTCGGTGTCCATTCCCTTGCATAGGGTACCCCAGGCTTTCCAGCAGCACTGCCAGCCCCACACACCTAACCAGTGCTCCCCCGTCAGCTTCCCAAAGCCATCCCGGTATGCTTCCCAGCCACGGAAGAAGTTCACGGAGCCGTCCTCCCGCCTTTGGAATACCTGAGGAAACACATAGGGCATCAGTCATGGGGCTGCTCCGAGCCTGTGCACCCCGAGCTCCCCACTGCTGCCCATGGTGCAAATTAAGCCCTTTCAGTGATTACACAGGGATGCTGGTGAGCAGGTCCCAAGGGGATGCTGGATCATTATGTGCCAGCTCCCAGGGATGGGTGAGTTGGTTCAAAGCCTTTCACTGGATCCTCTCCCTGGAAATGGGAGTAGAGCTTGGGAAAGCCACAGTGTGCTCCGGCAGGAAGGTGGCCAGCGCCCATGGGCAGATCCCTGAGGCTCAGCACATCTTTCCTCCTCCCTTTTTCCTCTCCCACTGCTCATCAGCACGTCATGCCCTGTGTGTTTCATCCCCTTTTATCCATAGTTTTGGGTTTGATTTATTGACATTGATCCAGAAAATGCTGTTCTGTGTCCAACCATCTGAACTTAATTAAGCCTCCAGCCCTGGATTAATTGCATTAAACTTGGCTGAGCCAGCCTGCCTGATTGCCACCAAGCGCTGCGTTCCCATGGCCACAGCAGTGATTTGGGAACAGCCATCCCATGTGCTGGCATCTTGGTTTTAAGTGCTGCTGAGCCCATTCACCCTGATTCCAGCACCCCAGGCTCGGGCAATGCTGCTGAGTCCTTGTGCCAGCCGGGAAGCACCATGCCTTGCTGTGCTGCAGGGATGCTCCTGGCTGCTCCTACCCTCTTGCACAGGCAGGGTTTCATCCCAGAATGCAAAGGAGACTCAGGTTGTGAGCTTCGCGCTGGTTTGCCCTTTACAACGGGCATTTTGGGGGCTGCAGATGCCCCGCTCCGGCCCGCTCCTCGGCACAGGCTCTGATCCTGCTGTACTTACCTTCTAGAATTAGAGCCTTAATTTTTATCCCTGCGTTGAGCACTTGAGAAGCTGTGGTTAAGCCTATTTAAAGGGGCTTTCTTGAGGCTTGCTGGGAAGGGGGATGGTGCTGAATGGGGCCCTGAAGCTGATTTTCCCTGGCTCCAGTGCTGCCATGCAGGGAGGCAACAGAAGCGGCACCGATCTCCCTCCTAATCGGCTTTGACCCGCGGTTGTAAATAGGCCAATTGCTGAGCAGTGCCCAGGGAAGCGTGCAGGGCACATCCCCATGGCTGAGCCTTTGGCACGCTCAGGAATCACCCCAGGCATCGGAGCAGCTCTTGGTGCCTCGCTGCCCACCAAGCTCAGCCCCGAGGGGCTCGAAACCAGGTTGGGAGGTTGCTGGAGGTGCTGTGTCCTCCCGAGTCTCCTGCTCCATCCTCATCATCTCTTGCGCTTCACTCCTGCATCCGCCGGGATGTGGGAGCTGCCTCCCCGCACCGGGATGCTGTGAGCTCCGGTGACCGCAGGTTCGCAGCCCTGCCTGGCTGCTCTGCTCCTCCTCATCAAATATGCATCACCCTCCTCTTAAGCAAAAAGGATTTCCTCCCCTTCTTTAAAGGCAAAGCTGAAATATTTATCTCCCCACTCTGCCCCCCCCCCCCCCCATCGCTCTGAGCTCACAGGGCACAGACAAACTCCTGCAAAGGTGCCAACCCACAAAATGGGGTAAAACCAGAGGGAAGTGGGAGCGCCAGCCGGTGCTTGCCATGGTGCCAGCGGCGAGGGAGGGCTCTGCTCCTTCTCCCCACAGGCCCCTGGTGCCAGCTCCCACCAAACCCCATCAGGCTCAAATCACAGCCACAGCCTGGGGAGATGCTCGACCATCACTTTTCTGACACCTCAGTGCTCAAGCTCCTGGTTTCCAGCAGCCATGGCATGAACCCCATAGCCTCAGCCCTGTGGGGTTCCCTGGAGCCCCCATCCCCATGGAGGAGCCATCATTGGGTTCAGCGGTGGAGAAGACAACCTTGGAGCATCACAGGAGCCAGACCCTGGGAAGTGCCAACCCCAGTGTCACAGCCTGTGAACACTGTGACCGCAGCACTGTCCCCACTGGCAGAGTGTCTTGTCCCCATTCATGGTGACACATAAATCCTATCCTTTGGGAACAGCACACGTCACTCCAGGCTGCTCTTGCCCCCTGCCTTCGGCTCAGCCCAGCCCGAGTGTAAATGCATCAGTGTCTGCTCAAACCCCCAGCCCGCTCCAGGACCCTCCAGCGGGTGATGAGCAGGATGGGTGCAGCCATCCCCACCAGCATCCTCAGTGTGGCAGGTACCCATGAAGCTGGAAGCTGTCACTTAACATTACCACAGCCCTCTCCCTGCTGGCACAGCCTTTTCTTACGCATCCTTCAGCTTTCCCACTGCGGACAATGATGCTGAGGTGGCCGGACCAATCACAGCATCATTGCTTATGGAGCTGAGATGCTGATCCCAGCTCCAGCAGGGCAGCGATGGAAGCTCAGGAGCACCAAGACATGTATGGAATGTTTGCAAAGACTTCCAAAGACAACAGCATGTGAAGAGGCAATGTTTTCAGGCCTCCAGGATGCTGAGCCTCCCCCTGCCCTCCATCACCCTGTTATTACTTTAATAACATGCTGGAGGTGAGTGTCAAAGTGGGAAGTAGGGGTCAGGATAAGCAATTACATGGCTGCATTCTGCTGCTGCTGCCACACTCGGCTCAGCTGCAGTTAAAGCCAGTGCTGAGCACAGGATGCAGCTGCTCCTGCTGTCATTGAACCAGGCTGGATGTGGCCACGGTGGGAAGCAGAAGCAACGGTCCAGCCAGCGCTGTGCCTTGCTCAGCCTTCCCAATGAAGAGGAATGACCAAGAACCTCTGGCAAGCGAATGGGGTGACACTAGAGATGAGGCAATGGGGACAGGATGGTGCTGAGCAGCAACCCCGGCCAGGTTTTTCCCCAACAGGCCATCAGGGCAGCTCCTGTCCTGCTCGCCCAGGTCCCTAAGCTGTCCATGCAGGTTAAAGCTGAGCTCAGCAGCTCCCAAGCTCCCGAGTCAAAATTGATTCAGCTGCTGCCATCGCTTCCATCCACCCACCCACATGCAAATGAGCCCAAATGTCAGGAGTAATCGCTCTGGAGGAGGAGGAGGAGGGAAATTTCCCAGGCTCTGCGCTGCCGTGGCTTACCTGGAGAGCCCCAAGGACCGCCCTGCGCCCCCAGCCCCACGGGACACGGCTGAGACACCCCCTGCACCCCAAGGGACTGCGGGCGCGTCCAGGACCCTGCGCTGCAGAGCACCCCCATGGAATGGGAATGGGAGCCTGGGGCGAGCGTCCTCCGCGCTGCTCTGGATGTGCCCATCTCCGGAACGCCGGGATTCGGCGCCCGCCCCTCTGACAGAGCCCACGGCGCTTGCCGCTGTAAACCCGATCCCTTCGCCCCCTTCCCAGCCCAGCCGGAGCCCTCCCGCCTGCAGCAGCTTTAAGTAAGCCCCTGAGTGCCTCGCTAATCACCTTGGGCTGCTCTTCAGGCGGCGCTTGAGCTCGCCGGGGGCTGCCCGAGGCTGTGTTCGAGGCTCGTAAGGACCCCTCTCACCCTAAGGAGCCAAGGGGGGGGGGGGGTCCCCCTTTTCCCTCTGTGCGCCCCCCAGGAGCGGGGGTCCCCGCTGGTACAAACCGTGCAGGACCGCCCGCAGGGGTGGGCTCTGGGCACTGAGGTCGGAGGCTCATCAGCCCCTGGGGGGGGGGTAAGCTCTGTCCTGGCTCTGCTCAAAGCTCCTTATGGGAATCAGATCGCGGGGATTTGCTCCCTAGAGCACCCAGATGGAGGGGCGCTGGCTGCGGGGCTCACCCCGCCTGGCCTGAGGGAGAGGGCTGCTGCCCACGGAGCCTCTGCCACCTCCCTGGGGCTCCCTGCTCGCTGCCTCTATTACTGTTATCATTATGGGGACAGTGCAGCGAAGCAAATAGCACAGAGCAATGAGCGAGTGAATGAGCAGTGTGGGGAGCACCCCGGGCACCCCTGCATTAGACAAGGCAAAATGTGCCAGGTTTGGGGGCTATCCTGGTCCCAGATTACCAGGACCGCAAGGACAGGGCAAAGCACAGGCAGGTGTCCCATGGCACCAGCCTCACCGAGGATGAACTCCAGCCATGGCATCCAGCTCCCTGCCTTCAACCACCCTCCATTTCCAGCTCCCCAGGCCTGAGGCAAAGCCACTGGGCTCCAGCTGGAAGCACTGGGCCGTGATGCCGATGATGCTGGCACAGGTAACATGGATAAGCCCATTTGCTCACTTCCCTATGGCACCCCATGCACAGCCAGACCCCATTAACATTTATCCCCCAATCCCGATAACACATTCAAGTGCCAAGAGTGACATATCCCACCCCCAGCATCCCATGGCCAGCGATGGCATCATGCTGGCATCCCCAGCTAGGCAGCAGCTCACCGTCCAGCCACCCCCATCGGTTGTCATGTCACAGTAGACCTGGAAGCCGGAGGGATAGTGCGTGGGGAAGATGGAGTAAATCCCATCCTCTTGCTGTCCGCTCACATAGATGTCAAAGCAGTCTCGGGGCCGGGAGCCTGCAGGATGGCATTGGGATGGGGTGGGACAAGGGGAAAGCTGGTTAATTAGTGATCTAATTTGATGTCTTGCCTTTTCTTTCAGGCTCTCAGCCTTGCTGCCAGCTCCAGTTGGCTGCTTGGTGCTGCCTTGCTCTTCCCTCCTTTCTCCTCTGATGCTCAAGGCAAGCGGTGCTCAGGGGGATGCAGCCACCATGGGAACCTCTCTGGGCAGCCAGGACTGACCCCGTGTCCCTCCGTGATGGCAAAGGCAGGCAGGGACCCAGATGGGGATGAGGGAGCTGATGCCTGGAGGTAGCTGCAGGCAGAGTGTGGCCACTTGCTCGCAGCCCAAGGACAGTCTCAGCTTCGTCTTAACCAAATTACAAAGAACGTGGCTGTGGGTCCTGTGCAGCGCTGCCCTCTGCACCCGAATGCAGGTGAATGGTCACATCTTGCTCTGCTTTTACCCCTTTAAATCTGCTTCCTTACAGTTGTGTCTGTATGGAGAGCAAGGGGGTCTGCAAGGGTGTAAAGTGGGTTTCGTGCTGCCTCAGCAGGTTGGTTCATGGACAACTGCGGGCTGCATGGTGAGGAACTCCACTTGTAGGATGCAAGTTTTCATCTCCCTTTACATCTCCTTCCATCTCCCCCCTTGCCTTGCCAACCCCTCTGCCCTATTAAACCCCTTCTCTGGGCTGGTTTCCCCCACCTCACACAGCGCTCTCCCTCCCTTTTACTAAGGCAGAGACCTGCAAGAGCAGCCCCAGGGACCGGTGAGGGCCCATCTCACCATTGGAGCAGCCCCGGGGCCGTGCTCCCCTGGCCGGGGCTCGCTGCAGGTCCGCCTTGAGCCGGGGCCGGGCTCCACCTCGCTCCTTCTGCAGCGTGTCGAGGACGTCGCTGACGGAGCTCACCAGCCGAGCCATGTTGGTCTGGCTCTCTGAGAGCAGCTGTGGGCGAGGGGGGGACAAGGAAGTGTGGTTAAATGTGGTTAAACCCCTTCCACACCACAGCCTCTTCACCACCGGCAGTGAGGATGCTCTGCCTGCTCCCATGGTTCCCAAAGCACCCATGGGCAGCAATGCTCCCTGCCAGGCTATGGGCTGGTAGGGACCCCAGTGGGGACATAAAAGCCACAGCAGATCCCTTATGGCATCTCCAATGCTTTTTGGCAGGGGGTCAGGGTCCAGATAGCTCCTATTTGTCACCCAAACTTGGGGGCGTTGGTGACGCCACCCCATGGGACAAAGAGCATCTCTGGGCAAGGGATGGGATCATGGAGGCGGCAGGAATAGCTGTGTCCTGAGACAGCCGCCAGCTCTCTGCCATCCCCTGAGGTGACCTGGGCTGGGTGAGTGACATGGGGTGGCTGTGTCAGAGCAGCAGGATGGGGAGCGAAGTGAAGCAGCGGGATTGAACAGCTCCGGATGGAGGAAGATGAGCACAGGAGGGATGGGCATGGAGCTGAGCATCCAGCGATGCCTCTGGCATACCGAGGTAAGTGTTTCAACACAGCCCGTAGGCTAGGAAACGTTAGGGCATTCTAAATAAGGGGGTCTGATTGCTGCATGAACAACGCTTGGGATGGCTCTGTGCTGTGCCCTGCTCTACGCAGAGCTGGACAATTCCCAAGTTCATCTTGAACCTCAGTTCATCACCCCTGGATACCACGGGCAAGGGATGCAAGCAGCCGTGTCCCTGGGCACATCAGGACATGGGGTCCCCAAGGAGCGCCCTGCATCACTCCCAGCCCCAGCTCACCTGGATGAGCCTGCCCTGCTCTCCCTGCAGGGCACTGAGCTCCTGCCCCATGGCGCTGTGCCCCTTCTTGAGGCCGTCGCAGTCAGCGCGCAGCTGCATGGCGTGTGTCAGCAGCTTGGCCACCTCATCCGCCACCGTGACCAGCAGAGCCTTCTGCTGGCTTTTGGTGGCCTTGGCCTCAGCATCGTGATCAGTGACGGCGCGCAGCAGGGAGCTCTGCAGCCCCTCCAGGCGCCCGAAGGTGCCCGCTGCATCGGGGCAGTTGGGGTCGATGAAGATGTTGATGCGGGAGCTGTCGGCTTTCTCGATGGTGACCAACGCGTTGGCTTCCTCGGGGTTGGTGCTGATGACCGGGGGTGACTCGGTGACGGGTGTGTGGTAGTGGTTCATGAAGAGGATGGCTCCTGTCACCGTCACGGCCAGCAGGACGGCCACCGAGAGCAGGACCGTGCACAGGATGTACCCGCAGCTCATCCTCTGCGGACAGAGACACGGACACCATCGGCACCCATCCCGCTCCCCTTCATCCCAGAGGTGGGTTCAAACCCCCACGGGCTTTGGGGGGGGTCCAGCAATGAGGGAGGTGATGTTGGGCATGGGGGTGTTGGCAGAGGAGGAGACCCCGGGGGCACAGAGACCACAGTGCTCAGTGAACAAAGCAGCAAAGCCCGACTGGAGCTGGAGGTATGAAATAGTAATGAGAGCAGCCGTTGGTGCGTGTTATTTAGGGAGGTGATGCTCCGTTGGAGCAGCCCTGGCTTCCCTGGGAGTGCAGTGCAGGGATCCCCGCTGCCCTGGGCAAACATGGGGAGAAAAAGGGAAAACACCCCCTGTATCCCCCAGAGAAGGGACTGCGGGGATAGCAAGGAGGAGAGGGAAGGCAGGGGCTGAGCCAAGAGGGGGCTGCAGGTAGATGATGGGGAGATATCACCCAGAGCACTGTGGGGACCTGCTTTGCTTAGGGCCACACATCCCAGCCCCCCTGTGCCCTCGCTGCCTGCTGGAGGGGAAGCAGAGCTGCTCACAGAGCCCTCAGACCTGTTCCAGAGTGATGGGGAGTTGTTATAGGAAAGGTCTCTGACCCCCCCCCCGCGCCCCTCCTGGCAGCTCTGCTGCTGCAGGGACCCATTGGCACAGCCCATGGGAGCTGCTCCCTGAGCACCGAGAGCCTTTTCTCCTTGCAGAGCGTGAAGTGGTGCCATCAACGGGAGGGAGCGAGCTGCCTCCTGACCCCATCAGCCCCGGTCCCCCCCGCCAGCTCCCCTTCTCATTACACCTGCAGGACAGAGGCTGTGATTTTCCCCTGACCCCAGCCACGGCTGTCACAAGGCATTGCAGAGCAGCCAGAACGCTGCAGATTCGGAGAGACAAAGACTGCTTTCCCCAGAAACGAGGGGAAAATTGCTGCATCTGCAAAGATTTCCCCGGCCCTGTCCCCTCCTGTGCACATCTATTTGGAGTGACACCTTCCTTCAAGCACCCTTCAATTCATCCACGCGCCTGCAACCGTTTGCATTAAGGTGACCCCCAGCTGCAGTGGGGCTGTCTGACCAAGGGCCTGGGGTCCATGCATGTCCCACCAGCCCCAGGGGATGCTCCACGCGTTTCCTCTGGTCCATAGAGTGAGGCTGGAGAGGCAAATGGTGCTGGGTTGAATGTGAAGCTACCCTGCAGGGACCTTGCAATGAGGCAGCCGCAGGCTCAGCCCCTCGGTGTGCATTAAAAGATGTCAAAGGCAATGAAGGGAGCTTTTGGCAAGCAACACGTGGAGGAGTTTGCCCTGCGATTGTAGATAGCGAGCCCTGGCTATGAGGCATGAGGGGCAGGCCAGGAGCAGCAGGATGGTGGCAGCCAAAGATGCCTGTCACTGACAACCCCACATGGACAGCAGGGACATGAGCTCGATCCAGCCCTTCAGCCCCCTGCAAGCATAGAACTGACAGGAGGGACCAGAGGACGACATTGGGTGGTTTGGGATCTGGAGGGTGAGATGTCCCTGCAGGCTGTCCTGGCTATCACAGCACCTATCACAGCAGCTCTGCATCCTCCCATCCCTCATGCTGCTGCTCTCCACCATACTGATGTTCCCAGCTCAAATCAGTGCCTGCTGGGACACACAAATGGGCTGCGATGATCGAGGGACCCATTCGAGCATCAAGGGTTTCAGGAGCAGAGCCGTGCACGGCTGATGCTCATTTCCTGCAGCCACACAAAGCCCAAATGGGCTTTAACGCACTGAAACCCTGCAGCTGTATCCAGCTGTTTTCCAGACTTCAAGCCCCAGCATCGCTGCCCCCCCACTGGCACTGGGAATTGTGGAAGGAAGCGGGGACCGATCCCCTTGGCAAGCGATCCCCTCTGCTTGCCACCACCAGATCCCACGCGGCGGCAGCTTTACAAGTCCCACAGCATCCTGCTGGCAGGTTGTGTTACCTGGCAACCTGCGGTGGGGAGAAGGAGGGAAACGCTCCACCAGCGGCACCAGCAGTGCTCTGAAGTGGGGTGTGGGTTCCCTCAATCCCCCCCCAGCTCCCAGCATGGGACCCTGCAGGCACCTCTGCCGCACACTCCTGCCCCAGCATGGACACAGCCCTGGTGACTCCAGGGGTTTCTGCTGCCCGAGCCATGGCCTCAGGCTGCTGGATCTTCTTGGCAAGACCTTCAGACAGCGGCAGGACATCGCCCTGCCCTTGGCTATTGACGTCCCCCTGGGGACACCCATGGGGCTGGAGGTCCCGATGTCTCCGCATCACCTCTTCCTAAGGAGAGCAGAAGCTGTGAGCCCGGGACGTGCACAGGAAGAGCAGAGCTTCACTCGCAAACCTGCTCTGGAGCTGGGGATGGAGCTTGGGAAGGAGCCTTAGGCAGGAACCAAGGCACCTTTGTATCCCTGGTGTGAAGCTGAGCCATTGACCTGCACTGGTTTAGGTGGTAGCTCAATGCTTGGCCACCCCTGGGACAAGGTCACTGGTGCCCCAGTCACGCTGCATGAGCAGCCTATGCCTGCCCTACCCCCTGGGGCTGTGGGTCCCTGGTGCCCATCATGCTCAAGTGTCCCCCAGGCGAGTGCTCGTGCTGGGTGCAGGGAGACAGCAGCTCCAGCACATGCAGCCTGTGGGAGGGAAGGAAAGGAGCCAAATTGTCCCTGGGACAGCCAGAGCAGAGCTGGAGATGGGCTGGTCCCTGGGGAGCATGGATGGAGGGAGGTGGCAGGAGAGGCTGAGCTCTGCTGTGGGAGATGCTCCTCGAGGAGGAGGTGCCCTTTGCTCCTGCCAAAGCCATTGCTCTTTGCCGGCTCACCGGGCAAGCTCTGTGCTGTGGGATGGTAGCAGTGACCACAGGCACCCCTGGGTGCTCTGCTCCCCAGGGCATGTTATGAACCAGGACCCCTGCCGTGCTTCTGGGGCAGGTGAACGCTGCGGTTTGCATTGCCAGGGCTCAGCTGCTGCGGCAAACTTTAGTCCAGACACCCCCACATTACAGCAGGGGTGCCCCCAGCTCCAAAGCAGCCCCAGGACAGCAAGGGCCAGCCCCTGGACCCCCCAACCCATTGCTCACTCTAGAGCTGCTCCAACAGCTCATTGCACATCCCAGCCACTCGCTGCTCCGCTGCCCATCTCTCTCCATCCTCCTGCCTGCCCAGCTCTGTTGCTGCTCAGCTTTGTGCAGGGCTGTAGCCCCTTCCTGCTCACCGTGGGGCTGTAGCCCCTGTACCCCGCTGCTCCCCACATCCTCCTGGAGCCTAATGCAGTACTTCCCTGTCTCCCTGCAGGCACAGAGGCAGATGAACTGCATCCCGCTCCCGTTACCTGCTCTCCTCCGTCATCCAAAGCCTGCCTGCCAGCGCTCCTACGGCATGCCGTGCCTTGCAGCTCGGGAGAGGAAGAGGATCGGAGAGGGCTGGTGATCACACCAAGCTGGCTCCGTGGGTGAGCACGCAGGTGGGATGGGATGGGATGGAATGGGATGGGATGGGTTTTCACTGGAGCTTACAGGAACTGGGAGACCAGCTGTGCAGCAAACTCTGTCCCTCCTTTGCAAGCCCCTGCCTGAACCACTGCTCTGGACTGTGTTGTCCAGCCCCATACGGGTGTTGGGGCTGGATCCATCCTATCCAGCTCATCCTTGGAACCATGGGGGGACACAGAGCCGGTTGGAGAGCAGCTCCAGCTGGATGTCACTGCTTGGAGCCCTGTGTGGAGGCGATGTGTGCCAGGAAGGGGAAAGGAGAGTGAGGTTCCTCTCTGGGGTCTGGGGTTCCTGGTGCCTCTCGGCATTGGCAGCCCCTCTCCAGCGAGGCAAGGGAGCCCTTTGCCATGGATGAGCTGACTGGGGAGAGCAGGGCTCAGAGGAGGGTGTGCAGGAGGCAGAAGTCAGGCAGAAGTCTCTCTCCTGCGTCGCTGCAGGTGGAAGGAGGACTGGGAAGCGGCAGACCTGGGAGTGAGTGTGTCTCATGGCTGCTCGCCCCATCCTCACCCAGCATCGGGGTGCGGAGCAGCGGCAGGCACTGCCCTCTTCAGCTCCTTCCCTTGACCCACAGCCTCCATCGCTTTCCCCCAGCTCTTCCCAGGCCCTATTGCCCACACTCCGCACTCCTTCCCTTCCCCACCACGCAGCTTTACGCCTCCGCTCCCCTACCTGCTCGCAGCCCCTCGGCGGCCGGAGGCCGGGCAGATGGCCGCTACCTGCACGCTGGGCTGGAGGCGCTGGACACGTGCGGCCGGTTGTGAGAACAGGCTCCGGCACGTGTGCGGCACCGCAGGCTCTGCCACCGCTTCACCGCGCCCCACCGCAACACCGAAACGGGGGGGGGGTGTGGTGTGGTGTCCTGGAGGTTAAGGCAAGGCCGAAAGCAGCTGGGAGAGCCCGAAGCAAGAGGGATGCCTCAGGCTGCAGCAGGGAGCTGGGATGCCAAATCCCTCATACAGGGTTATTTAAGCAGTTCAGAGCATCGCAGGCGCGTGTGGCTGCCCCGGAGTGTCACCCGCTGCCCGGCAGAGAGGCTGGAGGGGGGGGGGACACTGGGTGCGGATAAATGAACTCGGTAATTGGGGATGGGGGTGAGGGGAGGCAGCGCGGGGGCTCCGCACGGCGGGTACCGTGCCGGACTGCGCAGGGCTGCTCAGTGGGGAGAACCGAGGAAAGAGGGGGGGGATAAAACGCGGTGGGACCCCCGGGCTGCCCCTCGCCGCCCCCCGCCCCGTTACCTGCGATTTCTCCTGCTGCCCATCCTCAAGTTGCGAGGCTCCTCCCATGGTTTTCCAACGCTCGTTCCCCATCGCGCTGCCAACTTCCAGCACAAGTGCTCAGAGCCCCCCCGGACCCCTGCAGCCCCCCGGCCCCGGCAGCGCAGCCCCCGGCCCGGTTGGCCGCGGCGGGAGAACGGGCGGCGGCGGCGGCGGCGGCGGAGGAGGAGGAAGAGGAGGAGGGAGGAAAAGGAGGGAGGGAGGACACGGGAGCGAACACGGGGGTGGATCTTCCCTCCCCGCCCTCCCCGCTCCCCCCCGGGGCTCCCCGGGCCCCGCTCAGGGGACACCGTCCGGCGATGCCCCGGGGGCTCCCCCGGTTCCTCCCCCAGCCTCGGTCGCTTTGGAGTCATTCCGGATCCGAGCCCCTCACCCTGCCCCGGGGCTCCGCAGCTGCCCAGATGTGGCGCACAGCTGGAGCAGCGGCAGCAGGTAAGGAGTGGCGGGGGCCAGCGGGTCCTGGGTGTTACGGGGTGCCGCGGGGGGGGCGTCCCGGGGACCCGCTCACCCATTTTCCAAGGCTCCGATCCCCATCTCAGCACCCCATGGTGATAGGGCTCAGATCCACCACTAGCGCTGGGATGGGCAGAGACGGGGAGGGCATTGGCATCGCCCTCCCAAACCAGTGTGCCCAGGGGTAGCAGGGGGCTCTTAACAAAACCCAGTGTATGGTAGAAAGCTGGTGCTGGCTGGGGGGAGGCAGCGGCCGGGCCCCCCAGCACACAGGGTCACAACGATGCCCACTGGAGCATCCCTCGCCCAAAGCCCAGCGTTCCCAGCCCCAAGCAGCAGCGCTGGCTCTGCGTGCCAACAGCTCTCACACACCACTCACCCCCCCCCGGTCCTGATTTACCACCATCTCTCCGGGATGTGGTTTTCTTTACCGTACCTTTGCAGCACCTCCCTTAATCTTTTATTTGCCGCTTGTCTGACCTGCGGGCAGGAGCGCTACTGAGTGGTTCAAAGGAGCATCCTGAGAGCAGTGCGGGCTCAGCACTGGGCTAATCCGGCTGGGGGGAGTCTGGGTGCTCTCTTGAAGCCCCTGGGAATCCTCCTAGAGCCCCCTCTGCACACTCCCCCTCCTGCAGTGTGAGGCACAGTGGGGCTGGGGGATGCTCTGAGCCCCCCTGGCTCTTATTCTCTGGAGCTCAACCCCAGTTGGAACCCCTCCATCAGCTCCCATGTGGCTTCACTGGGGTGGGGGCTGCCTCCCTGCCACAGGCATGTACCAGCTGGGGTGGAAGGTTGTGTGTGCTGCGGGCCAGGGGTCCAAGCAGCATCTCCCAGGACACACACCCCATTTTGGGCAGAGCTGCCTGAGTGCTGGGCTGGCAATCAGTGCCATAAGGCTCTCTGGGGCGTGTTGTCTCCCAGCCAGGTCCAAATCCTGCCTTTGGCTGCAGTGATGTTGTGAGGATTTACCGGGCAATGCTCATGGCCGGCAGCCCAGCTCCTTCCCTGCGGATGCTTTTCAAGGACTTCCCTTTACAGCTGAGCCCGTCCAGCTCGTTGCACTGGTGGGATGCTCAGTATGCCAGCGCCAGGCAGGCTCCATCCCTGCACCACTGGGCTGCTCTGGAAGCGGGAGGCCGCGGGCACCCAGGAGGCTGTTTTAGCTGAACTCCGAACAATAAAAACTTATCATTAAAAAGAAATGCATCTTGGCTCCGCGCGGCCTGGCAGCGCGGGGAGGAGTGATTCAGTGGCTTGTCAGCCCTGGGTGTTAGGCACGCCGAGCTGCACAACTGGACCCTCTCCAAGTCCAGCAACTCATTTTCTGCAGATGGAGCCGGGACCGTGCAGCCGCTGACGTTTAATTTGCAATCCAACATACCTTGACATACCGCCGACCCGCGGGGCTGGAGACGGATGGGGTGATGGGGTTGTGCAAGCAGGGCTGGACCCCTGTAGCCCTTGTCGTGTGCAGGGGTGACCCTGCTGCAGCCTGATGTAGGGGTGCAGGGTCTCGCTCAGTGGGTCTCAGTGCTGTTCCTGGACTCCAGGCTCGTGTGTGGCTCTCTGAGCTATGGCAATGCTGCGAGGGGCTGTGTTTCTGTGGCTGCCCCATCCCTGGCAGTGTTCAAGGCCAGGTTGGACGGGGCTCGGAGCAACCTGCTCTAGTGGAAAGTGTCCCTGCCCGTGGCAGGGGTTTGGAGCTGAGTGAGCTTTAAGGTCCTTTCAACCAGAAGTATTGCATGATCCTACCAACGCGAGTGATGCTCAGGGGAAGCACCCCAGCAGGGTTGCTGGCCTGGCTCATCACTGGCTCACACCAAGCCATGTCACCTCCTGTTACCCATCATGGGGTCTGGCTGTAGTTGCAGTACTGGGACCTGGGAAGGGGCCCTGGCTCCCACCCTGCCACCTCCAGTGGCCCCACAGCCCTGGATCCTCACAGGCTGTGCGAGCAGGGATAGGATGCTCAGGGTGTAAGGACTTGGGCACACCCCGGGGCCAGGGTCCATTGGGCACAGCCCCCTCCTTGGGGATTAGGCAGCTTTTTTGGCTGGGGAGTGGGCTCCTGCCAGCAGCCCAGGCCAGATCGATCACAGACGAGGGATGATTCATGTCTCAGGCTGTGGCCGGAGGGCAAAAACGGAAGAGAGGTTTGATGTGAGGATGCTGGGAGGCTGCTGCGGCTCCCAGCAGCATTTCCCCTCCCCGCACTGGCTCTGCTCACAACGCCCAGGGGTCCTGGCTTGGCCTGGGGGCAGAAAACAACTGAAGCAACAGCAGATTGAACCCGTGCACTGAAATGAGTCTTTAAAAACCAAATTCAGTCACTATCTTTTATTCCGTTGTCCAAGACTGTGAGAATCACTGCGGTGGTGGTGGGCAGGGGCTGGGGTCAGGTTGGCTTCATGCTCCTGTGGGGGTCCAGAGCTCAGTGGCGTTTCACCCTCCCTGTTGTGTTCATGGTCTGCATCCCCAGGGCTGCCGAGGGGACCCATATCCATCTGAGACACGGAGTGGTGCTGGGATGGGGGAAAGGCTGTTGAAGGCACCGATCCCTTCCCGTGGCCGGTGCCATCCGAGGCAGAGCCGTCGCTGTGCACGCACGGCATCAGACATCATCACCATATTAATAATGAAAGGGCAGCTCCTTCGGAGCTCTTCGCCCTGCGCCGGGAGAGCTCGGAATGCAGAGCAGGCACGTGAGCCTCATCCCAAGCAGCCGTGGGGAGAGCCAGGCTGTGATACCCGGATTGTCCTCCGCCGGGCCACTGACATGGGGTGACAGTACCAGACCAGATCCCCCTGGGTGCTCTCCTTGTTCTGAGGTTCCCTGTATGGGAGTGGGGCATCCCATGGTGTCCCCACTCCTGTCCCCTGTGCAGGCTTCCCCATCCCACCGTGTCCCATAGGAAAAGGCCATTTTGGGGTCCAGGGAACAGCCTGTTTCTTGCAAGGGCAGAGAGCTCTGACCATCACTTAGCGACACCACTCGCTGTGCCAGGGCCTTTGCTTTCCAGAGGAGGAATCAACAGCTCAGACAATGAGACAAACTACCTGCACAGAGGGGTTGGGCTGCAGCCAGAGGGGGGGTCTGTGGCAGCAGCTCCAGGGGCATCTCTTCTGCTCATCCCTGTGCAAGAGCTTTGGGTGGGCAAAAAACTGTCTTTAACACCCCGCTTTCGTCCAGAGCATCTCCAAGCCTGGTTGCTCTTTGTGAGGGTCTCAGCAGGACCAGACCAAGGGCTGAGCATCTCTTCTTCATCTTCTGTGCTAAACCCCCTGTGGGTGCCCTGCTCCAGGGAGGAAGGACTCAAACCCCCTGTGCTGGGTGGCAGTGGAGCACATGCCCACCCTGCACCCATCCCATGCCCATGTGCTCTCCCTGGCAGTGCCCTGGTTGGGAGGACCCTGCTGTGGCCCCCCCGCAGTCTTTTCTCAGGCTCTTTTCTTTTTCTCCCACCAAACACTACAAAACCCCCAAATCCTCCACAAATGAGAATTCTCTTTTTGTTCCTCTTTTCCCTTTGCTTTCTGCCACGGCACGGTATTGATTGGAGCTGATGCGCTGTAATCCACTGGTTCTGTGAAAAGCTGGCATCCTCGAGTCCCTGGAGGGGCCAGATCCTGCCCTAGGGTGGATCTTGCTCCTCTGTGAGGCTTGGAGCACAGCAGGAAGGCTGTGTCCCCTCTATTCCATCCCATCCCATCCCTTCCCTTGGTGGGGAGAGGCAATGCAAGCAGCTGCCTGGTAGGAAAAGGCCCTGTCTTAGAGCAGAGGCAGGTTGAATCCTGCTGGGATGGATGTCCAGAGCACCCGGCACCCAAGGGAGCCCTCCAGTCCCACCAGTGGGGCAGGGGATGGTGGTGCAAGGGGCCACAGGAGCTGGTGAGAGGGTCTGGCTGCGGGGCTCTATAGAGAGGAGCAATTCAGCTTCCCAGCAGCCAATACCCCAGCTTGAGAGCAGCTCGATTTGGGGTGCATGTCTGCCTCTGCATCTGCAGCCCCTCTGCTCCCCCCTGCCCCGCTCCGCCCCACTGCTGCTCCATCCGACACTCAAAGGCAAATGGGCTGGAGCTCTGGGAAGCAAGGGAAGGGGGGTGGAAATCCAGCCAAATCCAGCCCAAACCCCTCCAAAACCACTGACAAGCTTCTAATGTAAAACCTCTTCCTGCATGAAAAGCAGTCAGCCTGGGCCATCTGGAGGAGCATATGCAGGTGAGCAGGAGGTGGCGGTGCCTTCCCTGTGCCATCACCATCAGCAGCACCCCAAAAGGGCTTTTAGCTGGTAAACACTAAACCCAATGGAAGGGCAGGCGCCCCAGTCCCAGCTGGATCCCTGGCTTTCTGTCCCCGGCTACCGAGAGCTCTCCGTTTCATATAACAATTTGGAGAAGTGATGATGAATCCCAACGCAAACTGCAATAGCGGCTGAGTTTATTGCAAGAGATTAATTCAGTGGTTTAATTGAAAGTGCAGGAGCAGGATGGGAAAGCACCAGCCCGGGGTGGGAGGAGGAGGGTCAGCCCTGCTCAGCTGTACCCACATCCAGCCCTAATTCCCAGCAATCAATGAAACCCGAATTAGCAGATTTACTCCTCGGAGGACTCCTCCATTGGCTGAGCATCACATCCCGCATCCTAAAGCCCCAAGTCTCCTAGCAACTCCCCAGCGCTGCCTCTGCCCACCCATTAACCCTTTCCTTGGAGTCCCCTGTGCCGTGAGCAGCACCCCAAAGCTTTGAAGGCATCACCGCCACATTGGGTGTGAGAAGAGGTTATGCAGCAAGAAACCTGCAGTGATACCTAAAGGATGCTCGGGATGCTCGGCCGGGCTGGCTAGTCAATACTTGTAGGGTTTTATTATGGGTGGCACAGAGAAATCCTCAGGTTTATGTACTGATGGCAGAGGTTTGGTTTCTAAATGTCACAGTAGTTTGGAAGGTTTTATCCTCCTGACTTGTGGGATGATGGGAAAAGGTCAGGGAAACCCCAAATCAAAGCCAGCCCACACAGCTCCCATCCGGCATTGGTGTTAGGGGGAGCAAAGCATGCGTCAGCCCCTTCCTCCGATTTCAATAGCAAATCAATTACACTGATTTTTTGGGAAGGGCATGAAAAGTGCTGGAGTCCCTCTCCGAACCTCCCTGCCAAAGGAAACGTCCTTGGAAGGGTAAAATCACAGCAGGACACAGAGTCATATCCAGGCTCAGGCTGGAGGGTGTGAAGCTGCTCAGTGTGGGTGTTACTTCAGTTCGGATGTCCAACACGTCCCTGATTTTGCCTTTAGAGATCAAAAAGCTGGGGGAAAAAAAAGGGGTTGGAAAAACCAGAGGGGTTTTGGTTAAAAAAACCCCAACCCTGTCTTTTTCTGGGTTTGAGCAGTCTTAATACTTACAGGCTGCGAAATATGCCCAAAGATCATGTGCCAGCGAAAAGGATAAATCACTTCTCTTACTTTCATGTGCTTTGTTGGGCTTTATCTGAAACATCGTCACAAAATCACCAAATTGAAATTTGAAATGGGGTGGGGAGGGGGGGGGAGGGCAGAATATCTGCAGGGTTTTGTCGCTGCTTCCATTTCCTTATTGCCAAATAAAATACAATTAAAGCAAGGTTTTTGACGCCAGCCAGCAGAGCTAACATCAGTTTTCTGACGGCACTTCTCTTCTGTCAGCCAATGAAAATAGATGATGCAGGAATACCAGCGAGCATCCAGGCTCCGTGCCTGCAGGGGGATTCAGAGCAGCAGACATTCGAGGACCAAACAGAGGGATTTCAGTCCTGCTCTAAGTGGGAATCTCTGAGGACGTTATGCACAGAACCCTCCGCCGCTGCCTGGAGCGATGCTTTGCTGCTCTCCCGCTTCCCACCAGTGTAACCCAGTCCTTGGTACAGCTCCTATTGGGGTGATGAATGAACCCAGGACCCTGCAGTGCTTTTGGGGTGCCCTGGTCGGATCAGTGTGGGTCTGGTCCCCCCATGGGGCTCTCTCCTATGCTGGAAGCTACCGGCGGCTCAGCTGCTGCCTGCTCTGAAATCCCCGTGGTAATTGGATGAGGGCACCGGTTTCCATGAGGATATTAAATCAGAGCCCCAGCTCCGATCCGGGGTGACACGCTTGGGAATATAAAGACACGGTAGATCACATTAGAGGGGGGTTATTTCTCCTGCTTTAAAGTCAAAGGTAGCACAACAACTTCTTATTTGTCACAGAGCATATTGTACCATCCCTTATTGACGGGAGGGAGATGTTGTCACTGCGGAGCCCGCAGCAGAGGGGCTGAGCGCTCAGAACTCATCACAGTGATGGGCTCTCAGGGAGCTTTGGAAAGCTCTTAAGCCCTTTCCGAGCCTGCTTTCCCGAAGCTCCCTGAGCGCCCATCGCTGTGATGAGTTGTGAATGCTCAGCCCATCTCAGGGAAGAGCTTAAGGAGCGGCTGTGACCAACAGTAGCGGCTGTGCAAACGCCGGTGCCCCCGTGTGGCAAAGCAGGAGGGGCTTTGTGTGCAGGAGCTCAGCGCCACCATCCTGAGCTCGCTCCCATCTCCCCATGGGACTGGTACAGGGGGTCACTTAGGAAATGAAGGGGGTCCAGCCCCCTGGATAACCCTCCCTGTTATCGGTTTAGCTGGGTCTCTGGTTGTGGTGACCGTCTGGTGGCATCTGCTGCTGCTCAGCTGTCACCTACCCTCCTGGTGAAAGGGATGCTAGGGGACACATCCATGGACCCAGTACAGGGCAGCCGTGCCAGAAGGCTGGCTCCCATCAGTCCTGCCGTGGTGGGTGGGATGGATGGATGGAGGGATGGATGGATGGAGGGATGGATGGATGGAAAGACTTCTCCCCACAGCAGGGAAGCAGGGGAGGACAGACAGATGCACCTCATTAGCCAATAAGGTGGCCTCAGGTGATGACAACAAGCCCATTAAAGAGGTTTATCAAGGTAGGCTGTGGTCTGGCAGCAAGGCTGTTGGTTTTAGTTGAGATTCTGCTTCTGGGCTGGGTAGAGCCTAAGCTCCTGCTTGATAATTAGAAGGGCTTTGAGGAGGTTTGTACTGGTTGGCCTCATTTGTGAGCAGCCATAATATGATGAGTGATTAGAGACTGTGAAGCTTTTTAGCAGGTATCATTAAGCTACTGATGAGTTTGAGCAGGGAAAGAGCCTTTTTGGCTGCGCCTGGAACCCACCAGTCCTGTGCTGACCCAGCTCTTCCTCCTATACTGCTCCCTGACCTCCTGAGCCCCAGTGAGATGGAGGTCCTGGGGACAACGACAGCTCAGTTGTCACCCTGTTCTCAGTCCAGGTCAGATCTGATGTCCTTCCCCAGTGAGATGGTGAGCTTGTGATCACGCATGACTGAAGGTGGGATGCCTCTATTTTCACAAGTATGAGGAAATTTGGGATAATTAGCTCTGAAAAGGCGGCTTCCAGACTATTTGTGCATCAGGGGAGAGGATGGTGATGCCTGTCCCGGCAATTGCTTTGGGAGCATCTTGCCCCCAACGAGCTCGTTTCTCAGTTATGGGGTTACCCCACTTGGTGCTGCTGGCGAAGCCTTCTTGCTCAAGGGGATGTCTGCTTGAAGGACAACGTCCCTGCCTCGTCCTCCTCTTGTCCCTCTGAAGCCCCCAGGGGCTGGGACAAGCCTGGGAGCAAAATCCACTGGATTTTCCAGTGCCTTCCCTCCTCTTCTCCTGCCCGCCTTGGCAAAACATCCCACAGCTCAGCAGCATCCTGCCCATCGTGGTCTGGTTGGCATCACTAGCGCTGTATTTACAGCAGTGTTAATTAAATACTCTCTGTAATCAGTGCCATGCCTGACCCCGCTCTGTGAGCCAGGGTTGGGCTGTAATGTGCCATCATGGAGTGAGAACACGACTGCTGGTGTCCTGGGGATTTTCTAACAGAGATTTACTCATCCCAGGGCTTCCATTTCTCCGTTTTGTGACATTTTGAGAAGCTCAGGTTTACAAAATAAGCCAGTGCGTGGAAGAGATGCTGCAGATGTTATTAACACTGCGTGTGCCATTTCTCACTCCAGGGGATCTTCATCCTATGGGAGTAGAACTGAGGGGGGCTTCCAGATGCGCTCTCCTGGGGTGGACTCCATTGCCCAAGGGGCTGCTGTTCTTCGCAGCATCATAGAATGCTTTGTGTTGAAAGGGACCTTAAATCTCATCCAGTTCCAACCCCTGTCACAGGCAGGGACATCTTCCACTAGAGCAGGTTGCTCCAAGCCCCTGTGTCCAACCTGGCCTTGAACACTGCCAGGGATGGGGCAGCCACAGCTTCTCTGGGCACCCTGTGCCAGCGCCTCAGCTCCCTCACAGGGAAGATTTTCTTCCTTATATCTAATCCAAATCTCCCCTCTGTCAGCTTAAAGCCATCCCCTGCCACTTTATCACCCTGCTGCAAAGCTCTTGGTGCTGGAGATCCCTGCTCCTCCCATACCTCTGTGTGTTGGGAAAGCAGTAAAGCGCTGTGGCTGTGCCGACTGAAATGATTGTGGCATCATGCAGCTGAACCTGGCTCTAACCCCCACTCCAGTCCCAGGGCGAGGGATGGACTGGAAGAGATGGAGCAGTTGGGGCTGCTACCCCAGGGGGGCCAGGCAGACAGGATGGATGGGCTGCTGTGTTTTGGGAGGATAATTGGGATGCTCAGCTGCTCTGCTCTTAAGCCCTGTGTAAAAGCTGTTTGGGAGCATGGGTGCAGAGGCAGATGCTGCTTGCAGAATCCTATTTTAGTGTGCAACAGCCTCTCAGGGGCTCAGTTATGGGCAGAAAAGCCCCTTTTGCAAGTCGTTGATGGCAGGAGCTGCCTGCTCCAGGAGGGTGACACAGCATGTGAGCTGAAACCCAGGGATGGGGAGTGTGGAGGAGGATCCATCCTGGTAGGGTGCAGCAGGCATGGAAATGCACCGGTGCAAAATGATACCTGGTGCCCTTCTGCCCCATTGGCATTTGACCCATGCTCAGCTCATGAGCTTTGTTGGTGACACTGGAGGGAAAGCTGCATGACCAAACCTCCTCCTCAGGATGGAGCTGGCCTTGACCTACCCAGTGCTACAGCAAGGGCAGCTCATCCCTTCTGGGGGAGGTTCTGCTAGAAAACAAGCTTGTGCCCATCTGTCAGTACTGGCCTGGGATGCAGCAGGAGTCAGGGGTACCCATCCAGCTCTCACCCCATGGGATGGGGCCACCCTCAGCCCCAGTCCCACACCAAAGCACCCTGTCTAAAGCTGGCTGTGCTGCCAGCTTTGAGCTGGGCCGCAGGATACAGGAGCTGCGGCTCTGCGCACCTCGGTCCTGCCCTGTGCCTGCCTTGTCGGATCTGATCAGGAGGAGCATCAGTCGGCCCTGCACTCTCTCTCCAGATTTAATTAACGGGCCTTTCATCTCTACCCTGAAGGAATCTGCTATCTTCTGTCTTCTTAATTAACGTTCATTAAGCAAATCAGAAGAACATTTTCTCCTCACAGCCTCCACAGCTCTTAACCCTTGCGGGATGCCAGGTCCATGCCGGGGCAGAAGGTTCCTGCGCTGCAATGGCAGGTTGGGCTGTCACCACAGCCTTGATCACCGTGCCTCTACTGCACTTGGACCAAAGTCCTGGGGCAGTGGGTGAAGTGTCTCCAGGTACAGAGGACTTCAGCTGAGGTGGGGCTGGGAGCAAATCTCAGCTCTGATTGCTCTTATGGACACCCTTGTTCAAGCTCATCCATGGCAGACAGGGGGCTTCCCAAAACCAGCTTTAGCTCTTTGTCCTGTCCAGGGATGCAGCTCACCCAGGGAGAGGTGATGTATCTGTGGGTGAAGGTTTTGCTGTGAGAAGCCACTGTCCAGACCTGGTAGGCATCACAGCGTGGGGAAGATGCGTTCAGCATCTTGTTCTCAGATAAAAGGGGGTTATTTGGGGCTCCTCTTGCCCTTCTCTTGTGGAGCGACATTAGATGTGATAGGTTTTTCCCTGTGTAGTGTCACCCAGATCTCCATCAAGCTCTGGCCCCATGGGCTGTGCTGGAGGAGGAGATGGGATGGGGATACCCATCAGCTGTGTTCAGATCCATTGTGTATCCCATGAGCAGCCATTGCAGCCTCTAATGTCAACCCCTCTGCAAGTGGTGATGGGTTGGGCAGGGAAATAATCTCCTGGGTGTGTGTAACACACTGAGGAGAAGGTGTGAAACCCATTGTATGGGAGACCCTCTCCTGCCCAGAGCTTGCAGCCTCAGCAACAAGGCAAAAAGCAAACCACCTGGAAAATCTCATTCCTGCAGGATGCAAATCCCCTTAGAACTGTCAGTGGAGATGCGCAGGGCAATCATGGAGCTGAAACCCCTTCTCTTTCTCTCCGGAGGCTGGCAGTGGGTTTGCCACCGGCTGCCCGCTCCCAGGCAGCTGATGTACAGCTCCTCGGTGCTGGGAAATTCACCCTTCCCAGCAGAGCTGGCTCGGGCTGTCAGAGCCCGGGTCAATATATGGTAATGGGGCTTTGAAACGGCGCTGCTGCGGGAGCCGCTGCCCAAGGCTCTGATTCACGGCTCCCCTCCGGTGCTTTCCCCCCGCAGCGTGTGCGGAGAAGGAGAATAAAACAAATAAGAGTGGAAGGGAAGTGGAGGGGAGGAAGGGAGCTTAAATTATAAATGAGGGTTAAGCTTCCAGGGCTCCTGGGGGCAGCTCAGCTGAGGGCCAAAGGCTGTGTTCCCCTTTGCACCCCACTTCTGCAGTGTGCCGCCGGCCTCTGTCCTCGTGTGCTGTCACCCTCCTCTCCCCATGGGTCAGATCTGGAGGGTGCCACAGTCCTGAGAGGGACCCCCTCTGGCACAGAGCATCATGAGTGTTACCTGTGAAGCTGCTGATAAGGTCTGGTGATAGAGTGGTTTTGGCACCCTGTGGAGATACCCCATGGCAGCAGGCAGGGATGGGAGCCCTCACTCATGGGTGCTGGTGTGGAGGGTTAGGGGCTGTCCCAGACCTAGCCAGGTTGGTGTGAGTGAGAGATCAGTGTGATTTATGGGGTGAGAAGAGGGTGCTGGGTCTGCTCCAAGGCTTTTCCCTCACCCTCCTCTTGATTTTGGGGCTGTGAGGAAAGTGGAGACCCCCACCAACCTAAGGGAAAACCCATCATGTGGGGCACGTATCACCATGAGCTCATCCCTGGGGCTGAGAAACGGAGAAGCTCAGCTCCATCTGTGCAGCTCAAGGTGCAAACACCCCATCCCCAAAGCAAATCTCCCCTGGAGAGGTCCCATCCTGCCCAGCCCCGCAGCGAGTGGGACCGGGGAAGCCCAAACCACACAGCCTGGCTTCGCGCATGAAACTGTCGACATTCCCAGCAGCTTCCACAAGGTGGACCTCGGAGCGAGAGGAGGCGCCGGGCAGGGGGACTCGTCCCGTCCCATCCCATCCCATCCTGTCCCGCCTGCTCTCGCCGTGCCATCCGGAGGAGGCTCAGAGCCCGGCCAGGCGAGCCCCAGCATGGCACAGCATCCAGTGCTCTGGTTGGTGGCCCTGCTGCGGCTGGTGTTTGGGGCAGGGGGCTCATCCTCCTGCTGGGACCCCCGGGGCCAGCCCCGGCGCTGCATGCCTGTCTTTGAGAACGCTGCCTTCGGCCGGGCTGCTCAGGCCACCAACACGTGTGGTTCACCCCCAGAGGAATACTGCCTGCAGATGGGCGCCCGCCACGCCAGCGCCCTGTGCCACCGCTGCGATGCCAGCGACCCCCGGCACCACCACAACGCCTCCTTCCTCACCGACTTCCATAGCCAGGAGGAGAGCACCTGGTGGCAAAGCCAGTCCATGGCCTTCGGCATCCAGCACCCCAACTCCGTCAACATCACCCTCCATCTGGGTAAGTGCCGGTGGGAGCCCCTGCGGCGCTCCATGGGCAGTGGGCGCAGCGATATCTGGGTGTGGGTGCTCCTGCACCCCATAGCAATCGGTGCTGGTTTGGGGTTAAAGGTAGGATGTTCCCTGGGGCTTTTAGGGGGTGTTAGAAGGGAGATGCCCTCTACGGGGAGATCACTGAAAGGACCGGTGAGGGTCTGCCCCATCCATAAGCAGTGCTCTGGCCCTTTGTGGGGTGAGGATGCCAGCACTGTGCCAGCCTGTGCTGTTTCCCAGCCATTTATGCCTGGGGTACCTGCTCTCATGAGGCTGCTTTTTATCTATTATGCAAGTTTACATAGCAGCGGACAGGCAGGTCCCGACCCCTGGTCCCCCACAGAGAGCTTTGCCTGCTGTGGGTGAGCACTGTGGGGCCAAGCCTGTGCTGTTCACCCCCGTGCGTTATTGAGGATGCCAGTATGTCTGATGGACTCAGACCTCTGCACACACAATCCCAGTTTTCCCAGCTGGGATCTGACCCTCTACATTTCAAATACTGTTCAAGCCGCTCACTTGGAGGGTACTGAAACCTATGGGGCATGCCTGGCATTTTAAAGAGGTTTTTTTAACATTTGCCTGCCATCTAAACTACCCTGACTATTGGCCAAGCACTGTAAAATCTTAATTCTCTGCAGTCTCCTGCCATCTGCATGCCGAAGGGGGGTAGTGGAGGGGCTGTGATTGGAGCCCATAAGGGGACAATGAGTGTCGGTGGGACCCAGTGGCCGGGATTGGGGTGATGGTGGAGGGTCTGTGCCTGCCCAGCAGTGTCATAGGAGCTGCTTGGCTGGGTGAAGGTCACTGCTTTCCCAGCCCCCTGTGAGCAGATGGACATCTGGTCCTTGTCCCCAGGGGTGGGCTCCCCGCTGGGCATGAGAAGTGATGCAGGAGGAGCCTGCTCCTGCCAAGCCCCATGGGAGGATATCTGCCGGCCGCTCACCCATCTAACACAGGCTGTCACATTGCCCCAGATTCACTCGTGTTTGACCCAGGGCACAGACAACCTGAACGGAACTTGCGAGGCCAAGAAAGCCACCGCCGCCGGGCGAGTTTGTGGCCACTAGTCCCAGCTCAGCGCATGGACCATGCAGGCTGCAGCACACCAATGTGTGCAGCAGCCCCTTGCCCAGCCTGAGCTGCCCAAGCCTTGGGGTTTCCTTCCCGGTCTTTGTTCTGGTTCTTCTCCCCTGCAGCCCTGTTGGACCCCACACTTGGGTTTCCAGTGGAGTCTTGTCCAGCCCCTGTGACCTCCCTGCTGTGTCTGTCTCCCATTAACACATCCGAGGCCATAACGCTGCACTGAGCTCATCTGCAGTCCCGGTCCCTGCGTCCCTTCCTGAGCCAGAGTACTCCGAGTACTGATACCAGAGCATCCCCCTGCAAATGCACCCTTCTTCCTGCATGTCTCAGATGCTTCGCTGTGCTGAAAAGTGCCATTTTGGTGCCTGGGGCATTGCTGTGACCTTTCCTGTAGCTGCTGAGCCCTCTTCTTGTCCCAGCTGCAGACTTCTGTTGCTACCTTAATGCTTTCACTTGGTTTATGGAGGAAAAACCCAACTGGCCCCTGCAGCTCCCAAATGTGGCCCAGCACGAGTCCTCACTCATCAGCTCCACTGAGTAATCAGGTTTTTTAACCCATGCAGCATGTTCCTGCCATGCTGCTCATCTTGCTCATTCCAGAGCCGAGGTATCTTGTAGGCTCTGCAGCGTGGTTACCTGGGGAGCTTATTAACTAGCATATCAAAGGGGTTGGACAAGACCTGTGTTTACCTGCGTGCTGTTGATTGGCGTTAATTACATTATCCTCCTTTAAATCTCTCTTCTCTGCGAGGCTTCAGCCACGCTGTTACAGTGCATCCGACTTGGAGCAGATCACTAATCCCAGGCGCGCATGGCCATTGCATTTACCCTTCAAACATCAGGGGGGAACCCAGAATATCTGAGGGCAGCACATCTAAGAGAGCAATCAGGGTTCCTGGCGCTGTCACCCTCCGCTGCCTGTGCACCCTGCCACCACCCCTGTCCTGCTGCACACTCGGCTTTGGGATATGTCACACCTTCCCGAGCAGCAAAGGGTAGACAAGCAGCTTGGGTTATTGTCTGGAATTCTTTCCCCTCAGCAGAATGAGGCTGATTTAAACGCCTGTCTGGGAAAAGCACGCGCTCCCTCGGGATGATTCCCAGGGCAGCCAGTCTCCTCCACCCCAGCTGGAGGCACCGAGCTTGGGCTCCCCCAGCCCAGCAGGTGCCTCCCCTCGCGCAGGGCTGCTTGGGGCAGGGGCTGTTTATTGACACAGCACCGAGCTCCCTTCCTCTCCCAGAGGAAACTGCTCCAGGAGGTGATGGCCCTGACCTCGCTGCTTTGGTTGACATCCCCACAGGGACCGTGCTGTCTGGGAACCAGCACTTGCTGGGCATCCCTCCTGTGCAGGGTGCAGGCAGGGGCACTCCCACTGTTGTAGTCCCAGAGGATGGTGGTGGTGGGACGACCCAGTTGTGGCCCCTTCCTGGTCCTCATCACCTCTGGGTGGGCTGTGAATGGGTCTGTGTGTCCCCCTGGGGTGCTCCCCATGTCCCTGATGGGAGGCAGCTGCTTTTCCCAGTGCTGGTAGCTGGGCTGCCTCGGCTCCCCCGCAGCAAAGTCGCAGCACATATGCGACGGTATTCATATGGGCCCAATTAAAGGCTTGTTTTCCTAGTCCTGGAATAACCCCTCTAACATTCCCAACTCATTATCTTTTCAAATAAAGCCAAAACCTTGCAGTTAATTGTTTTGCGCTGTCAGAAGCGGTGCTGTTATGGAGCAATCCAGCCTTTGAGCTGGTCCTTCATCTCTGGCAATTAAGTGGTTCTGATGTTCACTTTGGTGTTTTCTTTTTCCCCTTTTTTGCTAATTCTTTCAAGCGCTTTCAGAGCTGCCCCGGGGATTGGTGCCTCCCTTTGTCTTCGTCCCAGCAAAGACAGCGGCGATGCTGGGTCCCAGCATGCAGGTCCCTGGGAAGGGACTGGCCTTGACCCTTCCCACCTCCCTATCCCTGTGGCACTGCTGTCCTGGGGATGCTCCTCAGTGCCCTGGGCCTGACTCTTCCCCTCTGGCAGCTGGTTAAAGACTGTTTTGCAGTGGCTCTCTGATCCTGCAATCCGTCTGGTTGGGTGGATCTGGATGGGGTTTGGGCTGCAGTGATTTTTCTCCTCTTTCACCTCTGGTAGATGGGGTCAGTGCAGGAGGGTGCTGGCAGCTGTGCAGGATGGAGTGCTGGGATGCTGATGCCCACCAGGAGATGGTGACAGCATTGCGGGTCTGTCCCTAGGCAAAGCCTATGAGATCACCTACGTGAGGCTGAAGTTTCACACCAGCCGCCCCGAGAGCTTTGCCATCTACAAGCGCAGCCGCGCCGAGGGGCCCTGGGTGCCCTTCCAGTACTACAGTGCTTCCTGCGAGAAGACCTATGGGAAGCGGCAGCGGCTCTACCTGCGCCCGGGGGAGGACGAGCAGGTTGCCTTCTGCACTGATGAGTTCAGTGACATCTCCCCACTGAGCGGGGGCAACGTGGCCTTCTCCACCCTCGAGGGACGGCCCAGCGCATACAACTTCGATGGAAGCCCCGCGCTGCAGGTGCTGCTGGGGTGGGAGGGGAGGTGGTGCGTGGTGTCCTGGGACTGAGTGCACTAATGCCTGTGATGCCCTGCATCCTTGTAAGAAGAGCTGCAGGATGCATCCCGGTTGGGGAGCTGGCGGTCCAGACCAAAGCATCTTCCTCATGCCTCCTGTAGGAGTGGGTGACCGTCACTGACCTGCTCATCTCCTTGAACCGGCTCAACACGTTTGGGGATGACATCTTCAAGGACCCCAAGGTGCTGCAGTCGTACTACTATGCCATCTCCGACTTCTCTGTCGGTGGCAGGTGAGAGCAAGGAGTGGTGGGACCTTCCTGGTCTTATTTGAATTGCGTTTTGGGGGCAAACTGCCCAGATGTGGCTACCTCCATGTATAAACCAGAGCTGGCAGTGCAGAGATGAGTGATGAGACCTTGGGCCCTTTTGGCTGTGGGCTTTTTCGCCTCAAGCTCTCTCCATTTGCCACCAACTCTCTTTGCTTTGCCCCCTCCCAGCTTTTAATGGTTCCCATGGCTTTTAATGGTGCTGGGGCTTGTGTTACTACTCCTGTGGCCCTGCTTGGTCCCTGGGAGCAGTAAAAGAAGGGTCCTGTGGTGCTAGCGGAGGGATACCTGGAGGCTGGTGGAGGAGCTTGGAGCATGGCCATGGCCTGAGGAGATGCTGGTGGGATGGGGGAGCAGATGTGGGATGAAGAAGCTGGTGGCATCCACTTGGTGCTGCCCTTGGGCTGTGCTCCAGCTGGGAGGAGTGAGAATTCTCTCTATTGTGTGTAAGAGCTTTCTGCCCTGGGCAGGGCCATGGCTGCTCCCCACTGGCAATCAGTCCCCATCACTGTCATCTCACCCCCCAGGCTCCAGCAGTTGGAGCTGGTCAGCATCTCACACAGGCCACCCTCAGCGTGTGACCTAAGAGCTGGCCAGGCTGGGAGCACCTCAGGGGCACAACGGGCAGCTTCAATGCCAGCACAACCAGAGCTGCTTCCTTCGAAGCTTTCTGCTCCTCAAGGCCAGGCTGGATGTGGTTCTGGGCAACCTGGTCTAGTTGAAGGTGTCCCTGCTCATTGCTGGGGGTTGCACTGGATGACCTTTGAAGGTCCCTTCCAACCCAAACCATTCTATGATCCTGGGCAACCTGCCTCACTGCACAGCCTGGCCACGGCCCCAGTGCCGGCTGCTGCCCGCACGGTGTCAGAGCATCTCACCCCTGTGCCGGGGCTCTGCTGCAGGTGCAAATGCAATGGCCATGCCAGTGAGTGCGCACCGAACGAGGCCGGGCAGCTGGTGTGCGTGTGCCAGCACAACACGGCCGGCACCGACTGCGAGCAATGCCAGCCCTTCCACCAGGACCGGCCCTGGGCCCGCGGCACCGCAGAGGCTGCCAATGAGTGTCTGCGTGAGTATCTCCCGGCTGGCTCCGTGGTCACGGTGAGTGGTTGGTACCAATGGGCTGTGCTGGTGCTGCATCAGCACGTCCGGCGGCTCCTGCGCCTGCCACATGGGTTGGAAGTGCCTGCTCTATTCCATAAGGCTGCTCTGGGCAGGGAGGGAGGAATGGTCCATCCCTGGCAGTGTTCAAGGCCAGATTAGACGGGGCTTGGAGCAACCTACTCTAGCTGAAGGTGTCCCTGCTTACGGCAGGGGTTTGGAGTTGGATGATCTTTAAAGTCCCTTCCAACCCAAACCACTCTGTGATTTGCCCCCTTCACAGCATCCTCCTGGGATTCCCCAAGATTTCTTTGTCCCATGAATGCAGCCATCTGCTCCGTGCATGATACCATCCAACGGCAGAGTCATTGCCAAAAGCTCTCACCGCCTGAGCCAAACAGCCCCTCCGGCTCACTCAGCCCCATAGAACGCTGCTTTAACCCCTCTACCCCTCCAGTGCCAACCCCCATCTACCCCCCCCCCCCCCCCCCAGCTTGCAACTGCAGCGGCCGCTCGGACGAGTGCTTCTACGACCGGGAGCTGTTCCGGCGGAGCGGGCACGGGGGGCACTGCCGCAATTGCCGCGACAACACGGCCGGGCCGCACTGCGAGCGCTGCCGGCCCAACCACTACCGCTGGGAGCCGCAGGCAGCCTGCCAGCCCTGCCACTGCCACCCCGCGGGTGAGCGCGGCCGCGCCGAGCCGGGCTCCGGCCCCAAACCGCTGCCCCAGCCCGGGCTCGGCGCTGGGGATGGTTGCGGTTGGTTGTCCCTTGTCCGGGGGCTGCCCATCGCCCCGGGGTTGAGCCTCAGGGCTGGCTGTGGTCCCCGCAGGCTCCCTGCAGCCGCAGTGCGATAGCTCGGGGACCTGCCTCTGCAAAGCCAACGTGACGGGGTGGAAGTGTGAGCGCTGCAAGGATGGATACCATAGCCTCAGCGAAGGCGGCTGCAGGTGGGGAGAAGCCCGGTCCTGGGTGTGGGCAGCGGGACAGGGCTGGGGCTCACATCGTGCCTTTATCTGGCCCTATCTAGACCTTGTGCTTGTGACCCAGCGGGAAGTGTGGGCTCCTGCGACCCCAGCACTGGGCATTGCACCTGCAAGGAGAGGGTGGAGGGGCGCTTGTGCAACAGGTAAGCACTGTGACCCCCTGGATGGGGATGGGACCACTGCCCCTCTCCAGGTTTGGGTCAATGGTGGGGCTCAGTGGCCAGTGCTGGGCAGGTGTCTTCTCTCCCTTGGGGCATTGCTGCTTCCAACCCCCTGCACGACCCCTTTGAAAGGCTTTGGGGTGTGAATCCTGCAGGGTCACTCACTGAAGAGGCCCTACCAAGGTCCTCTGCATCACTGGGATTGAGCTCACTCGGAGCTGACTCCAGTCCCTGCTATGGGATGCTGCTGTGGTCCCCTGTGCCACAGGCTCCTGTTTCCTCCCTGCGCATAGGTGCCAGCCGGGCTGGTTCAACCTACAGCCCCGCAACGCCGCTGGCTGCACCAGTTGCTTCTGCTACGGCCACTCCACTGCCTGCACAGCGGCAGACGGCTACGAGGCGGTTCAAGTCCGCTCTGACTTCAGCCAAGGTACCAACCCCAGCAACCCCAGCCCTGGATGAAATGGAGGGCATTGCTGTGCCAGCTGCAGCCCCAAAACTCCACCAGTTTGGGAAGGCTGGGGCTGAGCGTCCCCCTTTGGGGATAACGGGTGGTGATGATTGGAGAGAGGTTTCTCTGGCTTGCCCCTGTTTTGCTGTTAAACCTCAGCTTTTGCCTCCAGCATCATGGGGATGGGCTCTTCCCATGGCATTCCTGCAAGCTGATGTGATCCCAGGGCTCTGGAAGGCTCAGGGCAGGCTGTGGGACTGGGCACAGCCATCCCACCACACCAGGGACTGCAAGAGCACTAAGAACCAGCTCAGAAAGTTAAAAACTGAAAGGACGGAGCCTGGTGGGAATTTCCCCCTTATTCCTTTCTCTCCCCATCCTTGGCTGGGATAGGGCAGGGATGATGGGAGGCAGGAGAGCAGGATAGGATGCTCTCACCCTGCTGCATCCAGGGCTATGCACGGCAAGGCTGGAAGCATTTAGGATGCTCAGGGAAACCCTGCCATCTGCTGTGTGCAGCACTGGCTGCAGGCATGCCATGGTCCCCTTGCAGGGACCCCTGGACACCCTCCCTCTCCTGCATCCCAACGGGATGTGCGCGCCAGCGAGCAGATGGATGTGAACACGCCAGGCGCTGGTTTATCCTGATTGCCTTCAAACCACTCTGCCAATTGCTGTAATGTCTTCCACGGCCTTGAAACGGAGCCAGGCTCTAAACTGAGCCTTTTTTTCCACCCGTCATGCAGCCAGTTTGGGGCTGCTCTTTTAGGGACAGGTTTGGAAGAGCCCTGGGGCTGGGATGCAAAAGGCCACTCCCCAAGGCATTCCCCATCCTGCAGCTGAGCTGGATCAGATAGAAGTTTCCTGTCCTGGGTGAAAGGGTCCATATTGGGGGTGATTTGATAACAGAGCGCAGCCTGGGAGGGATTTCCAAGTGTTCAGCCTGGGGCTGGAAGAAATAACTGACCCTGGGGGAGTGGGGGGGAGTTTAACTGATTTCTGAAGGAAACCAACTTAATGCAATTACATCCCGTCTCTCCTGGGCTTCCTGTGCTCTCCAGCCCACAGTAACGTTGGAACAGCAGCACAGAGAGGGGGGCAAAAGTTTAAAGATAGCAATTTCCTCCGACCCTAAGAAAATAAACAGATGGGGGATGGATAGGGCCACTCTCCAGGGCATGGGAGCATGGAGCCCAAACAGAGCAGGGTGTTACAAAGTGCTGGTCCCTTCCAAGACCCTGGAGAGGCTTGGGAGGAAGAACAGAGCCCCCCAAAGCAGTACACACACACACACACACACACACCCCCCGATACTAGGCTGGTGGGGACTCACTGCTTCCTTTGCCTGTGCAACGCTATGTGCTGTTACACAGGGCTGGAGGGCTGGACTGCTGCAGCTCTGGGTACCACAGACCTGCCGCTGCACTGGGCTGATGGGGAGGTCATCACTGAGTGGGATGGACAGGAGCCTGTGGATTTCCTTGCACCAGGTATCGTGTGTGATGGGTCCCTGGGGTCCTGCTCTGCCATGGGGACACCCCATTGCTACACTGATGTGTGAGGTGTGGGGCTCCATCCCAGAACTGAGCATGTTTCAGTAACACAAGGCAGTGGGGAGGGGTTGGAGGAGTGGATTAAGACCCCGGGAGAGCAGATTGGGGCTGGCCCTGCACGCTCAGGGTGACCATGGCTCTTGGTGGTGCCCCATCAGAGCTGATTCCTCCATGTCCTACAGACTTTGCTCCTCTCTTCCCTCGCAGAGAAGTTTCTGCAGAACCAGCGCCTCAGTTATGGGCAGCTCCTCTCCCTGATGCTGGGAGTGGAGGGGATGGTGATAGAGACTGGGGTGCCCCTGCTCCAGGTCCAGCTGGTGCTGGAGGGCGAGGGGCTGGAGATCACCATACCCAGCAGTGAGAGTCATCCGCAGCATGGAAAGCAGGCTGTCACCTTCAGGTACCCACACGGTGCTTTGGGGAACCTTGGCTGGGTTTGGAACACAGCGTCCCTGACCTTGCCTGAGCTCTCCTGTGCTCCCTGCAGCCCTCAGGGATTTAACTTGCCCCCTTGCTGTGGGTCGGGAGCCGAGCTGGCCTGCAGCACATGGTTGTCGGGCTGGCCTTGTCCTTCTTGCCTTGTTCCTTCTCCAACAGGCTGCACGAGGCAGAGGAGGGTGTGGAGCCTTCGTTGTCAGCCTTCAGCTTCCAGCGCCTGCTCTCCAACCTGACCGCCCTCCGCCTTCATGTGAGCCATGGCCCTGGGCGAGGTGAGTGCCTCCATGACTCATCCCCTTGGGGACCAAGCTGGGAAAGGGCTGGGGGCATCCTAGCAGCATCAGGCTCTCAGGGATGTGCGGGTATAAATACCAATACCAAGGGGTATTTTGGGGTCTCCTATGCCTGTGTGGAGCATTCCATGCAGGATGGAGGGAGCAGAGCCAAGGGATGTGCTGCCCCATCATGCTGCTCTCTGCTCTCGCAGGCAGGCTGTCCCTGAGCGAGGTCCAGCTCACGTCCGCCCGCCCCGGGCCGGGAGCAAGGGCAGGCTGGGTGGAGGAGTGCTCGTGTCCCGCGGGATACACGGGGCAGTTCTGCCAGTCCTGCGCACCCGGCTTCAAGCGCGAGATCCCCTTCGGTGGCCCCTTGGTCAGCTGCGTGCCCTGCGCCTGCAACCAGCACGGGGACTGTCACCCCCTCTCAGGTGTGCACCCCTGGACTCCCCATTCACCCTGCGCTGTGTGCACGGGTGACAGGTCATGTCTTTGCTTGTTTCTGAGCGATGCTGGAAACCATCTGCGAGGTTGCAGTACCCCAAACCTGCAAGTTGAACTGCTTGGCTGGTTGTAAGGACTGGGTTCGTAACTGCAAAGAGAGATCATTGATGAAGAGCGATAATGGGGGTAATTTATAAGTGGGTATCTTTCATGGTACTTTATGAACTCAAAGGACGAGGACAGAGAGGTGCTGGTCCTCAGAGGAGTAGGCAGGCAGGGGTCGGGGCAGGAGGGATGCAGGATGGGTCTCACAGGCGGCATTGCTGCCTGATGAGCAGAGCAGGACTTGGCACAGCCCTTACACCCACAAACTGAGCGGAAACCTGAGCAGAGAAACAAGGAAAAGAGCAGGAAAACAGGGCAGTGCCAGGCTTGCTGGAAGTTACCGGAGCATCCGGCTCTCATGCTGCCAGCTCAAGCCCTGCTCTGGTTCCAGATCCAGCTCAGAGGTGCGTGACTGCAGCAGGGACTGTGGCTTGAAGGGAGGAAAAAAGCAAAGTCTTCAGGGCAGTGTGACTGTCTGAGGTGGTTTGTGGGCTGTTGGCTCTCCCCTCTCCTCCCAGCAAAGTGTCTGGATGGCTTTGGTTGGGGAAAGGGAGCAGGACTGCAAACTGCTTCCTTGGAGATTGAGCTGGCTGCATGAATCCAGCAGCAGCCTCAGGGCTGTCAGCCCCAACAGATCAGAGCCATGAGGGTTCATGAGTCGCTGCCATCCACCCCTGCAGAAAGCAGCAGCTCTGTTCAGCGCTGGGAATAAGACGATGCATTTGGTACCCAGACAGAGCCCTTGGGGCTCCTCCCTGGCTGCCTCCTCTGGGTGAGGAGCTACAGTAGTGTATGGCTGGGATGGGAAGGGCTGGCAGTGACTTTGTGCTCAGCAAGTGCCACTGCCCTTGTGAGCAGCAACTCTGCAAACTCACCCCTTGTCCTGCAGAGCTGGGGCTGGTGCCACCGACTGCACAAGCCCAAGGGATGGGGCCAGGCTTTTGATGTCCTGGCCCGGGCGCTGCCAGCCCGCGTGCTTCCTTCGGTTTATTTTTCCACTCCTTCCTGCCACCCACTTTTCCTTTCCTATCGTCCTGCTCTGCCTGGATATGGGGAAAACGGAAGCACACCCATTCCCTCCTGCGCAACCCATCTGGTATGACCTGACCCCACAGATTAGGGGAAAGAATCCTCCCCCTGGCTCCTTCCTCCAGTCAAGCAGAGCATCTGCCTGGAGGTGGGGGCATCCTTCCTCCTCCTCCTCCTCCCAGCTGATTTTGGAAGGCCATGACGCACCGGCTGGCTCCCGGTGGGTGCTGGCTGGCTGCTCCCATGTTCCATGACAGGCTGGAGATCACACGCCTCGCTGCTGCTGGGAAATGTGTTGTGGATTATCGCAGGCGCCGACAGACTCCGGGCACATTGACGGTGCTGCCAGCGCCGCCTCATCCCAGCACTGCAGGGGAGTGCAGGGCTGGCAACGTGGCCCTGGTGTCCTTTCCAAAACCCTGTTCCTTGAGCAAGGACAGGGAGGGAAAACATTCCGAGTTGTGGTTGGGGATGTGCAATCCCTGTGGGATCCCGTGGCTGGAGCTGTGCATCCCTCTCTGGCGCTCAGCACTTGGCTCTCCATCCCTCCTGCTGTCCCTGTTGCTATTCCAGGCTGTTTCTGCAGACCCTCAGCCCCGTGTTCCTCCTCGCAGGGCACTGCCAGTGCTTACACAACACAGAAGGTCCCTCCTGCGAGCGCTGCAGCCCCGGGTTTTACGGCAACCCCTTCATAGGGCATTTTGATGACTGCAAACCGTGCCCCTGCCCCAGCAGCTCGCCCTGCACTGAGGTGCCCAGCACCAGGGAGGTTGTCTGCACCCATTGCCCACCAGGGCAGAGAGGTGAGGCTGGGGACGGGTGGACAAGGGGGCACTGGGCAGCGCTGGATCCTTCCCACCTTTTCACCTTCCCCAGGGAAACGCTGTGAGCTCTGTGATGATGGATTTTTCGGGGACCCCCTGGGGCAGAGGGGCCCCGCGCATCCCTGTGTCCCCTGCCAGTGCCATGGGAATGTGGATCCTAACGCAGTGGGCAACTGTGACCCTGTGTCTGGCCAGTGCCTGCGCTGCCTGTACAACACAACGGGCGAGCACTGCGAGAGGTGTCGGCCGGGCTTCTACGGGGATGCCCTGGCTGCGAATCCTGCTGGGAAGTGTGCACGTATGTATGGTCCTGGGGGCTGGTCCTGCTCCCCTGAGTCCCACTGCAGGCAGAACCCTCCCAGCAGTGGAGGCAGGGGGTGAAAAGGGGATGCCCCACAGGTTTAGGGGCTGAGGGATGGTTAGGGTTGTTCCCAGATGCCTAGAAATGGTCTTTGCCTCCTTCCTCCACTGCCATCCTTCCCTGGAGATGCTCTGTTCTGCAAGGACTCAGCCACTCAAAGCCCTGTTTGATGGGGGGACGTGGCCCTCCATGTGTATGGGGCTCAGCCCTGGTGCCCCATTCCCACTGCCCCATCTGTCAGCCCCATGCCATGATATAAGCAGTGTTTTGTCTCCCATAGCTTGTGGTTGCAACCCTGATGGCTCAGCCCCGGGGCTGGAGGGCTGCGATCCCAGCTCGGGCCAGTGCCACTGCCTCCCACATGTGACAGGCAGAACCTGTGGGCTCTGCCAGCCAGGCTACTATGACCTGCAGCCCACCATGGGGTGCAAGAGGTAATGTGGGGCTGTGAGGTGTCAGCAGTGGCCGTGCTTCCCCATCTCTGGTCTCTACTCTTTGCATCCATCACCCATTCATCCCCCCAGCTGCCAATGCCACCCGATGGGGTCACAGGACAGCGAGTGCCACGCACTGACGGGGCAGTGCTCCTGCCAGCCCGGTGTCACAGGGAAGCAGTGTGACCGCTGCCACCACGGCTTCTTCGGCTTCTCTGCCAGGGGCTGCAGAGGTAAGGGGGACGGGGACTGCGCCGTGGTGCCTGAACCAGGGCTGGCAAACAAGGCGCGATGGCTTCCTGCCACCGCTGCAGCCTGCAACTGCTCGCCGCTGGGCTCCATCACGCCGCAGTGCCACGAGAACAGCACGTGTCTGTGCCACCCCGGCTTCGTGGGCTACAAGTGCGACCGGTGCCAGGCCAACTTCTTCCCTGACCCCCCCAGCTCCCGCTGCCAGCAGTGTCCTGCCTGCTACGGGCTGGTGAAGGACGAGGTACAGCTTGTGTGGGTGCACCACCCCGGCCCCAGCACTGCATCACCCTTCTGCTGTGTCCCCCCATGTCTTTGCTGCAGGCTGAGCAGCTGAAGGCCAGGCTGCAGGAGATGGAGGAATGGCTGCAACAAACAGGCTGTGATGCCCACCCGGGCCAGTCCCTCATGATGAGAGATACAGCCCGGGGAGATGGGCTGCCCAGTGCTCACCTCCTGCAAGGTATGGGGACACCCCTTCGCTCCCCACCTCACCCTTTGGGGACCCTCTGCTCCCACAGGGTGCTGAGACATGGTGGGTGGGCACAAGGAGGTCCCAGGTCAGTGCTGGGATCTGCATGGGTGATGGGGTGACTGAGAGGGGGCCTAGCCTTGGGCAGGTCAGAGCACCGCAGGGATGCTTGCATCAGTGAGGTTTTGAACAGCCAGTGATGGGCATTACTGCAGGCTGAGCTTTGGCACATGGGGCACCCTTTGTGTGCAGCATCCCATAGTCCCTCCTGAGCAGCAGGGAGCGAGTTGCCTTCCTCTTTCATTAGCAGGCGGTGGGAAGGCTCTTGGGCATGGGGCAGCATCGGGGAGCCCTGAGCACATCTATGGGCATCAAGCAGCCCCCTGTGCTGCCTGCAGGTGCCCGGGCCATCCTCTTGGCACAGGCAGGGCAGCTGGCAGGGGTGCTGGGCACCACACGGGACCGCCTCAGCAACGCCAGCAGGGCCAGTGGCTGCTCCGGCCATGGGCACCCCAAGACCTGCACTCTGCTGTCGGAGATCAGAGCCGCGCTGCAGTCGGCGCAGCGGGAGATCCTGCACGCTGCGGACACCCTGGCTACCACGGTGCGGGTCCGGGGGGGGCTGGTGTCCACCCTGGGGGCAGTGGGATGTGACCAGCACTGCCGGAGGAAGCCTGGGCTCCGTGTGGGTATAGCCCTCCTCACAGCTGGGTCAGGAGGAGCTGTCTCCCTTGCTTGCAAATCTCCTCCAGCCCTTATGGAGGTTCTCATTGGTGCTGGGCTGGTGGCATTCGGGGGTCCCTGCTCCACGCTGGGGTCTCACTGCTGCTGTTTGTGTTCCAAGGAGATTCCCCAGGAAATCCCTCAGCAGCCCACAAACTGGAGCCGCCGGGCACTGGAGGCACGGGCTCTGGCCATAAGGTACATCAGCACGCACAGGAAGGAGAGGCTGCCGGCCCGGCTCGGGGCGCAGGATCCTAACATCACTGCTCCGGGTTTCCCTGCCCTTGCAGCCACGAGGACGCCTTGGTGCAGGTGGAGGCAGTGGTCGGGAGAGCGCTGCGTGCCTCCAACACCAGCTCCGAGCTCCTGCGGAGACTGCTGGAGGGGAATGCGACGCAGGATGTGCAGCGTGAGCTGGAAGCCGGGTGAGGGACTGGCAGCAAAGGAGCCTGGAGGGCACCACAGCCCCTTGCCCCTGGCCAGGACCCTGTTATAAGACTCAATAACAGTGACTTAGCATCTGCCCGACAGGGATGTGCTGAGTCCCATCGAACTCATTGCATTGCAGTGTTGCAAAGCAGACAGCCAGGGTGCTCCGTGCTGGGGGTGCTTCAGGGAAAGGAGCCCACAGCATTTCCTACTGCATCCATGACTGAGGCCAGGTCTCAACAGTCATCTCCATCCTTTCTGTCCCTGGGTGACAGCGGCTTCCCTTGCATGTAGGTACGAGGAGATCCAGCGGGCACGGGATGAGCTGGGCGCTAGCGTGGCCAAGGTGGCAGAGGAGGCCAGGAGAGCTTTAACAGCCGTGCAGCAAGCGAATGCAGACATGGCCAAGCAACTTCTGCGAGTGTCTGCACTGGGGCAGGTGAACAGCATCCACACTGAGGCTCCTGCTTGCATCCCTATCCCATTGGGCAGCGCTGCCTCCCGGGCCGGGAGATTGCTGTTATGGAGCACTGACATCCCCGAACCCATAGCAGATGCTGCCGGCGCAGGCTGGAGACCTGGCACAGGACACGGCAGTGCTGGAGCAGGCAGTGGAGGCGCAGGAGCCGTCAGCTCTGCAGGCCATGGAAGCATCTCGTGCTCTGGCAGCCAGAATGCACCGGGAGCTGCAGAGGACTCGTGGCTTCAAGCAGGTAAGTGCTGCTCACCTGCATGGGGTGTCCCGGTGGAGTAAGTGATGGGGACCCACTGCTACAGCTGGAGCAATGGGCAGGCTGAGTGCATCCCTCTCCTGCCTCCTACCGAGGGCACGGAGGGAGGTTGAGCCCCATTCTCACTGCTCCAATGACAGGGAGGGGGTCAGGGTGCATGTTTTAGGAGACATCTCCCCTTAGGATCGCAGATCTCCCAAGGAGCTCACCTGCCAAGCACAATCAGACTTGATCAGGGATCCACGTTTCCCAGCTGGGTGCAGCTCTTTGCCCCCTCCCCAGCCTCACTCCTTCTCTCCTCTCCCCAGCTGCAGGACCAGGCTGGCTCTGCCCATGGCACAGCCACATCGGCCATCTCACATGGAAAAGCTGTGCTGTCCGATGCAGAGTCCCTCCTGGCCAGAGTGGAAGGTAAAAGACACCAGCCGGAGCATCTCTGGCCACAGCTCAGCTCTCATCACGCTGGCTCTGGGTTCCAAGGGGAGAAAGGGACAGTTTGCTGATGGCCGGGTTGTCCCTGCAGGCATGAGGAAGGTGCTGGGGCATCGGAAGGGCCAGGCTGCCCTGCACAGGAGGATGGCGCTTGTGCGGGGTAGGGCAATGGTGGAGGCCCAAAGGAAGATTAAACAGGCAGAGAAGACACTGGGAACCTCCTTATCCATCTCCACTGCAGCCCAGAGGACAGCTGGGGAGGCTGAGCGAGTCGCTGGGGAGAGCGCCAAGGTCTGAGCAGAGGGATGTGGGGTGCAGGAAGCCCACATTAGGCTGCAGGACATGGCTGGGCTGACAGCCACCACAGGCAGAGCCCATCCTGCTACAGGGCTCCCAAATACAGCTCCTGCTGCTCACCCTGCACAGCCCATTCTTGTCTGCATGCAGATCAGGGGGATGCATCCAACCAGGGCTCCAGCCTAGGAGCCAGCTATGGTCCCCCTGCTTGTCCTGATGTGACTGTCCCCATCTCCATCCCTTTGCAGAGGGCACAGGCTGTGCTGCAGGAGAGCAAGCATGCCCGTAAGCACGTCAGCCAGCTTGCTATGCGTGCCAATGAGACCCAGCGGGAGCTCTCCCGGCAGGAGAATGTGGCTGAGAAGCTCAGGAGAGACCTGGAGGAAGCACATCAGGTAAGATGGGCACCCTCAGGCAGGTTGTCCTCCATAGAGCCTGGAAGGGGATTTGCCCACAGGGGAAAGCATAGGGAACAACCTGGGAGTTTGGGCTCCACTGTATGGGGATTGCCTTGGGGACGTTCCTGGGATTCCCTCCCTGCTCCTGTCCAGCCAAGGGTCACCGGTGCCCTGATCTGGGTTTCTGTCTGTGTTGGAAGGTGGGGACAGAGGTGAGTGACATGGCAAAAAGTCTGCAGGAAGCCCGGGGCTCGCTCATTGCCGACATCGAGACCCTGAACGACCTGCTGCAGAGCCTAGGTGAGACAGGGGCTGCTGGGGTTTGAGGCTCTCCTGAACTGGTGCTGTCCCTCTGCCCTCTGGCATCCAGGCTGAGCTGGGTGCCTTTGCTCAGGGTCTTAGCAAAGCTTCTTTGAGGGCTCGTATCTCAAGGAAAGCCCTCGTGCAGAATGGATTGGAGCTTGCTGAATGTGTGTGCTCATGCCTGGTGTGGGGACACTCATCTTCCTTGGCATCTCCAGGAGGAGCAGGGCTTGGTCAAGGGCCCAGTCCCTTTGGAGCCAAGGGATGGGTTCATCCTTTTGTTACTGGTTGGGTTTGCTCCATCTCCTCCCTGCTTTGATCATCTGGGTGTATTTCTGAGTGCTCCAGCACTTGTGCAGCTGAGCAGTTTTGCAAAGGGGTGGAAATCATCACCCATCTGTAAGAGAGATGTGCCCCAGCCCTGCCTGGAGCCACAGCCCTATTTGCTTATCTGGGATCACTGGGAAGCTGCACTGCCTCCATGCCCCGCTGCACCCGCTCCCTATAGTTTGCCTGGTGCCGAGGGTCTGGAGCATGTCCAGAGCCTCTGTTCCCAGCTCGCTGCCTCTCATCCCTGTCCTCTCCCTTTGCCCAGGCAACCTGGAGCCGGCGGTGCCTGTGGACGCGGTGCTGAGCGCCGGGCGGCTGCGGCTGCAGCAGCTGCGGCTGCGTGTGGCCGCACCGGGTGCCCTTGGTGGGCAGCTCAGCCTGCTGCAGCAGGAGGCTGCGCGGCAGCAGGAGAAGATCCAAGCGGTGGAGAGAGACCTGGCTGAGATCCGGGCTGACAAGCAGAACCTGGAGGACATCCTGCGGAGCCTCCCCGAGGGCTGCTCGCAGTGGCAGTGACAGGTCCGTGGCTGCCCCATCTCATCTGTGCTCCCCTGCAGAACAAAGGACACCCTGTGTTCACTAGCATCGATCCCCCACTGCTCTTCGTGCTGCTTTCCATACGGTATCACAGCCCAGGTCCTTATTTGCACCGGTTCAGGCTCAGCGGCCCATGTGCTCTGTGGTGTGACTTTGGCCACCAGCTCTGTCCTCAGGGCATAGGGACAACCAGCTACCAGTGACCACCCGTGTTCCTGCAGGATATGGAGGAACATGGTCATGGAACATCACAGAGTTGGTCTCTCACCATGGCATGAACAAAGAACTGCCACCGATCTCCATGCTTGACACATCCCTCCATCTGTCCCACCACCAGGGAGGGACTGCTTATCAAGTATGTAACGTACCAAAGCTGCCCCAGGAGACAAGAAAGAGGCTGTTGAACGCATGCTGGAAGCTGGTCCTGCTGCACAGCATCCTGCAGTGCAATGCTCATGTGCTGCGGTCACAGAGGTCCAAAGATGAATCCTGGTGAAGCCAGGCAGAGTCCCAGCTGTCCTGTCCCGGCTCTGCTTGGTTCGGTGGATGCCACCAGGTCTGGCTATGAAGCAGCCCAGCTGCTGGCAGCCCCAGGGGCTGGGTGGCAGAGCAATGCACTGGGCAGGAGGGGGCAGAGCTGATGCTTGCAGCCGCATAACAGCACCCGAAAGCCACCCCCGCTGCAGAGAAGCCGCTGTGGCACCAGGCAGCGCAATGGGGAGCAGCAGGACACAGCCCAGCTCCTGCCAGTGTCACTCCCACGGGGTGGCAGAGGTCGGTGGCTGTGTCTCCTTTAAAGGAAAGGCATGTGTGCGTGTCCACCCTGCGCTCCCATGCAGCTGGGCCTGACCCTTGCTCAGCACACCCTGTGCTGGCTGCATCCTGACTCCAAGCAGCAGTTGAAGTCGCTCCCATCAGACCAGAAACGAGTCCCCAGGCTGGAGCCCACTTCACTTTTTAACCTGTTTTACCTGTTTTCTTTGGCTCACAGTGCTGGAAATCAGGTCTGCTAAACATTTTGTAATGCTAGATGTGTAGCTGCTGCCATAGGCATTGAAACCCACAGTGTCGTCTCTGGTGGGTCCAGTGGAAGGGACACGGGGTTTTCCTACCAGGAGCAAACCTATCTCCCTCCTAATTCTGCACAAAAGCTGCCCAAGGACTGGGGTGCCAGACCCGTTGCATTGCAGGGGCTCCCCACTCGCTGCCCAAGAACAGCTCTGCAAAGCACAGCCACGCAGCAGCGCTAGCGCAGTGTGGTTCAGCTTGGGGGAGAAGCAGGGAGCCGCAGCCGCGTTCCATCTCCCTGGGATAACAGTTACACATCTCCAATCCCCACACAGATTTGCTGCTGTCGCAGAAATGCCAAGCCTTTGCCTTGTGCCTGCTGCTGAAATGCGGTTCACCCTCCCTTTCTGGTCTCCTTGGAACACCGTTTTAGCTGGTGACACCTGCCTAGAGCCTTATCCATTAAAATTTCTTAATATAAGACATAGCTACACATCTGGCCAAGCAAATGGCAGCGAGGGGGGAGATGTGCTCGCTGCTTTCTCTAGGAGCAGAGGTTGCTGCACCCGGGGTTGAAATACAGCTGGGTCCACGGCGATGTGGGCCAACTGCCTGACAATTCCTACCAAACCCCACTTTAATATAGTCATTTCTGAGAGAAATGCCTAGCTGAGCGACCAGGGGGAGTGCAAGGGCTGAACACAACCTCCACAACAGGCTGCTCAAGGTTGTGAATGGTCCACCCTTGCAGTGTTCAAGGCCAGGCTGGACAGGGCTTGGAGCAACCTGCTCTAGTGGAAGGTGTCCCTGCCCATGACAGTTGGAACTGTACGATCTTTGGGTCCTTTCCAACCCAAACCGTTCTATGGTTACATCCCGCCCAGGACACGCATCCCTTCCTCGTGCAGTAGATGCTTTTTCCGTGCTGTTTCTGCTCCGGAGCTCGCTCAGCACCGATCTGCAGCCGGTTGTGCTTTATTACAGCCCCGAGCTGTTCCCAAACAGCATCTTGGAAACGTGGTCCGTGTACCGGCAGCCTCCGGCGACCGAGCCCCGATGGGAGGGACGCGGCGGCTTCGCCGCGTCCCTCCCATCGGGGCTCGGTCGCCGGAGGCTGCCGGCCGAGGTACCGCTTCCCCGCCGCTAGTTCTCCATTAAAACCCTCCCCATGGAGCAGGGAAGGGGTTAACGACCGGGAGGGGGGAGAGCGGAGGGGGCCGGTCCTGCCCGCCCCTATTTAAGGCGGCGGCCGTCGAGGGGCGGCTCCGGGAGATGGCGGCTCCGCGCCGACCGAGTGGCGGGGGTCTGCGGCGGGCGCCGCAGGACGGGCGGCTGGAGGAGATCAATAAGGTGGTGGTGGGCGGGAGGATAGACCCGAACCCCGGGAGCGGGGATGGGGTGATCCCGAGCGCGGTGGGGACGGGAGGGAGGGAGGAAGGGGCAGGTGGAAGTGGGTCCCGCGGAGGGTATTTGGGCTGGATAAGGGTAGTGGTGGCTCTCTGTGTGTGTGTGGGTGCGTTTCCTCTTGGGCTTCTCCACCCGTGGTGTTGGGGTGCCGTGGAAGTCCCGTTGGGAACATGCTACAGCAAGATTAGGAGCTGTTGTCCTCCCGATGGGTTTTAACCTCCCCTTTACGCTCTGATTTCTTCTCCCACATCAAGAGGTTCTGCTGTTCAAAAGAGCGGACTTAAGCCTCTCTAGTTCTTAATTGCAGTGGGTGAGTGGGGAACCTGGGATGGTTGGATGTCCCACAAACCTTGGGCAGGGGGAAATGCAGCTCCTGGATTAGTGCAAAGTACACTGGGCTGCATGCCCTTCATGCTGGGGTTAAGCAAGGTCCTCTCAAGCTTTCTGCTTGCCCCATCCCTTGGCATAGCCGGCAAGGGCAGGTCTGTTAGCATCCCCCCTGGCCAAGAGCAATTCTGAGGGTGAAAAGTAAGTTTTAACCTTGAAACAAGGAGCAGTGGTATTTCCAGGGTCATTTTCAGGTGGAAATCACAGATATAGGTGATGCAGCCGATGTTACAGGTGGAAAATCAGATCACTGCACAAGATGAGAGCCTGGAAGAGGCTTGCCTTGCTCTGGTGTTGAGTGGGCTGTGAACGGTGCCAGTGTGTTCCTCCAGGCAGGGGTGAGACAGCAGAGGTGAAGTTTATGTAGGTCGGTGGAGGGGGAATTGCGTCAATAGAAACCAGGAGGTGCTGCGGAATACGAGTGGGACAAGTGCTGCAGCGTAGTGCAGAATAAGAGCACTTGGCTAAAAAGGAGCTTTTGAAACCTGCTGTGGGAAGGCAGGCGCAAAACCCTGCGCCAAGGAGGTGCATAGGTGGGTCTGATGCATCCCCCGTGGCCAAGGTGGGGTTGACCCTTGGGTTGGGGAGGAAGAGAGCGTGCTGTTCCTATAGCTGCAGCCCCTGCTGCTTCAGAGCTGCCCTCCAGCATGGCTGGGATGCAGGGTAAGTACATGAGCCTTCAGCTGGCAGGAGCACGAGGCCTGAGTTTGGGAAGCCCAGCTTCCCAGGACACTGCCGATGTGCCACTGCTGTGCCCCAGGGCTGGGGGCTCTCCCTTCCACACGGGGAGCAGGCTCCTCTCTTTTCCCATCACTTCTGGCAGGCTTTGTCTCTGGGTGAGGTTTGGATGACAAAAATGAAATAAGCCGCATAACTTCCCACTGACGGAGCTGGGAGCTGCTTGCTTGTGTCCTTGCTGCCCTGTGTGTTGGCTCAGTGCTAGGAGCAGGGATTTGAGCAGCTAGAAATCAAGCTGCAGACAACAGCTGCCTATAGACCCTGAGAAGCTGTTTGTGCTGTAGTGGCTGTGGGCAGCAAACCCCGTGCTGCTGTGCTCTGCCAGCTCGGTGTGGGGAGTTCGCTGTGAGCGGGATGCAAAGTGGCTGGCAGCTCCCTTGGACACAGAGCTGGCGCTTAAACCTGGGCTGATATGTGGCTGCAACCAGGGAAGGGGTTTCCCAATCCCTGAAGAGCCCCAGGGCTGCAAACCAGTAAAGTGCTCCTAATGACACCTATCAGGCCAAATTCCTATCGGGCTTAATCTCATTGTCTCATCCTAACACTTGACTCCCTCCTAGTCCTGTTTTCCTGGCTGGTTTCTACCCCAGAGCTCTTGCTGGGATAAGGGCCTTTGGCAGACAGCATCCAGAGTGCACATGTGCTGCTGAAGGACAGCTGAGTCCTAGTACTGAATTATTTTTTCCAGCCCAAAACACTCCTCTGGGATTCCGTCTTGGCCATTCTCCTCTTCCTGGGGAACAGCAATCACATTGGTTGGCCTTGTGGATCAAGGTGGCAAGTTTAATCCAGCACAGATTAGTTTCAACCTAGTTTTACCTTCTAATACGCTGGGCTGTGGGGAAAGAGTTCATCCTCATGGAGAGCAGGTACCTGCTTCTCCCACCCGGGCAGGTACGAGCATCCCTCGGCCCCTTCCCAGCCCCAGCAGGCAGGGAGACTGGCATCAGGGACAAACAGCCCAGTGAGCACTTGGCCTGATGCTTGGAGCCACCTTTCTGGGGAGCAGAGAAGGATCTGGCTTGGCTCAGGTTGTCTTGCAGGTACCTGGGGCTTGCGTGGCTGAATTTATTGGCTTAGAGAAGTCTCTGCCCAGGGAAAGGCTGTTGAGGGCAGGGGCACAGGAAAGGCTGAGGCTTATTAAGCAGTTCTTATTAATAGAACATGCCCCTTAAAATGGGAGCTTTCGCAAAGGGCTCTAGGAGGAACTTCAGCCACTTCGGGCTGAGTCTGAGTCACTGGCCCTGGGGACTGAATTCCTGTGTGCTATTGTGAGTGTTTGCCTTATCACAGTCACAGCCGGGCTTGCATACAATGTGGAGGGAGGACTGCCTTTGAGATACGCTCCCCTGTTGCTTCCTTTGCTCTGGAGCAGAGCTGTGACACAGATGAGCTGTCCAGTTCCTTCCAGTTGAAGTGCAATGGGTACTGGGTCCTAGGTGTGTGCACGATGTCACCCATCCTGCTCCAGTTCCATGCTGGCAGGGGCTGTTGGTGCACCTCCCCATTGTGTATGGATGTAGCATTCCCTCTTTGCTGTGCTGCTCCTTGCTCCCATGGAAATGCAGGGTTTTGCTCTCACATCCCATCCTGCTGGGAGGTGGAAGCTGTTTGTGGCTCCTGCAGGGCAGGAATGAAGCTGTGACCTGGTGCCCAAGGGATGCTCTAGCCCTGTTTAGTTTCTCAGTGATGTTTGCAAGTTCTTAATACAGAGCCTATTCAGTGGCAATAGCAGTGGGTAACACTACTCTGCTCTCTGGTGACTTCTTTTGCTGGCTGAGCCCAGGTCTCCTTTTGTGTTGGGCTGGCAAATGATACCCCTGGGTAGAAAATAACAGGTAAGTGAAATTGAGTTGACACAGGAGGGTGAAAGAAGGAACTGGGAACTTTGCTTTTCACCACAGTTCTCTATTTGGGCTGGTGTCCATGGTGAAAAGGGAAGTCTGTGTCGCACTGGTTTAGTGGGCATGGTTGGGAGGAGGGGATGGCAGTCACTTCTGGCCTAGGGGACTTCCTTTAAAATCTTAGCCCAGCTGCAGGTGAAAGACTTGCCAAAGCAGTGGCAAACTGGCCCTAAAGGCCTTTGGATTCCCTGGGTAGATCCAGGCTGTCCCAGCAAGGAAGGAGGGAGCAAGTGTGGGCTGGAGGGGCCTAGGGATGTGCTGCAGAGTTGGGGTGGCAGGCAGTGATCAAGTGTGAAAGACTTGGGGCAGGCTGTGGCAGCAGGAACCAGGCATCAGCTTGGGTCTGCAGTGCTGCTGGAGCAGGCTCAGCACATTGCATGTGGGAATAGCTCCTCCTGGAAGAAAGGAGAATGCGCTCTGCAGGGCATGGGGTTACTGGTGCCTGTGTGGACTTCATGCAGTCCTGATGCCCTGGAGCCTGCACTTGGGGCTGCTTTGGGGTAGTGGTTTCATTAATCACAAGTGGTGCTGCCCCACTACCAGTGCCAGAGATCCTAGATAAGATCCTAGATAAGAATCACCAAGAGGTGAGCCATTCCTGCCTTCCTTGTGAGAATGGAGAGCAGTGGTGAGGAACACGTGCCCAGAGCAGGGAACAGCCTCAGCCCTCTCTCCACTCTAACCCCTGGAGGGGTTTTATCCTGGACAGGCCATGCACAAGCTATGCAGATGTTAATGATTTCTGCACTGAAGAATGTGGTGTTGCTGCTGAGCACACATCAGTCATTAAGCCGTGCTGGAGCTGGGCGGTGTGGGAGGGTAGAGGCAGGAGCAAGACGCTGCCGCTCGCATAGCGGTGTTGATGGCAGGACATGGTGGTGGAGCTGGCTGGGCAAGCTGTGGTCTGTTCTTTTGGGTACCTGAAGGGTTTTGAGGTGGGTCTGGGGACAAGCAACCAGAAGTGACCCAGGATTTCCTCTACAGCCTGAGCAGGGTAGTGGGGAAAATGGGTCGAGAGTCTGTGAGTGAGAGCCTGTTTCTTACCCCAAGATATGGGTCCTCTCTTGGGTGCATGGTGTTCTGCAAACGCTGCCGATTCTATTTGCTAGCCCTCAAAGTTTACCCAAGACCTTTGAAATCAGAGATCAGAGTGCTTTTTGCAAGGACTAGGAGTCCTTGCTGGGAATAGGGGCCTGATCCCTGTGCTGTGCATGCTTGAGCAGGGAAGTGGCGAGCTGAAACCTTGGGTGAGTGAAGAAAGGGTTCATGCATTTATTCCAAAGGCACATGGGGTCCAATGCAGTTGGTGGGGAATCTGAGACCCCAGAGGCATTCCTCTTGCACTGTAATGTTAATGACAAGGTGTGAAGGGATTCAAACCATTTTCAAGCTTCCTGGCACAGTTGCTCAGATGTGGCTCTCTGGGAATTGTGTTAGTCTTATGGGCAATGCTGCATTTGTGCGTTTCCCTCAGCATCTTTAACCTTGGGGATATTATTCTGTTTCAGGAGTTTCTCTCTGACCCAAAGTTCAGCGATGAAGAAGATCTGGAGGAGAAGTTGGCAGCGTTCAAAGGTGAGAACTGGAGGGTTTCCTTGTCCTTTCAGCCGGTTTGCTCTGAACAGATTACTTGCCTCTGTGTTTGGATCTTACCAGCCTGAGGTTCTCTGCCAAATCCAAGTGACTGAGCTGGGATGGATGCCTCCCCCTTGCTTGTGGGATGCAGTGAAACTCTCTGGAGAGGTGTTTTTTATTCCCACAGGAGCCTTTGTGCTTCTCTGACTTGCAGGACAGGGACGTGTCCCCATGCAGACATCGTGCCTGGCAGCTGCTGTTACTGCAGAACCTGCTGCGTGGGCAAAACCCCAGGGAGCAGCAAAGGAGGATGGTTTCTGTCTGGTTACCTACACAAGCTAGCTGGTATAATGGATGATGCAGTCCATCTTTTTCTCAGTGAGTAGGAGGACTTCTTCCCACAGAGGAAAGGTCTCAGCTGCTTCCTGAAGGAGTTGGGGACTTTCTCTCCCCAAAAGTTTCTTCAGTCTGATTTAGACCTTCCTGAGCCCACCCCCCCCTGCCCCGGTACGCAAGGAGACAGCAGTAATGTGTGTCTGATCCTGGCCAAAGCCTACCTACAGTGGGTCAGCAGATCTGGGGCTTAGGGTTTGGCCATTTACTGGGATAGAGAAACAGCTTAAAAACTTGGGGTCCTCTGGAACTGGTCCCCAAAGTGGTTACAGGACAGGAACTGGCAGGGCTGTTCTGGCTGCATCCACTTGCTTTCCAAGCAGTGGCTGAAGGCACTTGAGAAAACATGCCATCTGCGTCACGCTGCCCTTAAGGTTTGTCCTCAACCTGGCTCTAACCAAATAGAACCTGACCTTGCTTCCATTGCAGGCATTGTTTATTATTTCCCTTTGAATTTTGGCTTTGCAGTCCAGCATGGAAGGAGCCGGCTGGGGTTTTGTGATCCCTTACTCTGCTGGGCACAGAGGAGCCTCCTGTGCTCCCTGTTCTTTCTCTGTTGCCTTTTGTATGGCTTTGGCTTTTGGCTGCAGCCCTGCATTATTTTTCCCATCACAATTGGGGCTCTTCAAACATTGCAACTGTAGGTCAGAGGCGCAGAATTCCTTGTAATGAGAGCCTTTGGCATCTCCCCCCGCTGCCTCGTGAGCTTGCCTTCGTGGCCTGTCCTGCTCTCCAATGCCTCCTCCAGCTCTCCCAACAATCGGCTCATTGTGTGATGATGGGGGGAATGCTGCTTCTCCTCTGTCCTCCCCAGCCGGGCCTGGGGAGCCCCCGTACACTGCTTCTGTAAATGCATTTGTGAGGGGAGGGACCATGCGTGGTTTTATCTCACTAAATCCCTGCATCTGGGATGGGAGGGAAAGATGTGAGCCGAGGCTGAGCACAATGATGGGAAACTGCCTCTGTTCTCTCTGCTTTTGGTTGAGTGTCAGCTGAAAAGGAAAGAAAACGTGTGCTGAGCACAGACATGGCAGAGCAGGGTCTGTGTCCCCGGCACATGCTGGGGTGCCTGACCCCTACCCAGGGAGGTGGCAGTGCATGTACACAAGGTCACTGTGGTGCAGCAGAGTGTGGGGGGAGCCACTTGCTTAGGGGCCAAAGCAATGCTTGATGTGCATGTGTGTGACAGCCCCAGTTTCACCTAGGATTGGTTGCTCAGTTATTGAAGGGAGACCTTTATCCCTGCCTGAAGCATAGACAGCTTAGTTTTGTATGTTGTATTCCTGTAGGGTCTGTCCTGGTCAGCTCATGACAGCAGTAATCCACTAGTTAAGAACCAGGTGAAGACATGCCAAGCCATTCCTCTGCCTCCTGCCTGTAGCTGCCCATCACTGCCATTAACCCAGCACTTTCCTTCAGAAACACAGGTCATAGGAAAGCTCTGATGTGTGAAATACCCACTCTTGCCTTTAGCTTCTTAAATCACCCTGCCACTTCTCTGTTCATGCTCATCTGCTTGCTGGCGCCCCTGGAGCAGAGGCAAAAAGTATTTTCCCTTGGGGAAAAGGAGCAGCTGGGGAGGTCTTGCTTAACTTGAGCCCTCTGAGGCTGTATTGGGGAGTGCTAACTGCAGGGCAGCCATCTCTGCAGCTCAGTGTGGATGGGTGATGGCAGCAGGCAGCTTGCTCCTCTCCTTTAGCAGAAGTGAGATGATGGGGGGCCCCCTGCGGCGCTGGGAGCCATAAGACAGACAAATCCTTGCCTGAAGAGCTTAAAGTCTAAATGGGGAACAGCTAGCAAGGGAGAGGGAAGGCAGGAAGTGCAGTTGTGCCACTCCAAAGGTCAGAAGCAGCACAGGATGGATTTGAGTTGAAAAATCAGGATTTTAGTGCTCTGTTGCAGTTTTTGTCCTGCAAAGCCAAACCAGACCTTCTTGAGCAGGCTCTGCCTTTCTCTGAGGATGCTGGAGTTGCTTGAGTCAGCAATGTTTCACAGGAGGCTGGAAGGGCAAGTAACCTGCTCCAGCATAACCGCTCCTAGGCGTGTTCTTGGCTTTGCCCTCTTGATGCGGTTCTTGAGCATCCCTCCTGCAAGGTGCTGCTCTGGGAGTGCAGCACAGCGTTGGGAGGACTGTAGAGTCTGCCCCTTGCTTGTTGCAGGCAGCTGTGTCATTTAATCTCCCTCCTAATCTAATCAAGATTCATCTTGAGAGTGCTCAGGGTGTTGTTTTCCTTGCTACTCCTTCTGGGAGGCTGTTCCAGAGCTTTGTTTTTCTGGCTGGCAACCTTCTAATGCTGTTTGTGGCTAGCTGATACCTCGTTCTCATGCCAGTGTTTTCCTTCAGCTTAAATGAAAAGCAGCCACAATTAAAGAGCACTTAACTCTAGAGCTCTGGAATTGGGACGTGTGATAAAACCAGGTCTGGAGATGGTGTCACTTTCTAAACTGGTATCAGTCTTTTCCCCAAACCTTTTCTTTCACAGCTCTAAGCAGGCAGTGCCCCAAAGCCCTGTACACCCCCTGCTCTAGTGTCTTGCTAACTGGCTTCTGTGTCTCTTCCAGAGAAGTACATGGAGTTTGACCTGAACAACCAAGGCGAGATTGGTGAGTGACTCAGGGATGCTGGGCTGGAAGTGCAACTGCTCACTGAGGTGATGTCTGCTGTTACATCTACTGCTTCCTTCTGTGCTTGTGTTGCTGAGGAGGAAAACCAGTGTTCTTTTCCCTGTGTCCGGCCTTGCTTGGATCTTCATTGCCAGCCAGGGGCTTCCTTGGCTCTTCAGCCCCTGCCTGTCAGTCTCTCCTCACCTGCTTCAAGATCTAAGCTCTTCTCAGCCCTCATCCCGAGTTTCTGCTTTGCTCTTACGCTCTCTGATCTAAATGCCCTTTAGAAGTTTTTTTCTTCTCCCTTTTTCTCCACTGAGGTCATCCTCTCAACCCTCAGCATTTCCAGATCTGGGAAGCTGCAGGGCTTGGACACTTTGCCTGGCTTGAGGCAGAAGTGTGTAAGACCAAGAATCTCTTTGCTTTATTGGGAGGGGAGCGGGGGGGAAGCAGGGACTTGGGCGTGAGTCTGGCTCCTCTGACCAGCCCTGGTTTGGGCCCAGAAAGCACCAGTTATGTAAAGATCTGGCCTGGAGCTGACACTGAAGCACAGTCACTCGCATGCTGTGCCCTTCCAGGAGGCTGCTGCCTTGTTCCCCTCCTCCATCAGTCCTCAAGCTGAATTAGAGCCAGCGTGGAGCTGGAGGGGGCCTGACTCAGGGCTGAGCTGCTGTTTCCTGGAGGGAAGGGGCCACAGTTCTCAGTGCAATGGAAGGAAATGGCCTGTGGTGCTGGGCACCTGCTCCCCACAGCCTGTTTATCTCCGGCTTAATCCCAGCATTGCTTCCCTCCTCCCCGTCATTGTGATTCTTGGCACCATGCTCTGAGCTGGAGGGCAGTGTCCTCACGTGTCTACAGGAGCACTTGGAGACTTGTTCCTCCTCTGTGGTGCTTTCATCTTAAGCTGCACAAATGGGAAGTGATGCTCTGTACTGGGCAGTAAACTATACTGGAAGGCTTCTCTTGGCTTTCAGCAGCAGCTTAATGCTGTCAGCCCTGGAGTCTGCAGGGGAGGTGGGAATTCAGTCCTATGTCCATAGGGTTGTTTTGTGCTTGGTGTAGTCACCTCTTAACAGCACCAATCGCTTTGCTCTTGCAGACCTGATGTCTGTCAAAAGAATGATGGAGAAGCTGGGGGCTCCAAAGACCCACCTCGAACTGAAGAAGATGATCTCGGAGGTGACTGGAGGGGTCAGCGAGACCATCTCCTACCAGGACTTCGTCAACGTGATGCTTGGGAAACGCTCTGCTGTGCTCAAACTGTGAGTGTCCCTGGGAGGAGTGGGGCAGCAGACGTTGTTCTGCCTGGTGGAGGTGGGGCTGTGCTTGCTTGGTGTTCCTGGAGGGCAGACAAGGATCCTTGTGAAGGGGGAGTTTGCAGAGAGACATGAGGGTGCACAAGCTCATGGCGAGGCTGAGCAGTGAGAAGCACTTGCAGCAGAGCTGCCTGCTGTGTGTTAGCACAGGCTTCCTCCCACAGGCTCCATGCAGAGCCATTCTCCTCTCCTGAGGGTGTGCAGGCGCTCAGCACTGCAGGGCTTCTTCCCGTCCCTGCCCTGTGGTTCTTCTGGCTTTGGGGACGCAGGCTTCCCTGTGAATGGTGGCAGGACTTGAGTGGTGAGTGCTGGTCCTGCCAACAGCAGCAGTGCTGGCTCCTGGTTCCCACAGGATGCTTTCTCCCTGCCTGATTGTGGAGACATGGGCAATAGATGGAGATGCGACACATGCTTGAAACAGCTGGCTTGTGCTGGGGGAGGTTTTCTGCAGTACAGGCTGCCAGCATTAGCCTCCCATGGCCCCCTCTGCCCTTTCAACAGGGCTCTGAAAGTGCTGCTGTAACGAATGGCTTCCAAACACTTACTTGGCTCCATCTCCACCACATTGAAGCCTGGCTTTTCCTTTCACAGCCACAGAGGCTGGCCCTGCTTTTGTATCTGCAACCACCATGAATAGGAGCTGCTCCTCTCCTTCCTTCTCACCTCTTTCTGAAGGCAGCTTTAGAAATACTGCCAGCTTTCAGGGCAGGTTGGGAGGAAGAACCTTGTGTCCACCTCTCACATGGTCCTTCTAAGCCAGTGCGTGCTTGTTGGCCATGGGTCTCTCTTCTCCCCACTGAGTGCACTATGTCTATATGTTGGGATGCTCCTATTCCAAGCACATGCAGACTTCTAACACCCTTCCTCTTCCTTTCCCCACCAAATCAGGCTGAGCCTGTCTCGTATCTCCCATCTTTCCTCCCAGCTTCAGCAGCTTTCACAGATGGGTCCCTTCTCTTGCTAAACAGGCGCCCCATTGTCTGTTGGACTCTTTAAAGCAGGAGCAGAAATGTAAACCTCGTGGCAGGAGCAGTGCAGTCCTTTGATCCAGCGTGGCAGCTGGCATTCCCAGCGTAGCTGCAGTCCTCGGGGAGGAAGACAGTGCGAGTGCTTGCAAAATGCTTGGGATTCTTCTAGCCAGTGCCTTGCTCTTTGTCTCTGCGCTCTTCCCTGCCTGTTGCTTGCTTGCTGTTGGCTTTTGAGTGTTCTGCCGTGTACAAGGTGGGCCAGGGGTAGTATTTGTTTTTACGCATCAGGAGTGCTTGACATGCAGAGTGTGGGTATCTAAAATGTGCAAATCCTCTGGGCTTTGAGAGGAAAACCAGCGGAGGCTTTCAGCACCCACTCCTGGAAGCTGCTGGGAAAGCAAAGCTCCCACCAGCCTGGCGGCACTGCCCTCTGTTGGCTTTCCCTCCTCGGTTAATTGTCGATTCCTCCTTTGCATAGGAGGCAGATGCTGTTTTTCAGCAGAGAACGTAATCCCACCCCCAGTAATGGGTAAAGATACACCAGCTTTCTGGTTTTATATTCACAATATCTGTTCTGTTTTGCAGGGTGATGATGTTTGAAGGAAAAGCCAATGAAGGCAACCCAAAACCTTCTGGTCCACCTCCAGAGAGAGACATAGCCAGCCTGCCTTGAAGAGGACAGGCTGGACAATGGGCACTGTTTGCTTTGCTGGTCTGTAACAGAGGTTACCTGTGCTTTGTTACTCTTTACTATGGACAGTCCTAGTTTTCAACTAACCTGCCTTAGAGGAACAGCAAGGGAAGCTGGAGACCCCCAGTTTGTGTCTTTTCTGCTGCAACGTGATTTGTTAGACAGAAGCTGTAGCATCAAGTATAATGTGAGACCAAAAAACCCCATAATCCTGTGATCTTGCTCTTTCCTCTGCCCTTCCTGCATTTCTCAGGTGAGGAGCTACTTTCCTCCCAGCGTAGGGATTCAGAGCTGTGCTTGTGTCCTTGCAGCCAGACATTGAGCATTTCTCTGGCAAAGCCCTTGACAGCAGTTTCATGGGTGCAGAGAAATAAGTGCCTTCTCTTCTCTGTCCTACACTTCCTGATTTTGGGCTAGTTCTTCCCCTCCTGACCTCACCAAAACACAAGTCAGGCTCACACCTCTGATGTCTGATGCTAGGTGAATGTTGGAAGGTGCATGGACACAGAGGTGTGCCTGCAGGGCCTTTCACCTTGGAGGTGGGCACGGCTGACTGTAGGAACAGCTTCTGTCCACTCCTTGGGTTCATCCTGCAGTCAGATCTCAGTGGGTCCACTTGCCAATGCAAGCCAGGAGGGTAAAAGTTGCCGTAGGGGCCCCCTTCCTGATACGTCTCTGCTTGGATCCAATCAGGAGCATAACCTCTCAGCAGGTTATCTGTCCTGTCATCGAGTGCAGAAACACGCCTGCTGTTCCGCCTTTGCAGCCCCTCAGGGAGGCCAAGGGTGAATTAAACCTTCAGGTGAAAGGAAGGTGAGTGACTGAACTGGGAGCCCCACCAGAGCACCTGCAGTGAGGTCTGTCCTCATGCGGATGCTCTGCCCCCTCTGTGTCTTTCAGTGTGGTCCCTTGCACTGTGAGATCTATTTCCATGAGGGACAAGCCCTCAAGCCTGCAGAATCAGAATGGGTGTAAGTGTGGGCTATGAGCTGGGATCCAGATGTAGCTGGGCCTGTGCTCCCCACGCTGTGGCTACTGCGGTGATTCTTGCTCTATACTCGCTTTCTGGAATCCAGATGTTTCCTCTTTGCCCTTTCCCTCCTCTTTTCTTACATTTTCTTGGCAGCTTTTAACTTTGTTTTTTTAAATCATGGTTTAATAAATAATTTTTTGAAAGGAAACGCTGATGATTGACTCCACTGTGCTGATGGCTCCTGCCAAAGGCTGCACTTTGAAATAAAACCCAACATTCTTGCTACTGTTTGCGTGGAAACCAAAACTGTAATGGGAGAGGAAAATGATGAGCAAAAGCAGCACCAGTCTACTTTAAGGACTGAAAATAAATCTTCTGAAGCTACACTATGTGTCAGTGTATTTAGTTGAGCTCCTCTGAAGCTTGGTCTGTATGATTGGTTGCAGATTAAGTGTGCTGGTTTCCAAGTCTGTTAATATAAACCCTTAAATAGATCCTAGAGATAGGTTTGGACTGTCTTGGTCTGATCTTTATCTGTAATAACTGAGTGCTGTGGAGTTTGTGTTATGAAATGCAGAGGCTGCCTCCTAAAAGCTGCCTTTTCTTGATTTACTGAAAGGAGCAGGTGGTGGTGCTTGTTTAAGGAATAACTTGTTTATCAAGAGCCGACACTTGCAGGGCTCCTCTTGGAAGAGGTTTTGGTGTGTTATTTTTTCATCCTCTCTGCTCTTGAAGCAGTTGCCTGAGGTTCTTGTCTGATGTGAGCTATCGAAACGGAGACCAGGCTTCCTGGGGGGATAACTGTGTATGCTTTCCCTATGTGTTCCTCAAAAGGACAGCGCTGCCCTTAGATCAGAGCCTGTGTCTGCTTTCTGCTGCCTGTGCCTCTGGGACTGCACCTGCTTTATTGGGCTGCGTGTGTTAAAGCTGTTGTTGGGTTAGGCAATAAAGGGAGCACATCCCACAAGGGAAATCGGGTTGCGGTTTGCCACAGCTCAGGTCATGGCCAAAGCCATCACTGCCTTGTGTCTCCGTGGCCCTGGAGAAGAGAAGCACCATCTGATGGAGCTGGGAACAGCCCTTATCAACGCGTCCTTGTCTCCATAGGGCTAGATGCTAAGGCGATGCGCTGGCACCGAGCGGAGCAGGAGGGAGCGAGGTAAAGCCCTGTTAAAGCCCACACTGCTGCTGTGGGTCTTGGGGCACAAACTGAACCTGCTCATAGCTTTGCAGCTCACCCACCCCTGGAGGTGCACGGGGACCAACCCCGACCACCCCACCGTGCGCTCGCACCGCCGCCCGCGCTAAAGGGAGCGCGATCTGCTCAGAGCTCCGGCAGCAGCGGCGCGGAAAGCACCGGAGCCCTTCACTGTGGGCTGGGGTGGAGCAGCCTCCGCCACGCCGGCAGCCCCCATCCCTCGGGGCTCGGTCCCTTCGGGCCTCCGGGGCTGGAAACCCGCGTTTATTACCGCCCGCCTTCCCCCTCGCGTTCCCGGCGGCCGAGGCGGAGCCCGCTGGAGGACCGCGGAGCACTGAGAGCGCCGCACCGCGCAGCGCGGCCCGCCCGGAAGCGGAAGTGAGCGCGGCGGCGGCGGGGGAGCCCCGGCTGTGGCGAGGCGGCGGGGAGCGGGGGCCATGGGGGACGACATGGACGTGATCCCCGAGCGGGAGATGAAGGCGAGCGGCGGGGAGCGGAGCGGGGCCTGGGGAGGGCTCGGCCTGCGCTGTGAGGGGTGGTGGGGTGGGGGGTACGGAGGGGTGCGCGGTGTCGGCTCGGGTCACGGCGGGGCCCTTCGAGGCGGCCCTGCGGGGTTCGTGGGGCGCGGGGTGGAAGGGGGAAGAGCCGTCGTGGCCGTTGTTGGGGAGCGTGTTGGTGGCGGCTGAGGAGGGAGGCGAGGGTTGGAGGAGCCTTGTTTCGGGGGTGATGTGCTGGGTGCTGCTGTCAGCACGCCTTGTGCTGGGAACCTGCTTTTGGAAGCGGCGCATGTGGCTGTCTGCTATGGGACAGTGTAAACCGGAGTCTCGCAGGGTCGTGCCGTCCCCTCCAGTTGTTGTGTTTACCGGCGTGTAGGAGCAGGGACATGGGGGTGCGGCCTCCTGAAGCCCGCATGGGTCTCTGTGTAGCCGTTTTCTGCTCAGGCACCCGCTCGAACAAGGGAGTTGGGCTGTTTGTTTTGTGGAAGTTGATGAGTTCCTGCAGCCTCCTCAGGTTGAAGGAATGTGCTTACTCAGTGCTTTAGCACTGGAAATACAGCTCGAATGCTTGATATGAGTTGCTGGGGTTAGACCCAGTGCTCTGTTCAGCAATTGGCACCTTGGGAAGAGGGGCTCATTCCTAAAGGGAACCTCAGGTTTTGCATGGTAATAGTGCAGCTGGGATTTCTTAAGTCAGTTTGTGTTTTGGGAGGTTTTTATCTCTTCTTCCTTTTGCAAAATGACAGTGTAAATTACGAGAGAATCAAATGCAACAAATAACATTATACAAAGTAATTAGTGGGGTGGGTGATAGGAATAACCATATCTGTTCAAGTGTGTTATAAATTACACTAGCGAACAAAGATGCATCTAAGCAGATGCGTGCTTTTGTTCAATCATGGTGTGTTTCTGCTTTGTTCCCTTCTGTTTCTTTTTTCTTCTGTACCCATTGGCTAGTTTTGGTATGTTTTTGAGGAGGTAGATGTATTCAGCTCCAACAGGTTTTATGAACATAGGCAATGGGTAGAAGAGAGATTCAGTGAATGGAAAAATGTGTGGTTTCTGTCTGTCTTAGGTAAGGTAGAAAATGGAATGGGATGGCCAGTCACAGTGTGGGTATGGACTCGGCCTTGGCAGGTTTGGCAGCTCTTGTGGAGAGGATTTTCAGCTTGCTGTCTTAGAGAAACCGAAGTAAACTATTCCTCTTTACCAGCATATGTACAACTACTTCCCAACTCTCTTGCCACAGGATTTTCAGTTCAGAGCACTGAAGAAGGTCCGCATCTTCGATGCTCCTGATGATCTTCCCAAAGAGCGCTCCAGTCTCCTTGCGGTGTCTAACAAATACGGGCTGGTCTTTGCTGGTGGAGGAACCAGCCTGCAGATCTTTCACACTAGAAATCTCCTCATGCAAAACCAGCTGGGAGAGGATCCCAATAAAATTGGTAAGGTGCACTTGGGTCTCATGGTCTTTGCAGAGACAGCTTTAGGTATTTTTCTGTGATATGGAGCTCTTGGCTTCTGATACAGCCCTCGTCGTGCTCTTTAGTGTACTTGAAATTACCATATCTTCTTGTTGAGAAAGCAGGAACAATATTTGCTATATCGCTAGCTGAGGTGAAGTGCAGTTGTTGGGAACATGTCACCAGGATGCTCTGTGCTAGCTCCTGTGCAAATGTCATTCCGGTTTTGTCATCTGTGCTTAGAGCTGTACAATGAGGTTGCCTTTTTTCCTGTGTAGCCATGTGCTGCCTTGGTGGCCAGTCTTTGAACTTGTGCACACATCAGGGGTGTGAGTGAGTGGAGGGGTCAAGTTCTCAGCCTGAGTTACCTGCCCTGGCTGTATGGCTGTCCTCTAAGACAGGAAGCAACCACTGTTCTACCACCTAAGTTCTAAATACACCAAAGTGCAAAATTATTTTCATTGTCCTTGGTAACTGTACCATCTGAGGTATTCATGTGCGTGCATAAATAAACCCAAAAATCTGTCCACTTATTTTTCCTCCAGCTTAGGAAGAAAAGTGGAATTTTCTCGTCTTTTTTGGCAACTCTTGAGACTCTGTTGGTGGAGATCAAGGGGTTTGCTTTCACTTAGTTTTTCTAGACATTAACTTTGATGGCTGCTGTTAATAGGACTGGCAATTTTTGCATGAACTCATTCTAATGGTATTCTTTTTCAAGAAGACTTCTTGCTACTGAAATTTGTCCCCTTCATTTTATCTTTCCTTTTGTGTTTTAAGTGGAGAATGTTCAGAGTACTTCAGTTCCTATGAAGTTTCCAGTGCAGCACCTGGCTCTAAGCTGTGATAATCTCACTCTGTCTGTCTGTATGATGTCCAGTGAGATTGGTTCCTTCATTGCCTTTTTTGATGTCCGCACGTTCTTAAACCAGGTAAAGTGCATGGAAAGTGGGTTGAGTTTTGGGGTTTGTTTTTGTTTTTCAAAATACAGCAAGAGGAGAGGCGTAGCTTGGTTGGGATTTTCTGTCTGTCTCTGTGATATATCTTGTAAAGGAATTGCTCAGTAAACTCAAAATCTGCTTCTTATTTTTTCATCAGTCATTAATTTATAGGAAGGTCAAAACGGTTTTGAATTATGACTTTGGGAGGACTTGGCTTTGTGCTCAACTTTGACCGTCTCATATATTTTTCTTTCCTAAAAGGCAAAACAGCAGAAACGTGCATTTGCTTATCACAAACTGGCCAAGGACTCGGGAGGCACAGCAGTGGTCAATGACCTGAAGTGGAACCCAGCTAGTCCTGCCATGGTAGCCGTCTGCCTGTCTGATGGCAGCATCTCTGTCCTGCAGGTCACAGACTCTGTGAAAGTGTATGCCACGCTGCCTTTCACTGTAGCTGTTACATCTGGTGAGTGGCAGCCTCTGATAGCATGCAGAGTGTCTGACCTTGAAGAGGAGAAGCAGACTGGTAGATGTAAAAAGAATCAAGCTGTTTGTCTCAGGAGGGGGTTTCTTAACAAAAATTCTTCACAAAAGGAAGGTTTTAAACTCCCTGAGACTCAGAAAATATGTTGCAATATAACTGGTCTTTCCCAGTTGATTGGGGGGGCTGCATCTTGTGAATTAGTCGTGTGCCCACCTTTAGTTAGTGCTGTCTCAGGCTCAATTCATTTCTAAGGAAGCATGTTATAAGGGTCATCATCTATTGGGTTTTGATCTGTGCAGTCTTGCTTTCTCTGTGGCTGTTTAATTCAGATTAATGATTTTTTCCAGGGGAAAAAATTGTGGTTTTAATTTGTTGATCCTGCTTTTCTGGGGCCTTGTAACTCTCCAGTTCCTTAGAGCTAATGAAATTCTCTTCTTTGCTTAGTGTGTTGGAGCCCAAAGGGAAAACAACTGGCTGTAGGGAGACAAAATGGCACTGTGGTGCAATATCTGCCTGTAAGTATGGTTGATGGTAAGGCCTTACGTCTGTTCATTAGTTTGTAACATGCTTTATTTTCCTTGCATCACAAGCTGCAGACTTTGATGAGGTGGCACATGGTGTGAGCCATGTGAAGCTGCTCAAGTGCTTCAGTAATTAAAGTGTCTTAGACCAATGCTGTGTTTAGTTTAAGGTTTGCACCTTACTCTGAGAAATCATGATTTCAGAGTGCACAAAGTGAATGTTAAAGAGTGAGTGCTCAAAACCAGTTATCTGGGCTTTCTGCAAAACTTGCGGTTGGCTTTGTTGGCTTATTTTTGGTATTGAAGCATGGTTTCATTTGCAGAATCTGCAGGAGAAGAAAGTGATCCCTTGTCCTCCTTTTTATGACTCGGACAATCCTGTTAAAGGTATATCTTCAACTTGTTTTCTCTTTTCATATATTTCTACTCATTCAACCTCATGTTGGGTTTAGTTCTAGCAGCTGTATACTGCACTGGTTATGTAATTACAGTGTGAGTTTTAAATACTTGGAAAAAAATAATTATATGTTTTAGCTCTGGGTTGTGTAGAAAAATTACCAGTTGGCCAGAGTCCTTGTTTATTTCTGGAATGCTTTAAATATGCATATTAGAAGCTATTTTTTGCTCACTGGAGTGATAGACAATACTGTCACAAGCAACCTCCATTTAGCAGGGAGATTTCTATATAAATCCCTTTCTCATGTCTCCTGTGAGTTTCATCCCATCATGTCTTTTCAATAAAATGTCAAAGCAGTAAGTTTAGAAAAGGAGAAACACTTGGTATGGATATGCCAAAACATCAGCCATGTTTGGAAACACTGGCAGTGTCTGGCAAATCAAATACATTATTTGTTTGAAATTTCTGGGATTAAATAGGGCTGGGTTTTTTTTTCCCTAATAAGATTGATCTTCTCCAGACAGATCATTGACATTCTTTATCTTGGTAGTGATTCCTTGTTTGCTTGTTTTGTCTTTTACTTTTCTGTGCTGTGCAGAGTTAAATCAAGGTACAAGGAAGTACCATTCTGAAGTATTTCTGGCTCAGGTATTTGCTTCTTTCTCTTTCAGTTTTGGATGTGCTGTGGATTGGCACATATGTCTTTACTATTGTGTATGCAGCAGCTGATGGGACACTGGAAACACCTCCAGAAGTGGTCATAGCCATATTGCCTGTAAGTGCCAGAAAGTCACTAAAACAGTAGTGTTTGTTGCTCTGTTCTTGACTTATTACAATGGCAAGTTGCTTCTATTAGTCACATTAGTATTGTGTAGATTTTGAGTTTGGTACTATTGTAAATTATGGTTTTGGGGTTGGGGGGATTGAGTGGAGGTAGTAATATTCACTTGAATGCCAGTCAGTAACTTGTTCTCTGCTGAGATCAAATTATGACAGGAAGACTTCTGTTATCGGAAGTAAGCAGTTGGGAAGAAAACCTAAACAAAGTAGGAGACACGCACACAAAATATATATGAGGGCTCTACATCACTTAGGTTAAGGAGATTTTTTGGCCTGATGGTATGCTTTTCCTTGGTATACGGTTATTCATTGCTGGGGAGGTGGGGTTTGTGAGATTTAAATTCTCTGGTAGCCTCTTTATTGTTCCTTTTTGGAAGGAGGGTTTTGGTTTGTTTGCTTTGTTCTTTTTAAGTGGTCTTATGATGCCTGTTCTCTCTTGAAGTCTGTAGCAATTATTGGGGTACCCTGATGCAGTCTTATTTATGGGAGATTACTTGATTTCTGTGGTGGAAGGTAAATTATCAATGTTTTCTTTACAGAAAAAGGAAGAGAAGCGACCAGAGAAGTTTGTGAACTTCATGGAGCCTTGCTATGGGAGCTGCACAGAGAGACAGCATCATTACTTCCTCAACTATGTTGAGGAATGGTAAGTGGCAGGAATCATGGCAAAGTCTTTCTCTTGTTTTTCATGTTTGAGTGGTCAGTGCTTCTCTGTATGTTATGTTCCTCCTTTTTGTAAGGTACATAATACCTGAGCCTGAGAGAAGTTGAATGTCTTGTATTGTCTTGTAAATATGTCTATATTGTCTTGTAAATGTTTTGTGAAAGTACAGCTAATTTCTCCTACAGGCTTTATCTTCGTGCCAACATACTCATTTGTCTTGTTATACATTGGTTGAAGCTCAACTTTTTGTCTTGCTTAACTGTGTGTGAAGAAGCTGTCCCTAACTTCTTAACTACTTAACTTGAACCATCATTACTTATGATGATAAAGTGTCAAATCATTCCAAGGCAAAGGGATTCAGCCCCTGGTGATTAGCTTTAAATAAAAAAAAACCAAAGCCCCATCAAAACAAAATAATTGTTCTATAGTGATGTAGTCAATCTTGTTTCCCTTAGGAGGAAGTAAAATACATCCAAAGATGTTTTCATCTTAGGAAGAAAAGTCAGTTTAAAGTCTTATAACCCTATTGCTAGTTTTTAATTTATACAGATTATGAGGTGGAGCTGGGGCCCTTATTGGTTTTGACCTGTGTCTGTGCTTACAGGGATCTGGTTCTGGCAGCTTCAGCAGCTTCCACAGAAGTCAGCATTCTTGCCAGGCAAGGGGATCAGGTAATATTTTTATTCCTGTTGCATTTGTGCCTGTGCACCTCCTCTTTCTTGAAAATCTATGCAAGTATAACCTATATAAGCCCTGAAGTACAATGAAATGGTATATTTTTTAGGAATAAAATAAAAAAAGCCTTTCTTTTTGCATCTGAGTTGTACTGAATCTCAAGATAAACATAGTTCTTAGTTGAACAAATGATCAGAGTGGCACAAAAGAGAAAGGGCAAACAGAAGCAGTGTGTTGTGAACCAAGCACCAGAAGTCATGGCTGTTCAGCCTGGAGAAGAGAAGGCTGCGTGGAGACCTCGAAGCAGCCTTCCAGTGTCTGAAGGGGGCCTATAGGGATGCTGGGGAGGGACTCTTCATTAGGGACTGTAGTGAGAGGACAAGGGGTAATGGGTTCAAACTTAAACAGGGGAAGTTTAGATTGGATATGAGGAAGAAATTCTTTCCTGTAAGGGTGGTGAGGCACTGGAATGGGTTACCCTAGGGAAGTTGTGAATGCTCCATCGCTGGTGGTGTTCAGGGCTGGGTTGGACAGAGGCTTGGGTGACATGGTTTAGTGGGAGGTGTCCCTGCCCATGGCAGGGGGTTGGAACTGGATGATCTTAAGGTCCTTTCCAACCCTGACTATTCTATGATTCACTTGGTATTCTCAAAATTTGGTCAAGCTCACTGTAATGAAGTGATTCATGTGAGTTCATCAATTCAAGTTAAACACTAAAACTATCTTACTTTAACTCTGGTGTGCAATGATGTATGAGAAGTCACACAGGAATCTGTGAAGGGCCGTGGTACTTCTGGCATTTGTAATCTGACAAATGTAAGTAGTTGCTCTGTAGCTTTTTTGCAGTCTTGTTTTTCAACTGTATTGGGCTGAAGTTCTGAAGAAGGCTGATCACAGGAAAGCAGCAGGCAAAATAATAATCTTTATTTTTTTGCAGAACTGGGAATCATGGGTTTTGGAGGACTCCAGCAGAGCAGAACTTCCTGTGACAGATAAGAGCGATGACACTCTGCCCGTTGGTGTTGCTGTGGACTACACCAGTAACATGCCAATTGTGATCAGTAGGTCTTGTTAATCTTTCTTGTGTGATAACCCACCAATAGCAATATATGAGATATTTTTAAGGGGTAGCCTGGAGTTCTGGGTTCTGGGATATTGTTCTGAAAGGGAGACCCACATATGTGCTGCCTTTTTATATCAAACCCAGGGCATGTGGGCTTAATTCTGTGTAAGGTTTCAAACGGTAAAGCGTTAAATACAGTTCTTCAAAGCTTTCAGCCGCCTGGGATACTACACTAACAGATACAGCAAACAAAGCTCCCGAGTTATGTCTGTGTTTCTCAGAGCTGGGGTAATAGTGGGTTTAAAGAAGTCATACTCTAACACCAGTGAGGTGTTTAAAGAAGTCATACTCTAACAGCATGTGAGGTTTCCTTTATTCTTGTAGCTCCTGTCATTTGGCAGAACCATTTCATATGAAGTACCTTTGCACTGATCTAAAGGAAAATGGGTTAGTTTCAAAGCCAGAAAAAGCTAAGATCATTGAGGTGGAATCCATAGGTTTTCACTCTTCGTTAAAGCACAGAACCTATACTGACTGACCCCTGCTGTGCTCTACATCTAGTCAGTTGCATCGTTGCTGTAACCTCTGGGCTGCCTGAAGGCTCTTCAAAGTACCTTTGTCAGAGGTTGAAGCTGGAGACACATCTGAGCCATTGTGTTGTACCTTAGTGAATTCTGAAAACTCCCTTGAAACCTAGAGACAGGTTGAAATAGAGATGCCTTCAGGCAGAGTGGAAGGTACTGCAGTCAGGAGTTCCTGAAGAGCACAGGAGGGTGCCAGTTAACTGAGAACTTTACCTGAATGAAAACCTACAGTAGGGAATTGAGGTCAACCTTTGTATTTGAATGCCAAGTTGAATTTGAAGCATTTTCTCTGTTAATCTATGCAGTTATTGGATTAAGGAACCTGTCAGGACAGATATTTTAAAGCCCAGGTTGTGCTGCCCTAGGAGTTTTTAGAAAGGTTTTTGGAGAAGCTTTTTGCTAACAAATTCTCTGTGTTCTCAGAGTGAAGTCAGCTCAGTTTTTGGCTACACATTAATTGGCTTTGCACTTCACTGCAAGTTTGGTTTGCAAAGAAACCTCATTGGTCCTGGAGCTTGTTCCCATATGGAAACTGCCCTTCCCTAGCATGCTTTTGCTGAAGAACCAATAGGTAGAGAAACATGGCCGTCCATTGCACTGCCTAACAAAGCACTGTGATTACAGCAGATTTTTCCTGCATGCTGGATTTGTTGGGGTCTTTTGTTTAATTTAGCACAGTTAAACCATTACAGATTTTTTTATTTCTCTATTGCAGTATCTGTAATATATTCTATATAATATTATTATTTATTTATTTATAGACATATAGGAAGTGATTTGGGGCCTTTAACTATGCTGAGACTGTTTGAACTGAAGCAGATTCTTAGGCTCAAAACTGCTGCACGAAACAGAAATATTTTATATCAAAGGTTCAGATCATAAGGATGATTGCTTGATGTTGGCTTTCTTTAAAGTTAAAAAGCTGTGAGTCTCTCTGTACTTTATGTATATGAATGTTAATGATGTGACTGAACCCAATGGAATGTGGGGGTTGCTGAAGGGCAGAGAGGATTGAAGGAGGGAACAGTGTATAGGTGAAGAAAAAGGTGCTTTAAAATATGACAAAGCTTGGCATGGGAATTCATAGGTAAAAGTTCGGCTTTGTTATTCAGGGGATGGCATTTGATTGTCAAAATAACCCTTCATCTATAAATTTATGAATCATAAAGTCAGGAATAGGTAGGAATAAAGAAGGGAAAAAGAGAAGTGGGCATTCACAGAGAAGCAAGGAAGCAAAGATGCAAGTGAAAGCAAGAAGGGATGTATGTAAGAAATAAGGTGCTAAGCAAATCACCTGAAGGTGTCACTGCCAGTAGGAACAGAGCAGGAAAGTTTGGCTGCAGGACTTACATGTGTGATCTCTGGCAGGTGATGAGAAGACCCTTGCTCCAGCTCCAGTTCTGATCCTGCTCTCTACAGATGGTGTGCTCTGCCCATTCTACATGATCAATCAAAACCCAGGGGTTAGATCACTGATTGTGACCCCAGAGCCGTTGATGTTAGTAGGGGAGAGAGTTCCAAAGTCGGCAGGTAAGTGCTTTGATAGGATAGGAAAACACTTGTCTTTGTAGATCTTTGTCATCTTCATCTGTAAGTTTGGTAGAAAGACATGTATGTGGTCACAGAAAATGTATTTCATTCTTTATAATGGTAATGGGGAGCAGTTCTTGGGTGTTTTGTGCTCCCAGGACTGTTCTGTGAATCAGTGTGAAATTACCTAGTCCTGTTCATTATTAAGGATGTTGAGTACTGTGCAGGCTGGGCACGTAGACTCTGTTCTGCAATCAATCTTTGGAGAACAGGGCCAAAGCAATTCTAGGAGGCACTTTGCTCAGCTTTGGGGTGTATGAGCTGCAGGCTCTGCTTGGGGACAAAGGTCAAGCACTGAGCGTGATCTTTATGTTACGGAGGGGTGGTGGTTGTCCTCTACATGTTTTGCTACAGGAAGCCACAGTATGAACTAAAGTTTTGGCTGCAGCGAAAGCTTATTTAAACAACAAGTTTCTGCAGCACTGAGAATTCTGTTAGAAGGTGGAGAATAGTAGTTTATTCGAGTTATGTGTGTGCTGCTATATGCACTGTGAAGTAGGCAGTTTCCTAGTGCTGGGTTAGGCAGATAAGTTGATTGCTTTGCTTGTCTGCATGCATGCAGTAGTAATTGCAAACTGAACATTGTCTTCCCTAAGCACAAATTTGCTTCTCCTTCCTCAAACAGAATGCTTTTGTTTGGCAGCCTGTCCCTCTGCAGCACTGGCTGACTTGTGTGCTAACAGCCTGTTTTATATGAGGTGGCAGGATCGTCATCAAAATCAATGGAGAAAGGTGAAGCCTTTTCACAGGAAATTCCAGAAAACATTAATCTAGGCAGACAGTAGTATTGATTTTGAGTTGGACTTTGTGCAGTTTCTGTATCACTTATTGGGTTTGGGGCCTGGAGGCCTGGCTCTGTCATTTCTCTTCCTCAGTGTACTGTCTGTCCAGCTAGCAAGGTGTAAGTGCTGAGCTGTCTCCAGTCAGATAGCATTTGGCCTTACAATGCCTTCTGCCATTAGTCAATGCAGCCAGATGAGTCTCTTCCTTTCCCATTTGTCTTTCTGCAGGAAGTACTGCCACAACTCCAACCACTCCTCCAACTTCTTCAAAGCCTGACACAGCACCAGGGGTTGCTCCTGCTGTGCCTGCCTCAAGTCAGCCTCCTGCAGCAGGTGGAGCAGCTGCTTTTTCCTTCATGCCTTCAACTGTGAAGATGCCTGGCTCTACAGGCAGTGATCCTCCACCTTACCCCTTTGCCACTGAAGCCTCCAAGCAAGCCCTGACTCCCAGTCTGACTGGAGCAGCAATGTTCTCTTTCTCCTCTGCTTCTCCTAAGTCATCTGTGACCCCTGCTCCTTCTGTAGCCACCACTACAACTACTGCCGCCTCCTTTTTGTTTGGATCCGTGAACTTCAAACCAGCTGCAGAGAGCTCACCAGGGCCACCTCTCTCCACAGCACCTGTTGCGCAGAAGACCTCTTTTGCCTCCTCAGCTTCTTCAGTCAAAGTGAACCTCAATGAGAAGTAAATAGATGCAGTAGTTAATGCAGTGGTTGCATATTTGTTAAATTGCTCCAGGCATGGAGTGTGTGGTAGTTCTGAAGATGGCTTCTGGCTTTTTGCCTCACGGCTGTTTCCCATGCTCCCAAGAAAGCACTGAGGAAGCCTCTCTTTATCTGTGAAAAACCTCAGTGCTCACAGTGATAGAGGTTATGTTCATGGGCAAAATAATAGTCAAGGGATAATGCCAAAAATTAGACTGATCATTTGCCAAATTGCCAGAGACCTATGTTTTCAGGCATCAAACAGTAATTCCATGCTTCAGTTTGATGCAAATTATGGTTAAAGACTCCTGGAGAACACTGGGCTTTGAAATCCTTTATGTCTGGGACTGGTTTAGCATGGTGGTGATAGCACATGCTTCTTTGAGTGTTTGTTGAAGGTACCTTACCCCTAACCTAAAGAGCAGCTCGCAGAGCTGAGGGGAAGCTGTACCCTGTAGCTGGCTGATTTCCACTCCCATGGTCAGTAGAGAAGATGCCAGACCTGGTTTTGTTCTTCAGTGGATGCTTGGTCACTGACCGTAGGATCTGAAAACTTGAAAGCTTGGTCATGCCAACTGAAAGAAAACTAATCTTGATTACGGACTGTGCAGAATGAATTTGGGTGATGAGTGTTCTCAGATCGTATACCCACTCTTCCCTCCAGCTCTGAGACTTGCTCTCTGTTTTTAGAAAGAATGGTTTAAAACACAGCTTTGCTAATTGGACCTGCTTTCTAGGGAGGGAAATTTCCATGTAAATGCATCGTAAGAAATTCCTGATGCTTCAAAGGATTATTTTTTTAATTAGAAAAATCTTAACTACACCAGGATCTGATGGTGGCTCTTAATGGCTTTTTGAATGTTATATTTTGTGTATAAAGCAAATGATACGCTTGTGAATTGGCTGAATATTTAAATTGGCTGCCTTGAGGAGTTGAGTTTGCAGATGAATTTCATATGAATGAAATTCATATTTTGCAGAGTTTCTTTGAGCCTTGCTGCACAGATGACAGTAAAAGCAGCCCAGATTTGCTATAATTGGTGCTTTGGTACAAAACTATGTGGTGCATTTTGAAGCAGGATGGTACTTTTTGTGGCACTTAACTTTTGCTCACTGGGTGGGTCTATGGTAGCAGCCTTTGTTGTACCACGTACTCAGAAATGATCCTGAATGGCTCCTTCCTGATATTACCCGAAGCTACACTTGTAATGCTGTATCTGGAGCCTGAGTTTTTGCTGATCCCAGAGGATGCCAATTCATTAGAGCCTAGTGCTTCATTTTGGATGGAGGGAAACAGCCAGGACCAGTTCAGAGCTGAAAGATATTCTGCTTTTCATTGCAGGTTCACTGCTGTAGACACCTCTTCTCCCACTAGCAGCAGTAGTCAGTGCACTTCCCCAATGTTTTCATTCTCGACCACTTCAAAAACTGCTTCTGGAGCTCCTCTGAGCCAGTCCATCCCCCTTGCAGCTTCTCCCACCACACCACTGAAGGCTTTAACACCTGTGCCTGCTGCAGGTAGGATTCTGATGCGTGTTGTTGGGAGTAATGCACTATAAACAATGTTCTGAAAGTTTTAGGATGTAATGAGCTTTGTTTGGCTTCTTTCTTGTTTTTCCTGCTGGCCTTTACTGATGCAGTGAACCTGATTTGCACACTGTAACGATGACTTAGCACTGAATCTGAGAAGTTTTTCTGTTTGCACACTTTACTCCCTAGAGAGCCAGATGTGAGATGAATATATTCAGCTGCTTAAGTTCATCCACAAGTTCTGGCACTTTCAGTGATCTGTAATCCAACTCTTGATTATGAATTTTCTGAGCGGTCAACACAAATCAATGCCTTATCTTTCATCTTAATCAGAAATGAGTTTAAATTAGATCACACTTGTTTGTTAGCAGAATAATATTCAATCTCAAATGATCCTGTGACCATATTGAGGGTCCTTCAGGAATGTTAGAGCCCCATGCTGGAGAGTGACAGTTGTTACTGTTAGCAGGGAAGTTTGATGGGAGTAAAACAGCACCTAAGGAAGGTGTGTTTTTGCACTAGGGCCATACTACTGTTGCTTTTGGATTTGATAGTGGCTATTACAGTTTTGTGTGATTGCAGCCTTTTTTCTCAAGCTTTGTATAAGTTCATAATTTACTGTTCCTCTTTAAATTCCAGTGTCACGTCCTGCTCAAAATATGCTTTCTACTTCTTCAGTACAGAAGACAGCCAAAATCACCCCTTCTGCAGCAAAGCCAAGCTCTACTCAGGTAATGGGAACTTGAGTGGACTTTTTAGAGGCTGAATGTTTTACATGTCTTGTGAATCACTTAGAATTCGTTGAACTGAATGGCTGTCCTTAGGTCAAAGAATTAGCTAGCTTTAGATGTTAAAATAGTAGCAAATCTGTGGGACTAAATCCATGTTTTATGCACATCTTCGGGAGCTGTGTTTGGTTTATGTTGTCATAATCACAGTTATAGAAACTAATTCTTCCTGTTGGTATGGAAATGAGGTTTCACAGCTTTCTTAGCTTATAAGCAGTCAAGAGACGCCCTGACTGGCTATTAAGAGAGACGCCAAGTTTGCTGGATATTAAAAGCAAAGCAGTAATGCAGAACAGCCCACAAAGACTTCGTTTGCTTCCGTAAATCTTTAGCCATGTGTCCCCAGGTAGTCTGTGGTCCTACTTCAAATCTGGACATACGAGTCTTAGTCTGTGAAACTAATACTTATGCATATGACAGTTGTATCCCTGGTGTCTGAATGGAGTTCCTAACAGCAGGCCTCTTTTGATAATCTGAGCTCCCTGTTGCTAAGGATATATCCCTAATATTGGGTTTTTTTGTTTGTATGGATTTTTTTTTCTTTTTTAGAGCAAACCAGCAGTCCCCAGCACAGCTTTAGATAAACAGGCCCACCAGTGGAAGGATTCAGACCCTGTCATAGCAGGAATCAGAGAGGAGGTGAGATTTCCAACCAGTTCTCTTCGTTTTGGAAGCTGTTAAGACCACAGACACTTCAGTTCACCTGTGATCTGATGGTGTCTGTCAGTAGTTTGGGAATCAGAATGGGAATTTTTGCTAAGGTAATCAGCCTGGTTTGTAATTGCTGTTTGTGTGTCCTGTTCAGTCATTTTTAATTTCAGCCACTGTGCTGGAAAAATGGAGTATTTTCCCTGTTAGTGTTCAAGAGCAATTGCTTTCTTTGCCTGCAAAGCGACCAGTGTTTTCTGTGTGATGTCCAAGAGCTGTAAGATTTGTTCTAGTCCCTGCTATGTTTCAGTGGTTGCACTTTCTTCCTCTTGCATTTGTAGATTGCACATTTTCAAAAGGAAATGGAGGAACTGAAGGCCCGGACTTCCAAAGTCTGTTTCCAAGTTGGTACTCCAGAGGAAATGAAGATGTTGCGAACTGAGTCGGATGATCTTCACACTTTCCTCTTGGAAATTAAAGAGACAACAGAGGTGAGCAGAGGATCTTCAAACTGTTTAGCTCCTCAGCAGTGACTGTTCCTCTCCTGATGTTCCTATTTAATCTGCTAGAGCTGAAGTGATGTGGATGGAACATCTGACTGTGCTGCTTGAATGTGGGGGTAACATCTGCATTTGTGCTTTCAGGCAGCCTCTTGCAGAAGCCCCTGTGCTAGAGATAGCAATTAAAAATAGTTACTTTGAACCTCGTTCCATCTGTTCTATTTGCAGTCACTTCATGGAGATATTAGTATTCTGAAGACAACCTTGCTGGAGGGATTTGCAGGGGTAGAAGAGGCTAGAGAGCAGAACAAACGGAATCATAGCTCGGGGTATCTACACTTGCTCTATAAGAAACCTTTGGATCCCAAGAGTGAAGCGCAGCTTCAGGTATGAAGTGTATCAGCCAACTTCTAATTTAGAGTGAAATAAAATAAACCAAAACTGGGGCTTGTGTAAGTGCCCAGCAATTTTGTTCTGCTGTAGATATTTGCTGTTTCAACACAGTCTAGTAAAAGTGTGATGAGCTTTGTTTTCCATGAGTTTGCAAGATATGCTGAAAATCCTCTCCTGAAGTTCCTCAGTGTTGCCGTTTGCAGTGATGACTCAAAACTGCTGAAAGGCAGTAGTTCACCTGAGATCCAAGTCTATTCGAAGCTTAGAATGTGACTCTTGACATCCTGTTCCTTCTCAGCCTGTAGTGTTTGCTCAGGGATTTCACTTGAAAGAGTATTTTTTTTCCTCCAACACTTTGTAGAAGAGTTCTTAGAATTATTTTTATCTTGAGCAAGTGCCTTATGGAACAATTTGATGATTTATTATGACTTACAGAATTGTGTGGTTAATTTCATGGATGGCAGAACATAAAGCTAAATGATATTCTAAAAGCTGGGGCACAAAGGCAAGTAACCAGCAGTACATAAAGAGGCTTTCAAAGGCATGAAAGAAACTAGGGGTGAAGCACTCTTGCAGCTCATGATGAAAGGGCTGTTTAACCCTAAGCAGAATAGAGTGAATGTGCCCTACAGATGATACTTGATTTTGAGGGGAACTTACCAGTATATAAAAGATCTTTGACTAGCAGGCTGAAAACATAATTGAATGTCATCTTTATTACAGTAGGTATCAAGAGCTTGCACACAGTTACTAGAAATCAGCCAATATGAAGTAATTTCTTTTAGGCCTCATCTCTAATCTTTACCTGGTTTCTGCAGAGTGATTCTCAGTCTTAATTGTATGCCTGCTTTGATGTCTAGTGTGTCTCTGTGACATTTCAGGCTTATGCTCATGACTCCAGTGAGGTGACAGTCTTGAAATTAGTGTTTTACTGATCTAGAGAGAGGATCGTGAGGAGAGAATAACAGTGAGAGAGAAGTGGAAGTGGATTGGAATGTATGGAGAGAGCTGTCAGGTCAACTTTCAGAAAGTGTATGAGAAAGGCACCTCTAGTCTGACTCTTAAATTTTGTTCAGTGTACATAATCCCCATTCTCCTGGGTGATAAAAGCTCACTTAGTTAACTTCGTGTATTGGTTTTCAGTGATCCTGAGGCTTTTCTGATGTCCAGGATATTGATTTGCTGTCCTGAGAGTGGCTGCTGTATAACACTCCTAGTTGCTGGAGAGAGGAAACCTGTGCTTGGTAGTGTGTAACAGCCCACAGTAGGACTGGATTTGGTTACAGCTTGAGTGTGTCACATTAGAATTTCATGCTGTATCTTGAGAACAGTTGCAGTGGATTTTTTCCCAAGCTGTGTTACTTGGCTGCTTCATCGTTGTGTTTCAATGAGCGTTCTGTTGGGATGAGCTGAAACCAACTGCAGTTTCCATTTCCACTTTACGAGATAAGAGTTCAAGACATGTTCATGCCATGACAGGCTGGAGAGATGACAGTAATAAGACTCAACACTGGTTTTGTTTAGGGAGCAGGGCTTGTAGCCAAAGGTCTCCTGCTTAGTTGTGCAACTCTGTGGTTGTAGATAAGTCACTTTACTTTTTCCGTGCCCTTTTTTCTTTCCTACATATAAAAATCAAGTTAATTCCTTGCCTTAATGTGGGAGTTATGAACATTTATGAGTATTTTCATGAATCATGGTCTGTGAATGCTGGTATCCTAGAGCCATGTGAATAGCCTGCAAAGCTTTGATCAGCTATAATTGTTGGAAGTTTCAACACTGTAAAATGGGAGCAAATGAATCATGTTCTGGGAACGAGATTTGAAATAAGGTTTGTTTTGTATAATGCCTGATGTTTGTAAAATCCTTTCTGCAAGGACATGGCAACGTTTTGAAAACATTATGGAAAGTAATATTTCCAGCTGAGAACTGGAATAAAATGTTCTGTGGGTACTCCAGTCATTGATAAGTGGATTTTCACCATGTTGGGTTCTGTTGGGCTGATAAAGCTTTCCAGGCAGAAATATGGGAAAGTGCTGCATGGCTTGGACCGGATGAGCTTAAAGAGTCTTCAGCTTCTTCATCTGACACTGAGATTTCTGAAGTGAATGAAAAGCTGACTTTGTTTTGCATGGTAGGAAATTCGACGCTTGCACCAGTATGTGAAGTTTGCTGTTCAGGATGTGAATGACGTTCTGGATTTGGAGTGGGACCGGCACCTGGAGCAGAAGAAAAAGCAGAAGTGAGTAACTGAAACTGGAATACAGAACATGGAACATGTCAGTGAATGCAGCATTATTCTCTAACAGACAAAAATCCTTTTCAGTTTATCTTTAGTGGGATCCATAATGATCCACTAAATGATCCATAATGATCCACTAAATGATCCATAGATCACTTAGTATGATCTTTTACAAGGTGTCTAGGAATAAAGCTTGACTAAGACACCTAATGGGAGCTATAGGTTCAGGCTATTTGGCTTCATGCATGTTACAAGCTCTGCATCTTTGTGTACAGTATATAAATAGTGTTTATAGAGAAAAATGTAAGCTTTGTAGAAACCAAATGCATTCGCTGGTGGTAGCTACTGAAACTTTTCTAATAAGTAAAACATTTGGAATTAAATGAGCTAAATGAATAAACTTGCAGCATATCCAAAGGAGAAGTACACATTTGAGATGAACTGAACTGCTTTGGTGTTCAAACCGAGCCATGTTTGATCTCATGGAGTTTAAGTAGCTAGTGCCACTAAACTGCTTTGTGTATGCATGCCTGCTTGTGACCAGTATATAGAGTGGTCCTTATCCCTTTCTCTTGATCTGATGTCTTAAGGCGTCTCATAGTTCCTGAGAGGGAGACCTTGTTTAACACCCTGGCTAATAACCGGGAAATAATTAACCAGCAGAGGAAGAGACTAAATCAGCTCATGAACAGCCTGCAGCAGCTCCGACTGTATAATCAGACATCTCAGTGGAGTGTTCCCAGTGATACATCTTCTCTTAGCAGTGCTCAAAGGTACGTGAAACACGAGTTCTGGGTAGTGTTTACACTCCTTCTCTCTTGCCTCCAGCAATATGCAAGGGTATGTCTTCCAAAGAATGCTGTTTTGTGGCTGTGGTATCGGAAACAGGATGTCCTAAAAGTTATACTAAGCTATGCCCATGTAATAGAGAAGCTCATGGGTTATGTTGCGTGGGACACTATTTGATGCTTATCAGGAATTTCCCCTCAAGTTAAAATTTTTATAGTAAGCAGAATAATAGAGGCTCCTACCTCAGGGTACCGCTGGGTGTGTGAATTCAAGGGAGGAAGTGAATGGCTCTTAGAGTTCTAAAATAAAGATGCATTTATTTAAACAGCAAAGGATCTAGAGGAGCCCGTTGTTCTTGTAGATAAGCCAATGGTTCCAGTGGCTCCTTTTGCCCCCCTTTTGTTCCTGACTGGGTTGGTTTCTTTCTGCTCATCATGGGTTTTCACTGCTCTGTCTTGTCTCAGTTTTGACAGTGACCTTGAAAGCCTGCGCAATGCCTTGTTGAAAACTACCTTGGAATCACATGCCAGACCTCTGCCTAAAGTACCTGGTAATTTATTCTTTTCTCCTGCATTCACATCATAAATGGGAATCACTTTTTTTTTTTTTTGGTTTTGGCTTGCAGTTTGATTATAGACTAATAATTGTCTTTGCTTTTCCAGCTAAGTTATCCACTGTGAAACAGGCACAGCTGAGGAATTTCCTAGCCAAGAGGAAAACTCCACCGATTAGGTCTACAGCTCCAGGTAAACCTTTAGTTGCCATAGAAGTCTGAAATGCTTTCCAGGAGGGTGACCTACCAGCTGTGGGTATCAGTCCTGAAATTACCTTTTGGGTTCTGGCTCCTCAATCCCTACTTCTCATTTCCTGTTCCCCTGTCTGCTCTCAGTAAGTTTCCTTCAGTTACTGACTTGTCAAAGACATTTTTCCTGTCAGTTAAGAATCCTATCAATGCAGGATTAAAACAAGCCAATAGAAGAGCATCCTAAAATAGGATGTCTCTGTTTTGGCTGTTAGGCTGGATGGTTCCCTCAACTTTTAACACATAGGTGATTTTGTTTCTGATATTGCAGCAAGTTTATCCCGATCTGCCTTCTTATCCACAAGATATTATGAAGATTTGGATGAAGTCAGTTCAACGTCCTCAGTTTCCCAGTCACTGGAGAATGATGATTCACAGGCAGTGGACCAGGAAGAAGAGGCTGCTCCAGTCCAAGTCCCTCGTCATGCTCCTGTGGTCCGTACTCCCTCTATCCAGCCTGGTTTGATGGCGCAGTCTCCATCCTTTGGGAAACAGCAGCTCTCCCTAGGTACTTTGCGTGAGTTGTTTTTGCAGTGTCTCTCCGCTGTCCTGCATGTTCATGTCTCAGTATCTTTAACCACTGTGTCCATTGCCAGTGCTTCAGGTCCTGGAGAAATGAGACTGCAGTATGCAGGTTTACACTGCCAGGTTTTTAGAAGCAGTTAGCAGACAGGCATTGTAACCTCATGAACTTGGCCTGGAAGCACTAAAATGTCTTGACTCATTGACTGTGTTTTTCTGTTAGCCTGTTTCTTTCAGCTAGTACTGACCATAGGTAGCATTGTCTTCCTTTTTAACTTGCCTTAGGTTTATGCCATTATTTCTTTAAATAATGCCTAAAGACCAGGAAACCGGAGTACTACTACATTTGGTTGGTGTGGCCAAGGTTAGGAGTTCTGAGCCAGTGAGTCACAGTAAGAATTGTATTTGTATACTGTCAGTTTTCCTTGTGTGAGAGATCTTTTTATATTTTAAGTCTCTGTATCCAGAGAGAAAAATACGGTGTCAGCAGAAGTGTCTGTAACAGCAAGCTGAAAGTCAGTGAAGTAATAACTATTGAGGCTTCCTTGCTTGGTTCATTGGGATACACAGAAACTGCCAGGGACAGATTGTGTTGACTGTTTAAAAGCCCTGCAGTCTTGTCAGGAGGAAGCTGTGTACTTAGAGGAACTGTAGTTCAGCAAAGGCTTTCAAGTGTCTCTGATTTGTAGAGTTATAATGAGCTATAATATTTTTGTTTGCTTGGTTTTAGTGTCTACATCTTCAAACCGAATCATACCACAAGGGGCAGATAGTACGATGCTTGCAACAAAGACTGTGAAACACGGAGCCCCTGCTCCCACTGTCACTGTTCCAGCACCACAAGCAGCTGCTGCTGCAGCTCTGCGGAGGCAGATGGCTAACCAGTCCCCAGGTAAAAGGATGGCTAATTGCCCAAGTGATCTCTGAGCAGTTGAATGTGGCTTTCACAAGAATGTATTGCTCTCAAAGGAGAAGATCATCAAACAAAATGTGATGCAGATCTGTATTTGTTGCACCTCTGAGTTATCCAGTGTTTCTTTGTCTTCCTTTAAGCTACAAGTACAAAATGCCTGAGAAACTCCCACCTCAGGTTTCTTCGTACCCCTACTCATCTGTGAAGTGGCAGAAATGTCTATAACTCTCAGGAGATCCTAGCGTAGCAATTGATCTGTGTGCCAGAAACTGCTGGAGAGCAGAGAAAGAATGTCACTGGCCTCTATTAATAACAGCTCATTATTAGCTAGGCAATTAAAGATCTGAATTGTAAAACAATTTTAGTATTGAAAAGTGGAAGGTGAACTATTGAATTAAGCCTTGAATCTGCTTGTAAGGTTTTTTGTTGACAGGAGAAAGGTTTCCCAATTTAAGCTTTTCTTGTTTAGTTCTAGACAACACTGCAGCATCAGTGCAGAAAAGAAACAAAATTCAGTTACTGGTAGTGTATTTTCCTTGCCCAAGGAGAGCTTAAGTGTAGAAAACAGACTAGTGATATGAATTCTGGTGGAGGCCAGGTGTAACTACACGGGTCAGGTCTGTAAACCTGAGATGTTGCAATGTAGGTAAGGAAAAAATTGTAAGAATGAATGGATTTGGTCAACTAACAATGAAAAATGTATCAACTAGATAGAAAGCTCTCTGCTGCTTTGGTGTCCAATAAGAAGGCTGACATACCAAACATTTTGGGCCAGATATACCACGTACCTTCTAGAAACCTGGATGGGTTTCTTCTGGAGTTACTCATAGGCACCCTATTGTATGAAATGCTTAATATGGAGAACATCTTTATCCATTTGTTTTTTCCTTTCCCTTAAAGCTGTAAGCACCTCCTTGACTGAATCAACCCTGAAAAACGTTCCTCAAGTGGTGAATGTGCGAGAACTCAAGACTAGTGCATTGACTCCGGCTGTCTCTGCAGTAATAGGGTGAGTGGATGCTCCCCTTCCTTCTGGTAGCTTTGGATAGCCCTTGCAATAGAGCATGTCTGCCGATGGGGAGCAGTAGTAGTGTTTTACATAGTCTGACAATGTAAGGCCTAAAGTAGATGCATTTAGAGAAGAGTATTGGGTTTGTTGAATGAAAGGAAGAAATACTTTATTTCCAGGTCATTTAAGGATTTGCTAATGGCTTGTCCTGAACAAACTACAAGACCAGTATTAACCTCCTTCTCCATTAGTCTGTGAAATGTGTTTTAGTGCCACCTCTCCTTTTGGGATCCAGTGGTTTTACTGCTAAAATGTACTGTGGATCTGGGGCCTCTCCACTCGCTACCTCTGTTCTGCCCCTGTGTGTGGGAAGTGCACCCCTCGGTCGCTGAGTGTGGTCTGTGGCCTTAAGCTGTCCAGATGTTGTTCCTTATACTTTATCATCCATTACAGAGAAAAACTTCTCTGGAGTTACGCCTCTTCTGTCTGTCCTCATTCACCCCCTGAGGGAGGGAGAACTGTGCTGTGGCTTTTCTGGATGCATCTCTCAAATTCTTTTACATCAGAATCTTGACTGAAGGGCTGGGTGTCAGTAGGGGCTGATCTTTGGAAAAATACGGAGCTGCAAGTCTGTCTTCCTCACAAGTAAATTATGAATGTTGCCTTTAGCATTTAACCTTGATTTTGTAAAGGCTTTGTGTGAGTTAGCTGTAACACTTGGCTTTCCTACTTCTGTCTCCTACAGACAGCAGGCAGCTCAGCTCATTCCAGAGATTTCTGTCTTATCACCAGGCTTTGTCACCAGCCACAGAACTTGTCCTTTTCCCTGTCCTCCTAATGACCTTGGAACTCCTTGCTTGAAGTCCCTACAGTTGCTTAAAACCAAGATAATGATTGTCCATTTTGGGAATGGGGAGGCAAAGGCACTACTGAAAAGTCAGAGCAAAGTTGGGTTGCTGTGTAAAGCAGGAGAAACTCACCACATCCATTTGACACGTCCGCATGGAGTTGTAAATGCTTTATCCATGTAACTGTGGGCTATATGTGCAGCTCCTGGAACAGTTTCTCTTGTGCATCACTTGTGGTTTTCTTACATGTGTGTATACTCTCCATTGTCAAAGAAAAAAGGTGAATTTTCTTTGATGCAGCTTTTCAAAAAAGGGGACAGAGTCTTCCAGTGCTGGTACTCAGCTGCTGACCTTGACATTTCCTTCATGGCTTCTTCTGCATTTTAGTTGGGAAACAGTTTGGGAGCTTTTTGCTATTTTATTTTCTCCTAAAAGTGATAAACTGAGAGGGGAAAGAGCAGTGCTGCGTCTTTTGAAGTGAGAATTTGCAGACAGCTCTGCTTGGGAGGTTTTGCTAAAAGCAGTGTTGTGACCAGGAAGAGTTCTCCACTCTTAGTTTCATCAGAACTGTGATAAGGAAAGTGAAGAGTACTGGCTGTACATAGACAAGGACACAAGCGAGCAGTACGTCTCTGAGTTAAACTGTAGTTAAAGACCTGTCTTTCAAGTCATTTTAGACTGACAGTATTGATTGATCTCCCTAATTTATAGCGCACCAGCTAGCTTGATATCTTGAAGGCTTTTTACTGTCTTATCTTACAGCTGACCTCATAAAAATGTACCCTCTAAAAAGTCTACCCAGATGAACCGTGCCTGCCCGTCAGGTTCAGCTCTAAAATAAAGAGCATTCACCCAGCAAAGTTAATTCATCAGTTTTTGCTGCTTCAGCCCTCCTGGCTCTCTTCTGCTGCTGCAGCACACTCTTTGGGTTGTTAAGCAGTAACGGGTTTTCAGTTGTTATCAGTTGTTTGATGGCCTGTGGTGAGGTGTGTTGGTGGTCCCAGTCCAGTTATTTTATATATAGTTTCCAGTGTAAAAAAACCCTCTTTCCACAGTTGAAGTCAAACCCAATGTTTTCATAGCCTTGTCAGAGAAGCTGTGGGCTAAGCGATCTTTATACTAATGAAAAGCTCTCACCTAACGTGACTTTCACAGACCTTCTGTTGGTTTATTCTTTGTTCAGGGTGCCTGTGAACTTGAAATTTACAGCTGTGCCTTCCCAACATGGACTCTTTCCAGTGCTAATCTTGGGGTTTTTCTGGTTTGCTTTACTTTTGCTCTGGGTAGAGGGCAAATCTAGGCCATGCAACAGAGAGAACACTCAGTGCTGAAATGGAGGGAATTGCAAAGCTGTTGAAGGCACAAAACCCTATCCAAGACCAGATGGCTATGCAAAATTATTGATCCATGTGTGCATACCCTTCCTTTGGAGCACAGGAAAGTTCTGTGAGTTAGCCCATCTCTGATCAAATAGTAAATACAGTTTGAAAGTCCTCATGAGTTAGGAGATGCACAGCTTCTGATGCCCAGATTCACTTACTGTCTGGGATTTGAACTTAAGCTTCTGCTATTGGCCATTTAAGCTGCTGAACCTGGTAAGCCACAGACCTGTGGAGATGTTAAAACTGGATGGCTCTTCCCAAGTTATGGTGGTTTGGTGTGTTAATGGCCCACAGCATGTACGTAAGATGCTTCACCCCAGAAGTAGCTGCCATTCTGCAGCAATTATCTGTGGGCTTTGATGCACAATTTATGTCATGGTTAAAATTCCCAAACCTATAATGTAGAATATAGGTTAATTTTATCACAGTTCTTGCCATGGCTTATTAATGTTCATGCTACACTTCAAAGACACAGAGCGCTTCCCCCCCCCCAGCTTTTCCTCCTTGCTCAGCATTCAGAGTTGCATGTACTTGTCTGGGCTCCACGCTACAAAGGAAGCTTCTTAAATTTGTTATACACTAGGCATAAAATTGTAATCCCCTTACCTGCTGATTTTTCATCAACTCCCTGTAAAATAGAAAGGCCTGACTCTCTTCAGAGACAAGACTGTGTGAAGAAGGCTTGATCGTTTAAGTCTAGGGCATTAACCACATTTGCAGACTTCCTTTGTTAAATGTGGCTGATTCATTTAATAGGTTTATTCCCTAATCAGATTTGTTAGTTTGGAGTTGTGTGTGGAATCTTTAATAGCGGCGGTTGTTCAAGTGTTCTGGAAGCTGTGCTTTTGGAAGGTGAGGAAGTCCTCTTTTAAACTCGTCATTCATTTAATGTTTGAATTTTTGCTTTCAAAGGTCATCTGTACCTCACTCTGCAGCCCAGGCAGTCCACCAAGTTTTGGCAACTGTTGCTACAAATCAAGCTAAACAGGTAACTTTATAGAGCCCTTTCCCTATGGAATAGAGTGCCTGGGCATGCTCAGCACAGTTTTGGGGTGTAATTGTGGGTGAAGAGGTCATCTAAAAGTGTCTCTTCGCAGCTTGCCCTGCATTACTGGCACACCACTTATTTATCTGTGACCTCGAGAGTGTGATGCTAGGCACATCTTTGTTATGTCTTGCCTTTTCTTTCTTTTGAAGACTTTCAGCTTTCTAGCAGCCACAGCTTTGCAGCAGTAAGGGTAGCAACTAACAACAAACAGGTTGGGTAGATACACCAAAATTTCACCAAGAAAACTTCAAACCAGAAAGTGCTGTGCAATCAATGGAGAGAGTAGTTTGTCTATGCTCTTACTCTACTGCAAACATTTCTTACTGGTCTACAAGCTGCTAGGTTTTACATCCACACATCTATAAGAGATGCAGCAGTCTTTGTACCCTGGAATCATGGAGCTGTTGCCCATGGAGGCTTACTGGCCTCTGCAAGAGACTTGTTGAAAAAGCTGAGTATTGACCCTGTAGGTAAGTGTCAGGGCATAATGGGCCTCAGATTGAAGGGCACTTCTAGGTGCTATAGCCGCCTTCCTCTACTTAGTTCTTAAGTCATTGCATGACCCTCGTGATACCAAACCGAGGTTAGAAGGACCTTTGTTAATGGACAGACTGCACTGACCTGAAGTGTTACTGTGTTTTTAGACACCTCTATCAAGCTCACTTAAGGGACAGACTCCACCTTCCTCTGTGTGTGCACCCTGTCCTGTGGCATCTACAGCTTGTCCAGCATCTTCCGGCAACAAAATCTCAGGTAAGTTGTCTTTAGTGGAGATGGAAATAAGGCCTGGGTGTTTCTTGCTGTCAGGCTGCACAATCCAGAGAATGAAGACACTGAGGAAAAAAGATTCGCCTCCACTGAGAGGCTGCTATGCTAATTGTGACGGTGCGAATTTGAAAAACCAAGGTACAGAAGAGCAGGAGATACATTTTGCATACTGCCCTATGTTTTGTCTGTGTTCCTGCATCTAGAATTCAGTGATAAAATTCCTTGTTCAGAGGGGACTAAGGGAACCCTTATCAAGAAATGTTGAAAGCACGTTTACCAAAGTCTGCTGTAGTTTGAAAGCAAAAAGCAGCCATCTTTACCATTTTGGCTTTTAAACATGAAAATCATCTGCTGTTTTTTAAACATGCTGGTTTGAGTTCTAAGCACGTAGCACCTTAGGAGTACCTGAACTAGCTTGAAATGAACAAATTCAGGTACTGGGTCTGTTGAGCACCGAACTTCAAAGCCAGTTGCACACAGTTTAGAGGCTTCTAAGGAAGGGTTTTACATCATTCAGTGCAAATAGGGGAAGATGAAACACTTAGGGAAAGAAGGAATTGATTTTTAATGTGTATTAGATAATAATGCTTGCACTGGACATGGTTTTATAAGCTTCTTGCATAAATGTCTGAAATCCATCTCTGATCTTCTGCCTTTAATCCATGGATGTAGGTTGCCTCTTAGCCAGAGGTAAGAAGCAGTAAAAATAGCTAGAAATCATATTTGACTTGGCAAACACTTGTTAAGTTTTGGTTTATTGAAAACATCAGCTCCTGAATTTGACAGCACTTCCTTTGTATTTGAACTGTATTTCAATGCGTTGACGAGAGATTTTAACAAGGATTTCTTGATTCTGTTTAATTTTTATTGTCAAGGTGATGACACCTGTGGTTGCTCTGATCTGGTATATATTTTGCCTTAAATCTTTGACATAATGAATGTGTTTTCTGATCTACCAACAGTAGCAGGAATGTTGCTATGTATAAATATCAGACCAGGCATAAGTGGCAAAAAAGCTTTGCTTCCAGTTGATAAAATTGCTGTGTGCAAACTATTCCTTCCTTTTCTGATAGTTAGATGACAAGATGCTTTTTCTCTTTTGTAACACTTGTTCTTGTATCTTGTAGGACAAGGGACAGTAAAGACAGTTACCGCTGTGACTTCTTCTACCGTGACATCTGTACAAGCTACAACTGCGCAGCTTAACAAAGCCTTCTCCTTTTCTTCTGTGGGGTCTGTATAGCATTAATATTTCTTTGTAGCTGATATTAAGCATGAGTATTGGCTGTTACACTAAGTGTTACCTACAAGGTGCATAATACTTTAGAATGGCACCTGCAAACGTTAGATTGGGTATGGGGGGGTTGCTCCGGAGTTCTTGGAAAGACCTTCTTGTTTGTGGAGTCCTACGTGAGAGAGGTCTGAAGGTCTGTGAGAATTTGACACAATATCGTGTTTCTTTGAGATTTTTCAGTCTGTACTTATCAAGAGTACGTAATGACTGGTTTGCTTTTCAGGTTTATCTAAGGTGGACTATTGAACAAATCATACACTCTATGTACTGGTGTTTCTCATCATTAGGTGATGATTTGAGATTAAGTTTCCAGATAGGACTTGAAATTTGTGCTGATGGTCAGACTTGCTGAATTATTTATTTCAGTATAACAAATGCCATGTTTTGGCTCGAAAAGGAGTCTGCTCATGAAGGTGATTAGGGAGTCCCCAAGCCATCTGGTGATTTCTGTTACATAACAGTAACACAAAGCAAGGTGCATGTTATGAACATGCAGTTATTCTGAAATCTCTCTTATAGAGTGGTTTTTTTTCAGTGATGACAAAAATATTCCTTTGATCGTATCTCATGTTTGGGGGAGAAGGATGACTCCTTAGAAATGATTGTTTGAAATTCTGCGTGTTTACCTGTCTGTTACTCAAGTGAATTTCTCTTTATGAAGTGGGTAACATTAAGTATTTCGAAACACTCATACTTTCAAATAGCTGATTTTTTTCAGTCCTAACCATTTCTCTGCCAGTTTGTCAAGCGGATGTTACCCAAATGCCTTGCTGTGCTCTTCACAGGGCTAAAAGAGTCTTTTTGAGAGATGGAAATTCAGATTCGAAGTACAAACAGGCGCAGCCTTTGTCCCAGGCTGCAGGGCCTCAGCCTATAAATCATATGCTAAATACAGTGCCGTTGTCAGTCATGTCTGTTACACAGCCTGAATTCTTCATCAGCAGCTGGTCTTTGAGAATCAGGCGAAGTTTAAAAAGCCACAGGGAATGAAGGTCTCTGGAGGACCCCAGTGCTCATTCTGAAAGATCACAGTATTTTTGCAAGACATAGTATTTTTAGTGTGAAATAGTCATGGAAACTGTTAATATCTGAATTGCTGTGAGTGATTTCCTTTTTGACAGGTGCTAGTATCCATTTATTCCCTGTTGTACATACACTCTCTCTTAGCTTTTAGCTCTTTTAAACTCTAATTGCCACTGTGGCTTCTGCTCTCACTAGTCTCTGAAAAGCAGTCAGGACTTGGTGCATGGTGTTCAGCTGCTGAGCTGAATGGGGAGGGAATACACAGCAGAATAGAGAGAATATGGGAGGATGAGGGGTGGTCAAAAGAATTTTGAACTCTGACTCCCTTTAACCCTGTAGAAGCCTTGTCAGAAGGGAGACAAATAGAGCCTCTGCTCTATTTCTCTAAACATGCTTCTCTCTGTTTAGTTGTTGGAGAAACTGTTCTTATGCCTGACTTTGTGCAAGTCTGCACTGGAAATCTGAGTCTCAGAGTTACGGTAATCATGGGGTTGGAAGTTTCACCTCTTTGAGCTAAGTGTCATTCTTTCCTGTTCTCCTTTCCTTCTAGATCTGGATTTAATTTTGGTGGTGTCACATCAGCTGCTTCATCACCGACGCTGCCCAGCCTGGCTTCATCGCAAGGTTAGTTTGGAAGAGCGTACAAAGATCTCTTCCCTGCTAAGAGAATGCTTACCCTTCCTAATTTGTGTGGTTCTTGTTTTACATTGTAGTTCTATTATTAAAATTGCAGTAGCTGCAGTAACATTACATATATATGCTGGATTATGCCCTGCAATGCACAGAAATCTAGGCCACCTGCCTTTCAACTAAGAGTAAGCAAAACATTTGCTGCTGAGAACATCTAGGAGATACTGGTTTATGGAAAGGATAGCATCTGTAGCCATTTCCTCTGTTATCTTTAATCTGCGGGTTTGAAGTTGCTTAGGTGGTCTGATGCAGAAAGCTGTCATTAAGTGGAATGAGCTTTCAGTAATGGGAGGGGAATGCTTGGGGTGGCATTGTGTTGCTTCTGAAATGGAGTTGACAATATATAGGCCTCCTTTCTTTCTCACAGGCAGACAATATGTGGTTGGTCTGGTAAAAGGGGACTGATACATCTGTTTTACAGTATTCTTGAAGATTTCTGCCTCAAATATCAGTCTTGCAAAAGAGATCAGAGGGTCAAAAACTCATTTCCAGTGTTACTGGTTACTTTAATAAGAGATACTACCTCTTCTTGCAAATCTTGACTTGCTTCTGTCCTAGGACCATCACAGCCACGGCAATGCTGCTAGTCCTCTCTTGGCCTTAAGCACAGAGAGCTAACTTGGCTTAAAACTTGAAGGTTTGGTTAATGTAAAAGCTTAAGTAAATAACACTGATTAGAGGAGCAGTGGGAGGTGCAGGAGACAGACTTGTAAACCACAGTCTTGTGCGAGGGCAGTTAATTCATGCTGCTCTGTGAAATGGTAGGAGCACCTTTGCCTGTGTTAGCTGGTGATGGAAAAAGAGCAGAAGGAATTTCAGTGTCTCAGGAAGAAACAAATGCTACATTATTCAGTGTCAGTAACAAATGTACTTAAATATACTTAATAGACATAGAGAAAAACACAAGGATAATACCAGCTGTGCTAAGCTTTTGCTCTTTGTTGTTTGATCTTCATGCATATTTCCTGTACCTTATCCCAATCAACCTATAGTCCAAACACCAATGCAATGTTTTCACATCAGAGTTTGTGTGCGTTTGGTGCTCAGAAATGAAATTACAATGCCTCAAACTGGTCCAGTTTGCCTTAAAGCTTCAGCAGTTTCATACTGTTGGACAGCAGTATATCTTGCAAGTGGGGCTGCTTTGGCAATTACATTTGAGAGCTTTCCTGTAGTCTTCCAAAGCTGGAAACAGGATGCATAGAAACTGCTCTGTGGTCTATAAATAGCTGAATTTGTAAAGAAAGATTTGATTCTGTAGAAAATGCCCAAAAGTACATTTATGACCCAACTCTGTTCTGAGCCTATTCTGTTCACTACAGAGAATTCTGTAGTGAATGTCAGGAATCATTTAGCTGAACCAAGTAAGGGGTGAAAATGGTGTTAACAGGAAATGGTCTGTAGTAACCAGGTCTGCTGTGTTTTATCCGACTGTTGAAAAAGACATCAGAGCTAAAGGCTGAAATTGTCTGTACTCAGAGGAGGATGGTTAAGTGGAGGCTATGATGTGAAAGTAGCAGTGTTTGTTACTGCAACCCTGTCCATAAAGGCTTCAGATGTCACTATTGTCTCCTGAATGCACATGGAAGGGGCAGTTACCTAGTTGAAGGCTTTATAGTTTTGAGGTAAGACCACTGTTCAGCCGTCTGTAAAACACCAAAGCATACTGTTATTGTAAGAATGATAAATGAGCTTCGCATACTGTAACTCAGTTTGTAATGTCTGTCACTCTCTCTGGCAGCCCCTGCTAAAGATTCCAGCCAGACCGATTCGTTTTCACTTGCTGGGGGTTCCAAATTTGGAGTAGCCCCTGAGAGCTCCTTCACTTTTGGGTCCCTTAAGCCAGCAAGTGCTCCAGGAGCCTTAGCAGGAAATAGCTCCTCAGGAGAAGGCACCCAGCCAAGCAAACCTGCTGCAACAACATCTTCTACTCCATCTACAACATCTGGCAAGTTGGATGTCCCCCCACCTAAACCAGGAGATCATTTGTTTCAGAGCAATATAGCTGGGGAAACTCTTGGGAGCTTCTCAGGACTACGGGTTGGTCAAGTAGATGACAATGCCAAGACCACCACTAAAGCACCACCTACCAGTGTTGCAGGAGCGCAGTCAACTAAGGTATCTACAATACCTTCTGGGTTTACTTTTGGTGCTCCTCTGTCATTAGGAAAAACTGGAGAAGCTGCTTCAACCTCAGTCACATCAGCTGGCACAGCATCCCTGTCCATCAGCACTAGTGCCACGGGCAGTCTCTTTGGTAATGTCCAGATAACCAGCACAGGGTCCCCTGGGGTATTTAATCTTGGAAGCTCTAGTGGCAGCAAACCCACCTTTTTATTTGGTATTCAGCAAGCAAACAGTATGAGCACGTCCATCTCTACCCCTTCTACTTTCTCCACTTCAACGTCCCTCTCATTCGGAAATTTCTTGAGTTCAACCCAAACTGCTGCAACTTCTACTAAGGGTGCAGGGGATACCAAATTACTGTTTGTGCCAGAAAAGCCATCTGAAAATGAAGCTGTAGCAGCTGGATCTTCACCTCCAGCAACACTGACACCACAGCCACAGATACAGCTTTCAGAGCCCATTAAAGAACCCGCTTTACCGCAGGCCACAGCCGGGGACGTGGGCTCTGGCACCACATCATCAACATCTCCCCCTGATGCTGTTGCTGCTCCTGCCACCCCAAGTGATTTGAAGGCACCAGCATCTCCTGCTGTTTCTGCAGCTGCCCCACCAGATCAGAATGTCTCAGCAGCAACTTCTACAGCAAACGTTGCCTCTCCTGCAGAAGTCACAAGTGTGTTGGCTGCTACCTCGGATGCTACTACATGTGTTCAGAGTCCAGCTGTTGGTGCTCCTGTGTTTGCCCCCACTTCTGCAGGCTCCTCTGTGTTCTCTCAGCCTTCAAGTTCCAGCTCTTCTGGTTCAGCATTTAGCCAGCCTGCTGGTGATACAGCTGCTGCTCCTTCCACGCCACCTGTGTTTGGACAACTACCAGCAGGTACCACAGCATCCTCTCCGTTTGGACAACTCACCACCAGTACCTTGGCCACTGCCACCGCTACTACACAGGCTACCAGCTCAGGTTTTGGTACTTCTGCTTTTGGCACCACTACTGCTGGGGGCTTTGGTCAGCCAGCCTTTGGACAGGCACCAACCTTTGGGCAACCAGCAAGCAGTTCTTCAGGTGGTTTTACCTTTAGCCAATCTGGGTTTGGGACAATGCCAGCCTTTGGCCAGCTAACAGCTTCCACAGCAGCCTCAAGCAGTGGCAGTGTTTTTGGAGCACCAGGCTAGCACCAACAGTGCCAGTTCCTTTTCCTTTGGACAGCCATCTGCCAGCACTGGAGGTGGGCTCTTTGGACAAAGCAGCCCTCCAGTGTTTGGGCAGAACACTGGCTTTGGGCAAGGAGGATCAGTCTTTGGTAGCACTGCCACCGTTACTACTACAACATCATCTGCTGGGTT